>JAQPPZ010016473.1:5847500-7097500 GCA_028583015.1 Wollemia nobilis
TTAAATTACACAACCTACACCTCCTGTATTTTAAATAGTTTGCTATATTGAAGCTATTGTTAATGGCCACATGACACTTTTATGGAAATTTTAGTGACAAACTGGGCCTTAGACTATGATCTCCTAGTGTCTTAAGATAAATCTCACTGGCCACAAAGGTTATCTAAATAAGTACTACTCTGTTATTATCAATAAAATTCTTCTAGGGAATAATTGCTAAGAAATTAGCCATGAGTTTACCTCCAAATGATAGATCTTTGTATACTGTCTTAGGGTGAAAAGTCCTAACATGGTGTAATGTTGTTGACCCTTTTCACTAGTGACACACTCAAACTAATTACTTTGGGGTTCTTGGGGTACTCCTTAGAATGAGTTTTAGGGTAAATGCTAGCTCAAGTACTTTCTCTAGTTAAGTGATCCTGACACTACAAGAGGTTATTAGCCTAATGTAGGTGCTTATTAAGCATAAGAAATAAGAACTAAATAGGGAATATATGGCAACCAAATATCGATAGCTTCTATAGCAAAACACAATTCAAAAAAGATCTCTTACCTCTGCTAGATCCATGCTCTTTTAAATCTAGGTTGTTGCTCTAAAAACCCTAGGCTGAAAATATTATTTTTATTTATTTATTAATTTTTTTGAACTTTACAAACCTTTTGGCTCAAGATCACTACTTTGCAAAACCACTATGCATCATTGTTCTACAAACCTTCTCTATAAAACTTAGACAACAAATTTTAAATTTATATATATATATAATACTATAAACCCTTTGGCCCACCACTCACTCCACAAACCCACTATGCAACCCCTAGGCTACACATTTTAATTCTCTCAAAACTCTACAAACCCTTTGGCTGGTGATCATAGTAAGTGCAGGGTAGTTGGCCCTCTTGCTTTCTAACCAATTCATGTAATACTTCTATTATACAAATTGTTTATTTCTAGTGGCATATTCATACAGTTCCACATTAATACCTCTTCTCTCTTCTGTAAACTATAAATAGCTTTTGGTCCTTGCTATGCAAATCCTAAACTACAAATATTAATTATATTTTTGTTTTATTTTTTATTTTTTTATTTTGCAAGAATTTTGGCTCACGATCCACTTTGGGACTCATTATATTCCTCGGAAAAAATCTGAGAAACCATGCCACTTTTGGGTAAGACCCACGGAGGCAAGGATATCTCTTCCCCAAAAATGCCCAGGGATTGCACTTGGCCTACCACCTTTCATCTACTTTATTTATTTATACATAAACAAAATTTGTTATATTTACTAACGTTTTCTACTAACAAGCTTACAAACATTTAATTTAACATAACTACACCCATTTAAAATATCTATTTATAAATTCTAATTATTTATTTTATTTTATGGGAGTTATCAAACATTTAAAAGTCCAAATCCTTTAAAGGTAAACGTCTTTGTCAACCTATCTTTAATTTTTAGCTATGCATATATGTTGTTGCATTTTGAGATTCATAAAGTTTCATACTAATAATTGTATCCATAATATCAGTTTATTGGGGTTTTAATTCATAATTGTTTCAGGTTCGTTTATTAGAATAAATATTTATAAAGATGATAAAAAAAAATTATATATATATAAAAAAAATCAGTCTACTCATCTTTGATTAATATCTGACATAAACAAAACAAATATATAGTATGTATTCTGTATATAGTAAGACGTTATTTGTTAAGAGAAGCTTGATATAAATAAAAATGGATATATAGAACTGCAAAGTAGATTGTATCTTTGCAGTGAAATCTGTACGTAACCATAACAGATACCATTCGCCAATAAAACCTTCATAAAAAGTTCTCAGTTCAACTTTAGAAAAAAAGTTGAAAACTGCAGTACGAATTGTTTGGTACATATTTACATCAATCAAACTTCACAATTATCCACTGAAACTTTTTCCTTTTTTGGAGGGTAGCGTTAAATAAATCGCCAGAAGTCCTTTCTGCTTTCTGCGAAGAAGAGACGTGACAATTGAAAAAAGTGAAAATGTGCGACTTCAATGTGACCAACCAGCAAGTTTTGTCTTTTTTTACCAGAAAATTATTGCCAAGAAGGACGCGTACAACAGCATAAGATGAAAAGAAAATCACAGACAGAATGGAGATATATGAGGTGAATTGTTTGCTCTCCGCGAGGAAATTGAACGGTACATTGGCCTGTCACCACTAGATTTCACGTCACGATGTGATGACAGCTGCCTCGCGGTAGATAATTTTGTCCATACTATGCACGCTTGATTGTTCCTCTTTTTTTTCAACTTATGCGGGTGTATGGCGCGGACATTTTGTCAGCAATTATTTGCAGCCGATGATGTCGTCGATCATTTCACCTTGCTTATTTAGTTCTATGACAAGAAGTACCATTTTTTACAGAAATAATACTACATAAGGTTTCATCGATCACGGCTTCTCTGTCAAGTCTTTTCACCTTTGCATATTTAGGTTTCTTAATGTTACAACGAGTATCCTTTTTTAGAATAATATTACAGAATATGTTAAGTAGAATGATTTGTTTTAATAATTTTAAGCATGTTTAGACAGTCATATACATCTTATTATGGTTTGAGAAATCTATATAAGACATTCAAATTTTTTTTTTTTTTTTTTAATTTCCATTTACAGGAACTTTTGATTTTGCACGATATCTTTTGCTAGCATCATGTGCTGACTCTTCATCACGTGCTCTTAGCTATAAGACCATTAAATTATTTTGCAAGTCGTCGAAAAGGTTTATGCCTGTAATAGGATTATTAATGGTGGTTCTTTATTAATTGTAACTTATGGGGATAGTGTGGGTTTTGATAAGTTTTTTTTTAAGGGTTAAAGATCAAATTGTAATGTGTATATAACAATGTGTTAATTAACTGTAGTGATAATTTATATTACACATCCTAAATCAATTGTTCTTATTGTATTAAAGTGGGAGTGAAGACAAACAGACATTAATTGCATAATAATAGTCCAAAATGAAAAAATAGAATTTCGAAATAGCAAGAACAAACTCATAAAATAGATTCATAAATGCATACCATGCATACCAAACGAAGAGATCCACTGTTGTGATGTATTTAAGAAGAACGTTCGATGATGCTAACAGGAGTTCGATGATGCTAACAGGAATACATTTGAAAACTAAATGCTCATCTTAATGAATTTATACGCTGATTTTCAGTTCATAACTTTTAATTTTTTTTTAATAATATTAACTAAAATAGTTAGTAAGATTGATGTAATGATTAGGGTTTTGGTTTTTTTTTTTTTTTTAAGTTTAAGGTTTAAATCATTACATACTCAGATAGGGATAAGCTAGATGGTAGAGAGCTTGTGTTTGCCAAATAAAAACCATGAAAACCTAGAGAGGATGGCCATAATGTTGACTTTACTCTATTCAAAGAAATTAAGGTTTATAAAAACAACATTCAAAGATTTATATGTATAAATGTATTAAAATAATATATAAATTACTTAAAAAAATCAAAAACTCTCAAAATTTTATTAGTATAAAAGTTGGGATAGTGAAATAAATCCCACTTTAAAACATGTGTAAAAATAAGAAGATCATCATCATTTATGTAAGGTTTTTGGGTGGGTTGAATATTAATTTTTTTGAGCAGGTTATTGTCACACATAATTGTTCAATCACTATATTAAATTTGGCTTTTAGGGTAGCTAAAATAAGATGGTTTTTTACAACGGTTTTATATTTTAAGAAGATGGTTTAAAATCACCTTCTTAGAATCATTCTAAGAGGGCGATTTTAAACTATCGTTTTAGGGTGACTTAAGATGGTGATTTTAAGTTGCCCTCTTAGGTTTTAAATTGTCATTTTAGGGTTACCTAAAAGAGCGATTTTAAACTGCCCTCTTAAGTCACCCTAAGATAGCGGTTTAAAACTGCTCTCTTAGGCAACCCTAAGAGGGAGGTTTTAAACGAGCGGTTTTAAACCACCTTCTTAAGGTGATTCTAAGAGGGTTGTTTAAAACCATCCTCATAGGTCTTAAAAATCACCTTAGAAGGATGCATGAGAAGTAGGAATTTTGACTTTTTAGATGAGCGCAAAGTAAGAATTCTAACTTTTTAGATGCATGAAAAGCTAGAATTTTGAATTTTTGGCTATGGCAAATATCATGAGGAATGATTTTATGTCATTTTAAGGTTAGGAGGAGTTAAATGCTTTCACAGGCTCATCATTGGGAGCAATTGATGATTACCTAAGGTTCATGGAGGGGCTTCAAGCCCAAAAAAAGTAGTTTAGGAACATGCTAATATTAGATGATTAGATTACACCAAAATGTGCACACATGACCAAGCACATGGAATTTTTCTTGGTTAGGGTTGGGGAGAGTCTGATAACCATTTCTAGGTTTATGCTCTTCATCATGCTAGATCCGAACGGAAGGCACTTGTCGTATATTGGAAATTTGAGTATTTTTTGTTGTTATTGATGTCAAGAGGATTGTTGATGAAATTAACATCAAAATATTTTAATGTTCTATAATTAATGTTCTATGAAAGAAAGGAAAGGTTATCTCCAAAGCACTTAGTACCATGGGTTCTAAGGTAATAAATGAGAGGTTTGAAGGAAACTTGAAGACTGAAGTTTAAGGCTATGTGCAAGAAGGCAAGTGAAAAGGATAATATTTTTATATTATAATATATTGACCAGGGTCTCTCAAAGGAGATTGGATAATGCATTGGCAAAAGGGTTTATCAAAGTATTAAGTATATTATTTAATTAATTAAATTTAACCATAAGGTTAAATAAATAATTAATTAATATTTAACCTAAAGTTAAATATTAATAAAATAATATTAATTTTGAAGTGCCAAAGGTTAAATGCATGAGCATTAACATCTAAAATGAAGGAGGAGAAATATATAAATATGACTAAGGTTTTAGCCTAAGTGAAAAGTATGCATTTGAAGTGCCTCTGAATGAAGCATAGCTCGTGTGATGTGGCAGAAGGGAGAAGATAGACTTTGCACATTTTGTGAGGCAACAATTGGTCAAAGGGAAGAGGGGGTGTATACCCACTCATCTGAGGTGGCAGCTGACCTGGCAAGCAAGGCTTGCACAACATGTAGCAAGGGAGAGATCTTGTGTTTAAATCACATGGAGGAGAGTTTTTGAAGGTAGCACATGGTTTTCGTTTTATTACCAAGAGCAAACCTTAAGGAGGAAGACATGTGCATTATAGTCATGTGGCTTGGCTAGCCCATGCAGTAGCCTTGCCAAGGCTAAGACGCGGGGCCAGCAGGCACCACGGGTTCGACTCCAAGCGGTAGGCGGTAAAGGGGATTAATTTTTGATTAAAAATTATTTTTTTCCTAAGGTTCTATGGTGACTAAGGTATGTGCTAGGGAGTTATAAGGTGTTTCAAATTAATATTATTTTTGCATTAAAAGGAGGTATAAGGTGATTTATTTTTTAGATAGAAATTAAGGTTGATTGTTTTGTTAATGCATTAAGACAAAAATTAAAGTGGAGTTTTTATTTTTGGAAATGCATTAATACAAAGTTAGGAGATATAAGGTGTATGTGATTTATTTTTCTTATGTAATTGGTCAACCTTGTTGATGGAATTTGGCTTGCAAAGTTAGGAGAAATAAGGTGTAAAAGTGATTTGATATTCTATTATTTTGTATGGTAAAATATATTTTGAGAAGAGAGTTCATTGAGAAAAAAATTTGATAACTAACCTTGAAAAGTGGCACATAGAAATGTGGTTGGTTATAAGACATGTTTTGAAGATATATCTCCATAAAAGCAAAAAGGTATGGGCACATCATCTTTTGTTTGAAGTTTTTGTTGGAATGAGTGTGTGAAACATAAGTTGGAGTAAAAAGGATTGTTTTATAAGCATTGTTGGAAATGTATGAGCAATTTTTGAGTACCGCGTTGGTTGAATGATTGAGTAGAATTCTTAAGCATTGGTTTTAAGTGATATTGAAAGTGAATGTGTAAACATTAGAAATCAAATTTATGAAAGTGATAAACTTAATTATTGAGTAGAACGTATTGAGTTTTTGATAGAGTACATCATTCTCTATATGTTTCAGAGGTTAAACGAATTATGAATAGAATATGTTTAAACTACTTTAAGTTAAAGGAATTACTTTGAATATTAGACAAAGCATTTGATAGCAATGTGTGCAATATTTGAGATTTATTGAGCATATATTGTGAGCTATTTTGAGAATGTATTTGGGCAAATTTGAGCACATATTTGTCAAGGATTGAGATAATAATTGAGCAAGTTCTTGAGAGGACATGAAGGCATATTTGAGCAAGTCTTGGTGAAGACTTGAAGATAAAATTGAGCAAGTTCTTGAGAGGACTTGAAGGCATATTTGAGTAAGTCTTGGTGAATATTTTAAGGCAAATTTGAGAAAGTCTTGGTGAGGACTTGAAGGTAGATTTGATCAAATCTTGGTGAAGACTTGAAGGTAGATTTGGGCAAGTATTTGAGAAGGCTTGAATGGTATATTAGAAAATATATTTGAGAAGGCTTGAAGGAAGATTTGAGAAAGTATTTAAGGAGACTTGAGGACAGAGTTGAGCAAGCTTTTGTGAAAGCTTGAGGATAGATTTGAGCAAGTCCTGTGAAGACTTGATATAGAATTAAGAGCAAGTTTGATTTGTTCAAGCTTTATGTTAAGGCTTGGGGAAGATCTAAGTAGAGTTGATCAAGCTCTGTGTTAATGCTTGGGGATGGATTTGAGACAAATATTTATGAGAAAATTTGTGAGGAGAGTTAGAACATATTTATACTACACTTGGTATAGATTTGGTGCAGATTTGAGTCATAGTTGAGAGCAAGATTTGGAGATCATAGTTGGTACCTAATATGGTGATTTTAAGTTGCTCTCTTAGGTTTTAAATTGTCATTTTAGGGTTACTTAAAAGAACGATTTTAAACTAACCTCCTAAGTCACCCTAAGATAGCGGTTTAAAATTGCCCTCTTAGGCAACCCTAAGAGGGAGGTTTTAAACGATCCTCTTATCCCTAAGAGGGTAGTTTTAAACCACCTTATTAAGGTGAGTCTAAGAGAGTTGTTTAAAACCACCCTCATAGGTCTTAAAAATCACCTTAGAAGGATGCACGAGAAGTAGGAATTTTGACTTTTTAGATGAGCGTAAAGTAATAATTCTAACTTTTTAGATGCATGAAAAGCTAGAATTTTGAATTTTTGGCTATGGCAATTATCATGAGGAATGATTTTATGTCATTTTAAGGTTAGGAGGAGTTAAATGCTTTCACAGGCTCATAATTGGGAGAAGTTGATGATTACCTAAGGTTCATCGAGGGGCTTAGAGCCCAAAAAAAGGATTTTAGGAACATGCTAATATTAGATGATTAGATTGCACCAAAATGTGCACACATGAGCACATGGGATTTTTCTTGGTTAGGGTTGGGGAGAGTCTGATAACCATTTCTAGGTTTATGCTCTTCATCATGATAGAGCCAAAGGGAAGGCACTTATCGTATGTTGGAAATTTGAGTATTTTTTGTTGTTATTGATGTCAAGAGGTTTGTTGATGAAATTAACATCAAAATATTTTAATGTCCTATAATTAATGTGCTATGAAAGCAAGGTAAGGTTATATCCAAAGAACTTAGGACCATGGGTTCTAAGGTAATAAATGAGATGTTTGAAGGAAACTTGAAGACTGAAGTTTAAGGCTATGTGCAAGAAGGCAAGTGAAAAGGATAATATTTTTATATTATAATATATTGACCATCAGGGTCTCTCAAAGGAGATTGGATAATTCATTGGAAAAAGGGTTTATCAAAGTATTAAGTATATTATTTAATTAATTAATATTTAACCTAAAGTTAAATATTAATAAAATAATATTAATTTTGAAGTGCCAAAGGTTAAATGCATGAGCATTAACATCTAAAATGAAGGAGGGGAAATATATAAATATGGCTAAGTTTTTAGCCTAAGTGAAAAGTATGCCTTGGTGAAGATTTGAAGGTAAATTTGAGAAAGTCTTGGTGAGGACTTGAAGGTAGATTTGATCAAATCTTGGTGAAGACTTGAAGGTAGATTTGAGCAAGTATTTGAGAAGGCTTGAAGGTAGATTAGAAAATATATATGAGAAGGCTTGAAGGAAGACTTGAGCAAGTATTTAAGGAGAGTTGAGGATAGAGTTGAGCAATTTTTTGTAAAAGCTTGAGGATAGATTTGACCAAGTCTTGTGAAGACTTGATATAGAATTAAGAGCAAGTTTGATTTTTTCAAGATTTATGTTAAGGCTTGGGGCAGATATAAGTAGATTTGATCAAGCTCTGTGTTAACGCTTGGGGATAAATTTGAGACAAATATTTATGAGAAAATTTGTGAGGAGAGTTAGAACATATTTATACTACACTTGGTATAGATTTGGTGCAGATTTGAGTCATTGTTGAGAGCAAGCTTTGGAGGTGATAGAGTAGAGGATATCATTCTCTATTGGATAGAGATCCATTATCCAGGGTAGTGAGGATAGAGGTATTCTATGGAGAGACATCAACAAGCTAGTGAAGTGGGGGCATAAGTCTTCTAGAATATCATTAGCCATAGCAAAGGAGAAAAAATTCTCCCGTGGATAGAGTTCCATGAACCAAAGAAATGAGAAAGAGTTCTCCTATGGAGTGTGATCTATGAACCAGCTAGGAAGATAGAGTTCTTCTATGGAGAGAGATCCACAAACTAGTTGAGGATAAAGAGTTCTCCTGGATCAAGTTCCACGAACAAGAGAAAAGGGGAAAGAGTTCTCTTGTGGAGAGAGATCCACAAATCATAGTATAGGGTATTGGTGTCTCTGTTGGATAGAGTTCCATAAATATTGTAATAGGGAATTGATTCCCACGAAGATTTATTGAGAAAAATTAGTAGAAATATTTTCTTCGTGGAGTAGCCCACATTGGGTGAACCATGTTAAATTGGTGTCTCCATTGTGTGTGATTATGTGTGGATTTCTTTGATTACTACTATTGATATTGCCATTGATAATATTGGATAATATTATTTGGGAAAGAAAAGTGAAAGTTTGTCTTATATTGTTCACCCCCCCTCTCAATATAAGCTTGTGTTCTTCAATTGGTATTATGGGTTCCTTAAGGGAAGCCTAATAGCTTGAAGGAAGATCTATGAGAAAACACATGGCAAGGAAAGGCAAAAGAAGAACCATGAGACCTGAAAAGGAAGAAAAATTTGATTTTGAGACTAAGAGAAGGGAAGAAGAAAAATCAGTGAGATATGTAGAGTGTGGTAAGCTTGGTCACATGGCACTTTATTGTCCAAAAAATGGGTATGCTAGCAACAAAGAGGAAAAGGAATTTAATTTTTCTGTCAAAGAGATTTTTGTTCTAAGCAAAGTAGAAATATGATCCAGCAATAGAAAAGAAGCTAACTGTGTAAAAAGGAATAAGAAGGAACTAAGAATACTCAAATGTTTTATTTGTGGTAACTTTGGTCATATTGAAGATCATTGTTCAAAATTTGGGTATAGTAGTAGTGAAGAAGAATTTTTTGGTAACCTTGGCCACAATGTAACTTATTGTAATGGTTTGAGTAGTAGTGAAGATGAAAAAGAAAATAGGGATAGTCAAATCAAGTGTACAAAGAAAATTATACTTTCAAAAATAGAAGAAAAAGGAGACGGTCCTATTGAAGTAGCAAACTGTGCTTCAACTGATTGTGATGAAAGTCTATCAGATATTGAAGAGTATGAAGATGCTCTTGAAAATCTAGAAGAAGAGCAAGATTCAGAAAAGGAAAAGGAGGAAGCCATAGTTAAGTAACTTATTGAGTTAAAATGGGAGAACTCAAGATTGAAATCCCAAGTATAAGAAGATAAGGAAACAAAGGTAAAGTTTCTACAAGATCTCGTTAACCTTAAGGTTAAGGTTTAAGAGGTAAGGAAAATTGAAGAATGTATGACTAAAACGTTACAGGTAAAAGTATTAGACTATGAAATATTAGAACATGAAGTAGTTTCACTAAGGAAGGAAGTGAAAGATGCAAATGATAAGCTACACAAGGTTGATAAAAGTTCAAAAGCTTTGGATAACATTACAAAAGTGCAAAGATCTTCATTTATCAAAACAAGGAATAGGCAATAAAGAAGGTCCAGAAGTATAGAAAGGGGAGTCAAGATCAAAAGAAAAGGAAGTCTCAAAGGAAGCATTAAAATAAGTGACTAAAGAAGAACCTAATACATACGCCAATATGTTGAGAGGTGATAACATCAAAGAGAAAGCAAACAATGCACAAACAAGGAACATGGAACATCACAGGGAAGAAAGGACTAAGAGACCATTGGGTCCAAGGTAGGATTTATTCAAAGGATGTTGCTTCTCATGTAACATGTTTGGTCACAAGGCTATGCAGTACAGGACTCATGGAAAAAAATATTATGATATTACTCTTGTAATCATTTTGGTCATAAAGAAATTCATTGCAGGTTTCATGACAGAAATGGGTATGGCTTCACTAGAAGGAACTTCAAGATATTTGCTCCTTCTAGGAACCACAAAATTAAGTGTTATAAGTACAATAATGTTGGGCATAAGGCCAAGTGGTGTAGAACATAATTTCTAGAGATAAGCAAGAATAAGGATATTCAAAAGAATTAGAAGGATCAATTGAGAAAGAAGATGGACAAAGAAAAAGAGCATTGTATGTTGAGAGTAGAGATACTCGCATCCCAAAATTTAACACCTCAAGGAGAGGAGGTGAGGAGGGGGCTGAACTAAGAGTCTTATCTTTAGCCCCAAAGGAGTCACTTTGCAATTGATGTCAAAGGGGGAGATATTTGAGTTAGGGGAAGAGCATTCAGTTAGGGGAGCAGTTTCTCAGGGGGAGCAGATTTGGAAAAAGTAAAAAGGATTGGATAAAAAAAAAGAGTGTTGCCATCATTGATAAAGGGGGAGATTGTTGGAAATTTGAGCATGTTTTTTTGTCATTGATGTCAAGAGGTTTGTTGATGAAATTAAAATAAAAATATTTTAATGCCCTATAATTAATGTGCTATGAAAGCAAGTCAAGGTTATATTTGAAGCACTTAGGACCATGGGTTCTAAGGTAATAAATGAGAGGTTTGAAGGAAACTTGAAGACTGAAGTTTAAGGCTATGTGCAAGAAGGCAAGTGAAAAAGGATAATATTATAATATTTTTATATTATAATATATTGACCATCAGGGTCTCTCAAAGGATATTGGATAATGCATTGGCAAAAGGGTTTATCAAAGTATTAAGTATATTATTTAATTAATTAAATTTAACCATAAGGTTAAATAATTAATTAATTAATATTTAACCTAAAGTTAAATATTAATAAAATAATATTAATTTTGAAGTGCCAAAGATTAAATGCATGAGCACCGACATCTAAAATAAAGGAGGAGAAATATATAAATATGGCTAAGGTTTTAGCCTAAGTGAAAAGTATGCATTTAAAGAACCTCCGAATGAAAGCATAGCTCGTGCAATGTAGTAGAAGGGAGAAGATAGGCTTTGTGCATTTTGTGAGGTAGCAGTTAATCAAAGGGAAGAGGGGGTGTATCCCCACTCATCTAAAGTGGCAGAAGAGTTGGAAATCAAGGCTTGTGTAGTACGTAGCAAAGGAGATGTCTTGTGTTTGAATCACGTGGAGGAAATTTTTTGAAGGCAGTGCATGGTTTTCGTTTTATTTCCAACGACAGACCTTAAGGAGGAAGACATGCACATTATAGTTGTGTGGCTTGGCTAGCCCACATGATAGCCTTACCAAGGCTAAGGTACAGGGCGAACAGGTACCATGGGTTCAACTCTCTGTGGTAGGTGATAGGCGGTAAAGGGGATTAATTTTTTATTAAAATTTAATTTTTCCCTAAGGTTCTATGGTGGCTAAGGTATGTGCTAGGGAGTTATAAGGTGTTTCAAATTAATCTTATTTTTGCATTAAAAGAGGGTATAAGGCGTTTTATTTTTGAGATATAAAATAAGGTTGATTTTTTTGTTAATGCATTAAGATAAAAATTAAAGTGGAGTTTTTATTTTTGCAAATGCATTAATACAAAGTTAGGAGTAATAAGGTGTAAAAGTGATTTGATAATCTATTATTCTGTATGGTAAAAATGTTGGAAATTTGAGTGATTTTATGTTGTCATTGATGTCACATGGATCACATTGAGTTTTGGTGGCCAAAGCATTTCATAAATAAGCATTTATGATATTTTGGAGAGCATGGATATATACAGGGTTTTTGTGAAAACCAAGGTAGGCAAAATAAAAGGTTTTATTTAAAACCATGGGTGGCATATTTGAAATGGGTTTTTCTTAAAACCCATGTTGGCTCTTCGTTTCATCGAAAAAGGTGTCCCGGTGATGGAGATATTTAATTTTAAATATTTAAGTTTAAATTTTAAATTATTTAAAATTAAAATTTAAAATTAAAATTAAATTTTAATTTATAGCACCGACATCAAAGAAAAGAAAAGGCATAAAACTAATATTTAAATTATAGCACCGATGTCAAAGGAAAGGAGGAGGATATATATATACGTCCAAATTTTTTATTTATTTTTCTAAGCACTTGATTTGATATTTGGATTCGAATGGTAAAAGAGCATGCGCATCGTGTGTCGAAGTGTGTGTGAAAAGGGTTTTAAAAGGCTTACGATTTTCATGTCTGTTGAAGAGAATATTATGGAGTAAGGCCAAACATATAGGCCTCCTTGTCCTAGTGGTTCAAACATTGTGTGTGAAGTAGGAGGTCCTACGTTCGATTCTTGTCGAAGGTATTTTGCTATGTTGAAACGCATGAAGCACGTTTTGTTTTCGAAGGGCGCAAATATTCATGGCATAAGGTTTTGTTGTGTGCTCCTTTTGAGAACATGAGGGTGTGTGGCCCAATGATAGGTTGATATGGTTAAGGTGCTGAGTAAGGAAGGTCACGAGGTCAAATCCCATCAGGGACAGAGGCAAATTAATAATTTTTAAATATATATTATTTTTCTAAAGTTGCCCTAGGAGGAATAAGGGTTATGATGCATGTTTAAAAAGAGATATTTCTGGTGATTTATTTTTTAGAAGTATATCATATTATATATCGTTGGAAAGCTTATTTCGAGGGCTATTTGATTAACTTGCTTAGAGGGAGAAATAAGATGTGTGTAAAGATATATTTATAATTTTATAAAGAGGTTCAAAAGTAAAGGTTGCTTTGTTATTTTTCAAAAGATATCAATTCATTTATGAAGTGACATGGTGTATGTTATTGAGTAGGAGTAATAAGGTATTATTTGGATGTTATTGTTGTGTTATTAATCAATATCTCTAACCCTTGTTGAAAGTTGAAAAATAAAGTGTGTTGAGTGAGACAGATTTTATGGAAAACCAAAAGGCTTCTTCATCTTCATAAAAGGTATGGACACATTCTCCTATTGATTATTTATGGTGGTTGATTTCTGAAATATCATTGGGGAGAAAAGGATTAATTGTGGTTTCCTTTTTTAAAGTAGTTGGTTGAATGTCTCAAGGTTTTTCTGGGTTGAGAGTTAATATTAAACATTATTTTATAAGCATTGTTGTTGAAGCCATTAGTAGTGTGAAAAACCCAAGATAGGGTTTGAGAAGAACATGAGTATCATTGTTATGTGAGATTTGTGGTTGAGCATTGTTGGAAATATTTGAGTTGGTTGATACATGCTTGGACTAGGGTTTGTAATAAAGAGTTGTTCCTTATGGTAGTTGGTTGAGAAGAGTTGTTTGAGCCTAGTCAAGTGATTGTTTGCAGTGGTTGCTCAAGTTCCATGAAAAAACTATTCTATATTCTAGATTTGAGTTGAGATTGAGATTTAAGGATAGAACATATTGAGTCTCTAACAATTCTCTTTATGATTCTATAATATTGATTTGAGTTGAGATTGAGATTTGAGGATAGAACATATTGAGTCTCTAACAATTCTCTTTATGCTTCTATAATATTGATTTGAGTATAAGAACATATTGAGTCTCTAACAATTATCTTATGCTTTTATGAGATTGAATTATTGAGCAAGTTCTTGGGGAGCTTTCTAGAGTAGTTTTGGGCAAGTTCTTGGTGAGCTTGCTAGTGCAGATTTAGGCAAGTTCGTTTTGAGATTGCTAGTGCATATTTGGGCACGTTCTTGGTGAGCTTGCTAGTGCATATTTGGGAAAGTTCTTGGTGATATTGCTTGAGAAGATTTTGACAAGTTTTGTGTGAGCTTTTTGAGCAAATTTGTACAAGTTCTATGTGAGCTTGTTGAGAAAAATTGGACAAGTTCTGTGTGAGCTTGTTGATCAGATTTGGACAAGTTCTGTGTGAGATTTTTGAGCATAATTGGACAAGTTCTATGTGAGCTTATTGAGCAAATTTGGACAAGTTCTGTGTGAGTTTGTTGAGCAGATTTGGACAAGTTTTGTGTGAGCTTATTAAGTAGGTGCTGAGTGAGCCTATTGACATAGCTTTAGAGATGATAGAGTATAGAGGATAGAGTCTCAGAGGATAGAGATCTAGCAGGCAGTAAAGTTGAAGATAGATCTGAGTGAGGAGTCTTCAAGTGGAGAGAGATCCACTAGTCAGTGTAGTAGAGAGACATAGTCTTCTAGAAGATCACTAGCTAGAGTAGAAGGAGAAAGAGTTCTCCCATGGAAGATATCCATGAACTTGATATTAAGGGATCAACATCTCCTTTGGACAGTGATCCATAAACATTGTAATTGGGAAGGATTCCCAAAGAAATTGATTGAGAAAATTTTAGTAAAATATTTTCTTCGTGGAGTAGCCCACATTGGGTGAACCACGTAAACTATGGTGTCTCTATTTTGTATGGTGTTTTGTTCATTGCTTTATTACTACTATTGATACTATTGTCTATACACTACATAATATTGAATTGAAAAGAAATGTAAAAAGTGGTCTTATACTGTTCACCCCCCCTCTAAGTATAATCTTGTGTTCTTCAATTGGTATCAGAGCATGTTCCTTTAGAAATACTAACAGCTTGAGGGAAGATTCTACAAGAATACAGATGTCTTCACATAATGGATCATCTACAAATAATGCTCCACTATTTGACGGTAACAATTATGCTTTCTAGAGCATGATAATGAAGAACTACTTGATATCACAAGGATATGAGGTATGGCAGATGGTTTCAAAAGAGTATAAGGTTGAAGGTGATCCCAAGGTAGATAAGACTATTAGGAAATTGGTTGAGATCAATGCAAGGGCAATGAATTGTATTTTGAGTGGGCTGTGTGAGACAGATTTTTCAAAGGTCATGGTATGTAATTCAGTAAATGAAATGTGTACCAACTTGTGAAATACCTATGAAGGAGATTCCAAGGTCAATTTGGCAAAACTAAAAACTCATATAAAAATATTTGAGGAATTGAAAATGAAATATTTTGAAGATATTGCACAGTTTTTACTTTGAGTTGATGAGATTTCTAAAACCATGAGAGGTCTAGGATTTGAGATGAAAGAATCATATGTTACTCAAAATATTTTGAGATCACTTCCCATGAAGTATGATGCAAAGGTTTCAACAATAGAAGAAACAATGGATATCAAAAATCTAACAATGGAATAACTACAAGTAACTCTCATAGATTATGAGATGAGAAGTAAGCATCAGGTTCCAATAAAAGAAATTGCATTCAAGGCATTAGAGAAAAATAAAGGGAAAGTTATAGAGATAGATAGAGATTCAGATAATTATTAGGAAGCTAACTTCATCAAAAAGAAAAAGGACTTAATAAATTATAGATATCTGAAGAAATTCAGATGTTACAAGTGTGGTGATTTTTTTCACTATGCATACAAGCATCCACATGAAGAAAAAAATGATGATGAAAAATAGGGTCATAAAAGAAAATATTATGGAAATAATAAGCATGACAAAGATGATAGATACAAGCAAAGCAAGTATGAGAAGAATTTTTTTTTTCATAAGATAAATAAAACCTTCTACATTGTAGAAGCAAGTGATAGCTCAGATCACAATGATAGAGATAAGTCAAATGATGAAAAGGAAGAACATCTATTCCTAGGAATAGAAGGTGAAAGAGAACAATGCTTTGTGTGTGGTCAAAGAGATCATAGATCAGGATATTGCAATGGCTTCAGTGATAGTGAATATGAGATGACACATCAAGGAAATAGGTATGGTCAAAGAAATCTTGAGAGTTTGTTTGCTATAGAAGATTATAATGATCTTAGTGACAGTGAAGATGAAGAAGGGTTTTTCTATGGGATAAAATAAATAGAAGAAGAACATTCACTCCAAATAGAAGAAATCCCACTTTTGGAAATAGAAAAAGAAGAAGTTAAACAAGAGAATATTGTGAGAAATATAGATGTCTCAATTGATCTAAAGGAAGACTTCAATGATATCCATGAGAAACTACAAGAGGTTAAGGAGAATCTAAAAGAATTGAGATGTTCCCTACTTGAGAAGTTTGATCCATCACATGACTCAAAAGGTCAAGATATTTTCACTAAGAAGGAAACATGTATTTTAGAGACAACAAAGATGGATGCACATTTGCTATTTGATACAAATGAAGAGAAAGAAGAGGAAGGTTCCAAAGCACCAAAGGTCTCATATTTCAAGTCTGGGGAATCACACTCAAAAGGAAAGGAACTTCTAAAATATGAAAGCAAGGAAGCACCTAAGATTTATGAAGAAAGTTCCAAAGTTCCTATGGCTCCAAACATCCAGTTTGGATCTTGTTTTGAGATAGGTGAATCAAGTTCAAAAGGAAAAGAAATTCTTGAAGAAGAAAGCAAGGAAGAAATTAAGGAAGAGGATTTAGATGCTACAAAGAATATTCAAGGATACAATGCACAAGTCAAAGATGATTACAAGGATAATGATCAAGAAAGGTATGAGGAACCAAGGCATGAACAAAGGGATTTTCAAGGACATTATTTTTCTTGTAATGGATTTGGACATAGGGCTATACACTGCAGGATCCATGGATCAAAGAAGTTTGATTTTGCTAGAAGAAACTTCAAAGGAAGAAGGTATGGTTTTTAGGGAAATTGCTTCTTATGCAACAAGATTGGTCATAGAGCTTCTCAGTGCAAAGAAAATGAGCAACATGGTTTTGGTTTTAGAGCTACACAAATCATAAGTCATGGTCATAATGGTCATGAAAACAGAACTTCACAATACAGGGTTCAAGAAAGGAATGGATATGGGCACCATCCAAAGGCTACAATATCAAGTGTTTTAATTGCAATAACTTTGGAAATATTTCAAAATGGTGTAGGACTCAATTCCAAACAAGTTCAAGACAAGAAGGTCAAGCAATTTCAAGGCAAGAAGGTCAAACAGGTTCAAGACAAGAAGATAAAGTAATTCATCAAGAGAAGGATATCAGAAAAATATGGAAGGAAGTTGATAGAGGAAAGAAACAATGTAATATGGGAGTAAAAGTACTCCCACCCCAAAATTAATCACCTCAATAGAGAAGGTGGTGAGGGGGCTAAGCTTAAGAGTCATATCTTTTAGCCCCATAGGTGTCCCTTTTGCCATTGATGTCAAAGGGGAGAGATTTGAGTAAGGGGGAGAGTATTGAGTTAGGGGGAGCAGCCTCCAAAGAGAGCATTGATTTAGGGGGAGCAGCCTCCATAGAGAGTATTGAGTCAGGGGGAGCAACTTTGATTCTTAGAGATGGTTTTTGTAGTGATTGTGGTGATTTACAATAGAGGTGTTGCCATCAATGACAAAGGGGGAGATTGTTGGAAATTTGAGTGATTTTATGTTGTCATTGATGTCACATGGATCACATTGAGTTTTGGTGGCCAAAGCATTTCATAAATAAGCATTTATGATATTTTGGAGAGCATGGATATATACAGGGTTTTTGTGAAAACCAAGGCAAACAAAATAAAAGGTTTTATTTAAAACCATGGATGGCAGATTTGAAATGGGTTTTTCTTAAAACCTAGGTTGGCTTTTTGTTTAGTCGAAAAAGGTGCCCCGGTGATGGAGATATTTAATTTTAAATATTTAAGTTTAAATTTTAAATTTTAAATTTTAAATTTAAAATTTTAAAATTTAAAATTAAAATTAAAATTTAATTTATAGCGCCGACGTCAAAGAAAGGAAAAGGCATAAAACTAATATTTAAATTATAGCACCGACGTCAAAGGAAAGGAGGAGGACATATATATATATGCCCAAAGTTTTGATTTATTTTTCTAAGCCCTCAATTTGATATTTGGATTCGAATGGTAAAAGAGCCTACGCATCGTGTGTCGAAGTGTGTGTGAAAAGGGTTTTAAAAGGCTTATGATTTTTGCGTTCGTTGAAGAGACTATTGTGGAGTAAGGCCAAACGTATAGGCCTCCTTGGCCTAGTGGTTCATGCATTGTGTGTGAAGCAGGAGGTCCTACGTTCGATTCTTTCCGGAGGTGTTTTGTTGTGTTGAAACACGTGAAGCATGTTTTGTTTTCGAAGGGCACAAATATTCGCGGCATAAGGTTTTGTTGTGTGCTCATTTTGAGCACGTGAGGGCGTGTGGCCCAATGGTAGGTTGGCTATGGTTAAGGTGCTGAGCAAGGAAGGTCACGAGATCAAATCCCATCAAGGAAAGAGGCAAGTTAATAATTTTTAATATATTTTATTTTTCTAAAGTTGCCCTAGGAGGAATAAGGGTTGTGATGCATGTTTAGAAAAGGAGATATTTCTGATTTAATTTTTATAAGTATATCATATTATATATCGTTGGAAATCTTATTCCAAGGGCTATTTGATTAACTTGCTTAGAGGGAGAAATAAGGTGTGTGTAAAGAGATATTTTTGATTTTGTAAAGAGGTTCAAAAGTGAAGGTTGCTTTGTTCTTTTTCAAAAGAGATTAATTCATTTATGAAGTGACATGGTGTATGTTATTGAGTAGGAGTAATAAGGTGTTATTTGGATGTTATTGTTGTGTTATTAATCAAGATCTCTAACCCTTGTTGAAAGTTGAAAAAGAAAGTGTGTTGAGTGAGACAGATTTTGTGGACAACCAAAAGGATTCTTCATCTTCATAAAAGGTATGGGCACATTCTCCTATTGATTGTTTATGGTGGTTGATTTCTGAAATATCATTGGAGAGAAAATTATTAATTGTGGTTTCCTTTTTGAAAGTAGTTGGTTGAATATCTCAAGGTTTTTTGGGTTGAGAGTTGCTATTAAACCTTGTTTTATAAGCATTGTTGTTGAAGCCATTAGTAGTGTGAAAAACCTGAGATAGGGTTTGAGAAGAACATAAGTATCATTGTTATGTGAGATTTGTGGTTGAGCATTGTTGGAAACATTTGAGTTGGTTGATACATGCTTGGACTAGGGTTTGTAAGAAAGAGTTGTTCCTTGTGGTAGTTGGTTGAGAAGAGTTGTTTGAGCCTAGTCAAGTGATTGTGTGAAGTGGTTGTTCAAGTTCCATGAAACAAACTATTCTATATTTTGGATTTGAGTTGAGATTGAGATTTAAGGATAGAACATATTGAGTCTCTAACAATTCTCTTTATGCTTCTATAATATTTATTTGAGTTGAGATTGAGATTTGAGGATAGAACATATTGAGTCTCTAACAATTCTCTTTATGCTTCTATAAGATTGATTTGAGTTGAGATTGGGATTTGAGTATAAGAACATATTGAGTCTCTAACAATTCTCTTTATGCTTCTATGAGATTGAATTATTGGGCAAGTTCTTGGTGAGCTTGCTAGAGAAATTTTGGGCAAGTTCTTGGTGAGCTTGCTAGTGCATATTTGGGCAAGTTCTTGGTGAGCTTGCTAGTGTAGATTTGGGGAAGTTCTTGGTGAGCTTGCTAGTGCATATTTGGGCAAGTTCTATGTGAGCTTGTTTGAGAATATTTGGACAAGTTATGTGTGAGCTTGTTGAGTATATTTGGACAAGTTCTATGTTAGCTTGTTGAGAAGATTTGGACAAGTTCTATGTGAGCTTGTTGAGCATATTTGGACAAGTTCTATGTGAGCTTGTTGAATAGATTTGGACAAGTTCTGTGTGATCTTGTTGAGAATATTTGGACAAGTTTTGTGTGAGCTTTTTGAGAAGATTTGGACAAGTTCTATGTGAGTTTATTGAGTAAGTTTTGAGTGAGCCTATTGATAGAGCTTTGGAGGTGATAGAGTATAGAGGATAGAGTCTCAGTGGATAGATATCCAACAGCCAGCATAATTGAAGACAAATATGAGTGAGGAGTCTTCAAGTGGAGAGAGATCCACCATTCAGTGCAGTATAGAGACAGAGTCTTCTAGAAGATCACTAGCCAGAGTAGAAGGGGAAAGAGTTCTCCTGTGGAAGAGATCCACGAACTTGAGATTAGGGGATCAGCATCTCCTTTGGAAAGAGATCCATAAACATTATAATTGGGAAGGATTCCCAAAGAAATTGATTGAGAAAGTTTTAGTTAAAACATTTTCTTCGTGGAGTAGCCCACATTGGGTGAACCACGTAAACTATGGTATCTCTATTGTGTATGGTGTTTTATGCATTGCTTGATTACTACTATTGATATTGCTATCTATACAATGCATAATATTGAATTGAAAAGAAAAGTAAAAAGTGGTCTTATATTGTTCACCCCCCCTCTCAGTATAAGCTTGTGTTCTTCAAAAATATCTTTTGAGAAGAGAGTTCATTGAGAAAGCATTTTGATAACTAACCTTAAAAAGTGGCACTTAGAAAGGTGGTTGGTTATAAGATAGGTTTTGAAAATATATATCCATAAAAGCAAAAAGGTATGGGTTCATCATCCTTTGTTTGAAGTGTTTGTTGGAATGAGTGTGTGAAACATAAGGTGGAGTGAAAAGGATTGTTTGATAAGCATTGTTGGAAATGTATGAGCAAGTTTTGAGTACCTCATTGGTTGAATGATTGAGTGAAATTCTTGAGCATTGGTTTTGAGTGATATTGAAAGTGAATGTGCAAACATTAGAAATCAAATTTTTGAAAGAGACAGACTTAATTATTGAGTAGAACATATTGAGTTTTTAGTAGAGTATATCATTCTCTATATTTTCTAGAGGTTAAAAAAATTCTGAATAGAATATGTTTAAACTACTTCAAGTTAAAGGAATTACTTTGAAGATTAGACAAAGAATTTCATAGAATTGTGTGCAAGATTTGAGATTGATTGAGCATATCTTTTGAGCTATTTTGAGCATGTTTTTAAGCATATTTGATCAAGTCTTTATTAAGTCTTGAGAGTAAAATTGAGCAAGTTCTTGAGAGGACTTGAAGGTATATTTAAGCATGTCTTGGTGAAGACTTGAATATAGAATTGAACAAGTTCTTGAGAGGACTTGAAGGTAGATTTGAGCAAGTCTTGGTGAAGACTTGAAGGTATATTTGAGCAAGTCTTGGTGAGGACTTGAAGGTAGATTTGAGCAAGTCTTGGTGAAGACTTGAAGGCCTATTTGAGCAAGTCTTTGAGAAGGTTTGAAGGCATATTAGAGAAATTCTTTGAGAAGGTTTGAAGGTAGATTTGAGCAAGTATTTAAGGAGACTTGAGGACAAAATTGAGCAAGTTTTTGTGAAAAATATTGAAAACATATTTGAGGAAGTCTTGTAAAGATTTGAGATAACATTAAGAGCAAGTTTGATTTGTTCAAGTTTTGTGTTAAGGATTGTGGAATATCTAAGAATAGTTTATCAAGATTTGTGTTAAGGCTTAGGGATAAATTTTAGGATAGAGTTGGTGCAGATTTGAGATAGAGTTGAGAGCATTTTTGGAGGTGATAGAGTAGAGGACATCAATATCCAATGTATAGAGATCCATTAGCTAGGGTATTTATGATAGAGGTATTCTGTGGAGGGAGATCCATAAGATAGTGTAATGGGGACATAAGTCTTCAAGAATATTATCAGCTAAATTAGAGGGGAAATAGTTCTCCTATGGATAGAGTTCCATGAACCAAAGAAAGGAGAAAAAGTTCTCTTATGGAGTGTGATACGTAAACCATATGGGAAGATAGAGTTCTTTTGTGGAGAGATATCCATGAACCATTTGAGGAGAAAGAGTTATCCTAGATCAAGTTCCACGAACAAGAGAAAAGGGGAAAGAGTTCTCCTATGGAGGGAGATCCACAAATCCGAGTATAGGGGATTGGTGTCTCCTTTGTATATAGGTCCATAAACATTGTAATAGGAAATTTATTCCCAAGAATATTTTTGAGAAAATTTAGTAGAAATATTTTCTTTGTGGAGTAGCCCACATTGGGTGAACCACATTAAATTGGTGTCTCCATTGTGTGTGATGATTTATGCATTGTTTTTATTATTGCTATTGATATTTCCATTGATAATATTGGATAATATTGTTTAGGAAATAAAAGTGAAAGTTGATCTTATAATTGTTAGATTTAAAGTGCACTATGCCTTCACCTTGACACTTGTCAGTTTCTCTTGACAAGTGTCATGTGTTGAATATAGGATTATGCCTATATATTGTAACCATTTGTATCAATAAAATAATCCCTTTAGTTTTAGTCCTAACATTTGGTATCAGAGCGGGCTTTCCTTGCCCTGTGAAACCCTTGAGGGGGGATTTCCCTCATGGAAATCCTCCCTCCCCTTGTTTTTTTTCCTATTTTTTTTAATTTTTTACCAAGGGAGTATGCTCTCCATCATTTGATGGATCAGAAACCAGATGGTAAAAATTTAAAATTTAGGAAAAAAATTTCATCCTAGGACATGCATGAGACCATTTTTTTAGGATCTGGTAATCTGAAAGTTTCTGAGTTTTTTTTTTTTTACTATGCTGGAAGCTAAATGTTGTTTTAGAGGTGTGCAGAGACCCGTCTGCATTTTTTTATTATGTGTGGTTGTAGTAAAAGTGGAAGAGACGCGTAGATGCTTTGAAGCTTTCGATCGATTTTGTCTATTTTTTTTTAATCTCAAGGTTTTTAACAGGTAGCTCGCTTTGGATCCCAAAAGATTTAAATGAGTTAAAAACTTGAGGAAATTTGATTCACACAGATGGTTTGTGGGCGCGCATCTAGTGGAGGTGCTACGAAGCTCAGATTTTAGAATATACTGAAACAGCCAACTTCAGGCTTGTCAATGAACTGTGCAGATTGACAAGTACTCATTCATAATGCCCCAACTAAAATCAGCTTCATTGGGTTGCAACTGTTGTATGATGGCCTCCATTGGAGACCATACTTCCAACTTGGCCATTTTTTGCATTGCCAGAAAGAGGATGGAATGCAGATTGATGGAATATTTGCCTCTGTGGATAATTGTAATATCCAATGTTTGAGGCACTTGTTGCTACTCCAATTTTATCAGAAGGGACTATTCCAGATAGAGTAGTGCTTGTATTGTCACCCATATGTGCTGTGTCACTAGCTTGTTGAATCCTGTTAGATTCCAGCAATGCACCATCCTTCCCTGATGTAGCAGTGTCCACCTTATCATCTTGACTAGTAAAATCATTTGAATCTTTCTCTCCTGAACGAGAGGTGTAATGGTAAGGGATGCGACAAATATAAGAAATATAGCAAGGAGAAGAACAAGTTCAAGCATTACAATGAAAGTATTATTCAGTTTGGGTGTACCAGAGCTCGTTGTGATATCGGGAATGACGACACTCATATTCGGCCCAAAAAAGCTTCCTGAAATCGAAAAATGTCTCGGCAAGACTGTCAAGATTTTTTAGCAGGCAACAAAGGAGTTTGATAAATAAATGAAAAAGGAAAGTGAACAAGGCATTTAGCTCTGAAGGGACTGCTAAAACTAATGAAAATAATGTCCAGACCTAGTATTTATATTGAAATTAATGTTATGCGTAGGAGTGGGGGTCCCAAGGACAATCTGCTGTGGAGGCTGCACATTTAATAATAAATGTCTAAAGAAGGGATTTACAAACTTACATGGTGTTTTCTTTGAATTTTTCAAGAAGTTTCGACGATGGAAGTCTTTAAGTCAGTTTTCTTTAGGATTATGTCTGATTTGACTGTGGCTCGATGAACGCCTAGGATGGATCATCATTTTGAACTTGTTTAGACTTAAGTTCCTTTTGTTGAAAGTTCTTATTTGTGGTTAGGTCGTATTAGGAGTGTGCTCTACTTCAGACTTATGTTGCTGCTTTCCCAAATCATACCCGCTGGCAGGACTCGCTGAATCCCCTGGTCATCCAGCCTGCACAGCACGCATAAGCCTATATTCAACACATGAAACTTGTCAAGAGAAACTGACAAGTGTCAAGTTGAAGTCATAGTGCACTTTAACTCTAACATTCCCCCTTAAAGTGCACTATCCTAACTAAAGAAGAAACAAAACAAGTCAACATTAGGTAACATTCCCCCTTAATGTTGACTTCTCTAAAACAACCTATCATCTCTCTTATTGTTGATTTGGTCTAGGCTCGTGCTCTTTGCACTTGGCTCTCCAACTGTGAATAATGCTAGATTCACTGTGTATACATCTCGGTCTGTTGCCTTAGGGTCAGCCACTTCCACGGGTCTGTTGCCACTGGTTCAGCCATCTAAGTGCCTTAGGGTCATCATGGGTGCCTTAGGGTTAGCCACTTTCGGGTTTGTTGCCTATCGTAGGTCACTAACTAGATTCACCATAAATATCAAATCTCTCTTTATGGTTAACTCAATCTAGAAGGTTTTGGTCTCTGTCAAAAATGCACCTTAATACAAAGGAAAAATGAGCCATATAAGAGTGTGGGTATCTACCGAAAATGCACTCAATACAATAAAATGAGCCATAGATCCAAATATGGAGGAGAAGAAGAAGAAAATAAGAGAATCTTCTGAAGTGTCTTTGTCTATAGTCTTCAGAAGTAGATCTGAAAAAAAAACATTAGATAGAGTCTAGGGTGTCTATGTCTGTAGTCCCTAGAGTAGGTGTCCTTATTGTGATCTTCTCATCCCACCGTAATGCATGGGTAACCAGCCGCTGCATCCGCCAGGTGTTATAGAGAAGATGACTAGATACTAGGATCACTTACATAGAGTGTCGGGTTCAACCGAAAATGCACTCTAGAATACAACAATCTTCAAGCCTAAAAATATGATAGCAATCAGTCTCAAAACTGAAAATGGACCCCACAATTAGGTCTGGCTTGAAAAAATCTTTCTAACGACTATAAACATGGCTATAGTCGAATCTCAATAAGTTCTCCATACACGGGAAAAACAACAGTATGTCACTTAGGCAACTTGACAACAAATACCCTTACAACAGAAATAACATGGGCCATGTGGGCCATCATCTGAAAAATACAATAAGAGGCCATGAAGGCCTTCAACTCCCACTTCCATGTGGAAAAAAATGGCCTAAGGCCACCCAATACAAATCCTCCAACATAGAACATTGTTTCTTGCAAATATATGACTCCCCATACTCCACTTTATAAAAGTTGGTCGTTCATTAAAATAAGCTGCCCATCCTATAAAGTGGTCCCCTTCCACTTTATATAAAAATACCCTTTTATTTTTAAAATATGGCTATCCTCCATAACCATAAAATAAAATATTGTCCACTAATAAAATGGCCCCCATTAGAAAAAAATAAGTTTAATTTCATGCACTCACTGCCTTTATTCCACTCAGCATGGGAACCGAACATTATTGCCTTCATTCCAAGAGGCGGGAATGCCCCAAACATGGGAAAATTTCTAAATTTTGGAACACCCATCAATCAAGGGCCTCGATGAACGTAACGAAGCCATCTCCTCCAGATTTAATTGCAATTGGCCATGCTCGCTGGCCCACCTGGCCATGCATTTAAACATTCCATAGAACTGCACATCGATTGTGGGAACGATCGCCATGTTTTTCACTATGCAACAATGACTTTGGTGTTGGGGCACATTGATGGCACCGACTGCGATCTCCCCTAACAACGGTGTCGTCTTCCTCTGCTGCTTCGCATCGTGATCTTCAAACCCTCATCGGACTCTTGGTGTCGTCATGCTCCAGAATCATCTCCAACGACAATTCCCATAGCCTGCTATGCTTCACCACGGTGGTGCCTCTGGCCTTTCTACCTCTGCCACATGCACCTTCGACCAACAAATTCTGCCCATAACCATTAGTCGTGGATGCCGAGCACAATGAGTTATTACCGAAGATCGAATCCTGCTTGGACAAACCTGTGGGCTTGAATATATATACATATACAAATGCAAATTTGTCTGTCTGTGTATTTATTTCTCTATGATGGTGTAATACTACGGTTTCACAAATTCTATTGTATTTTCTTCTTTATTCTTCTCCTCCATATTTGGATCTATGGCTCATTTTATTGTATTGAGTGCATTTTCGGCAGAGACCGACACTCTTATATGGTTCATTTTTCATTTCTATTAAGGTGCATTTTCGGCTGAGACCAACACCTTCTAGATTGAGTTCACCATAAGAATGGATTTGATATTTATGGTGGGACTAGTCAGTGACCTACGAGAGGCAACATCCTCTGAGGATGACCTACAGAGGCAACATACCCAGAAGTGTGTTTGCAATTTTGGGTTTGAGATCCTAGCTTCTTGTCTATGAGTTGTCATTGATGTCAAAAGGAAATAGCATTAATGTTAAGAGGATGTGTTGGCTTCAAAGGTGGAATATTCCAAGAGAATATTTTTAAGAGAATCCGGAGAGATTCCATTGGCAAGGGTTTTTCATTAAAACCAAACCGGTTTTTATTAAAACCAAGTTAAATGGTTTTTATTAAAACCAATGGAGGTTCTCTTTATTATTTATTTAATTATTATTTAAAACCCTTCAAGGTTTTAATTAATTAATTATTTAATTAATTAAGGGAGAAATTATTTTTAATTTATTAAAAATACTTAAAGGTTTTTAAACCTTTTTTATTCTTAATTTATTAAAATTATTTAAGGGTTTTTAAACCCTTTTTGAAAAGACTTTTGATTAATTTCGAAATGGTCTTTATTTCCGCCGACGTCAAGGTGTCTTCGAAGAGACTATTTATTCTCCAACTCCTAAGGTTGGAAGGCTAATGAATTCGAAATTCCTCGAATGCAATTTGCGGTGTTTGTGCTCTGTATTCGCTGCGATCGAAGGAAGACTTAGAAGCACGTGCGATTGAAAAGTCTTCGGGAGTTTTTTTCGAGGGTGAAGTGGAGGGAAGTTCACTTGTGAACTTCGTAGCCCGCGTGGGCTAGTGGCAGTGAAGGCTGCTATTGGGCGCTACATTTGCGGAGGTCACCGTTTCGAGTCTCACGGGGGTGCTTTGCTAGAGTAACACACGTTTTTATTAAAACGTCTTTATGCCACGAAATTTGGAGTTTCTTGGACAGCAATTTATAAGGTGTGATTAAATTTTATGAGTTTTGGCTTTTGTGATTAGCATTGAATAAAATCTTAGGAGAAATAAGGGCATATTTCTTTGGATGTATTTTTAAGATTATTCTTTGCTATGCTAAAATTAAAAATGGAGGTATAAGGTGTGAGTCTGTGATTGTTGATTTATTGGCATGTTATGGTGGTTATGTTTAAAGAAGTGGAGCTAAAAGGTGTAATAAAGGAATTTTATATTATTGCTCATTTCTTTTTATTCTAACCCTAACTTGGTTGGAAGTTTGAGAGTTGTGTGTGGTGACAGCTTGAAGGTTCAATTATCTTCTACTCCAATAAGGTATGGGCACATTCTTCTTATGAGTATGATTGGTGTATGTTTTCTGAAATAAGGTTGGAGTGAAAAGGTATTCTACTAGGTATCCTTTGGCTAGGTGTAAATCCTATTTTCTGGTTTGTTGAAGACTACTTATGCATTGTTATCCTTAAGGAGAGTTTTTGGTGAATGCATAATTTTTGGTTTGAGATAGTGGAAGCTTAGTGCACTAGGGTTTATATTTGTGAGTCTAGCTACTTGCATTGAGTTGGTGGAACCCTTGGTTGGCTGTTTTGAGTTTGATGGTTGAGTTGCTTCCATAGAGGTTGTTTGATCAATTTATTGCTTTACTTGATTCATGATATTGGGCTTACTCCATTGAGTTGATTTGAGCAAGTTATTCTTTGCATTTGGTGATATTGTGTTGGTGGCTATTTTGTTCAAATATCTTTGGAGGGAAAAGGATTTCTACTTGTTTCCTTTTCTTGTGATGATTGGTTGAATGCTTCAAGGTTGATGTTGAGTTGAATGGTGTTGGTTGACTAAACCTTGTTTGATGAGCATTATTGTTGAAACCCTAATTGATGGTTAAAAGAACATGAGTATCATTGTTATGTGATTCTTTGCATAGTTGGAAATTGTTGGGGTTTCATGTTCTTGAAAGAAAACATTCTATCCTATCCATTTCAAATATTGAGTTGAGTTTTCAGATTTTGATATTGATATTGAGCTAAGTTGATTTGAGTTGAGTTTTGAGATTGGGATTTGAGTATAGAACATATTGAGTCTGTAAAAATTCTCTTTATGCTTCTATGAGTTTGACAAATCACATTGGGTCTCTAACAATTCACTTTGTGATTTCCTACTAAGAAAGTTTTTCTTGGTGAGCTTGCTGAGTTTTTGGACAGGTTCCAGTGGTGACTTGTGAGAAATTCTTCGATAGGTTCCAGTGGGGACTTGTGAGCAGTTTTTGGATAGGTTTCGATGGGGACTTATGAGAAGTTTTTGGATAGGTTTCGGTGGGGACTTGTGAGCAATTTTTGGACAGGTTTCGGTGGGGACTTGTGAGCAGTTTTGGAAAGGTTTCGATGGGGACTTGTGAGCAGATTTGGACAGGTCCTAGCAGAGGACTTGTGAGCTGAGTTTGATAGTTCTATCAGAGAACTTGAGGACAGAGGTGCATTGGTTCTAGGAGAATAACCTAAGGACAGATTTGGCAAGCCTTTGAGAAGGCTTGTATGTAGAGGATTGATTTGTTCAAGAGTTGTACAGATCTGACAGACAAAGGAAGACTTGTACTAGACCGACTGACTGTGTTTGGTACAGGTTGTTGAGCTGTTGTGGACGTGATCATAGAAGGTAGAGGTATCTTAAGCTAAGCATTGAGGATAGGAGGTCTTCGGTGGAAAGGAGTTCCACGTGCTAGAAAGAGGTAGAGGCAGTTGATCTTCGAGGGATCATTTCCGGAGCGAGGGGAAGGTATCTCCTTTGAGCAGAGGCTCATAAATTTTGATTGGGGGAAGGTATATCCTTTGAGCAGAGGCTCATAAATTCTAATTGGGGGAAAGTATCTCCTTTGGGCCAAGGCTCATAAACATTGTAATTGGTAAGGATTCCCAAAGAACTTTGAGATAACTTTTAGAGAAAAGTTTTGTGGACGTAGCCTGACCATTGCGGGTGAACCACGTTAAAATTGGTGTCACTTTGTGGATGATATTGTGCATTGCTTTGATATTGCTTTGGGTATATTGCTTTACTATTTTGAAGTATAATGGAAAAAGTAAAAATATGTCTTATACTGTTCACCCCCCCTCTCAGTATAAGCTTGTGTTATTCAAAGTGGCTGACCCTGAGGCACTTAGACGGCTGACCCAGTGGCAACAGACCCATGGAAGTGGCTGACCTTGAGGCAATAGACCGAGATGTATACACAATGAATCTAGCATTATTCACAGTTGGAGAGCCAAGCGCACAAAGCACGAGCCTAGACCAAATCAGCAATAAAGGAGGATGTAGAATTTTGTTTTTAGAGAAGTCAACATTAAGGGGGAATGTTACCTAATGTTGACTTGTTTTGTTTCTTCTTTAGTTAGGATAGTGCACTTTAAGGGGGAATGTTAGAGTTAAAGTGCACTATGCCTTCACCTTGACACTTGTCGGTTCTCTTGACAAGTGTCATGTGTTGAATATAGGCTTATGCCTATATATTGTAACCATTTGTATCAATAAAATAATTCCTTGAGTTTTAGTCCCAACAATAATGTTCCCCCCTCTCAGTATAAGCTTGTGTTATTCATCATAGTCAACGAATTTCATTCATCATAATCCTGATACTTTTCATAGTTTCTCCATGAGAATGGAAGTTTCAATAATGGTAAGAGTCAACACAAGAAAGTATCTTGGAAATATTTGGGATTACAACGGGAGTGATTCCTTGATATAATGATGAGTGAACTTAGTTCTATGTGCTGAGGGTTTTGAAATTTGATATTTTCAATTCTTGATCAATTGGATTGATTACAATTTAAGCTGATGATAGTTGCAACATCGATTATTTGTGGCTTCAAAAGCATTCATGAAGGGAATATTTCCAGGGCTCGGGAACCAAAAGCATGATCTTTTTTTTAATCCCCTAGTTGGGTTATTATTTATCTATGTATTTATGGCCAAGCAATTGGATTTTGGGGTTTAGCATTTTCCATTTTAAACTAATAAATCAATGGTGTTTGATGTCCTTCTTGGATTTTCATGGTAAAGAGGAAACATGTATGTGGTGAAGGGAAATTAATAAAACATTGTTATTAAGTCCTTACCTTAAAAATATTCATCATAATGTGCATAATATTGGCAATAGGAAGCAGGGGCTCCTTACATTATAGATATTCATCATCATGTGTTTGATATTTCATTAGATTCTAAACAATTATTCTTAGATGTATTTTTGGGTTGTAGACATTTTTATTCTACCAATAGTTATTTTTTGATAATGGTAGTAGTTTCCCCTAGTAGTTTGTCCCTCTAATTTAATCTCTTAAAGACTTAAGATCCTACTTCAAGTTCATAGCTATAGAGCCCGCACAACAATCTGAATTGAAGTTAATAATACTATTGTTATTTTTGAAATGTTTTCAATAATAGCATGGAAAGTCATCCTTTAACTTATATATATTTTTTAAAAGTAGGAATAAGAGGGTGGTTTTAAACCACCCTCTTAGGTCACCACCCTCTTAGACCTAATATGGTGGTTTTAAACCACCCTCTTAGACCCTAAGAGGGTGGTTTTTTGAGGCAGTTTTTAGCCACCATCATATGACATAATTTTTATGATGCCCTCATAGGTGACAACTAAATAATCTTCCTTAAAGGTATTTAAGGGTGGTTAAAAACTACCCTTAAATATCCTTTTTGGTGTAGTGAAATGGCAATTAGAATCCTAGATTACTATCCAACCACAGATTTAAATTTCTCATTGGGACTAATTATCCAAACTGGATCCCTAAAAACTTTAGGTTGCATATGAATCTCCCAAGGAGACTCATCCCCTCTATGAATGGATAAAATTATAAATGTAAGAGAGTGAAACTTTTTACAATTGATCCAAGAGTCATGTCCCATGACCTTTGCCTATAGTACTTGATGAATGAGGAATAGTAAGAAAATTATGCTTATTGAGAGGGTTCAAGTAGTTTCATTGGTCCAGATGATAATGTCTCTTGGGTGAGGATTAGGGGGTGCTCAATTCATAGTACAATATGCATTCATAAATGCTTTTTTTTGTGCTAAATCCATGGCTACTTTGTTGTCCTAAACTAAGATTTAGGGTCATATATTAGAAATAAATTTTACTTTGTCATATATAGGAAAGTGAGAAGTAACAACAACTTGAGCAAAAATAGCATTTTTTGAAGACATCCAAATTAATATTAAAATGTTAATTTTGAATATGTGTCATGTCTCTTGTAAGAGTAATAAAATTGTTGGTAGGAACTCTAAGTAACATCTAATTCTAGGTGAAAAAATTAGGAAAAAGGGGTCCAAAAAATAAAAGTTCCATTTTCATGCATCGTGTTTCTTTGTGCAAAACAAAAAGACATTCTTAATATCCTATACTATGTTGAAAAATGGACAAAATTGGTTAGGAAACACAAGGTGTTTCAATATATTTTCCAATGGAAATACTTAATAACATATCTATCATGCAAACAAAGCATGTTTTGGATCCGAACAACTAACCCAAACTATAATAAATATTTGCATCTATATATATTGGGAGAAGTCAACTTCATTTAGCTTATATTTCATAGGGAGATGTGGATATTGCCAAGAGTAACCCAAATTTATCCAATAATTGAGCGTTGAAATCTCTAGAAACCATATTTAGTCTTTCCACTAGTATTTCTAGGACCAAACTTCAATTTTGTGCAACATATATCACAACAAACATATTTTTGAATTGCTAGGAAAGTTTTTTATCTCCATGATTTAAGAAAAAATGAGTTGAGAACCATTTCCTTGTGTTTCCGATCCCTTTTATGAAAAAAATGTATGTCTACCACTGAGAATGTACCTTTGAAAAAAATTAAAGCATAAATGTAAATAATCTCAACAAAAAATATCTTGTGGCAGTTTAGTATAGGGGACAACTAGAGACAATGAATTTATTAACATGCCCTTTTTTAGGCCGTTTCATTTTCACTAAACCAATGAATTTAGTGATTTCATTTGTCACATCCTTCCCATTAGGACTTTCTTAAAGATATTAATTGATCCAAAGGATCAATTAATACTCGAATTTTAATATTAACCTAACCTTACTAATGTTGCCTAGCATTAATAAGAGGGTCTAATTGATAAAATATAGAGGATGGTAAATCCTAATTATCCTATAAAATCCCTAATTAAAACTAATTACATATTTCAGAATGATTAACATGTGTAATACGATTTTCAAAATTTTGACTAAATCTATGGCTAATCGACTTAAACTTTTGATCCCTTCGATCATTGATGCTCCATAGAGTGGTTTCATGCCCGAGTGACAAATTTTGAATGGTGTTATTTTTGTTCATGAGATCATCCATTCTGCTAATAAAAGTGGGAGGCCCGAGACTCTTCTCAATTTGGATATGAATAAGGCATATGATAAAGTGGCTTAGGATTTTCTTCTTAGGGCCCTTGATAGGTTTGGCTTTGCACAGTGTTGGCTAAGACTAATTAAATCTTGTATATCTTCAGCTATGTTTTTAGTAATTATTAATGGATCTCCAGCGGGCTACTTTCGTAGCAATAGGGGTCTGCATTAGGGAGACCCTTTATTGCCCTACCTTTTTATTCTTATGGCTGAGGCATTGGGTAGGTCCATCAAAGCTAATTAGGTTATTCAAGATTTGAAGCTAAACCAATTGATAGATCCCATATCCCATCACCAATTTTTTGATGATACTCTTCTTTCATTCGTGGCATCAATCCCTTAGGCTAAAGCAGTTAAATCAATTTTGGTAGATTTTAAAAATACAATAGGTCATAAGGTGAATTTTAGAAAAAGTCTACCTTTTTTCTTTTACACCCTGGTTGATAGGCAGAGTAAGATAGAAGATATTTTGTGGTGTAGCATTGGTTCTGTTCCCTCAGTTTACCTTGGGATGCCACTGTTCAAAGGTGTATTGAAACCATCATTGTGGGATGTAGTAGTTTAAATAGTTTAGAAGAAGTTAGTGGGGTGGAAAGGTGCCCTTTTAAGTCAAGTGAGGAATCAAAGAAAATTAAAAAAGCATCTCGATGTACTTCCACTTTACAAAGCATCTCCTTGTTCAAGATTTTGAGGAAAGTTATCAATCAACTAGAGCAAATCTAATTGTCCTTCTTGTGGTCAGGGGCTAAAGAGAAGAAGAGATTCCACCTAGTGGCATGGTATCAAATCTGTAGTAGGAGAGAAGAAGGAGGCTTAGGTTTGAGAAGGCTAAGAACGTTGAATAGAGCCTTGATTGCAAAATAATCTTGGAAATCAATTTAGGATGATAATGTTAGTTGGGTTAATATTGTGAAGGCTAATTATCATGGTGGTGGTAGCAATTTTTTGAAATTCCAAGCTCTCATGATGGGGTCTTATTTTTGGTCCAACATAGTTGGTAATTGAATGGATGTGTGTAAAGGCATTCGTTGGATGGTGGGGGATGGTTATTCTATTTATTTTTGGGGAGATTCTTGGGCCTCACCATTGCCTCTTAAATATTGCCTTAACTTTGCCTATCTAAAGCTAATCACAGATAGGTCCTTTGGTCCCAAAGTTTTTGACTTTTTAGAATTATTCAATGGTCATCTTCGGTGGAAGTCCTTTGACTTCCCAAATATTTATCAGGAGAAGAAACTTACTTTTATAAATTTAAAAAACTTCATAAAATGGTTCTTAACCCCTAGTATTGGTCTTCACGATAGGTTGGTTTGGAGTCCTTAGAAATATGTCCAATTTTTAGTTATGTCTACTTACGACATCTTGGACTATGATTCAGATCCCTGGTTCCCAATTATTCAAATTTAGATTAAAGGTCTGATGCCTAAATTCAATGTGTTCTTTTGGTTGGCAATTCAAGGAAAGTGCCTTATTCTTGATAATATTCAAAAATTGAGAATTATTTTCCATAATAGGTGCTTCCTATGCGGTAAGGCTTTTGAATCACCTTTCCACTTATTTTTCCATTGTGCCTATACCCTTGAAGTATTTCATTAGTTCTTTTTGGGTTGGGTGTTGCTTGGGTTCTTCCCAACTCATTGGAGGACCTAGTTGTTCAATGGGTCTCCCCCTTCTCCTCTCCCCACCTATGCCAGTTTTGGAAATTTGGGTTACCCCATATTTGGTGGTAGGTGTGGAAGGAAAGGAATACCCACACCTTTAAAAATATTTTTCGTCCTAAGTTGTCAGTATCCTCAAAGGCCATTGTAGATACAATAGAAAATATGAAATCTTTAAAATTGGATTCGATAACTTGTGAAGGGAAGATCATTTTAGAGGGATAATTGGATTTTTTAACTCAACCATAGAATATAGTGAGCAGGGTGATTCAGGACAGAGCTAGCATTATTTAGGACTCCATCCATCAAACTGGCTAAAATTCAACTTTGACGAATATTCTAAAGGGAACCTAGGTCTGGTGGGTACATGGGGTATGTTTAGAAACTTGGAGGGTGAAATCCTTCTTGCCTTTGCTAAAACTTTTGGTCACCTAACCAACCATTTCGCTGAATCTCGAGCATTATTTTAGGGTGTTTCCCACTTGAACATGGTGAATTACAGGAAACTAATCATAGAAGGAGATTCACTCAATGTTATCAACATGATTAATGGCAACCAAAATCTCTCTTGGACTATTGCAAATTTTATAATTGAAGCCAGGAGAATGATTCAAAATTTAGAAGTCCAATTCAAGCATCATTTTAGGAAAGGCAACAAAGCTATGGACTTCCTGGTCAATCAAGGTCTTACGTAGCAAGATCTTCACATTTGGAGAGGTAATTTTCTAGATGGTCTTAGATCATTGGATAATGAATTCAAGAAAAGGCTAAAATCAAGTTAGAATAATTAGGATGGGTGGTTGGAACCCTCCCCATTGGATGTTATTTTTTGAATATTTTGATCGGGCCTATGTGCCCAGTTTTTATCTCTTTTTATCAATGTGGTCCTATGTGCCTAGATTGTATCTCTATTTAGCTTATGTGTTTGGGTTTGTTCATCTACTATATGTTGGTCTAGGTGTAGGTAGTTGTGTCCAAGGGATGTTTGTATTCAATGTTTGAAGTGTCCTTAGTATCCTAGTGGCTAGATATTAGATTCTTTTTGTTATAAGTTTTGGAGATCCTTTCATAATTCCTTTCGTCCAACTAATAAAAAAAACTAATTACACTCTACCATGTTAACTTGGAGAGTTTTGGAATACAATTGGAATTTTGTAAGGTTTCGAAGAAATTAAATAAGGCTTTTGTGAAATATTAATTTGTGAATTTATATTTAACAAAAAGTAATTAACCTAATTTAGTACAATTAGGTGTCCACAAAATTTATCCAATTTTAATTGGACCCAAAAGAGCAATGTCATGATTTAATAATAAAAATATATTTTACTAGTGGATGAACTATTCTTCCTTCCACATGACTGCTTCATAACAGTTCCAAGGTTGACCTTGTAAGTTGCCCTAATAAAATGGAGGTCCAAAATGAACAATGTACTCCCACCTTATCTCCTCTTGTTCTTTCTCCTAATTTTTAAATAATAAAAGAGATTTCACTATTTTGGGTTGACATCAAAAAGGCACTTTTTTATAGTTTAATAATAAACCCAATTTCTTGCTCATGAAGGAATAAGGAATCTAGAAGGAATTATTAAAGGAGAGGTAAGTAATTGAGATAGGGGAGAAAAATTTTGGAGCTTAGGGAGTATGCTCTCCACCTTAGGTGGATTAAAAACCAAAAGGCTTTGGAAAAGTACTAGGTCTTAATTAAAAACATTTTGCCAATATGAGTGATCTTATGGAAATCATATCTTGAAAAAAATATATAGATTGAAGAGGTTGAGGGTAAGCAAGAAGGAGAAATCTCGAGGACTCTGCAAAGAAGGTTTCAATAAGTTGAAATTTTTAGGTTGAATCCTACCCTCATAATTTATCCTAAATGCTATACTAATGCGAATTCATTCAAACTGAATGTTTATATTTTTTTAAAAGTATTTACATTTATTAATTGTTGTCAATATTTATAATCTTTCCTTGAATGCATGTTTAAGATTATGCACTTACTTTATTATATGGTAGTCATTTGGATGTTATTTAACCATTATCAGTCTAAAATATTTGGGTTTGACTTCAATTGAGATTTCTACCCTAAAATCTGAAAGTTCCTTTAGTAATGTTTGCTATGACCTTATGATGCACTTCTTTATGTTTAAAAGCGAGATATTTTGGCTAAGCTCCTATCAAACCAGGATGACAGCCTAATCACTCAAATAACCACTACCACCATGCTAGTGGATCTTTGGTGGCCACCATTGGGTGGCTATTAACTATATTGTGTAAATGTACTTTTATTTCATTTCTTACCCACAACATAACAAATGTGTAATTTAGATTTACATCCCCTGAAACTCCATGTTTAGTAACTTATTCTACCTGTGATAGTGAGTTTGATTTCTTGACCTTGATCTCATCGATTCTATTGATGAAAATTGTTATTGTCGTGACTTTTATTTCATTGTAATCACATTAATCCTCCCAATGATTGGTAGCATTTCATGGGATAATGACCCCAATGAATGAAACTTGGGACCTTCTTGTTCGGCCATTGCTATCAGGTAGATTTATGATGTTTCAATCATTAATAGCTCTGTATGTGCTATGATTGAACTGGAGAACCCATAGAATTTTAACCACGTTTGGACATTGATCAATAGTTTAAGTCTTCTAAATTGTTATGAATTATTATCCCCTTCTGTATCTATACATGTTACTATGGATAGGAATTTTTTCATACCTTATGATTACCATAATAGAACTGGAAGACCCTCTTTGAAGTTTTAGTAGAGAACAAATTCGTTGAAATGCACTTATCAAAATTTACATGATGCAACCTCTATACTCTTCATGACCTATATGTTGGAGGTATATAGATTAAGGATTAAACATTACATGATAGATAGAATCCTCATCACCCTAACAGTGATTCCAGTGTGCTCAACAATGTAAATACTGGTGTTTATCTAAAATGGGTACGATATCGCCTAAAGCATTTTGCAAAAAATTGGGGTTAATTTTTTTATTACTAGATAATCATCACCCCCCACTTGATGTTTATGCTATCGAGATATACCTTTGGATAACATAGGGTTAAAATTTTTAATTATAATTTCCCCATTGTCATCTTTGAGTAGTTCCTCTGTACTCAAGAGGAGTGAATGAGAGGTAAGCCCTCCCAAGTGTTTCACTCCATTATCCCGCATAGGATATGTGGGTGATGTAAATACTAAAAAGAGGCTCATCTTCCTAAATATGATGTCTACCTTTCAGTGGACATAGTCTAATCCATGTCAAATGAAGATGCTCACTTGTTCATATTTGTTGACTTTTCAAACCATATACCACCATGTCTCATGGTTGTTGGTCTTCATTAGTTGACTACCCGATGGCTTTGGGTAAAAACCAATGAGAAAACAAAATCTATATTTTGTGATTACTGTATGTTTAATTAATTGATCGTTGGGTCAGAAAACCTAACTTACCTTCAATAATTGCAAGGACATTCAAAACCAAATTTTTAGTTTGCAAAGAGAATCCTTGATATGGGATTGGGTAAAATAATGTTTTATGGCTTAGACAAACAAATTGGTGGGTTAGATAAACTAATATATTGGAAAATGTTAGGATTCGATATCGGATGAGATTTGAGGAGGAATTTGATAATAGTTGAGAATATCCATAAGGTCAATTTGGGTAAGGATTGAATGTCATTTCGGAAAAAACTTTTGGTAGAAATATTGATAGTATTTTATTAGAAATTTATTCTCAAGTGCAAAGGAAATTAGACAAACATATGAGTTTATAAGAATTTGTTTGTAAATTGTTAAGATATTGATATATGCCTTTGTTGGAAAGAACCTAATTAATTAAAGGTTACGAATGTAATTCTTCTAGTCTTAGAAGGATGGATTGGTGTCCATCCTTGGAGAAGGTATGGGACTTCTCCATGTTATTGAGAAGACTAGAATGACTTACATTTGATATGCATTGAAATAATGAGTCAATTAAATCTGCTCTTGGACTAATGTTTTGGAATATTTTGAGAATCAATATAATAAATTATTTATAACTACATTAATATAGAAAGTGATATTTATGGAGAAAGGGTATTGAAGGAGTCATCTTGATTGACTATTTAAATATTAATTTTGGTAGTAAATCACTCAACATTTAGAATCATTTTTTAGTAGATAAGATGATGGAAGCCTATTTACAAATTGTATCAAGTAGTACAAATTTGTAAATAAGTTTATTATGAACCTCATTATCAATATTGTGAAAATATTGAGTATAGTGGGTCTACTAATTGTGGTAATTAGAAATACTCTTTTATAGAAATAATGTAGGTAGGGGAAGAATGAGTAAAAAACTCATTCTTTGAGGAAATTATGGACTTTCCTCACTTTATGTCGATCATACGATTAATGATCCTTTATGACCCTTTTCTAGCTATGAATTCTAGGATTTATGGGTGAGTGAAATTAGTATGATTCCGATGTTGTAGGAATAGAATAAAGGATCCATTCTTAGGGAAATTATAAGATTTCCTCTTCATGTGTTTAGTATGGTTCCTTAGTGAACTCTACTTAAGAAGGATTGATTATGTATCAATTTTGGAGAATGAATGTGGAATTCATTCTCGAGAGAATTATGGGGTTCTCTCATTGTGATCATCAATAGGTAATCCATGCTAGGATTAATGATGAGTTTTATCCTTAATATGAATCCAATGATCATTTCATAAATATGTGGATATAAGAATTTGTGAGATTCTTATGTATTGTATTGATGATTTGAAAAAAGGAAATGTGGAACTTCCTTATTTACATCATGATTTGAAAAAGGAATGATTTGATTCCTTTAATTGTATAATTGATTTAGATAAAGGATCCATGGGATGCCTTTCTATACTTGTAATTATGACAACTTAAATTTATGAAATGAGAGGAGAAACATATTTTGGAGGTTGGGTTTATTCCCTGTGAGGGTTCCCAGGATATATGTTGTGTATCTCTATTTTGTGGTTTGCAACTGATGTTATACATGGATGTTATATTTACTTTCTATTATGATGTTAATTAGATAGATTGTGGATGTTGCATGAGATGGAATTTAAATATTATTTACTTTCCAATGAGATGATGCATTTACATTTTCATAAGATGATTACTAAAGTGTTATATGATGCATGATTTTGTTAACAAGCAATGTTCCATAAGTAAGATTGGTTTATATTTGCACTTGAGGTTTATTAGATCTAGTAATGGATGTTGCACTTGATTTTCCAATGAATGGCTCTTTAATATGATGTAATGGTTTATGCTTTGATTCAAGTAATAGTCTTGAAAGGAGTAAAATAATATTTATGTATTGTTTAATAATATATGCATGGTATTCCATTGCAAAAGAATTAGGAAGTAAAATTGAAATTACATTCAATTAGTTAAGTAACTAAACTTCCTAATGAAAGGAGAGATAGAAATAATTAAACAAAGGAATTAATAAACATCATGATGGAATGTGAGGTTAGATAGGAGTTGGTCACTCCTATCATGAGAGTTGACACTGACCATGTCATAATTCTCTCGGTTACTTACTATCATGATTGATGTTGGTTCAAACATACTTGATTGTGAACTTAATAATAGACATGTTATGATTAAAAAATATATCTCTCGAGTTGGGTTGGTAAATTGGGGTTGTTACAGTTGGTATCAGAGCCTAGGCTAGCTAATGGACTCTAATGCTAGGTCTAGGCTAGCAAAGATATGGGCTTTGTTAAAAAAAAATTCCATTATAAACCTATAACTTTCCTAGATGAACTCTAAACTGATAAATGCTTGGTAAGGGAAGAGTAAGTGCTTGGAGGCTACTAATGTGCAAGTATTTTTCTCCCATGTCTGAATTCACTAGTGAATCAGAATGGAAGAGTGAGGGGAATCCTCCACAACTTGTGGAGTACCCAAGAGATCATTGAGAAATGGTACTTGGCATCTGTAGTATTGAGCTAAGCCTCTTCCTTACTAAAGTATTGTATGATGAACAAATTTAAGAATGATCAAGTGGGAAAAACTTAGATCCTATCTCATATCATGGAGATTAAAGTTGAATAGAGCAAGTAAGGTAAAATGGTAAACATTGGAGTGTCTATGAGGGTTTGTGTGATAACCCCCTTAACTCCCATTGTGTGATATGGGGAGAAAGTTAAGCATTGCAAATGATTGATGTTCTATCTTTATGGTAGGATGTTTAATCTTCAAGGCATACACCTAATGTACGGGTTGAAAGAGACCTAACATGAGACTAGCTTAAGCTAGAAGGGAAAAAGGTATTCCTATTGAAATAGATAGGAGAATTCCCAAAAGTACGGTATGTTTGATTACCCACTGGTATTAATAGGAGGATTGGCCACTCCTATCCATAGGATAGACATTGACCACATTGATTCCTGTGAAGTGCAACCTTGGACTTACTTGAGTATTCATATTTAAGAGAACCACATGGAGATTTTTCTAAAGTAACCCCTTGATCATAAAATTAACTATGTGAGTTATAAAATTCTCTAAGAATATTTGGTATTGGAAGTTATCTATGGAAAGATAATCCATAGGGTAAGTTTTGGAAAATAGGAAGATAGATCCCATTCGAAATTGTAATGGTAATACTACCTTGCGATGAGGCAAGAGTCTGGATAAGATCATGGGATCAATAAAAGAATGTTTTCTTTATTTATATTTTTGATCAATGTTACAATACAATCATGGCCTTTGGCCAGAGCAAGGAGCTGAATATCCCAACAATGGCCATGGAAGGCAAGGATAAAGCCAATGGAAGACCACCAAGATGGAGATGGAATCACCATACCAGCTCCACCTGAAACACTTCCTAAAATGATATTTTGGTGGAGAATTACACCGAAGATGCCACCAAATAGTTATATAGTATGCCACCCAACCATCCAGGTGGTGGTCAAGTTTAATAGAGCATTATGCACTATTTAAATGTGGGATGGCTCCACTACATGATGAATGTGGTATTAATACCTGCATAGGAGTCTTCGGTATTATCTCAAACACATTAAAAATAGTAAAACAAATTTTTAAGAAGAAAACCTAAGTTAAGGGAATCCCGATACACGATTTCCAGAAATGACAAGTGTAAAGAAGGGATGGTACTTGGCTCAAGGCCAACATCATTACCAACAAAGAAGTAATGGTTGGAATCATAAATGATGCCTAAGAATGTGGTAAATAATCAAAAAAGGTATTGACAAGACACTAAGTGAGTAAGGTGTCAGATGCATAAAGAGGGTTTTCAAGTACAAAAGGGTACAATGAATCCATAAATAACGTTGACAAGATTGATTTAAGAATAAACTAAAACATGATCCTTGAAAATTGAGTATGATATCAAACACATCATAAAGTTTCAGAAAACAAGTGAGCTTGGATGAATTTTACAACAAGGAGAATCAACCTATGGAATTCAACATAGTTATACTAGTTTTAGGGTTTGCACTATTTATAGTAATCTTGCTCGGGGTAAACCCCATAGTGTGCTTCTTGCTTCTACTATTTTTACTAGCTGATCTACTAGTACACACTCTATAAGAAGATGGCCTCTAGCAATGCCAGAGTGAGCCATGAAGTTGGGTCAGTAGAAATAGAGCCATTGAAGGTTATTAAATCTCACACTACTCTTAGGCCAATATTTCAAGGAGCTAGGAGTGTGTTGGATGTCAATGATTGGCAATGGTTAAGTGAGATAGGTTTAGCAGGAGTTACCTGCTTGGAACCAGTGTTGATTGATAGGGGATACCTATCAACACTGATTGAAATATGGAATCCTGATCGAGGAACTTTCTAGTTACCTACTGGAGAAATGACTATTACCCTAGAGGATGTGTATCAGATCTATCGATTACCAGTTGAAGGGTGTACAATAATAGCCATAAATGAAGTAGAAAAAGAATTGGTTCTAGAGAGAGTGTTCAAATCTGGGTGGAAAGATGTTAATACCGATAAGAGTGGTATATTGTATGAATTGCTTTTCATGTTCGGTAAATTGTCACCTAGACAAGCTTTGGTAATGATGCTCATAGCGAATATCATTCTACCTAATGCACTAGGTGCATGATTCCCTTGGAACATGCTAGGGGTTGTGCAAGACCTAGTGGAGTACTCAATTGTGTTTGCTTGGGCACCAACCTTGTTGGCCCAAGCCTATAGAGAGTTGTTCAAGTTTTGAACAACAAAGTGGGTAAGGATGAGTTGTGGCCTTTTGTTGCAAATATGGGCCTTGGGAGCATGTGGCTATAAGGATACCCCAAGGGTTACCCTATGATGTACACAACTTGGTAAACCTAAAATCCCCTTATGCATTAAGATGGTAAAAGGTGAAAGAGTCATGGTTAAAGAGGCCACGAGAGGATAATTGGGAGCTCTATCGCTCCATATGGGAAAATTTGAAACCCCAAGATGTGATCTAGAGACCATGGAGGATAGGTCCAATATGGGTAGAATATAGATATCATCTAGCTCATGTGCAAAGAGCAAGATGGATGATTGGGTGAGTAAGCATGCATTACGAGTATTTCCAATATACTCGAGTATTGTGGTAGTTTGGTATCAGGCAAGGAATATCGAACCCTCCTATGGTTTACACAAGGAAAGGGAGGAAAGAAGTTGTACCACCACAAATGGAACCATTAACCTTAGAAATAGATGAGGACATATGGGTTCCAAATGTGGATGATGTAGGTACAACCCTAGAATATGATCAATGGTGGTCTACCCAACAAGGACAAGATGAGGAAAGTCCAAGGGAAGTAGGAGAACTTCCTAGGGTTCAAGTACACCATCAACCAGAGGCTGAAGTAGGTCCTTCCAACTATCAAGGAAATGATAGTGAGCACTCTGAGATAGGTGGACCACTTGAGATAGAGTCCTTGAGGTAACAAATTTGATAGTTGGAGGTAGAAAGAGATATTTCTAGAGCCAAACGAGATGTACTCCAATAGGAGCTAACTCAAAGGAATGGTGAAGGATCAATGATAGCCATCCAGGCCAAGAATTCACAACTTTGGCAAGCAAGGGATGAGTATAGATCTACCTACTTAGCATCCTACCTCGATGCATTAGTAAGTCATGGACTACTCACAACTAATATTCCATGTGGGCATAGGAGTATTACTAGGCGAGTTAGACCTCGAACCGCTTCTTTGTGAGAAATAGGTCTAACCTAGAATGATGAAAGGACAAAGATAGTAGTAACCTTAAGGATTGTATGTATGGTTGAAAATCCAATCCTTGTGTATTATAAGGATACATATTGTATAATCTAGCAGACTACACTCATGTAGCCCATAAACATGTATTTTTATATGTGTAATATAAAGCAATGTTTATACAATGAGTGATTTAGATTATTATAATAATCTATTAAGAATAAATATTTTTTATTGCATTTCATTAAGAGTTGGACCGGATGATCCCAATACTAGAGTCTTCTTGTTTTGAGTGGTGGCTCAGAAGGTTCCAAATAGTAGGTAGCTTTTGGAAGGTCCTAAGCAGGTAAGCTTGGACTAAATATCCTATCAGGCATGTCGACCACTTGAGTGTCATCTACAGTGACCAGTTCTCAAGTGAGGAATGCCTTGGAGGGTAAGAAGGGGTATTTTGGGATGCATCTATGTGTGAGTCCAATGAACTTAATGAAAGAAAATATTGTTCTAGTTAAGATTTAAAATTAACCTAAATGAGCAAGATTAGACATGAGAGTTCTATTCTAGTTAATATTGGAACACTCTTAGGAGGTATAGATAGGGAATCTATCCTTAAAGAAGAGTGTGGGATCCTCTCTTAAAATTGAAGAGATCATGTTCTAATGCCTAGTATGACACCTTACATGGAGTAAGTGTGGTCATAGGTACTATCAGTGGATGATAGTATGATTAGAATGACACCTTACATGGAGTAAGTGTGGTCATAGAAACTATTAGTGGATGATAGTATGTGGAAAATAATATGTATAAAATGGCACCTTATAGGTAGTAAGTGTGACCATTGTAATCAAAGAATGATAAAAATTTTGAATGGCACCTTACAAGGGGTAAGTGTGACCATGGATATTAGTATGGCATCTTACGTATAGTAAAGATGATCATTGCTATTGCTAATAGATTTTGATACTCAGAGACTACATATGTTCAAGTTCTTCTCCTCCCACTATTGAGCCACTAGTGAATCAAAGTGGAAGAGCTAAGCGAACCCTCCACATTATGTGGGTCTTAAGCGGTGTACCTTAGGCTCTTTTGAGGATTGCACTTGACATTTGTGTCTCTTGAGATATGAATCTTTCAATAGGCTGATTAAAGATGTACACCAGGGGACATCAAGGATGATGCACTGGTGGTGGCAAATGGGTTTTTCCAAAGTGATTTCAAGATATATGGGTATCTTGAAGTGAGATTTATGAAATTATATCTTTGTCTTTGATGACACCTATTTATATCAGGTTAACTCATAGTGTGATACTCCTTTGTGAGAGTTTTTGATGAATCTAATTAGATAGATTGTGTCTAACTTATTATAAAAACATAATTTCATGTCATCTCTATGAAAATATTCTGTAATTCTATTGTTGCAGTACTCTATTATCATTGACTATGCAGTGATAGATGTTTTGATGCTTTGATTTTATGATGAAAATTGTGTATTGATGATGTTTTCAATACTTATTGTTGATGCAATATGGATGTTTTATTGCTTTAAGGACATGGTACTACTGATATTTTGTATTCTTGTAGGTCTAGGTACTCTCATGGATGGAAGATGTTGCTTACCATCAGGAACGAGACACTGGAAATAAGGAAAAGGATGATGGTTCTAACTATTTTGTAAAGAACTAATGCTAGTTTTATTGATTTTCTGCATTAACTAAGCTAGGAACTAACGAGAAACATAGAGGATTGTGTTTAATCCAAGGGGGTAGTATGTCACAACCCACCCATTAGGACTTCCTAAAAGATATTAATTGATCCGAAGGATCAATTAATACTCAAATTTTAACATTAACCAAACCTTACTAATGTTGCCTAGCATTAATAAGAGGGTCTAATTGATAAAATCTAGAGGATGGTAAACCCTAATTATCCTATAAAATCCCTAATTAAAACTAATTACACTCTACCAAGTTAATTTGGAGAGTTTTGGAATGCAATTGGGATTTTGTAAGGTTTGGAGAAATTAAATAAGGCTTTTGTGAAAGATTAATTTGTGAATTTATCTTTTACAAAAAGTAATTTAATTAACCTAATTTAATACAATTAGGTGTCCATAAAATTTGTCCAATTTTAATTGGACCCAAAAGAGCAATGTCATTATTTAATAATAAAAATATATTTTATTAGTGGATGAACTATTCTTCCTTCCACATGACTACTTCATAATAGTTCTAAGGTTGACCTTGTAAGTTGCCCTAGGAAAAGGGAGGCCCAAAATGAACAAGGTACTCCCACCTTATCTCCTCTTGTCCTTTATCCTAATTTTTAAATAATAAAAGGGATTTCACTATTTTGGGTTGACTTCAAAAAGGCACCTTTTAATAATTTAATAATAAACCCACCTTCTTGCTCATGAAGGAAAAAGGAATCTGGGAAGAATTATAAAAGGGGAGACAAGTAATTGGGAAGAGGGGGAGGGGAAATCTTGGAGCTTAGGGAGTATGCTCTCTACCTTGGTAGATCAGAAACCAAAAAGCTTTGGGAGAGTACTAAGTTTTAATTAAAGGTATTTTTCTAATATGAGTGATCTTATGGAAATCATATCTTAAAAAATAAAATTTAGATCAAATACGCAGAGGGTAAGAAAGAAGGAGCAATCCTGAGAACTTAGAAAATAAGGTTTCAATAAGTAAAAAAAAATTAGGTTGAATCCTGCCCTCATAATTTATCCTAAATGCTATACGGATGCGAATTCATTCAAACTGAATGTTTATATATATATTTTTAAAATATTTACATTTATTAATTGCTATTAATATTTATAATATTTCCTTGAATGCGTGTTTAATATTTTGCACTTACTTTATTATATGGCAGTCATTTGGATGCTATCTGATCATTATTGGTCTAAAATATTTGGGTTTTCTACCCTAAAGTCTAAAATTTCCTTTAGTAATGATTGCTAAGACCCTATTATGTCCTTATTTATGTTTAAAAGTGGGATATTTTGGCTTAGCTTCTATTAAAATAGGACAACCACCTAATCACTCAAATAACCATTTCCACCACACTAGCAGAGCTTGGGTGGCCACTGCTGGGTGGATATTAACTATATTGCATGAAAGTGCTTTTATTCCATTTCTTACCCACAACCTAAAAAATGGGGGATTTAGATTTACAACCCCTGAAACTCCATGTTTAGTAACCTATTCGGAATGCAAGATTGAGTGTCATTTTTTGACCTCGATATCACTGATTCTATTAATAAAAATTGTTATTGTTGTGACTTTTACTTTGCTATAATCACATTAATCCTTCCAACGATTAGTAGTATGTCATGGGAGAATGACCCCAACAAAGAAAAACTTAGGATCTCCTTGTTTGGCCATTGCTAGTAGGTATATTTATGATGTTTCAATCATTAATAGCTTTGTATGTGCTACGATTTAATTGGAGAACCCATAAAATTTTAACCATGTTTAGATACAGATCAGTAATTTAAGTCTTCTAAACTATTATGAATGATTACCTCTTCTGTCTGTATACATGTTACTATGGATAGGGATGTTTTCATACCTTATGATTACCATAATAGCACTAGAAGATCCTTTATGAAGTTTTAGTAGAAAACCATTTTGTTGAATTGTACTTATCAAAATTTGCATGATACAACCTCTATACTCTTCTAAACTTGTATGTCGAAGGTATATATTGAGGATTAAATCTTACATGATAGGTAGTATGCTCATCACCCTAAAGGTGATTCTAGTTTCCTCAACCCTGTAAATACTAGTGTTTATCTAAAATGGGTACGTCATCACCTAAAGCATTCCATAAAAAATTGGGATTAACATTTTTATTATTAAATCATCATTGTCCCCCCTTGATGTCCACATCCGAAAGATATACCTCTGGGTAACATAGGTTTAAAAGGTTTAATTAGAATCTTTCCCATTGTCGTCTTCAATAAGTGCCTTCGTACTCAAGAGGAGTGAATGGGAGGCAAGCCCTCCCAATTATTTCACTCCATTATCCCACATAGGATATGTGGGTGATGAAGGAAGACTAAAAATGGGCTCCTCTTCCTAAATACGATGTAGACCTTTCAGTGGACATACTCTAATCTGCGTCAAATGGGGATGCTCACTCATTCATATTTTTTGGCTTATCAAACCATATACTACCATGTGTCATGGTTGTTGGTCTTCATTAGTTGACTACTTGGTGGCTTTAGGTAAAAACAAATGATTAAAAGTTCATATTTTATGATTATTGTATGTTTAATTAATTGATCGTTGGGTCACGAAACCTAACTTACCTTCAATAATTGCAAGGACGTTGAAAACTAGTTTTTTAGTTTCCAACAAGAATCCTTGATATGGGTTTGGGTGAAATAATTTCTTATGTATTATACAAAATAATTGGTGGGTTAGATAAACTATTATATTGGAAAATGCTAGGAGTCGATATTGGATGATATTTGGGGAGGAATTTCATAATAGTTGATAATATCCATAAGGTCAATTTGGGTAAGGATTGAATGTCATTTAGGAACAAAATTTTGGTAGAAATATTGATAGTATTTTGTCAAATATTGATTCTCAAATGCAAAGGAAATTAGACAAACATATGAGTTTATAAGTAATTGTTTGTAAACTATTAAGATATTGATAAATAACTTTGTTGGAAAGAACCTAATTATCTAAGGGTTACGAATGTAATTCTTATAGTATTATAAGTATGGATTGGTTTCCATCCTTGTAGAAGGTATGGGGCTTCTCCATATAATTAAGAATACTATAATTCCTTACATTTGTTATGGATTGAAATAATGAGTCAATTAAATCTGCTCTTGGACTAAATTCCTGGAAGATTTTGAGAATCAATATAAAAAATTATTTATAACTACATTAATATAGAACATGGTATTTATGGATAAAGGGTATTGAAGGAGTTTTCTTGATTGACTACTTAAAGAATAATTTTGGTAGTAAATCGATCAACATTTAGAATCAATTTTTAGTAGATAAGATGATGGAAACCTATTTACAAATTGTATCAAGTAGTACAAATTTGTAAATAAGTTTATTATGAACCTCATTATCAATATTATGAAAATATTGAGTATAGTGGGTCTACTAATTATGGTAATGAGAAATACTATTTTTTTTAAATACTGTTGAACATAGTCGTAAGAAAAATTGCATTGAGATGCCTTCCCATCAAGGTTTGTTCAAAGTCATGTATAGCCACTAGTTGATCCACTACCCTTAGGGTGTCATCCCTACTCCTTCTCCTAAAGCCAAGCCTAGACCTATAAATCCCAGTCTATCCCAAACCACTCCTCAGTCCTCTAACACTCATGTCCTATCTACTAAAAATAGATCGACGATCAAAAGAATTTGTATGTTGAGGAAAAAAACTAAGAGTGAATCCCCTGAGTCGAAGATCATTCATTCTTTTGCACGCTTGTACAAGCTAGTTCAAGAGATTAAATCCCTAATCATCGATTCCCAGGATAATGAGAAGGATGACCCAAAATAGTGTCTACAAAATTTTATAATTAATTCCATCTCCAAATGCATATCCCAGTTGGCCGACCTTCGTAACTCATTGAATTTGTTCTTCTTCAAGAAATATTTTTTTGAGGATGGTGTTAAGGCTCCTACTGTCAAAGAGGATGTCAAGGTTGTTGTTGATCCTATGGAATACAAATGTGAGGATAAGGACTTCAACATGTACACATCGAATGATGAGCTCTAGGATTTTGGAGCAGATCTGGATGATGAAGCATAGCAGCATCTTTTCCTGTGGGGTTTTTGTGAAGGGCATCCTCATTGTCGCCCTATGTGTTTTTCTTCAGTTTGAGGGTATCCTTTGTTTTATTATATGTGTCTAATGTACATCCTTATCGATGTTTTTATTTTTAGGGACTATGTTCCTATTATGTTCCTTTCTAGTTTTTGCGGTTTTTTTTAGCCTTCTTCTCTAACTTGTAATCAGGTTTTGGGTTTGTGCTAAAACCCATGTTTAATATAAAATAATTTTTAAAAATCACTATCCCAAACCACTCCTCAGTCCTCTAAAACTCATGTCCTATCTACCAAAAATAGAGCAATGATCCAACAATTTGTATGTTGAGGAAAAAAGCTAAGAGTAAATCCCCTGAGCCAAAGAGCATTCGTTCCTCTGCGTGCTTGTAGAAGCTAGCTCAAGAAAGGAAATCCCTAATCATCGATTCCTAGGATGATGAGAAGGATGACCCAAAGTAGTGTCTACAAAATTTTATAATTAATTCCATTTCCAATTGCATATCCTAGTTGGTCGACGTTCGTAACTCATTGAATTTGCTCTTTTTCAAGAAATATTTTTTTTAGGATGGTTTTAAGGCTCCTACTATCAAAGAGGATTTCAAGGTTGTTGTTTCTCCTATGGAAGAAAAAGGTGAGTATAATTACTTCAACATGTACACATCGAATTATGATCTCTAGGATTTTGGAGCAGATCCGGATGACAAAGCTTAGCAGCATCCTTTCCTGTGGGGTTTTTGTGAAGGGAAACCTCATTGTCACCCTATGTGTTTTTCTTAAGTTTTAGAGAATACTTTTTTTTATCCTTTTTTTTATCATATGTCTCATGGACATCAGAATATTCTGCTCTCTAAATATCTGGCTTGGTGTTAATCAATTATATTGTAAAGGGGTTTGACATTTTTGGTGCATTCTATCAAAATGACTTTAGGTGGAAAATTAGCTTGAATCATGTTAAATTTACTGCTTGAACAATAGTTGTTCTCCTTAAAATATGGAAATATCCATTTTTGGATAGGCACTTGTCATAGCTCAATTGGACAATACTTCATTACTCCTCAAGAGGATGTGAAATCGCTCTCCAATCCGACAGGGTTTTACTATGTGATAAACATCAATTTATCTAGGATTTTCTCTTCACAGTTAGGGTCTTAAATAGACTCCAAAAATACTTGCTCTAGCTTCATGGAGAAGCAAAGAACAATAATTGGTTATGCCCAGGTAGTTGAGAGAAGCCTTCCAAAAGTTTCTATTTTCCCAACTGATCAAGAATTCATTATGCTCTTAAACAATTTTTTCTCATCTCAGGGTTTGAGTTAGTTACAGAACTAGTCACTATCGACTAGGGTAGCTAGGGAGCTAGCCACTATCATCATCAATTACTAAGGAGCTAGCCACTATCACCATCCATGGCTAAGGTTGACTAGAACTATATTTCCCCAAATGAGTGGTTATAACCACTACTAAGTCTTGGAAAGGTCCAAAATCATTCATATGACCTAAAGAGGTGTCCATATGAGTAGTCTCCTAAATATGATGTGTTTTAGGTGTCTATAGATGCCCCTTTTTGGGATGCATTATGGGAAAACATAATGCTAAGAAAAATAGATAACCTAACATCATATTATAGGTTGATTGATGTTCATTGATCTGGTCAACATTAGATGCCCCAATCATGGAAAGAACATACATCATTGAATCATTACCTTTGATGAGTTGAAGAACTTAATTTTGGTAATCTTAAGTCAAAATCCTAGCCTTACGACAATTAGGAAACAATCTTAAGTCTAATCCTAGCCTTAGAAACAATTAGGATACAAGCTTAAGTCTAATCCTAGCCTTAGTGATAATTAGGAGATAAGCTTAAGTCAAATCCTAGCCTTGGTGGTTATTAAGAGATAAGCTTAAGTAAAATCCTAGTCTTGGTAATGATTAGAAGATAATATTAAGTCAAATTCTAGCCTTGGTGGTGATTAGGAGATAATCTTAAGTCTAATCCTAGCCTTAGAAGAAATTAGGAGATAATATTAAGTCAAATCCTAGCCTTGACGATGATTAGGATACAAGCTTAATTCAAATCCTAGCCTTGGTGGCAATTAGGAGATAATATTAAGTCTAATCCTAGCCTTAGTGGCAATTAGGAGATAATCTTAAGTCAAATCCTAGCCTTGGTAGTGATTAGGAGATAAACTTAAGTCAAATCCTAGCATTGGTGGCAATTAGGAGATAAACTTAAGTCTAATCCTAGCCTTAGCAACAATTAGGAGATAGGCTTACTGGTTTACTTGAATTTTCTTTTGATATTTTGTTTATTTGCCCCAAGAAAGGAGGGTGCATGATTGTCTTCGGCAATGATTCTTGAATGAATGCACTTAGCAATGATTGAGCGTTTAATTGTTGATTTTGATTATGAATGTTATTATTATGACTACCCCTTCAAGCGATGAGTCGATGAGGAAATGGCAAGTGATAAAATCAACGATTCGCTTGACCAAGGTGACTAATTTAGATAGTTTAAGATGATTAAATTTGTTGTTAGGTCATATTACAACTATGATTTCAACCATTAATAGTAATTGTACATCTCTATCTCATGGAGTATTTTGAACGTAATGGCTTTCTTAGGGAATCAAGAGGATAGTAATTCAATTGAAGCATGTGCTGAATCACTATGTTTTATGATTATCTGAAATATCATAGAAGAAATAAAATGAATACCTCGTTCCCATGGATAAATCTGACTGCAATGGCCTTCTTGGGGAGTGAAGTGAAGATATTTCAATTTAACAATGAATAATTTGATTCAAATAGCCTTATGGTAATTTAATCATCTTGCCATATTGCATGGAGTGCAAGTCATTGCAACTACCAAGTGTATAGAGTAAATAACTAGATATGAGGCATATCTAAAATTTTGTCATTATTTGAGTTTTTTGTTGATTTTGTTTATTTTGAAAATTTTGATGATATTTCATAGAAGAAAGGAAATGAAATCCTTGTTCCCATGGAGAAGTACGACTATCATGGCCTTCTTAGGGAGTGAAGTGAAGATATTTCAATTCAACAATGAGTAATTTGGTTCAAAAAGCCTTATGGAAATTTACTCATCTTATCGGATTGCAATGAGCACAAGTCGCTGCAACCGCCTAGTGTAGAGGGTAAATAACTAGATACGAGGTATATTTGAAATTTTTATTTATTTGATGTTTCATTATTGATTTTAAAATTTTTGAAATTTTTTGGATCCGTAGATATGCTTTTGATGACCATGGATGCATTTATTGATGCAATGCCTAGATGAAATTTTGATTATGCTTATATGTGTGTGATGTACTAATGACATGCACTAGCTAGATGATAGATGTATGCTTAGATGCTATGATCTAAATATGTAGGTGCACTACTATGTATGCATATATGGATGCAATGATGTATGGTAAATGTATTAAGTATGGATGCAATGATGTATGATAATAAAAAATGAATCTAATATATGTTTAACAAACTAATAGCAGACACCACAGAATGTATGAAATCATGAATAAAAATGGTAATTCTTATCATAATAATTAATCATTTAGGAATCCATATTTGAAATGATATGATGTGGGATGTATGGGCTTTCCCTATAAGCCTATTTAAATTAAAATATATGCACAGAATAGTCAATGGCCATCTAAATATCATTGTTGATATCAATCCAGTATCTATCCTATTTCATGAACACCCCTTAATAAACAAAATTTCACAAGGAAAATTTTGTATGATTTATGAGATGATTTATTGCTATAAGGGATTTTTGAGGTTTTCCAAGAGACTCAAATGCCCTAGTTGACTAATCAAAATATGTATAATAACTACACAAGACTTCTGAAATATAAGAGCTTTGTGGTGAAGACCAAGATATTCATTATCTCTGTGTGTGCAAATGAATATATTATATGAAGCATAAGACTACCTCATTTCCAAGCAGGATTCATTCAGCTCATTGTTGTAATGAGGATCACAAAATGTTCATCATGATCCTAGGTTTGGTTGTAGTTGGACTAGACTACTAGGTAATACAAGCCACCTAAAGCTAGCTCATTTGTAAATTTCTTAGAACTACCCCATTGCTATATGGGATTAATTCAGCCCATTGTTGTAATGGGGATCACTCAATAGTTTCAAAGTACTGAACATTATAGGGATTCAAGCTCTTCACCCCCTTATTTTCTTTTCATTTTTTGGGATACTTGCTCCTGCTTAGTGATCAAAATCACTGTTTATTTTGCATTTTTTTTTAGCAAGGGATTTGCTTTTTGCTTTGTTTTGGAAATTTGATTAGTTTGTATGAAAGCAAAGGATTTCTTTAGGTAGGGGCGAGCTTGTCCATTTTTCAATGATCAGCATCCTAGACCATTCACATCACAATATGAGTAAGTAAAAACCTTTCACTTAAGGTGACTAGGACCACTTTGTAGTATTCATCCTTCCTTGTCCAAACTAGAATTATTAGTTTTTAAATTGTGATAGGATTTTGAAATATGCAAGGTACTATCAGAACTAGACCTTATCTCCAAAAGTGAAGTTATCTTTCTATAAAATCTGACATTATGACTAGGTATGGCTGAATGACCAAAAAACCCTAGTATATTCCTTATAGCAACTGATGGGGTTGTGTTGAAAAACACAATTACTCAAAGGGGATGATGGATGATGATGATATAAGGATGCATGATTGGCATACAAACGTGGTTTCATTTGTAATATTGTAAACACAACCTATCCTAATGCAAGTACAATGTATGAAAATTCCTAATACAACAAAATTAAATGAATGTATATGCAAAATGTAAATGCAATTTTTTTCTGTATTTTTTATGTTTTAAAATATTTTTGAATTTTTTATTTTTATTTTTAATGATTCAATTGTTTTTTGGATTTTTAATTTTAAATGTTTTGAATGTTTTTGGATTTTGATATTTTATGATTTTTGTTTGTTTTTATGTTTTTAAGGGGAAGGTACGCTACCTTAGGTACCCCCAGTCTATGTGCCACTCAATGAAAGTAAGGGAGGTGCGATACCTTTGGAGGTATCACTTGGCTTCATTGATCATAATGTGGATGATGGGAAAGGTGTGACACCTTGAAGACCCCCAATGTGCATTGTTTTTGAAGCATTGTGATTGGCTTGGCTAGGAGGATTTGTAAAAACTAACCCCCTTATTGTGGTATGGAATTTTGTGTAATTCCAATGTTCTGATGAGATGATATGATAAAATATGACACGTTGGATGAAGCTACAAGTTGCGTAGAAAAATTTAGACATATTTGTTTCTTTGTTACAACATTTATCATTCCTACAAAATCTTAGGGAGGTAGGTTGATATGCACCTGATTAGGTTGCTCGACTTGATTGGCAGGTGTTGTGTTTTATTTGTGTGTAGGCAAGGGGTCTTAGAAGACTCCTATCTAAAGTTCTTGTATCTCGATTATATCTTGTACTAAATCTCTAAATGGATGACATGTTTGGATGTCATGACCTCTTTTTTGATGGTAAACACAGTATATATTCTCCATGTGCATCTTAAATATATGCTTATTAGGTTTCAATGGATGGTTATCTGGAAGATTGATTTTTCATGCTTCACATAATGATTAAATATCAATGGTAATGTCTCCATAAAATTAGTATATTTCCATTATGGTTGACATTTTTGTCCTTGTATCTAATTATGTGGTGTATTTTTTTGGGCCAGAGGAGGCTGAACTTGGTAATTATGTTGCATTGGTAGTGGAAGTGGTGTGGCCTGGTTTGAGGATTCGGGGATACTCAAAAAAACTTGATTGATTGGGCCACCTTTTTTTGCATGTTTCCACCTATAATTTTCTTGTTTTTCCATTCCTTTCTATGTATTTTAATATCACCCTCCTATAACTTGATGTCCTCAATGACCTTGGCATGTGCTAAGGCCTCGAATGTTTGATACTATTGGAATTGAAAGAGAAGCAAGATTTATTTTAAACAACTTTTTTTAAACATCTGAATGAGCTCTATTGTGGGTAGGGTGAAAGTTAATTTTTACATCACCTTCCTCAATTTATTGCCATACTCAATGACTGGCTCATTTTCAAGTTGATGAAGGCTAGACAAGTTATTCAATTTTATCGATTTCTTATCACTAGAGGCAAAACATTGCAAGAATTCATCAACTAATTGCTCAAAGGTGTAGATGCTATGATGTGGTAGATGATTATACCATTCCAAAGCATCCCCATCTAGTGTTATAAGGAATGTTATCAACATCAAGGGGTTTTTGTCTTGAAAATAGAAGCACATATTGATGAATATTGTCATGTATGGCTAGAGGTCAATTGTTAAGTTAGTTGGTCTACCCACATGTTAAGGACCTAGAGTTCTAGAGAGATAGGGTTTGGATGTACATGGGTTGCTTTTTTAGAAATTATTATAATTTGATGATTTAAGAAGGGATAGGATAAGATATGGAGGTATATGATCATGATGTGAGCATCATGTGACTTATTTCAAATCTATTTATGATAACATAATATGGAGGTTTACGATTAGAAACTATGAGATTAATATTTTGGAAAAATCATGTACTCACATTTATAATAGGAGGTAGGTTATGGATAATGGATTAAGATATTGGGATGCTAAGAAGGATATCAAGATATTATACTTGGTTAGAACTTGCTAAGTAAAAAATGGGGTAACTAGTGTTAACCTAAATAGTTATGGGTAGAGAAAAATGATGTCCTAAATAGAATGGGGGATTTGGTGCCCCTAGTTCTACAACAATTGTAACAATTGAGGGATTTGAACTTGTGCAATTGAGAATTAATGCATTACAATCTAAATATAGATATCCATGAGATAAATCTATTTGAATTTAAGTTATGGGAGTGGATCTAGGTTGTTTAGGTAGGTCCAATAGGGACCATTCATAGCAGAAGTAGATAAGGGATATTCTTTTGCTCTTAATTTTTTTTATGTCTTATTTGTTCCCACATAGGAAGGAAATGTGTGATCTATGGACTTAAATATTACTTTCCATTATTAATTATGAATGAGTAAGAGGGTACCTAAGGGAGGATCTTTTCCTCTCTTTTTTTTTTTTTTAATGTAACTTAATCCCTTGTATCTTAGGCAAGGAGGGCATGAAGTTAGGGTTACAATCCAACTAGTGGGAAACACCTTGGGTAAGATAGTGATGTTCAAACATGGAAGTAGGAATGAAGAATAAAATTTATTAAATTTCCACTTTTATAGTTGTTTATAAGAATAAAAAGTGTTTTATATTCCATTATATCACCTTTTGTTAAGATACCAATCTGATTGGTATGCATTAGGGGGCTTCCTAATATACCTAAATCTTTTGATATACCCATATTTTTGAGATACCCATTATTACATGGAAGACATTTTTGCTCTTCATATATTTTATTTTACAATAGAAATATTTTGAGGTATGTGAAAGAGAATTGTACATGATAATGACCACACCTAGATACATGACCCAAGACAATACATGACAAGTAATAAAGATCCCTCTTATGATTTCTTTCAACCCACCATAAAATACTCCATACAAGGCTTAATGTATATGCAAGACCATCTATTGGAGGTTGAAATCTTGGGCTCACTATATACCCAACATAGCCTCAAGGTTCATATGGTTGTTACTCAAGGGGTTGTATATGACCCCTAGTAGATTAATCTTTTGTTAGCTTCTTATTAATCATTTTTAATATTTTCTAACTACAAAAGTAAACTTATATGGTCTTATTTACTTGTTTAACTATTTTTTATCTTTAATTAGGTGTTTTTGAGAAGGATATAAATATTTTTGGAACTATATGGTGTTCATGTTAGGTTCACCAAATATGTAGACATGCAAAAGATACAACCACACTCAAGACTATGGAGATGTTAATGTGATGCCTACTAGTCTATGTTTTATGGATTTATTTGAATACACACCCAGGGTTCAAAATATTAAGTCCTATCCTAATTTAAAATCTTGGATGACGAGATGCAATGTAATTAAGTACAACAATGAAAAAATATAAGTCCTAGATCTACATGCTTTCTTGCTTTCAATGTCAACGGAATATAAAATTATTTTATTATTATTTCATGTAAGGGATCAAGATATATGTATACAAACAATAAAACTTGCCAAATTTTAACTAATGCAAGTTTAATTTCATCCCTAAGTACAAATCCTTGAATTAAATTCATCCTTTATAACAACTAGACAAACATGCATAATTTGTTAAATTTTCTTTATAAAACTAGTTATAAAGCAAAATAAAATATTGTAAAACATCAAATTAACAAAAATTGACTTGTGAATTCAAGGATTAAGCCTTATGTTTTAGATGTAATGCTACAATTTGGACCAATGCTTGTTCCTATTACAATTCTATATGCCAAAAATCCATTCTCTACATCTTCTTTTGAAATAATTTCATAAAAAATCATAAAATGATTGCAAAATAGGACAAGAAGTTAAGATCTATTAACCTATGATAAAAAATAGAATATAAGTAGAAATTTATACCTGATATAGTACCTATAAAAAATTTTCATATGCCTATAGAAGCATCATAATGTGAAAGCACCCAGGATGACAAAAGTGTCATACAAAAGTACCATAGGATTATGTTGCTATTTTTTTCAATCGGTTGGTGGTAATAGCCTTAATAAAGGAGATGGACATATTTATATTTTTTGGAAATGTGTTTTTTATCCTTTTTCAATAGTACCTCTTTTGTCAAAATTTAATAATTTTTGATGTAGTTTTATAAGCCTCAAAGGAAAAACTACCTTTTGTTCTTGTATGGAAGCATTGTACAAAAATATCATATAAAATTTTATGTGACACTTCTATAGTTGTATGGTGCTTTCATCCTATACCTATAAAAAGTTAGAAATTTGTAAGAAAAAAATAGAATACCTGGTACAAATTTCAAGCCGGCAATGCTCGTATTTTGAAGCATCTTGATAGAGCTATGTTATCTTAACATTCTCATTTTCATTTCCATCGCTTGTCGGCTTCTCTACCCTTTGTTTTAATTGTTACTGATAACAAACTTTTTGATCATGCTCCCATTGTATTTTCCATCTCTTTTTCTCCACCTCTGCCTCATCAGTTCAAGTCTCAGTTTTATCTAAATGTTTCTTTTTTGAAACATCAAACTATGTCTGCTCATATTCATAGTATTTGAAATATAGTTCCTAGACCAACTTCCCTGGTAGAATGAAGCTATCTCTAGAACAACTATTCTTCTCAAGAATTTAGGATTTGAAGTTGCCAAACATAGACGAATCTCTAATGCAGCCCTTAAAGATGAACTAGCTCACACTTCTATCAAACTAGAAGAGAGCCCTCTAAGATATATTCTTCAATCCCAAGTTGCAAATATTAGGCATGAGCTTAAAAACATTGAGCTTTATGAAGTAAGGGAAGCTCATCTTCATGCTCTATTTCATTAGCTAAAAATTGGTGATAGGGTTTCAAAATAATTTTTTCAAAAAATAAACCTAAAGAACACAAGCTTATACAGAGAGGGGGGGTGAATAGTATAAGACCACTTTAAATTTTTTCCTTCAAATTTCAAATTAATATTATGCAGTGAATAGATAGCAGTAGCAAAAACAGTAATCAAAGAAATGCACAAAATACCATACACAATAGAGACACAGCAATTTACGTGGTTCACCCAATGCGGGCTACTCCACGGATAAAAAATTTCACTAAATTTTATCACCTCAAATTTTGGGAAACCTTTCTCGATTACAAAGTTTATGGGCACCAACCCAAAGGAGACACCAATCCCCTAGCTCTGCTCTAGCTAGTGATCCTCTAGAAAACCTCTGCCTCCTCTGCCCTTAGCAAGTGGAACTCTATCCACAGAAGACACCTGTCTTCCCTGCTCTAGTTAGAGACCTCTGTCCTCAACTCTTTCACCTCCAAAGCTGGTCCTCAAATTTGCACTAAACATAGTCCTTTGGTTCAACAAAAATGTCCTCGTTCTCTTCCTCTGTTCTGCACCAAACATAGTCCTTCGGTCTGGCACAAATGTCCTCAAAATTGCACCTCTGCGCAATCACAGTAGCACTCGATCAAACATCAACTTATGCACCTCTACGCAATCACAGTAGCATGATCTTCATGCACTCTGCTTCCTTGCAATCTCTCTCACTTAGAATATTCGATGGAATGCACTCTATACACTGCAATCGAATTTGCACTCTACTTCTCGACGATCGAACTTCTCCCCACACTATATCTGTGAAAGTCGCACTTTGAATGCACACTTCGATCGATGCCTAATCTCTTCAAACAACCCTCCTTTTATACTAACATAATAAAAATCTAAACCTTGGTCTTAGTCGACTGTTATGCAAATGCAAACCCTAACTCCGTCGGCTACACGCCCTAATCTTCGTCGGCCCAATTTTAACTCTGTCGGCTTCAACTGCCTCTGTGGTTCAGTAGATTCTATCGCGAAACCACAACATGTCACGATATCGTGACATTTTTGTAGCCGTACACTTTCCTTTGGCTATTGTCATGATATCACGACACTTTTGCTTTTGTCTGCCTTGACTACATTCTTGTCGTGATATCGTGACACTTCTGTCTTTGCTGACGTCATCTTCACTCCTGTCACGAAATCATGACACTTTAGTCTTCTTGGTCTTCTTCTAGGCTTGCACTAGCAAAAATGAAACATGTCACAAAATCATGACACTTTCACTGCCTTGAGTTTCTCTCTGTCTTATACCCACAAAACTGGAACATGTCACAAAATCATGACGCTTTCACCTTCGAGCTCTTCCTTCTTGAATTTGTCGTGAAATCGCGACGCTTCTTCTGTTGAAGACTTGCTAACTATTTTTGTCACAAAATCATGACACTTTCTCCAACTCAATGTTGCCATCTCAACCTGTCGCAAAAACGCGACACTTTCTACATTCACAAGCTTTCTCTTCAACCTGTCGCAAAATCGTGACACTTTCTGCATCCGTACAACTTCTTTGTAGCCTGTCGCAAAATCGCAACGCTTCTCATTTCATACTCTTACCTTTGCTGCATGTCACAAAATTGTGACAGTTCTCACTATGATCTTTTTAGCATGTTGCGAAATCGTGACAATCCTCACTTAGTCTTTTGCAGCATGTAAAATTGTGACACTTTTTGAGATACTTTATCTCTCTTCAAACTTGTCATGAAATTGCGACAGTTCACACTATGGACTCTCCCTTTTCCATCATTTCATGAAATCGTGACACTTTTTTGTCCATACAACCTTCCTTGCATTATGTCATGAAATCGTGACACTTTTCCTTCTTTGCCTTCCTACACTTTTCGAGTCGCGAAAATGCGACATGTCATGAAATCGTGACACTTTCCACCTTGCTCTCTTTCTATGCCAACATGTCGCAAAATCGTGATAGTTTTTCCAGCTTCTTATCTCTCTTCCAACATGTCGTGAAATCGTGACAATTTTGCCAGCTTCTTCTTTCTCTTCCAACATGTCGTGAAATCATGAAACTTTTTCAAAAATCTTTCTCTCTCCTGCCTAAGTCGCAAAAATGTGACATGTCGTTATATCGCGACACTTTTCCAACTTACTTTCTTTCGAACCTGTCAAACCGAACCTTCAACAAAACACATTATTTTTACATCAAATCAAATTCTTTAAAAATCTTCTTGAAATCAATGACAACTTATTCACTTGAGCAAATGCAATGTACTCAAAGTACCCAAAATTGCCAACAATCTCCCCCTTTGTCATTGATGGCAACCCTTTACTAAAAACACATCTCAGGAGCAAAAACTGAAACCAACTGTGCTAACAGCTGAGAATCTCCTTTTAAATTTTTTCTCCCCCTGACTTGAAACTTTCCTCTTCACATTTAAGCTCTCCCACTTACTCATATCTCTCCATATTACTCATATCTCTCCCCCTTTGTCATCAATGGCAAAGGGTCACCTTTGGGGCTTGGGACTAAGAATGAGCCTCTTAGCTTAGATCCTCCCCCACCTCCTCATGAGGAGATTAAAATTGGGGTGGGAGTAAAAATCCCATTAGGCACTGATCATCATTAGTGTCTATAATTTCCTTGCCTGGCCTTTTTTTGAACTTTTTTCCCGCATTCCTATTTTTGTCACTATTCTTGTTCTTGTTCTCATCCCTGTCCTTTTTTCGTGCCTTGATCCTTGGACTTGATCATGCCACTGTTCCTATTCCTGTACCTACCTTTTTCAAAAACCATACAAGCATCTTCTTGATAGTTTTCTGAAGCATCCTTATACATACTGGAAACCAAATAATTATTTGTACAGTCATCCTCAAGGTGACCAAAATTTCCACATCTAAGACATTTCATAATAATGAATCTATGTTTTGGTTCTTCCTCCTTTTCTGATATGAACAACATCTCATTTTCCTCATCACTTGAAGAGCTTTCACTATCACTACTAGAACACTTACTTGATTTGTCTAAGTAGAAACTCTTATTGTTCTTGTGTGAATACCTCTTTCCTTTATTGTTGTGCTCATCTTTGTTCTTTCTGTAATACCTGTGCTTTTCAGAATCCTTGCTCTTAACATCCTATTTCTCTTCATCACTTTCATTCTTGGAAACAGTACATTCAGTAGCATAATGACCGAACTTTCCACAATTGAAGCATCTTATATTTTTCATGCTTTTGTGCTTTCTAGATAACTTGCCTTTCTTGTTGTAATATGCCTCTTCATCACTAGAAGACTCATCACTCTCTTGAAGTTGTTTACCCTTAGATTTTTTCGTAGCCTTAAAAGCTGCCTCTTTCTTGACGTCAACCTTCACCTGAGTTCTCAACTCAAATGCTGCAAGAATGCTATGAAGCTCATCCTTTATTAGCTTATCCAAATATTTATCTTCCTCAATAATAGAATCTTTTCACTAAATATATTACGAAGAGATCTTAAGATTTTATTACAAACATCATTTTCAGCAAGTTCAAGACCTAAGTCTTTCATGGAGTTAACAACCTCATCCATGCGAAGCATGTAGTCACTAATATTTTCATCATCATTCATCTTGAGTTGTTCAAACATACCTTTGAAATGTCTTAACTTGGCCTTTCTGACATTTGCATCACCTGTATGAACCACCTGCAACTGTTTCCACATTTCACTAGCTATCTTTCAGTGAATGACTTTGGTGAGATCTGCTTTTTGTAAGCCTTTCAGGATTGCATTCATTGCTTTTGAATTGTTGTGATGTAGAATCATATCTTCTTTAGTATATGGACCATTTATAGGAATAGTGTACCCATCTTCAATCACTTCCCAAACCTCATTCCCAAGTGCCATTAGATGAAACTTCATCCTTGCACTCCAAAGACCAAAATATGATCCATCAAGAATAGGTGTTGAATTTCTGCTTGAATAATCCATTGTGTTCTTATCAAGATTTTCCTTCAAGTTGTTTAAACTTTTCGAAGGAACTCGCTTTGATACCAATTGAAGAACACAAGCTTATACTGAGAGGGGGGGTGAACAATATAAGACCACTTTAAACTTTTTCCTTCAACTTTCAAATTAATATTATGTAGTGAATAGATAGCAGTATCAAAAATAGTAATCAAAGCAATGCACAAAATACCATCCACAATAGAGACACATCAATTTACGTGGTTCACCCAATGCGGGCTACTCCATGGATAAAATCTTTCACTAAATTTTATCACCTCAAATTTTGGGAAACCTTTCCCGATTACAAAGTTTATGGGCACCAACCCAAAGGAGACACCAATCCCCTAGCTCTGCTCTGGCTGGTGATCCTCTAGAAAACCTTTGCCTCCTCTACCCTTAGCAAGTGGAACTCTATCCATAGAAGACACCTGTCTTCCCTACTCTGGCTGGAGACCTTTGTCCTCATATCTTTCACCTCCAAAGCTAGTCCTCGAATTTGCACTAAACACAGTCCTTCGGTTCAGCACAAATGTCCTCGTTCGCTTCCTCTATTTTGCACCAAACACAGTCCTTTGGTCTGGCATAAATGTCCTCAAAATTGCACCTTTGTGCAATCATAGCAGCACTCGATCAAACATCAACTTATGAACCTCTGTGCAATCACAGTAGCATGATATTCATGCACTCTGATTCCTTGCAATCTCTCTCACCTAGAAGATTCGATGGAATGCACTCTGTACACTACAATCGAATTTTCACTCTGCTTCTCGGGGATTGAACTTCTCCCCACACTCTATCTATGAAATTCACACTTTGAACACACACTTAGATCGATGCCTAATCTCTTCAAACAACCCTACTTTTATACTAACATAATCAAGATCTAAACCTTGGTCTTAGTTGGATGTTATGCAAATGCAAACCCTAACTCCGTCGGCTACACGCCCTAATCTTCGTCGGCCCAATTTTAACTCTGTCGACTTCAATCGCCTTTGTGGTTCAGTAGCTTCTGTCATGAAACCACAACATGTCATGATATCACAGCATTTTTTTAGCCGTACACTTTCATTTGGCTATTGTCGCGATATCACGACACTTTTGCTTTTGTCTACCTTGACTACGTTCTTGTCGTGATATCGCGATACTTCTATCTTTGTTGATGTCATATTCACTCTTGTCGTGAAATCATGACACTTTAGTCTTCTTGGTCTTCTTCTAGGCTTGCACTAGCGAAAATGGAACATGTCATGAAATCGTGACACTTTCGCTGCCTTGAGCTTCTCTTTGCCTTATACCCGTGAAACTAGAACATGTCGTGAAATCGTGACGCTTTCACCTTCGAGCTCTTCCTTCTTGAATTCATCGCAAAATCATGACGCTTCTTCTATTGAAGACTTTCACACTCTCAAAATCATGAAATCATGAAATCCTTGTGACACTTTCTCCAACTCAATGCTGCCATCTCAATCTATCGTGAAAACATGACACTTTCTGCATTCGCAAGCTTTCTCTTCAACCTTTCATGAAATCGTGACACTTTATGCATTCTTACAACTTCTTTGTAGCCTGTCGTGAAATCACGACACTTCTCATTTCAGACTCTTCCATTTGCTGCATGTTGCAAAATCATGACAGTTCTCACTACGAGCTTTTTAGCATGTCACAAAATTGTGACAGTCCTCACTTAGTATTTTGCAGCATGTCGCGAAATCGTGACACTTTTTGAGATACTTTATCTCTCTTCGAACTTGTTGCAAAATCATGATAGTTCACACTGCGGACTCTCCCTTCTTGAAATCGTGACACTTTTTCGTCCATGCAACCTTCCTTGCATTATGTCACGAAATCGTGACACTTTTCCTTCTTTGCCTTCCTGCACTTTTCGAGTCACGAAAATGTGACATGTCATGAAATCGTGACACTTTCCACCTTGCTCTCTTTCTCTGCCAACATGTTGTGAAATCATGATAGTTTTGCCAGCTTCTTCTCTCTCTTCCAACATGTCACGAAATCGCGACAGTTTTTCCAGCTTCTTTCTCTTCCAACATGTCATGAAATCGCAACACTTTTTCAAAAATCTTTCTCTCCTGCCTAAGTCGTGAAAATGCGACATGTCGCGATATCGCGACACTTTTCCAACTTACTTTCTTTCGAACTTGTCAAGCCGAAACTTCAACAAAACACATTATTTTTACATCAAATCAAATTCTTTCAAAAGCTTCTTGACATCAATGACAACTTATTCACTTGAGCAAATGCAATGTACTCAAGGTACCCAAAATTGCCAACAAAACCCCTTGAGACAATACATTCTATTCAATCTATTCAATATGCAGGGGTTCATTGGACTTTGCTTTCTAATATTATTAATTTGTTTGTCAAGCATTATCAAAAAGTTTTTGCTTCTTAGGAGTTAACTCCTGAACGACAAGCTGCAATTGAAGCTTGTTGTGTAGTCGTTCCTGAGAAGCTTTTAGCTCTTCAAAAGGAAGCTTGTGAGCATCCTTTATCATTGGATGATCTTGCTGAAGCCCTATATAATATGTTCAATGATAAAGCTCCAGTATTAGATGGATTTCCTTATGAATTTAATGAGTATTAGGACATGGTTGACCCATATTTATTGTATGTTTATCAATAATAAATGGCTTTTGGATCTTTAGGTTCTATAATTAATAAGGGAAATATTAAATTCATCCCTAAGCAGGGGGATCCAAAAGTGCTCACCAACTGGGGATCCATATAACCTAGATAATGTAATTTTTGTTTGGGAGGGCATGTAATGGGCTAGAGCCACTCAACAAAATACTATTTTCATCAATATTTATTTTGATAAAGCCTATGATATGATTTAATGGAATTTCATTCTTACCATGCTTCAAGCTCTTGGTTTTGGGACACATTTCTTGAGCTCAGTTAGTATGATTTTTGTGGATGCTTAAGATGTGCTTACTTTAAACAATTATCAGTATGAATCAATTAGATTGTTTAAATCTATCAAACAGGGTTGTCTTTTGGCTCCTTCTCTTTTCATATTTGCATCTAAATATTTTAGATACCTTCTTGCTAACCAAGTGTGTCAAGGTAATATTAGGGGCATTTATTTACCTAGATAATCTTCTCAACTTATAAATGGATATTTTGTAGATGATTATTTTTTACTCTTCATGAGGATGAATGCTCTGTCAAACAGGCTCTAGATTATCTAGATATGTTTTTCAATGCATCAAGATCTAGCATTCAGGAGGAAGACCTCATGCTATAGGCAATCCTCTTTGGAACTTCCAAGCTGGCTTGAAATCTTTAAATGGCATTGGATCCAACCATGGGAGATGTTTAAATTCCTTGGCATCCCATTTTCTTTCCATATTTTACCTACTATCTTTTGGAATTATGTTTTACAAAAATTAGAGAAAAAAATTTCCTTTTGGATCACCAAAAAACTTACTCTAGCTAGTAAGTTTCAGGTGTGTTCCAAAATTATTGCTTCTACTCATGTGTACTATTCATCTTGTTGGGTCCCTTCTCAAGCCTGCTATAAAAAGTTGGAAAATATTTGAGGGATTTTCTTTGGGCTAACTCATCACATAAACAAGGGTTTCATAGAGTCTCCTAGGAAATTTGCTGTATTCCCAAAATATCAGGAGGTATGGGATTGCATCATTATCAAAGACAAGATTTTGCTTTATATGTTAAATGGATTTTTTGAGCCTTAAGTGGTTTTGAATATTGAAAAGTTCTCATTCGGAACTACATCTCCATTGGTTTACCTCTTTGTAGGAAGTCTTGGAAAGGCATGAATTTTTAATCCCTCTTGGTTGCTCCTATCCCAGTTAAAATTCAAAGCTCTTTTGTCATTCAGAGCATATGAAGGGTTTGGGATAAAATTAAGCCCTGGTTGAGTTATCTAGGGGATGGGCATCAGAAAGGTGCTTCTATTTCCACTTATAATATTTGGTGGTCAACTTTTATTACTCTTAAAGGTTCCTATTTTGCTTTTGTGCAATGGATTCATGCTCAGTGGTTCTTCAGGAAAGGGATTTCAATAGTGGTAGACTTTTTTTGAGATATTCCAGGGATTGGATCCCATGGGATGATTTTAGGAGATTGTTTGGTTTGTGACCAGATGATAATATTACTTATGATACTATTTTGGATTGTATCCCATTTTCCCTTTGGCCCATGATATATAGATATTCTGAAAAGCCTTGGTGGTCTGATTGGGGATGGTTTAATAAAACCCCACTTCTTAATTACAAATCTAAGTTAGGGTATGTTTGGCTTACTCCCAATGTCCCTATGGTTCAAAGACTCAATGCTTGTTTGGATATTTTTTCTACTCAAACTCATAAGAGTCTAATATTTAAAATGGCTTGGTCAGGATATATTGAATCCAAACATGCTTTCTTTTCTTGGAGCCTCTTATCCTATGGTCTTACTCTTGGACAAATTTTAAACTGCCTTGGAATATAGAATCCTTCTTGTCATTTTTTTGGTGCTCCAGAGAACCCACTTCATATTTATTGGAAATGCAAGAAAGATTGAATGGCCTGGGATTAACTTGAGACCTTTTTTCGGCCTCATATGTCCAGTTCATTCACCTGGCATCATGTTTTTCTTGGCAACCCACCAAATTTTTCATTTCCCTTTTTGGATGTTTGAAACATTCTTTGCATCAGTGTGCCCTTTCATATTTGGAAAACTCATAACAAAATTCACTTTTCTCAGTAGCATAGTTTAGATGAATTTTCAATTTCTGATAAGTGCACAATTTACTTTGATTTTTGTCTCTAGATTTCAGTTCAAGTGGATAAATTTCATATAGAGGTGGAGCATCTTCACACTCTTATGCAGCATTAGGGTAATTCCCCATGTACGGTCATCTAAGTGCCTTATATACAACCTTCTCGATCTTATCTCTAATTGCATTGATGGTTCTGGTACAAGTGATAATGTTGCCATGCCTAGGGAGGATGGGTGGCTATTTTCCATTCCTTCTAATATAAATTTTTAGCATTTGGATGGGGATGTTCATTCACCTCGTGAGCATACCTCTATGATTAACATGATTTAATGCATATTTTTTGGTGTTGTGGTTGGTGATGGGTTTAACCCTATTTTTATTATTTTGAGTAACGTTGCCTAACTCCACCTAAGTTAGTGTGACTACATATTGGGGTGTGCCTATCCACCTATTTTTTTGGTTGTAAAGACTTGTATTTTTAAATTAATTAAAAGTTAGGCCTTTACATTCAAAAAAAAAATTAGAAGACAATTGTAAAAATGTGAAGGGGTTTCTCCAACCTCTCTAGGAAAACTTAACATCTTGGTAGAGATATCAAACCCTTGTTCCTATATGACTAATAATTCTAGTAGCATGATAGGACCTAAAGAGGATTGGATGAATTCTTTGGATTTCTTTGAGGGTGGTTTTATAGATCACTCAAGCTCCCTTGGAAGATACATTACAAATGCATGAGGAGCATAATGAGAGGGATTAGGTGTGTATTTTGTAGATGAATTTTTAGCTTGATTTGAGTTGAAAGGAATGAGTAAGCAGTTACCACTAGTTGCATGGAGTTGATTAGATAGTTGACTAGCTCTGTTGGTATTTGCATGTATTAATTGACTAGCTTGGTTTCCTGATTAGTAGTCAAGTAACTCAGTTGATAGTCTAATTATGGGTTGGAAATGCGATGGGTAAGAATCATGATAAATTGATGGTGATAGAAAATTACACCACCAAAATATTTAGTTCTAGTGGTAATGGAAAAAATCATGGAGGTATGATAGTGTTACACAAAATTTTGTATAACACTTTTAGGTGTTAAAACTTGTTAAAACATAGGCATGTTTATACATTTTTGAAATATCCTTTTGAATCCTTTCCAACGGTACCATTTTTATTATATTTTGTGAAAATTGAGTACCATTTTAAGATCTTCAAATATCAAGATGTTTTTCCCTAAATTCAGGTTTATTTTGTTTAATTGGCCAAAATGATTGGTTGAGGATATAATTGACATGCAAAATTGGATATTGAAAACCCTAATACAATCCACATATAGCTTACTAAAAACAATTAATTCAATTTATATGAACATAATGAAAAGAAACCCATTATCATCATTGTGAATTGTAGTGGTTAAGTTCACATAAAAGTCATTAACCCAAAATAAATTTCACTATAATTAGTAAAATAACCAATATTTTGATCTCCAAAATATTACCACTAAACCCACTAAATTATTACAAATGTGTTCTTCTTTCCAATAGTTTTAAACATTGTATACATCATTATATGCATTAATTCTTCATAAAATCTCAACAAAATATTAATTAGAAGGTGTCTTGCAGAAAAAATGCTACCCAAGCTATTCCATGCTTAGTCACATATATTGTTTTTCTCTTACACCACCAAAAAATAGCTTAGTATTTATCACTTATTTATCTATATTGTAGATTTTAAGTCATCCTCCTATAAGTTGTCAAAGTCTTCTAGCTATAGTACAGGCTACATATGCTAGACATGTTTTTTTCTCTTGAAATATTTTGCAGTGATATAATGCTAACATTTTAGGTATTTTTAGGTATTAAAATTTGTTAGAACATAGGTATGTTTATAATCATTGGAATTTAATTTTTGATATATTTCCAATGGTACCATTGTTATAATATTTTATGAATATTTATTATGGTTTTGAGATCTTCAAATATAATGATGGCGTTTTGGCCCAAATTTGGGTGATTTTGTTTAATTGGCCAAAATGACTGGTTGAGGATGAAATTGATATACAAAATTGGGTATATACAACCCCAATGGAAGTTGCACATACCTTACTAGAAAAAATTATTTAAATTAATGTAAACATAATTAAAATAAACAAGTCATCATCATTTTAAATTTTAGTGGTTAATTTTACATAAATGTTACTAACCAAAACTAAAATTCGCTATAATTAGTAAAACAACCACTATTTTGAGATATAAAATCTTACCACTAAACACAATGAAGTTTTACAAAATATTTATTTTTCCCAATAGTTTTAAACATCAAATACAGGATTATTTATATAAATTTCTAATCAAAGCTCAACAAAATATTAATCACAAGATGCCTTGCAGATATAATTGCCATCAAAGATATTGCATGCTTAGACATAGGTATTGTTATGCTCTTACACCACCAAATCTGAGTGTTTCTCCTATATCTATCTATATTGTAGATTTTAAAACATCCTCTTATAGGCTATCTAGGTCTTCTAGCTATAGTAGAGGTTCCATATGTTAGAATGTTTTTCTATTGAAATATTTGGTAGTGATATAGTGCCAATATTTTAGGTATTTTTAGCTATCGAACTTTCTTAGAACATAGACACGTACATACACAATGGAAAGATATTTTTGATCCCTTTCCAATGGTACAAATATTTTCATACTTTATGAAGATCTAGTATAGTTTTGAGATCTTCAAATATTAGAATGCTTGTTTACCCCAAATTTGGGTTGATTTTATTTAATTCACCAAAGTGACTAGTCAAGATGCAATTGATGTGCATAATTGAGTATCTACAACCCCAATAGAATCCACGTATAGATTGATACAAACCATTAATTAAATAATATAAACATAATAAAATTAAATAAGTCATAATTATTATGAATTGTAGTGGTTAAGTTTACATCAATGTTATTAACCCAAAATAAGGTCTACTATAATTAGTAAAATAACCACTATTTTGAGCTCCAAAATTTTACCATTAAATAAATTAAAGTTTTATAGAAGATTTATTTTTGCCAAAAGTTTTAAACATTGTATACATCATTAAAATAATATATATATATATATATATATATATATATATATATATATATATATATATATATATATATATATATATATATATATATATATATATATATATATATATCCTTAATTAGAGCTCAACAAATTATCAATCAAAATGTGACTTGTTGATGGGATTACTATCCAAGCTATTGTATGCTTAGGCATGGGTATTTTTATTCTCTTCCACCACCAAAAAATAGTTTAGTGTTTATCACTTAATTTTATATCTTATCGATTTTAAGTCATCCTCTTATAGACTGTCAAAATCCTCTAGCTATAAGACAAACCATAGATGCTAGACATTTTTTCTTTTGAATTTTTTTTTTTTTTTTTGCTAAGTAAAAGGTTTATATTGCAAATAAAGGGTTTTAAGGATCCCTGAACCTATTTACATAAGCATCAAAAAAGTAGTGCCATGCTAGAAGGATGACTAAGGACCCCAGTAGAAGATCAAAATTGAAGGTCGTGGAAGAGGACGCAGCCTCAACCTTAGACATACTAGAGACAACCCTATAGACCCAAAAGTGAGGACGTAGCCTCATACCATAAGCCAAAACCAAAACCCGAACTTAGATAGATGAAAAATTATAAAATAAGAAAATATATAAATGTAGGACATACATTAACAAGAAAATCTAAAGACCAGTAATACTTAGGCTCCATGCAGGGAAGCGAAGAGGGCAGAAAAATGTAAATGAAAAGAAACAAAGGGAGCATGGTGAGATAGAGGAAGTCATTCATCAGACTCAACTTTTTCTTCTTCCTTATCATCCTCTTCAACCATTTCCTTAGGTTCGTCATCCTTGGGTTCAATCTTGACAATTGCCAAGGTTTTTTCAGTAGCAACAGTGTCAGCTTGAGTAATATGATCAGTGTAGAATAGCTTGTGGAGCCTCTCCCTGATGTCCATAGTACAACTCATCATGCAATTCATCATTTCCATAGTAGAGGGAATAATGTAATCCTTAAGCTTTGTGTTCTCCTCATTGTCATATCTGATATCAATCACCTTACTCTTTGCATCCAGGTTATGAATTCGTGTCGACTTTCTCATTGGTTCTTCATTGCTATCAAATGTGATGATTTTCCTTACCTTCAATTTAGCAAGGGCTCCAATTGCCTATTTCTTCTTTTCCACTTTGGATAGGTGTTCGATAGGGAAATTATTTTTGGCAAGGCTACTAGGGTTAGGGTTAGCCTTAGGACTGTTGGCAATGATATAAGTGTAAATAACCTTAAATATACCTTGATGTCAAAGAAGGTCATGGTTTTTCTTATCTCTATAGGAGTAAATTGAGTGGTTCATGGAGATTAGGAAGAACAAAGGGATGCTCAAGGGTTTTAATTCTTTGAAATGGTTTATGAAGGCCAAATGGTAGGTTTTCATGGGTTTATCAAGGTCATCGATGCAAATGAACTCCATAATGGGTTTCATAATAGTATTCTAGGGTATGGATAGGTCACTTCTGAAAAGGCCTGGCCCCTTGACTTACTTAATAATTGTTTCATTTCCTTTGAAATGTTCCAAATAAACTTCCCAATTGTGCTTGTGGTGATGGATGGACCGACCACCTTCGTTAAATTGGCCAGTGATGGAAGCAAGAAGGTGAGCATCGACAATGAAGTCCCTCCCCTGGAAGACATAGTGCCATTATCCCAGGTTTTGAGGAAAGCCATATTTATCTCAATCTCATCACTGGAGAAGAGGTGAAGGAAAAGTAAAAAATGTCTATCCTATAGGACTGGGTCAGCAAGAGAGTCGCACACATAGACATTAGGCTTGATATAATCACTCAACATTATGGGGACAATGGGGTGATCGATTATAGAGTAGGAAAGAGATAGATCGACTAGGGGGAGGATGGCACAGGAAAAATGGGTGAAAATTAAAAATTATAAGGAAGGGGGAGGTTGAAAAAGAAACAGAGTGGAGGGGTTGGAAATTTGAAGTGAAAAAAGGAAGTGATCAAGGCAGAAGCAATGATGGGGGGACAAGTGGATAAAATATGGCTCACACGTGGGTAAGGATAACCTAACAAAGGAGGTACGATCACCAAGGTCTAAATATTTTTTGGAACTGTGCTATAGGCTAGGAAATCAATATACAAAGGACTGAGAGTTCCAAGGTAGAACCAAACTTTCCACATCTTTCTTGGTCGAATGTCCAGGTGTTTAAAGATCTTGATAGCAATTTGCACACTTAATGCCTGCCACATGTGTAACTTGTTGACATGGAAGTTGATCTTAGCATGGGCCTTAGACAAAGTCTAAGCATTAGAACGAACACCCCCACTAACCAAGGAAGCAAGCCTCTGAGTCAGTTTCTAGGAGGTGGTGCATTGGAGATAATAATAAAACTTCACACTATCATCATTGAAATATGCACATCAAGACCTACACAAGTGGGACAAATAAAAACATTTATTGCCATGATCATTAGATAATGAGCCACAAATATTTACCCAAAGGTAAGGACATAATGGAAGAGTGGTGGTGACGACAGGGTGTTTATGGATGGACAAGAGGTTAGGAATGGAGGCAGTGTGAGACATATGGTGCATGGATCAGGATCCAACGTGAAATAAAGACAAAGGAATGACATGAATATACTTATTGAGAAGATGGTAAAGGTAGTGTAACACATTGGGATTGGGCCGATAATGATAATTGCTCATCACGTGACGAGTTGTTAAATGAAAAAAATTATTGTTGGTTTTGTTCATGAGGATCAGGAGGGATGACTTGGGGATGGGATTCCTACTAAGGAAGGCTTCTATGATGTGTCTCTTGGTTCACCACTCTCTAGACTTCCTTTGGGATATTTGTATGCCAAATTTGGAGATTAACCATGCTAACCTCGATATTAGTTAAATTGTGAGCCTCCTTATTGGATTCTTTGAATGTGTGCTGGCAGATGACTTCCTATCTATTGAGGATGAGAGACCTAGATTCCTCAATGTAGTCTTTGACTTTCCAAGAAGGGTTGGAATTAATGTTCTCGAGGTAATTGATAATATTGAGAGAGTCTCCTTCCACTATCATATTGATGGTGAAATATTTTTCTAGACTTAAGCCTCTCCACATACTTTTGGCTTCTATCACATGATTATTTTGTTCACCTAATCCTTCAGCAAAGGAAAGTAAAGAGTTTCCTTTATGATTCCTCACAATACCTCTAGCTCTAGCCTTCATAGTATTTCCTTTGGAATCTCCATCAACATTAATTTTGAGCCAACCAACTGGGGGAGGAGTCCAAACAGTCTCTGGTCGGATGAAGGAGGGAGGATGAACATCCTCTAAAGATAATCCCAACTCCTTTCCTAGGTCCAATTCAGCCTTGGAAGCAGTTTGGATGAAGGGGGTATGAGGAAGGTGTTCTCTAATGTGAAGGCCAAAATTTTAGCTAAAACAAGCTTAGGGGCTTTTGGCTTGAGGGAAAAAACTCTATTATTTCTTTTGAGCCATACTTGCCAAAGGAAGTGGTGGAGGGATATCTTCCAGAAAAATTGAAGACGAGGTTCGTGGAAAGGGTAGGCCATTGATGGAAAAGATCTCCTATAAAGCAAGGTTGGGCCCACTATATATGGAAGTAATGGAAGATAGAATCAAGAATGGAAGTGGAAAAGGGATAGTGGAGAAAGAGGTGGCTGGTGGATTACCAATCATTAAGGTAAAGATAACATCTGTTAGGAATGGGGATGCATTTTCTAATGAGATTATCAATAGTGAGTATTTTCTCTTGAATATCTAGCCAAGAAAAAAAGGATATTTTGGGGATGAGGTGCTTGACCCAAACTTTGTCAACCAGATGCAAAATATCCTCATAATCAAGTAGGAGAGGGTATGTCAATTTGATAGAGTAATTTCCACTTTTAGTATGTTCCCAGATGAAATGATTAGGTAGCATGGAAGAAGGGATGATAGTGGAATACAAGAGAGAATTTAACATATTGGATTTAGCAGGTAGATCAGGGTGAGCAATGGGAATCCACTTTGGAGGTATACTCAGAGTGAAAAAGTTAGAGACTTTGTGGTCTATTATGTCATCAATAAAAGGTTTGAGTTTGGATAAAATGGGATCATTGAGGAGGGGTCCTCGGGTGATCCAATTATCACTCCAAAAATTAATGCTTCTTCCATATCCCAACATCCACCTTAGTCCTTTGATGATGAGGGACTTAGTACCATGGATAGAGTTCCAAAAATCAAACCCTTTTTTTGGGATGCCTTAATTGAATAAATCACCATTTTGGAGATATTTTCTTTTTATGATGGTGGTCCAAGCAATGTTATCTCTAGAAAATAGCCTCGAGGCCTGTTTGGAAATCAACGCAGTGTTGAGGTCATGAATCCTCCTGAGTCCTAATCCCCCTTGAATTTTGGGTCTACACACCTTGTCCCAAGCCACCAGATGAATTCTTTGCTTGTTATTAGTGCCTGTCCATAAGAAATTTTTTTGTATCTACTCTATTTTTTTTTAGATTAGGGTGGGAGCCTTGAAAATGGATAAGAAATATGCATGTATGCTTTGAAGGACCACAGTAGTTAACGTACATTTTCCAACTTGGGACAATAGATTTCCTTTCCACCCTGCAAGTGTTTTTGGATTCGCTCAAGAACATTATGCCACATAGAAGTTATGGGTTGCCCATAAAATAGAGGAAGGCCAAGGTAGGTGGCAGGAAGGTCAACTATGGAGCATTCAAGGATTCTAGAAATCTTGATTTGCCTTTGCATGGGAGTATTTAGAAAGTATAGTTTACTTTTGTTGAAATTGACTTTCTGGCCAGCAGCTTCTTCATACAGATGGAAGATAAATTTGATGACTTTTGCTTCAAGGATAGAAGCCTTTGTTGAAGGATTCTCTTGAAAAAAATTTTAATGATATAATGGTAATATTTTAGATATTTTTAGGTATTAAAATTTTTTAGAACATACACATGTTTATACTCATTAGAAATATATTTTCAATCCCTTTCTAATGATTCTAATTTTGTAATATTTTATGAAGATTTATTTTTGTTTTGATATCTTCAAATATCAGGATGCTTTTTTTTCTCCAAATTTTAGTTTATTTCATTTCACTTCCCAAAATGACTAGTTGACAATGAAATTGACATTCACAATTGGGTTTCTACAATCCCAATGGAATCCACACATAGCTTACTAAAAACCACTATTTCAATTAATATAAACATAATAAAAATAAACAAGTCATCATTATTGTGAATTGTAGTGGTTATGTTTACATAAATGTTACTAACCCATAATAAAATTTGCTATAATTAGTAAAATAACTACTATTTTGAGATCCAAAATTTTACCACTAAACCCAATGAATTTTTATAGAATATTTCTTCTAGTCAATAGTTTTAATCACCACATACATCATTATCTCTCTCTCTCTCTCTCTCTCTCTCTCTCTCTATCTATCTATCTATATATATATATATATATATATATATATATATATATATATATATATATATATAACAAAACATTAATTAGGTGTCTTGTAGACAGAATTGTTATCGAAGATATTGCATTCTTAGGCAAAGGTATTGTTATGCTCTTGCACCACTAAAAAATGGTTTAGTTTTTCTCACTTATATTTCTATCTTGTATATTTTAAATCATTCTCTTATAGTCTATCAGAGTTTTATATCTATAGTACAAGTTGTCAATGCTAGACATTTTTTCTCTTAAAATATTTTGTAGTGATATAGTGCTAGTATTGTAGACATTTTTAGGGATCCAAATTTGATAGAGCATAGGCATTTTTATAATAAATGGAAATATATTTTATCCCTTTCCAACAGTACTATTTTTACAATATTTTGTGAAGATTTTATTATGGTTTTGAGATATTCAAATATCATTAGGTTTTTTTGCCTAAAATTTTGGTTGATTTTATTTAATTGGCCAAAATTATTGGTTGAGGATGAAATTGATGTACAAAATTGGGTATCTAAAACCCCAATAGAAGCCACATATAGCTTACTAAATATCATTATTTCAATTAATATAAACATTATGAAAGAAAACATGTCATCATCATTGTGGATTATTGTGAATTATAGTCGTCATCATAAATTTTACTATCCCAAAATCAAATTTTCTATCATTAGTAAAATAACCACTATTTTGATCTCTAGAATCTTACTATTAAACCCATTGAAGTTTTATAGAATATTAGTGTAGATAGGGAAAATATCATTCTTTTCCTCTTAATATCTAATTAATTTCAAGCATGCATGGGGGATATTCACTCAAATATCTGCTTCCCCATGTGAGGGTCTCTTTCTAAAGGAAACCCTAATAATATAAATGTTCTCAACATGATTAGACCCCCTACTCAATATTTTTTCTCACGCCTTGTATAAGTTGATGTTATGCTTGTTTTGATTGGTGTTTTATATGGGTTTATTCAAAGAAAACACCTAAGGTTTGGATCACTATCTATCTCAACTATTTTTTGAGCCTTAATGGTTATTTAAGACCTAAGAATGAAGATCATCTAAATGCATGCTAAGCTTATATCACCCAAATGCAAGAATACAAGAGCTATCTTATATGATTTTCAATTTAGATGAGTTTAACTAAGGATATTTTTGATATTTCAAGGTAAAATAAGAGAATGTAAGAAGATAAGTTAGCCTAAATGCAACTAAATGATTTTTGGTTTCTTTGCCCATGTACTTGAAAATGATCAAGAAACTAATATTTAGTCTAAGGTTCCTTGATTGATTGATTTAGATGTGTTTTGTAAAGCAATTAGGGTTTTACTTAGTATTCCTTAATTTCCCAAATGAAATGTGATTTACAGGTGCAAAAAAATAGAATACAGAAGCAAAACACAAAGAATAGAAGTTATAGAGCTTAAGGAATACCTAGTGGTAGAATTATGTATTTTAATTTTTTTTTGTCAAATTTGCCACTAAACCTACCAAATACATAGCCCCCTACAAATTTGGTTTTGATTGGGGAAAATTTGGTACCTACATAAGTTAAGTCAAAATTTTAGATTTTCTAATTTAGGAGGTCTGTCTAAGAGCTGGATAGGGTAGAATACTTGTCTAAATAGCTAATTAGATCCCTTGTTGAAAGAAATTTTGAGTTTTCTTAACTCCTAGAGTGGAATTTTGGCCTTTTACCAAATTTTCCACTAGGCTTACCATACCACCAGTGAATTTGATCAGTGGTGAATTTGGTTCTATGTATTCTAGAGATCCAAATTCACCAGTTACTATGCAGGGTGGAAATTTGGTTTGAACACAAGATCTTGGTGGATTTGAAGGTTGTTTTGGGTGGATTTGGATGGAATTTTGGAATGAAAAACAAGTAAGTTTTTTCTAGAGGTATTTTCTAGGTCTATAACTTACAAAATTATGGATCTAAGCTACAAAACCATGCAATTTGATGGCTAATGTTAAGATATATGTAAAAGAGAATAAAATGCCAAAGATGACTAAAATTTTGATTAAATGGAGATGAAAAGGAGTAGAAAATGTGTGTGTTAGTGTAGTTATACTGTTATTTCATTATTTTTCCTACTATATGCATTTTTTATTTTGTTATAACAATATGCTAATGTATGCTGGTTGATTTGGCAACCTCCAGCAATTCTTGTTATTGCAGTCTTATTTAAACTGCACAATATGCAATAAACATTGGTTCGAATTTTACATGGTATCAGAGCTTGTGCTGGAATTATTTTTTTGCAGACGCTTGCTGGGATGTGCGACTGAAAATTGCAGACAGTTGCTGTGCAGACGATTTTTTTTTTGTGCTGGGAGGACGCATTTTTTTTCCCCTTCTGTGCTGGGGAGGCAAATTTAAAAAAAAAAAAAAAAAAATCATGCCGCGCGCAATCGCGTGACGTTCCGTGCAGTTGTTTTTATTAAAAAAAAAATGCTGTGCGATTTGTTTTTGCAGCAAAAAAAATAAAAAAAAATAAATAAATAAATTTATGGGATATTGTTACTGGAGTAACACCTAGGCCTTCACCAGCATCAGGATCCACAGCTCCTACTACTGATCAGATAGCTTTTGACAAGAAAGACAGTCGAGCAAAGGTGCTCATTTTGTTTGTTGTTTCAGATGAAGTGCAACCTCATATAGCTGACAAAGCAAGTGGTAAAGAGGCATGGGATGCCCTTAAAACCATCTATGAGGTAAAGAATGATTCCTCCATTCTTCATCTTCAACAACAACTTCATAACCTGAGTTTGAGACAGGGTGAAATAGTTGAACTCTTTCTGTGCAGAGTGTCTGAATTGAAAGAGAAATTTAATTCTTTGGGAGATCCTATGGAAAAAAAGCTTCTCATTTCAATTGTGATGAGAGGTTTGCCTTCTTCATTTGATATGTTGATCACCTCCATCCAGGTGTCTCAACGACAAATTACCTACATTGAGTTGGTCAATCTGCTTCAACAACAGGAGGCACGCCAACTTCATAAGGATGATTCTTCCAATATAGCCCTATACACCAACAAGCAAGGTTCTAGGAAGAAAGGTAATGGGCAAAAAGGAGGCAACTTTTAGAAAGGAGGAAATTCTCAACAGGATATGAAAGGAAAAGGAAAAAAACCTCAATAGAAGAATAGGTGGTGTAAGATCTATGAGAAAGACAACAATGACACCAACAGGTGTTGGCATAAGAACAAGCAGAGAGGCCAAAACAAACCACAAAATAAAAACAAGCAACCCCAGGTGAATGTTGTTGTTGAAGAATCTGACTCAGATTCTGAATGGGCACACAAGGTGCTCATGACTACCACAGATTCCACATAGAGGGATCATGTTTGGTATGTCGATTTTGGAGCTAGCAAACATATGACTGGTGATAGATCATGGTTTGAATCATTCATGGCCAAAGAGGGCAAACCTGTCACCATTGCTGATGATAAAACCTACAGGGTTCAAGGAGAGGGTACAGTTTTAGTCACTCTTCCTAATGGCAAGTGTCAGATTGACAAAGTCCTCTATGTTCCAAGATTGGCTAACAATTTGTTGTCAGTCACACAAATCCTGGATAGAAATATGGTTGTCAACTTTCGTGTTGAGAATGGCAAGAAGTATTGTACTATTACCAGGAAGGGTAAGCAGATTGCAACAGCTTCATATAAGCACGACTTATTTTCCCTAGATGCTATCTCTACTCCACATGTTGCCATGATTGTCTCTACCAAGGAGGCAACTTCCCTATGGCACAAGAGATATGGGCATCTTAGTTCTGGCTACTTACTTGAGCTCAGTAAGTATGAGATGGTAAAGCGTCTTCCTTCCCTTTCTACCACATTGCCAGTGTGCTCCGACCGCTGGCAGAAAGCGAAGATAGAGTACCATTTGAGAAGAGCTCAACAAGAGCACAAAAACCTCTGGAGTTAATTCACACCGATCTGTGCGGTCCTTTCACACCCAGCAGTTGTGGAGGGAAGAGGTACTTTCAGTTATTCATAGATGACTACTCACGAAAGATGTGGGTTTTCTTTCTCCAACTGAAATCCGAAGCTTTCGCATTCTTCTAGCAGTTCAAGAAATCCGTTGAGAAGGAGTCAAGAGCTTCTATTAAAACCCTCCGCTCAGATCGAGGGGGGGAGTTTACCTCTAAAGAATTTTTTGCATTCTTAGATAAGCATGGAATCAAGAGACAGTTAACAACTGCCTATACTCCTTAGCAAAATGGAGTTGCTGAGAGAAGGAACCGTTCTATCATGGAAATGGTTCATTGTATGCTCATAGGAGCTACTCTTGGGCAACAATATTGGGCAGAAGCTGTCACCACTACAGTATATCTATTGAATAGGGCACCCATAAAGGCCCTAAAAGGAATGACTCCACAGGAAGCATGGAGTGGTCGAAAACCCTCCATATCTCATCTATGTATTTTTGGATGTCACGCTTTCATGCACATACCAAAAGAGAAAAGGAAGAAGCTAGATGAGAAAACACTGAGATGTATTTTTCTTGGTTATGATGAGCACTCTAAAGGATATCATTTGATAGATCCTTTGACCAAGAAAATTCATGTCAACAGAGATGTTGTCTTTGATGAAGCTTTCACATCACAGAGCACATCTAAAGTACACCTAGATCTTGTGGAATCTAAGGAAGAGAATATTCCTTCGTCAACACAGACAGGAGGTCCTTCTACATATTCTTCAACACCACCGAAGAATAATCCAAAATGGTGTACAAATACAATCAGAGACACAAATTTATCCACTCCTCCCAATTTAAACTTGGATAGACCTCGTACACGCAGTATGGCTCAAAAGGAAAAAGAAGCCAAAGAAACTGGTGAGGTTGATGATCTTTGTCAATATTTTGAGGAACTTTCTGTAACTCCACGTACAAAAGTAGAGGATATGGATATTGATGATGACAGGGCGTTCATGTCTACCATAGACGATCTTGAACCTGCATCAGTGCAAGATGCTCTTAGTGAGCCTCAATGGAAGGCCGCTATGGATACAGAGTATGAGTCTTTGATGAAAAATAAAACTTGGAAGCTTATTGATCTGCCCAAAAGGAAAGAAGCCCATTGGCTGCAAATGGGTATATAAAGTCAAGTACAATGCAGATGGAACAATTGATAAGCATAAGGCCCGTCTTGTTGCAAAGGGCTATGCTCAAAAGGAAGGCATTGACTACGAGGAAAATTTTGCACCTACTTCTCGGATGACCACAATTCGAGTTATGTGTGCTATGGCAGCACAATATGGGTGGAAAGTTCACCAGATGGATGTCAAAAGTGCCTTTCTAAATGGTGATCTCCAAGAAGAAGTCTACATGACTCAACTAGAAGGATTTGAAGTGGAAGGCCAAGAGCAGAAGGTTTGCAAATTGGTCAAATACTTATATGGTCTGAAACAAGCTCCTCGAGCTTGGTATATAAAAATGGACAATCACCTTATGCAGCATGGATTTAAGAGATGTCCGTCAGATGCAAACCTCTATTTCAAGAAACAGGGTTCTGAGATAGTGTTGCTTGTACTCTATGTTGATGATCTGCTCATTACAGGGAGTTCAGAAACTATGATCTCTACTGTCAAAAGAAACTTGTGTAAATCTTTTGAGATGATAGATCTCGGACTTCTCCATTATTTTCTTGGTCTAGAAGTCAGCCAGAAGGAGCACTACATCAAAGTGTTTCAGAAGAAATATTCCAAGACATTGTTGGAAAAATATCGCATGACTGATTGCAAGCCAATGGCAACTCCAATGGAGATAGGAATTCTGTTATCACGACATGATGATTCACCTCAGGTAGATGGAACTCTCTATCGATAGCTGATCAGGAGTCTCATATATCTGACCAATACTAGGCCAGATATCGTCTTTGCTGTCAACTATCTTTCGAGGTTCATGCAGGAGCCTAAGACTACTCATTGGAAAGCAGCAAAATGTGTTCTTCACTATGTCCGTGGCACAATAGAATATGGCCTAGAATACAAGAGGAACAACAAATTCTTCTTGCAAGGATACACGGACTCCGACTATGCCGGATCATTTGATGATCGCAAGTCAACTTCAGGATATATTTTTCATCTTGGATCCGGTCCTGTCTCTTGGCATAGCAAGAAGCAACAGGTGGTTGCTATTTCATCAACATAGGCAGAGTATCGTGCCACACGTGAAGCTGTGTGCGAAGTGATATGGTTGCGTCGCATTCTGACAAGTATGGGTCATCCATCCAAATCTCCAATACACTTGTTTTGCGACAATCAGGGTGTTCTAAACCTAGTCAAGAATCCAGTCCATCATGAAAGAACAAAACACATTGACACACAATGTCATTTCATTCGAGATGAAGTTCCAAGGCACCAAATTCAGCTTCAGCACATTCCCATCGATGCTCAAGTTGCAGACATTTTCACTAAGGCACTTTCACGTGTCAAATTTGAATTATTTCGTAGCTCTCTTTGTATTGCAAAATGATGTAATCAGGGGGGATGTTAGTATAGCTAGTAGTTATCCTATTACCCAAATAATGTAATAAGGGGGGATGTTAGCGTAGTTATACTGTTATTTCATTATTTGTCCTATTATATGCATTTGTTATTTTGTTATAACAATATGCTAATGTATCCGGCAATTCTTGTTATTGCAGTCTTATTTAAACTGCACAATATTCAATAAACGTTGGTTCAAATTTTACAGTGTGCAATAATTCTAGGAATGATATAAGATAGCTAATCTAACTTTGAGTAAAATTGTAAAAGCAAATCAGCATTAGGTAATGAAAAACCAATGAAAATGCTAAAGTATGAAAGTGATGCCTAAACTTGCAATCTACAATAGTAAGCGATAAAGGGAGGGGGATTGCTATGGGGGATGCTTGAAGGCTACCAAAGTGTAATATAACAAAGCAATTAAATCCTTGTATCTTCAACACATTTCCTTGATAGATGAGAGAATGATGATATATATGAATAAAATGTAAAACTACATGCAATGCATGAAGAAAGATTGTCAGAAGAGACACTATATTATACTTATGCTTGCAAATGGAAGAATAATTATATTAGATGAAAATGGAAGGAAATGGAAAGATTAATATTCTACCAATATAATCAATATGACTATAAATAAGAGGACATCAAGTGTTATATGAAATATAGCAAGGAAATGCAATAAAACCCTATAAAAGAGAAGATTATGATTAAAATATGGATGGAAAATGAATGTAAACCACAATAGACCTACAAAAGAGATGTTAGAATCTGAATGGAGATGATATTATTGAATAAGAGATTGCAAACACAATGTTAGATGGTTGCAAATAGAGATTAGAACCCTACAAAAGGAATTAGAAGCATGAAATGTAGAAATTCCAAGAGAAAACTCAAGCTAGCAAGGCTACAACCTAGAGGACAAAATGCAAAGTGAAGTAAATATGAATGAAGAGAAGAAATATTCTAGGAGAGCTATCTTCCTTGCCTCCAAGGTAACCTCCTTGCCCCAAAGTATTTCTTGCCTTGCTTGGCTTGCCTCCAAAATACTTGTAAATGCTTGAAGAATGCTTGGAAATGTTTGAATATGCTTGGAAATGGAGAATACTAAAGAAGGATAAATAGGAGAAGAATACTAGAGAAATATTGGTAGAGTGTAATTATACTTAAATATCATGCTAAATGCTTTCCCAAGGGGCTACTTAAATAGGATTTGAGGTAAGAATTGAGGGGCAAATTAGTTGTGATCAAATTGAAATCTGTAAATTTTGTTCATTTTTGGAGCATGTGAGGTTAGAACAGGAGGTGAGAGGAAGGAATCCACATACCTCTAGAATTTTTTTGAGATATTTTAATCTTTAGACAAATTTTCCACTGGTCAACCAATTTCACAACTCATGAATTTAATCAAAAACCAAGTCTGATTTTTCAAATTTTGAAATTTAAATGTTTGCCAAATTTGCCATTGAGCTTACCAAATTTGCCATTGGAAAATTTGGTAAGGAGTGGAAAATTTGGTAAAGTTGATTTTGACTATTAGAATTCAATTTTGAAGGTTTTCCAAATTCACCACTGATATTACCAAATTTACCACTAGTAAATTTGTTCAAAGTGGTAAATTTGGCACTAGCATTTTTGGCACTAGTGGCAAATTTGGCATTGGCCTACAATTTTTGTTTTGCAATTTTAGGCATCAATATGTATCCAAATATAGGTATATTTATACTCGTTGGAAATCTATTTCCGATATTTATTGGATGGTGGTGGTTTTATGAATATTTGAGATGATTTGATAGGCCAAAATTCTCTCAAATATGACTTTACTTTTTAGGGCTATAAACACCCCAAATTTGGGTATGAAGATGATTGATTTGATTTTTTGATCATAATACTTATGAAGAAAAGGTAAATTATGAGGTTTGATAAACTTTGGTATTGATGAAATATGAAAAATTTGATGTCCAAATTTTATATGGTTTTATGAAGTATTACTTTTGGCTAGGTGTGTCAAAATTGGGTGTCTACATTTTGCCCTAATTTTGACGTGATGTCTATGAGATTGTATCAAAAGTTAAGTAGTAAAACTCAATTTTAACACTGTGATGCATCATTGTTGTATTTATTTATTGATTTGAAGATATGATTATGATTGCATTTGGTTTTCCTTGTTTTTGATGATGTCTAAAAAATTTTACCCCATAGGAAATAGTTGCCCCATGGATACCCCCTCAAGAATTATCACCAAATTGATGATTTGAAGAGATATCTTGAAGAAATTGAATTTGATGATATGATGATTTGATTTGATATTTTTTTTATAATATATTGATGTGTTACGATTGTATGATGCATTTGACTAAGTGATGAAAACTTACTTAGTGATGGTCTTGTTAACCATGATGATGATAAAACACTAAAGGAGGGAATTTACCTTGTTGAGAGATGTAATAAATTCTGAATGATAGATAACCATTTAGATGTATGCTATGAGCGATGGTCTCTAGACCTGATAGAGAAAATGCTCATGTATTTTAGGATGCAATATCCCTTGCATATTTTTGTAAGAGGAAACATCATCTCATCATGTCTAAATAGTGGCCTATGGAGCCATATGAAGGATAAGTATTTAGGCCATGATGAGGTACCTGCAATATGTACATGGTGTATGTATGTTTTCTTCTCATCAATGTTTAAGTGATATTCTTGATAGAACTTAATTGCATAGATGAGGTACCTATAATATATACATGGTATGTATGTTTTCTTCCCATCAGTGTTTAAGTGATATCCTTGACAACACTTAATTGTGTAGGTGAGATATCTGTAATATGTACATGATATGTATGTTTTCTTCTCATTAGTGTTTAAGTGATATCCTTGATAGCACTTAACTACATAGATGAGGTACCTGTAATATGTACATGATATGTATGTTTTCTTCTCATCAATGTTTAAGTGATATCCTTGATAGCACTTAATTGCATAGATGAGGTACATGTAATATGTACATGATATGTATGTTTTCTTCTCATCAAAGTTTAAGTGATATCCTTCTTAGCACTTAGCTACGTAGATGAGGTACCTATAATATGTACAAGGTGTATTGTTTTCTTCTCATAAATGTTTAAATGATATCCTTGATAGCACTTAACTGCATAGATGAGGTACCTACAATATGTATATGATATATTATTTTCTTCTAATCAGTGTTTAAGTGACATCCTTGATAGCAATTAACTGCATACATGAGGTACATATAATATGTACATGATATATTGTTTTCTTATCATAAGTATTTAAGTGATATCTTTGATAGCACTTAATTGTGTAGATGAGGTACCTATAATATGTACATGATATGTATGTTTTCTTCTCATCAATGTTTAAGTAATATCCTTGATAGCTGTAGCACCCTAAAATTGGTGCAGTAAATCTTAGCAATAATTAAAATTATCTTGGTAATAATTCAAATTCAAAATTTCAACCCCGAACCGCCTTTTAATCGCTTTCCTCGTTTTCCATGTCATTTTTAGGATTTTTTGTGACCTTTGGACGATATAGTCATCGATCAGACGATATCGCCTCATATTGGACAATTTTGTTTGGACTAGGATGTCCAGACGATTTCATCCCAAAACTGATTTTTCATAATTAGCTTTTGTTTCAACAATGTCTCTAACCTGGGCAAAAGTGTGTCTGTGCGATTAGAGACCTCCCCCATTGAAGATCTCCCAAATTGGGATGATCTCCAACCTCCCAACCTATTTCCTATGCCTATTTAATCTTAGGCCCTCCCCTTGACATTCCCCTGGCTGAATTTTTTTGCACTTCGAGTTTTACATGCATTAGAATATCCTAGACTATTGTTTGCCTTTGTCCCTTTTCAAATTTTCTTGCAGGAACTTTGTTATTCTTCAGCCGGAGCAAGCTCAAATCGTCGCAAACGATCCTGTCCAATTCGAGATGATTTCGTACCAATCCGAGACGATTTCGATTGTAGTCAACATTGGGGGCAATCAATGCCCTGATTTTGCATTCTTTCTAAATTATCTACTATTTTTATTTGCATTAGTTAAAATTATTATTATTATGCATCCTTGAGTTCACCCATATAGTCTTAATGCATAATAAAATCATAAATTGTAATTAAATCATTGTAATACACTCATGTTTTTGTTTATTATTATCATTTTAATATTATTACTGTCATTCTACATCATTGCCCTCTGTTGACATAGCTGCATTTTCTGTATTTTGTATCTATTTCTCTGATTGCAGGTCTCTGACAAATTTGCCTGACGAATTCATCAGATCTTAAACGATCCTGTCTGATCGCAGACGATCCTGTCAGATCAGAGGTGATCCTGACTGCTTCAAGAATTAGAACCTCCATCAGACATCCGGATTAGGTATGGCTCTTTAATCTAGCTTATTCTCTCTATTTTCTATTCAAATCTATTTTTTGTATTCATTTAAATTTGCATTTCATATAGAAAAACTTAAATTCATTTGGCCAAACCTAGGAGTTGAATGATCAAACATAAAATTGAACACATCAAACACATTCCCAACCTAGGCGTGGAAACTACCATTCAAAAGTTTCCTAGTGAACCCACCATCCGTTGAAAAATCACCTTAATACACCTCCCCCGAGAGGCGGGACCTTCGAAAGGCCTCTCAGTCCAAGGTATTATCCCATCCTTTTCACATCCCCCTTTCGGGCATGAATCCTATAGCCTGAAGGTAAGGGTGCGAAAAATTTGGAGCGATACATTTTTGTGAACCCGACGTGAAACTAAAACCTTTTGAAAACAAAAACAAAAACAAAAAATAGATGCATTAGAAAACTACTAAGTTGCATATCATGTTTAGATGGTAGCTCCTAAGAAAATACTAGCAGTTACTATAAATGTTGAAAACCAATTAGCAGCCATAGAAATTAATTATGTGCTTAGTGTGCCTGAAACAGATAGAAACCAAATTTTGTGGGACGAACTTGATATAAGACTAGGTATCATTTCATCTAGGTCAACAGAGCTTAAAAAAATCAAGAGGCTTGTCCTAGATATAATCTTGTATCCTCATCAACTTATTCTTTATCATGAACTTTAGGGAGCTTGCCATAGGTGGTTAGCAGATAGAAGAGCCCTTGTGTCTTCTGAATTGTTCACCTTCAAGGAATACCTCGAGAACGCAACTATTATACACCAATTCCTAGGTCATGTAGAAGATCAAGAGGTCATTCTTACGGATAGGGAAATATGGAATAGGGTTCCTAGAGCTATGTTATATCGAGAGTATTACCACGAGATTTACTTCTATCGACCAGAGTCTAAAACAGATAATATCACCATAGCACACTTTGTTGACTTCTTGAAAAACAATTTTCAATTTGAAGAAGAACATTTCATGACTCCTGAAGAACTTGAGCCCATTAATGATATTTATAAATTGTTTATAGAAAACTAGATCATTGCTTTCATTATTATTATTTCTTGCATGTTGTGTGTTGTTTGTTATCTTTATAATATTGTTATAAAAAAAAAACAAGAAAAACCAAAAAAAAAAACATAATCAAATCAAAACATTTTTTTTTATATTATAGTAGGTATATAATTAAAATATATACCTCTTAAGCTTGTTGCATATATATATATATATATATATATATATATATATATATATATATATATATATATATATATATATATATATATATATATATATTTGCTGAAATCTAAGTTTAAGCACAATGACTAAACTTAGGAATGGTAAACAAACTGAAGAAGAAGAAGAAGAAGAAGATTGGTTAGGCAAGAAAAATAAAAAATTAAATACCCTTCCTGAGGATCCAATTCCAGAAGAAGAAACTCTAGAACAACCAAAAGATGACCCGGTTGAAGAAAATGAACAACAAGAAAATGTGAAGGATCCTCATCCCCTAGAATGGCTCCAGAAGAAACTGTTACTTTTGATAACATAGATCATTTCTGGAAATTCTTCAACAATAATATTGGTGCTCTTAGTATGGCATTTCGTATTGATAGGGGAAAAATTAGTGACACTCAAGCAGCCATGGAACATATGTTTGACATACACACTAATCCCTTGTCTTTCATTGATCAAGAAAGTGATAAAGCTGGACCATCCAATATGGATATGGCCGCTATAATTCAGAAAATGCAAAAACAACAGGTTACCCAACCTCCTAAGGAACCTGTTATTGAGCCTAAAATCATTCCCACACAAAAGAGACCTTCCTTTACTACTTTATTTTTCCAAACTATTGATCAATATGCTTCAAATTGACAAAAACCTAAAATGAAGCCAAACACCAATTTTCAACAATCTGGGATACAACATAATACAACTTCAAAACTTCTTCATAACACCCTTCCTACCAACAATTTACACAATAGTAATATAGCATCTAATATTCATGTCCCTCCATCATATGCTCACAAATCTCATATTTATGCCCTATCGAACCAATATGGTGGGCAAACCAGTAATCTGGAAGCCATGGTGAAATAGTTAACTTCCCAGATGGACCAGATAGATCCCTACCATCCCTCGTACAATTATTGAGATATGTGTAGTCAACCTCTAGATCCTATGTGTAGCACCCTAAAATTGGCGCAATAAAATCTTAAATAATTACAATTACTCTAGTAAATATTCAAATTCAAATTTCAACCCCCAAAACCGCTCCCAAACCGCCGTTTAACCCGTTTCCTCCTTTCTCATGCCATTTTTAGAGTTTGTTTTGACCGTTTGATGATATCGTCGCCGATCAGACGATATCGCCTCAGATCGAACGATTTCATCTGGGCTAGGACGTCCAGACGATCTTGTCCCAAAACTAATTTTTCACAATTAGCCTCTGTTCCAACGGCGTCTCTAATCCGGGCAGAAGCATGTCTGCACCGTTAGAGACCCTCCCCATTGGAGATCTCCCAAATTGGGATGATCTCCAACCTCCTAACCTCCCTCCTAAGCCTATTTAAACTTAGGACTCCCCCTTGGCATCCCCCTTGGCTGAAATTTCCTGTAACACAAGTTCTACGTGCATTAGACCGTCTTAAATTATTATTTGCCTCCATATTTGTCCAAATTTATTTGCAGGAACCTTAGTATTTTTCAGCCGGAGCAAGCTCAGTTCGTCATGGACGATCCTGTTCAATTCGAGATGATTTCGCACCAATTCGAGATGATCTCGACTACAGTCTGCATTGGGGGCAATCAGTGCCCAGAGTTTGCATTTCCTCATTATTTTTTGTTGCATTATTCTGTATTTAGTTAATCTTATGATTATTCTTTATTATTTTGCATCTTGGAGTTCACCCATGTAGTTTAATTGCATAATAAGGTCATGATTAGCTATTAAAGTGTTGCAACTTACTTGCATTTCTATTCGGGATTATCTGTTAACATCCTTATTGTCATTTTACATCATTATCCTCTATTAGCATTGCTGCATTTTTTGTATTTTGTGTCTATTTCTCTGTTTGTAGGTCTCTGACGAATTCGTCTGATGAATTCGTCAGATCTCAGATGATCCTGCAGGTCGGAGACGATCTCGTCAAATTCCAGATGATCCTATCTGCTTCAAGAATCAGAACCTCCATCAGACATCCGGATCAGGTATGGCTCTGTAATTTAGCTTTTTCTCTCTATTTTCTGTTCAAATCTGTTTGCTGTATTTCATTTAGCTGCATTTTCATAATAGAACAACTTAGATTCATTTGGCCAAACCTAGGACTCGAATGTTTAAAGATAAAACTGAACACATTAAACACATTCCCAACCTAGGCGTGGAAACCGCCATTCAAACGTTTCCTGGTGAACCCACCATCCGTCAAAAAATCACCATAATACACCTCCCCCGAGAGGCGGGACCTTCGCAAGGCCTCTCAGTCCGAGGTACCGCGCCATCCTTTTCCCATCCTCCTTCCGGGCACGGATCCTATACCCTGAAGGTAAGGATGCGAAAAATTTGGAGCGATACATTTTGGTGAACCCGACGTGAATAACATAGGCATCTTTCTGATTCAAAAATAAATAAAAACAAAAAAAAAAAAAAAAATATATATATATATATATATATATATATATATATATATATATATATATATATGTATACAAGAAAAACAAAAAAAAAAAATCATCATTTCAAGTTTGTATGTTTTAGATTCAATTCTAAATAGTAGATGCTAAATATTACTTTTAGAAGTACTAAAGAAACCATGAGTTTTTACTCAAATCAATATGAGCCCATCAGTAATGTTGGAAGAATTCAGCCAAATACATTTGTTGATTATGACCAACCTCATCCCTATTCAACACCACCTCCATCACACTTTTCTCATTTTTCATCCTTACCCCAATAGGACAATCCCTTTGCCAATCCTCTTCATAACGATATTATCTATTCTCCCATATATCCATATTATGTCTATCAATCCACATACAATCCTCCTCCACCCTTTCAATATTCTTCTTTCAATACAACACATCCATTTCAACAAGAAAATACTTATTCTTCCAATTCTACCATGCACTCACCTCATACTTCGCAATCTTCCTGTCATCATTCTACCCATAATAAAGAAAGTAGAGGTGAGAAACCATTAGGTCCTTTTATGACAAAATTCCTAAGGCATTTATCAAAAACCTCTCAAAAACCTTCATCACGTAAATTTACTAAGCTCAATCAACCAATGGATATAATTCTCAAGCATTTACTTGATACAAATAGGATTGAACTCCCTTCCATAAGACAACCTGATACCATAGTAGATTGGTTTAAACCTGAGCTACATTGTGAATATCATAGAGTGGATGGACATATGACACAAAAATGTAAAGATTTAAGATGTGCAATTCAAGATTTGATTGATGAGGGTCTTTTTAATATAAAGGAATTACAATCTACAACTGATGATAAATCTCCTAGTAAACAATCAAACTCCTACACAAAAAATACCAATAATCAATCAAGACATGGGGATCTCCCAAGAACCCCTATTCAATTATCAACAACAAGAAACCAATCAAATATTGCATGTTAATGTGTCCCATCATGATGATATTATTAATATTGTAACAAAAACTACAAATGAGCAACCTCAAGTTCAATCAACTCAATCTGATATTCAAGATATGGATTCCTCATTTGACCAACCTTCAAAACTATCTTTGGCTCTAGAGAATGATCCAAAATGGAATGTAAGCATAGAAAGCTCATATTTAGAATCAAAATCTCAAACTGAAATCCACTTTGATAGCCAACAACAAGTGATTAATCCTCAAGCAAAGATATCCCTTTTAGAAGTATTACAAATTTCTCACAAGGAAACTTTGTTCAAAATACCTAGCCAACAATTTGTTCCTCATCATATTTTCTCTAAGAACATAATTAATGGTGTAAACCCTCTTGAGGTTAACCATATTTCATTCTATGATGAGGATATTCCTTCCTCTACTCCACAAGAAGACTCCTATCTTTACATTACAGGATCTAGTAAAGAAACACTTGTTAGAACTATCATGGTAGATAATGGCTCCTCTCTTAATTTATGCACTTATCAATTATTCCAAAAACTCAAATCAAAGGAAGAAGATCTTAATGAATCAAATGTTATTATAAAATCTTTTAACAATGAAATTCAAGAAGCTCAAGGTACTATAAATTTTCCTCTCAATATTGGATCCAAGATCCTGGATACTTTGTTTTATGTAGCATATTGCCCTTCACCTTACAACCTACTTCTCCGAAGTCCTTGGATTCATACGATGAGGGTTGTCCCTTCCACTCTTCACCAATGTTTGAAGTTTGAACTTGCAAATAAAATTGTTACCATACATAATGACCCAACACCATTTGAAGAATATTTAATGGTTGAAACATCAAGTTCTATACATTCTCTATTATCACAATTATCTTCTATCCATCACTTTTCTTCATCCATATATGATCATCCTTGTTTATCAAATAACATCCATGCATATCTTTCACATCTGCTCCCTCCATCTTATCAAGATTTGGAATATAGTGATAAAAATGAAGAAACTTCTTATCTTTCTGATATTTTATTTTGTAACATGATTAATTTTCCACATATAAAAGTCAAATATTTTGCTATATTATTTTACATTATAACAAAGCTTTGGTTATCGCTACCTTTTATTCATCACCTTCTGTTCTTACCTTCATCACAACCAAATTATCCTTCAAAACCTCCTTTGATTTTGAAGCAACCTTAGACATGCTATACTCAAATAACCTTGTATAGTATATATAGACCATCTTGTATATACCACCAATTTCAATTCATAAATTAAAATCAAAATACAAAAAAATCAAAATCCTCAAAATCTTCAAAAAAAAAAATACTAATGCAACTAAAGACCTTAAAGGTAAATTTGAGCCCAACTGGCTTGGACCATATATTATCACTGCTAAATTTGAATCGGGAGCATACAAATTAGCTACCTTAGATGGTAAATATTTAAAAGAACCTATGAATATTATGCATCTTAGGCGATATTACGCATAAAATTTGGTCATTTCATCATTTGTACATATTTTGCATGTTGTCTTATTTTAAAAATATATCAAACTATTTACACAAAAAAAAAAACAAACAAAAATAATAAAAATAAAAACAACAATATTCTTGACTCTTTCGAAACCAAAACAAAATAAAGAAGAAAGAGAGAGTCAACATTCTCAAACTTCCCAAAAAGTATTTGTATATATTTCTTCTTACAAATGTTGCAATTATATATTTCAAATTATTTTGGATAAATTAGCATTTATTTGGAATCCCTCACTTTCACAAACACAAAATAAATATCTTGATTTTTATCCGGCATGATTACTAATCTCTCTTATATCAAAGTCCACAAAATTCAATTAAATAAAGTTTGAGCACAGAGAATTGATCTTGTTATTTACTTAAACCAAGCACATCCTTTCACAATAAAATGATTATATTTGTAATGTCCATGCTATGCTACATAGTAGAAGTGGTTTCTTGAGCGAAAAGTTTCCCCTGCTATCCTATCATGCACATGGTCTAGAATCTTTGAGAATTGGCAAAAGGACAAGCTCACCCCTACCCGGAATAAAAATCCCTTGCTCTACAGATAATCCGAGCAAGTATCCCTAGCATAGGAAGAAAAGCAAAGTTCAAGAAAAAGAGAAAAAGAAAAATGTTATTTTATATCATTACAACAATGTTTCAAGCATTATCTCAAAAATCAAGCAAAAATACAAAAGAAAAGCAAAAGAAAAGCAAAAGAAAGCAAAAGCAAAAGCAATAAAATCCCTCTCCCTACCCATTGAAAAGAAAAGAAGGGTTGATGAGCTTGAATCCCTGGAATTCTCAATTATTCAAAAACCGTGAGGTAAGCCCCATAACAAGTGGTTTGTGCCCAACCTCGCTTGGCCTTGGGTAACTCCTAGCATGGCGATATGTCCATCACATTAGCGACCTTCTTTTGTACAGACCTATGTCCGCTTATGGATTAGCTAGCTCTAGATAATCCGACTTACATAGTAGTCCGGTATGGTTATATGCATCTAAATCATGGTTAATGAACACTTATTTGGTTCATTCAAATCACTTGTATCAAATTATCTTGCTCAAAACTGGTAAACGAACATAGCAATTGCACACACATTTGTATTTGAGAGATTTTGTGTATCATTATGATAAATCAAGATTGGAAATGAACTCACATATGCACATGGGATTCCTTATAAATCCAACTTTTGTCTTCGAGATACTTTGAAATATCTTTGCAAATTGTCTGGAATAATTTCATTTTTCCTTTCTCGCATAAAGACAACTACATGCATAATCAAAAATCAAAATTTCTTTCAAACCATACAATAAAAACACACACACACACACACACACACACACACATATATATATATATATATATATATATATATATATATATATATATATATATATATATATATATATATATATTGTCGACTTTCACGACGATGGTATAGTTCTAGAACTTAAATGGGAGTCTTATGCCTAGCGCAAGTCCTCCTCTTCATATTTTCTGTTTATTTTCAACAATTAAAAATCAACCATACAATAAAACTATTATATCAACTTTTTCTTTGGATTTCGCGATGATGGTATAAGTCTATACCTACATATTCTATGCCTAGCGCAAACCATTGTACCAATTTTTATTCCCCATTTATTTAAAATCATAAAAACATATGACTTAAATCATTTTGTTATACAATTATGTTTTTAAAAAGCATACACATTATCACTATTTCATGTCATTATGTCAATATGCAAATTTGCAATGATGGTATAATTCCTAGGGAATTATCCAAAAATTTTATCACACTTAGGAATTTATGCCTAGCAAAAATCATTTTAAAATATTTCATGCATAATATTTTCATGAAAAGTCTGAAAACAAAATCATCATCATCATCATTTGCACCATTACACCAAAGTCTTAAGACAAGTCTCTTAAGCACTCTTTTACTTTTAACAATATTTCTATACTGGGATTAGCTTGACGACCGAGTGAGCGGCGACTCCATGAAATGGTCTATAATAGCGACAATGTCCTTTGAAATTATTGTTAAAGGTCCCTTTTATTTTTTATCAAATTATCACATCACAAACAACCAATTTGTTACATCAGATTATTTCATTTAAATTTTTAAAGCATGACATTTAAACCATAATATTTTCCAACGACATAATTACATGAATCATCAAATCAATCACACCAAAACAATTAAAAACATTTTAAAATTTTGCTTTTTCGTGTTTTTACCTCAAACGTTCGATTTGGGTAAAAACACGGAGGGGGCACCATAGTAAGTTGTCATACGATTCGACCTAGAATCATCGCCTAAAAATGGGAATAATTTTTGCTTTCTCATAGATCGAGAAGAACTCATCTTTAACGCATTTTCTTCAAAAAATTCGCTAAAGAGGGGGCAAAATGTAGCACCCTAAAATTGGCGCAGTAAAACCTTAAATAATTACAATTACTCTAGTAAATATTCAAATTCAAATTTCAACCCCCAAAACCGCTCCCAAACCGCCGTTTAACCCGTTTCCTCCTTTCCCACGCCATTTTTAGAGTTTGTTTTGACCGTTTGATGATATCATCGTCGATCAGACGATATCGCCTCAGATCGGACGATTTCGTCTGGGCTAGGACGTCCAGACGATCTTGTCCCAAAACTAATTTTTCACAATTAGCCTCTGTTCCAACGACATCTCTAATCCGGGCAGAAGCGTGTCTGCACCGTTAGAGACCCTTCCCCATTGGAGATCTCCCAAATTGGGATGATCTCCAACCTCCTAACCTCCCTCCTAAGCCTATTTAAACTTAGGACTCCCCCTTGGCATCCCCCTGGCTGAAATTTCCTGTAACACAAGTTCTACGTGCATTAGACCGTCTTAAATTATTATTTGCCTCCATATTTGTCCAAATTTATTTGCAGGAACCTTAGTATTTTTCAGCCGGAGCAAGCTCAGTTCGTCATGGATGATCCTGTTCAATTCGAGATGATTTCGCACCAATTCGAGACGATCTCGATCTGCAATCTGCATTGGGGGCAATCAGTGCCTAGAGTTTGCATTTCCTCATTATTTTCTACTGCATTATTCTGTATTTAGTTAATCTTATGATTATTCTTTATTATTTTGCATCTTGGAGTTCACCCATGTAGTTTAATTGCATAATAAGGTCATGATTAGCTATTAAAGTGTTGCAACTTACTTGCATTTCTATTCGGGATTATCTCTTAACATCCTTATTGTCATTTTACATCATTATCCTCTATTAGCATTGTTGCATTTTTGTGTCTATTTATCTGTTTGCAGGTTGAATTTGTCAGATCTCAGACGATCCTGTATGTCGGAGAAGATCCCATCAAATTCCAGATGATCCTATCTACTTCAAGAATTAGAACCTCCATCAGACATCCGGATCAGGTATGGCTCTGTAATTTAGCTTTTTCTCTTTATTTTTTGTTCAAATCTGTTTGTTGTATTTCATTTAGCCTGCATTTTCATAATAGAACAACTTAGATTCATTTGGCCAAACCTAGGACTCGAATGTTTAAAGATAAAACTGAACACATTAAACACATTCCCAACCTAGGCGTGGAAACCGCCATTCAAACGTTTCCCTGGTGAACCCACCATCCATCGAAAAATCACCATAATACACCTCCCCGAGAGGCGAAACCTTTGCAAGGCCTCTCAGTCCAAGGTACCGCGCCATCCTTTTCCCATCCTCCTTTTGGGCATGGATCCTATAGCCTGAAGATAAGGATGCAAAAAATTTGGAGCGATACACTATGGTTGTAGCACAACCATACCCTAAGCACTTTCCCATGCCCGTTCTGCCTATATATAAAGGAACTGAAGATCCCATAGAGAATCTTCACATGTTTAGGATAGCATGTCATGATATATCACATGATGACTTGTTATTACTAAAAATGTTCCCAAAAAGTTTAGGATGAATGGCATTAGAGTGGTACTATCAATTGCCCACTCATTTTTTGAGAAATTTTGAAGAGACCGCTGAATATTTTGTGCATCAATTTAGTGCCTATATCGAAAGGCATGTAACCATTAAAGATTTGTACAACTTAAAACAAGACAAAGATGAATTTTTTTCTGATTTCTTAGCTATATGGAGGCAGTTGATAGGAAAATTGCACTTTGTGCTACCTTATAGGGAAATGTTGGACATTTTTATTAATAATTTGCAAGAACAAATATCTTATGAGTTATCAACTATTACTTTGACTACCTTCGATCAGGCTATAGACTTAGATCGAAGAGTAGAAGATGCTCTCATTAGGAGAGGCCAACTTAGGAAGAAATATGATGAGAAAACATCTAGAAATCAATATAAAAACAAACAAGTTGTAGGTGACAGAGTCACTGACAGTAGAAATGTTGCTAATATCAATACAACAAAGACAATAGAAAAATTTATATTGAAACCTCCTGATAAACCTCCTCGAGAGTTTACTAGATTGAATCAACCATTATCAACTATTCTACCCCAATTACTCGAAAGAGGCTTGATCCAATTACCAGCTATCCGGGAACCTGATCCAACCATACCTGGATACAGAGCAGATTTACACTGTGATTTCCATAGAGGGCCTAAACACTCTACCAACTCTTGTAAAAGATTAAAACATAAAATACAAGATCTGATTGATAATAATGAGATGGAGGTGCAAGCCTTCCAACCTAAACAAAATTCTCCTAATAATGCTCAAAAGAACACTCCCCAAAATCAAAATCAAAATGCTAATCAATCATTAGATATATTTCAACATCCTTTACCAAAACATGGTAAAGAGGTGGCCAATAAAATTGAGCATCATAATGTCCCTCCTCCTACTTGATATGTAGGAACTATCAGCGGACATTTACCTAATCATGATTTACAAAAATTTGGCACAACTTTATCCATGGTCACGACCAGGCCCCTACATAATATTCAAATATCGGATCTCAGTGATGTAGAATCGGATACTAAAAGTGAAATAGACATCACCTCAAATCAATCAAATAGTTCTGAAGATGAATCAGACCCTATTCAACCTATCACAGATTCTATGATTCCAAAAGAACCATTTCCTAGAAGAGTTACTACTCGACCTTCTTCTAATCAATTCCTTCCTAATGAACAAGCTATAAATGCTAGACCAAGACCTATTCAGCATCCTCAATATAACATTGTAGGTACCATCGGAGTCGTTACCAGACAACAAGCTCAAAATCTTCAACAAGAACCAAATCAGAATGATGGATCAGCCCCATTTGTTTTGAAAAATCCCAATAAAGGGAATCATGCTCCTAATGTTCAACCTAAACCTCCTTACAATATTAATGAGAAATTATCCAATACTATAGCCAGAATTTCCCTTTTGGACCTATTAAGATCTTCTCCTACACATAGAGATGAATTTATGCTTACATAAAGCCAAATGATGGTACCACAAAACATTCAACCTGAAGCCATGACCAATACTATCATCAATAGAGAAGTCGATTGCATTGAATTTCAAGATAAAGATATACCACAACATAGTTTACATAAGGATAACCCCTTATATATTACTGCCCTAATTGGAGATGTAGCAGTCAAAAGGGTCTTTATTGATAATGGTTCATCTCTAAATATTTGCACTTTTGACTTCTACCAAATATTTGGGTTTAGAAGTGATGAAATGAAGAAAACTGACATGATCATAAAAGCTTTCAATGATGAAACACAAGAAACATGTGGAGTTATTACCATCCCATTGTAAGTTGGTCCTAGAACCCTAGATACGATCGTGTTTATTGTACATTGCCCCGCATCATACAATATACTCTTGGGTCGTCCTTGGATCAATGCAATGTGGGCTGTCCCATCAAATTTACACCAATGTGTTAAATTTGAATTTAAAAATCAGTTGGTCACTATCCATGGTGATCCCAGGCCCTTTGATATGTGTGCTTTGGCAGAACCTGTTGGAGTTCAATTTTGCCTTGCTCTGTCATCCACACATCCTAATTCTTATTTTTCATCTAAAACTATGAAAAACACACACATAACCTCATATATTTCTCCTCCATTAATTTCACCCTCATATATAGATCAACAATCTTCTAAACAAACTACTCTAGAACCTCAAAAAGATCTTAAATCCACAACCAATCCTTCATGTTCCGTCCCTATAATTTCAAAATCTATAGACCCATCTATTAACAACTCCACATTATCTACATCTATCATACCTTCCACATCTAAAGATATAGGGAATGATCCTTCTACATCTTATGCTCTTTCTGATGAACTCTTACCTGATTTATCTAACATTCTTATATCAGAAAAAAAAAATGCTTCTATGCAAAATTCCATTATCTTAAGTAATTTGCCGCCATCTCCTCATACTTTGGGCCTCCCACAACCTATGGGAATTACTTACCAAGTCAGGATTTGTGCCTTCATTTATAAGGGATATGACTGGGGAAGAATACCCAGGAACATCAAAACTCATCATGAGGGATATGCTCGATGTTATTTTACTAATGAGTATATTAAAGCTAAACCTATGATGCTTAAAATGGGATATAAAGGGAAAGGCTTGGGACCTTTCCAAGATGGTATGAAAGAACCCTTTGAGGTAGAACCATGGCCCGCCCGATGTGGTGTGGGCCTATTTCCTAATAAGGGTCAACCCTTCCCTTTTTAAGATGATGATCAACTCATATTTTATCAAGATTATTTGGATGGGCATGATGATTTGCCTCTAAAAAATCAGCCATTTACATGTAATATTCTATCCATAGCTTATCCTGAAATGATTGTTGAATCCGATGATGAGTTGGAAGGAGATATCTTCCATGATGTCTTCGTTGAAGAGATGTTACACAATGGTTTTTATTTTGATGGTTCTATACCTACTATAGCCCAACTTGAGGTCACTACTCCTCAAGATGAATTATCCAAGTTAACCTTAAAAGAATTACAAGAATTGGGCGTTTCACCCGCCCCACCTAATTTTGAAAGAGACCTACACATGGAAGTAGAAAATGTCATTAGAGTTAACATTGGAACTGAGGATAATCCCCACATAATCAATATTGTATCAGAATTAAGTCAATAAAAACAAGAGCAATACATTGTGTTCCTTAAAGAATATGAAGATGTCTTCGCTTGGACATATGAAGATATGCCAGGTTTAGACCCTTACGTAGTCATGCATCACCTAGTAGTCCATCCGGATGCTAAACTTGTTAAACAGAAACTTAGAAAAATGCATCCCAAAGTGGCCTTGCTAGTCAAAGGGGAGTTAGAAAAACTCTTGAATGTTGTTTTTATACAAGCTATTGATTATGCTTGAATGGATCTCGAATGTAGTTCCAGTCACCAAGAAAGAAGCTACTAAAATTAGGGTTTGCACAGACTTTAGAGATATTAACGCTGCATGCCCTCAAGATGATTTTCCTCTTCCCAACATGGATCAAATCATTTATTTTATTGCTGGGAGTGGAATGATGTCCCTAATGGATGGATTTTTTGGTTATAATCAGATCAGGATAGCTCCTGAAGATCAGGCTAAAATAGCCTTTATTACCCCCTGGGGAACCTTTTGTTGGAAAGTAATGCCATTTGGTTTAAAGAATGCAGGTGCAACCTATCAACAAGCTATGACTTATATCTTTCACGATATGATGCATGATATTCTACATGATTATGTAGATGATATTATAGCTCGTTCCATCATAGAAGATGATCATTTAAATGACTTATGGACAATGTTTGATCGGTTAAGGGAATATCTTATTTGACTAAATCCAGCTAAATGCATATTCGATGTTAAGTTTGATAAAATATTAGGGGTTATAGTTTCTTTATGTGGCATTAAAATCGACCCTCTCAAGATTGTGGCTATCACGGATATGCTCGCACCTACCAATATATCTGAGTTACGAAGTTTACAAGGTAAGCTTCAAGCTATCCGTCGCTTCATTGATAAGTTGGCAGACAAAACCGGTCCCTTTCTTAAGATCCTTAAGAAGGATGTCCCTTTTAATTGGGACGACAAATGTAAGGAAGCTTTTGAACTCCTCAAACAATACCTCCTTAACCCACCTGTGCTTTCATCGCCTAGACCTGATCGCCCATTTATCCTGTATATTTTCACTTCAGATTGTGCTTTAGGAGCTATGTTAGCTCAACTTGATGATGAGAAAATAGAATGTGCTAATTATTATATTAGCCAAAATTTAATCAGTTATGAAACCCGCTACACAACATTAGAAAAACTATGTCTAGCAGTCGTATTTTCAACGAAGAAATTATGCCATTATATGCTCGATCGAAAAACTTATGTCATTGCTAAATATGATCCCTTGTGGTATCTCATGAGTCGACCTTATTTATCGGGTCACACAGCTAAGTGGGTTCTTGCTTTGAGCGATTTTGAATTCACGTTTATAGGACAAAATTCTGTTAAGGGTCAAATCATAGCAGATCAATTAGCTTTTGCACCCTTAGAGTCTACCCATCCCCTCATCATTGAGTTTCCTGATGAATGCCTTCAATTAGAGGCAGACCATGTTGAACAATGGTCCTTATACTTTGATGGAGCCCGATGCATGAGTGGGGCTGGTGCAAGAATTATTTTAATATCTCCATAGAAACACATTATACCTTTGTCCTTTAAATTAACATTTGCTTGCACCAATAATACTATCGAATATGAAGCTCTAATCCTTGGATTACGAGCTACCTTGGCACTAAAAATTAAACATCTGCTAGTTTTTGGTGATTCTCAACTTGTTATAAACCAAATTAATGACGTTTATCAAACTAGAGATGATAAATTATGCCCATATAAAGCATATGTTTTACAATTAATATCTTTATTTGATCAAGTTACCTTGGAAGCTATTCCTCGAACTAGCAACTGCGAGGCTGATGCTATGGCCGCAGCTACATCTCTTCTACCCTTGGAGTTAGATGACGAATATGCCACCATCATTATTCGTTGACTCCAGGAACCCGCTTCAAATAAGTCATGCTTAGAACCTTTGGATGTGTTTCTAATCAATGAAACTACTCCTGAACCTTGGTATATGAATATATTTGATTTTATTCACAATGGGACTTTCCCTGCCAGTTCTAATAGAAACCAACATCGTTTATTACGCAGACAAGCAAGTCGATTTGTCATAATTGGCAATACTTTATATAGGAGATATTTTGAAGGTATCCTATTGAGATGTTTGAATTTAGAAGAATCTAGATTAGCTTTGAGTGAAGCCCACGATGGATCTTATGGAGGACACTTTAGTGGTAGTGTCATTGCTAAAAAGCTCCTTCGGATAGGATAATTTTGGCCTACCATGGAGAATGATGCACATGATTATGTGCACCATTGCGACAAGTTCCAGAAACATGCTAACCTTGTACATTCCCCTGCATAAGAACTACAGGCTATTTCATCCCCTTGGCCCTTTTCAAAATGGGGCTTAGATATTATTGGCAAAATTAATCCTGTGTCATCTGATGGACACAAATTCATCATAACCACTACTGAGTATTTCATGAAGTGGGTTGAAGCTATGCATTTAGCTTCCTACACTGGAACACAAGTCTCTAAATTTATTTTTAATCAAATCATTTGTAGGCTTTGAATTCCTGCAAATCTTATCTCATACAATGGAACTTGTTTCAAAAATAAAGATGTTAAGAAATTATGCCAAAAATATAAGATTCAACATCAGTAGTCCACTCCCTATTATCCTCAGGGTAATGGCCAAGCAGAAACTTCTAACAAAACCTTAATCAAAATTCTCAAAAGATTGGTCAATAAATCTGGCCGTGACTGGCACATTCAATTATATCCAACTTTGTGGGCTTATCGAACTAGTGTTCGAACCCCCACTGGAACTTCACCTTTTGTTTTGGTTTATGGCGTTGAAGTTGTTTTTCCATTTGAATTAGAAGTTCCTTCTTTGGCTCTACTACTTCAAGATACCGAAGTAGGAGATGAATATCGAGCTGGCAGACTCAGTCAGCTGGAGCTCCTAGATGAAAAGTGCATCAATGCTTTGGAGCATCTTTGTGCCTACCAAAACAAGCTTAAAAGATCATATGCTAAGAAAGTTCGTCATCGATCCTTTGAGGTCAACGATCTTGTTTTAAAATAAAATCAAAAGAATATTAATGCAACTAAAGACCTTAAAGGTAAATTTGAGACCAACTGGCTTGGACCATATATTATCACTGCTAAATTTGAATCGAGAGCATACAAATTATCTACATTAGATGGAAAATAACTTAAAGAACCCATGAATATTTTGCATCTTAAACGTTACTATGCATAAAAAATTGGTCATTTCATCATTGTATATATTTGTTTAAAATATTTCAAAAAAATCACTATCTTATATTTCTCTCAATTCATAACTTAAAATTAAAAACACCAAAAACATCCAAAAACATCCAAAAACATCCAAAATCATCAAAATCTTCAAAAACATCTTTTATTTTGTACTTCTCAAATTGTGACATATTGCAGTTATATTTTCAAGTTATTTTGGATAAATTAGCATTTATTTGGAATCCCTTCACATTCACATGAATAAATATTGTTATTTGCATGATTACTAATTCTCTTATATCAAAGCCCAAAATTCAATTAAAAAAGTTTAGCACGAGAATGATCTTGTTATTTACTTAAGCCAAGCATATCCTTCACAAAAAATGATTATATTGTAATGTCCATCTATGCTACATAGTAGAAGTGGTTTCTTGAGCGAAAAGTTCCCGCTATCCTATCATGCACATGGTCTAGAATCTTTGGGAATTGAAAAAAGGACAAGCTCACCCCTACCCAGAATAAAAATCCCTTGCTCTATAGCTAATCCGAGAAAGTATCCCTAGTGTAGACACCAAAATAGCACCAATCTAATTATGTGACAACAAGCACTGATCGCACTAACACACACAGCCCCCAGGGCAGCCCCAGAGGTTAAAATAGTGGTTCTAACCACTCACACAATAGTTTTACAAGTCAGGGATCAATTTGGCACCTTTTAGACACTCTTCTACTTATTCGCTCCACCCAGGGACAAGTGGGGATTGGTACTCGTCTCACCCAGAGACGAGCGTAGATTGGTACTCGTTTCACCCAGAGACGAGCGTAGATTGGTACTCGTTTCACCCAGAGACGATTACCAATGCTCGCTCCGAGGTGGGACGAATGCCAGGTTTGACCGAAAAAAAGTTAGACCTCGACGCATGACAACTCAGAACTGCCACTTAGCTCTCCCTTCATGGCATAGAAGTGCGAGGGAGTTCTTTTGACAACTCATATCTGCCAATTGACTCTCCCTTCACTGCATGGGAATGGGAGTGAGCTTTTTAAGACAACTCAGATTTGCCACTTAGCTATCCCTTCATTGCATGGGAATGCGAGTGAGCTTTTCTAAACATACAAAGACATGCATAGAGGCAGTTAAGAAGCCCTTAATCAAGAAGAAGTCTTCTCTTCATAGAAAAGCATTCATGCAAAGTAACACTTTTGCATGTTAATTCAAAGAGACCCCTTGGGTCTATAAAATGGTGAGCTTCCTCACCCAAAATATATACAGAGAAGGAGCATTTTGAGCGACGAAGTGCTGCTAATTCACTTACTTGCGATTTGTGCTTTCAACATCCATAATCTCTTAATCGAAAGAGAGGTTATTGGGTGACTTTTGAAGGAACGAATCAAGAACCAAAAACCCGATTTTTTTGACTACTATATCCTACCAATTTGCTGACAACACATCACACCAGTTTTTGGACCCATCCCAAGCAGATTGGTGTCAAAACAAAGTTTCACCTGCGGGTGGTTTGCCTTCAGGCACCCCCCGCCTTATTGCCTTTAGTGATTATTTCTTTTGTAGTATTTAGCTAGTTACATGATTATGCTTGTGTCAATTTTTTAGTTTATTTGGACTCATTTTAACCATTATTATATTTATCATTCATTTTTCATACACAGGTGCTATTGATTCTTTGTTTTTTTCTTTGAACACAGATTTGCAGCATTGGAGGAGCAGCGAGGAATCTACCTTTACCAATGCAAGCGACGACAACGTTTTGGTTCGCCCATCTTATATGTGGGCACGCGAAAGAAGGAATTTTGAAACAAGTTGTAAAGGACCAACATTTAACGCTCCTATCCCCTAAAAAGGAAGGAGACGCATTGTAACACAAATTTGAAAAGCATATCAATAAAAGGGTCATATTTTATATTGCTTTGATATCTTGTGTTCATGTTCTTTCTTTTTATGCATTTTTCAATAACATAGGGTTTAAGCGTTATTTTAGTTTTGTTTACATTGCATTTTTAGTCTATCCTTTTTGTTTCCAAAATCTCGTGTTTTCAATGGCGATCACGGTGGGACCTCTGTCCTCTATTTTTTTTAGGTTAGATTTCTGATCTGAAATTGCTTGTTTTGATTACAGGTACCTATTTTTCAATCATCAGACTGTTATTCGTTTCACCCAGAGACGAGTGCGGATTGGTAATCGTTTCACCCAGGGACGAATAAGCATTCGTCTCACCCTGGAACGAATACTGTTATGATATTTGCCTCACCCAGGGACAAGTATAGTTCTATGCATTTTTCAGAGCAAATCAGAAACATCCTATTGGGCAGAGAAGAGGTAGGGGTTTTTAAAGCTTCTGTCAAATTTTTGTTTTCTGTTTTCTGGTTTTCAGTTTTGTATGGCTTAGGGAAAGTTTCCTTTTTGCTTGCCTGTTTCAAATTTTTGCAAATTAAAATGAACCCCACACACCACGTGGTATTTTAAACACAAGGAGTTGGTCGTAAAACCCCAACCCTTGAGCAAGACCAAAGGTGGATTCCATTATCACTTTGGCTTGAGATATTGCATCCATTACCTCGATCGCGACTGTTGCTAGACGTAAATCCTGACGAAAGCTGACCGAGTGTAGCTAGGGTGATTCCTAGTGCATGAGGATAAGTCTTCTATGGTAGGTGTCATAAATAGAGAGATTCCCATTTTGTACCACCTATGTTCCACGTATCATCTACTCTCACGTACCTATAGTCTCCCTCACGTAAGGGCGGGTATATAGAGAGGTTGGTATATCGGTCCGGCAATGGTATATTGAAGGGGCGACCATTTTGGGAGTCATAAGAGCCTTCATAATTGCATTTAAACGATTTTCACAAAAAGTCTTCAAAAACAAAACAAAACAAACAACAAAAACACACTAAACCAGATTTAGGGCACACTATTAATCTTTAAAAGAGATAATCATTGCTTGTGTGTGTATGCTATTTTCTGTTTAGACAAAAAAAAATCATAAAAATAAAAATCATAAAAAGAATTTTTCCATCTTTAGGGTAACATTACCATGGTGTTTACTCGTATCCAAGCCCAATCATGAGCAAAATCTGTAGAAAATGCACCAAGAGAGACAAATCATCTCCGATATAGCCCTGAAGACTTGGCCATCCCGCCTTGGCGGTAGGGTACACAAGTTAGTTCACACCATGCAAAACATGGCTCTAGAGGTACCTCCTTGAGGGGCACTCCAACCCATGCAGTCATAGAACATGGCTCTAGAGGCACCTCCTTGAGGGGCACTCCAACTCATGCCATCAATAGACAAGACTATAGAGGCACCTCCTCAGGGGGTACTCCTAAGCAACAAGAATCTTTTCAAGAAAATAACCAATATGTAGCACTTGGTCTAAGTACGAGGCCTCCCTTGGAAGTTCGTTTTGGGTGGCCTAGTGATGAAGAACTATGTACTGATCTAGAACAACAAAGGGTCCACAAGGAGGAACCATATGATTTTGTTACTCCTAATTTACCCCTGATTAATGTCAGACACACTAGACCATATCCAGAGTATCAGGTTCTCCCGATAGGGCAAGATAATTCTTCCCGCACCTTTTATGCATATAATAGAGAGAGTGAGGAGGATCACTACGTTCCTCAAGAATAGTACTCAGTGTGGAAATGATGCACGTCTGCACCTGCTTTATATCCAGATCGCTCATTGAGACCAGAGCTTCAAGTCAATACTGCTAACCTCGACAGAGGGAAGCAACATATAGAGGTCTCAGAGCACCATGATCAAGACAGATATGTAGGGGAGGCATCTAGGCCTCTTAAACAAGAGACGATAGAACAAAATGACTTGGAATTTGCCCAACTAGCCACCCACCAAGCGCAAATCATGTGGCTTAGGCAAGACCAACAGAAATTAGAACATTTGTGTCACCTTAATCAAGAGCGCATTCAGTGTTAAATAGCTGAATTGCTTCACAACAATGTGCTTGAGAAGGCCCCTGAGATGTATGTGAGGCACAATCCCCTAGTGCGAGATAGGTCTCTGTGACATCAGCAAGCACTACCTCTAAGACCTCCTAGACCTGAGCGGGAGGCCACTCCTCACAACCGTGATGGGCATCCTCCATGGGCACCCATCCATGTTTACAGGCCTAGGCTAGACACTCCTCAAGAAGATCATGAGGATTATGACCAAGAAGAAGAGCGGGCTGAAATGCCCTATCAAGGTAGAAGGGATGCTATCCATTTATCCCTCCAAAGGCCTCAAGTTCCCCGCAACCCACAACGGGAGCAAACCAAGGAGGAGGAGATTACGTCCTTCGATGCATACAAAGTGTTGTTAGAATGCTTGGAGACTATGGAACTCAAGATTGCTGGGCCCCAAAAGCCTACCTTACGCCAACTCCATAGTCATCCGGTGCATCCATCAGTTCCAGCACCTCCATACCCCGAACATTTCAAGCTGCCCTAGTTGGCACTCTTTAGAGGGGATGAAGATGCTCAAGAGCATGTGACTCAATTTTTGAGCCAATGCTTCGGTATACAAGAAAATGATGCATTTATATTAAGAACATTCATAACCACATTCGTAGGATCTACCTCGTATTGGTTTACCCATCTACCGAAGCATAGCATCTACAACTTGGATCAGCTAGTGGACGCATTCCTAGAACATTTTGCTTTTAACACAAAGAAAAAGGCATCACTAAGTGATCTAGCTAGCCTCAAGCAGTATGAGGAGGAATCTATGGTGGCATATGGTAATCGGTGGAGGACATTGCTTTCAAAGTTGTCCTACCTCCCTCCTATGTCCGACCTAACTCAAATGTTCACAAAGAGTTGTTTGCGATCGATCTCTGTGCTATTACAGCTGCAGCAATATGCCACTTTAGAAGAAGCTCTGGCACAAGCTAGAGTTATCGAAGAGATCAAGATACAGGATGGCAAAATTGCCAAGCCTAAGAAAAAAGAGTGGAACAAGAGCACCAAAACAGGGAATACGCAACAAAAATCCATCGTGGTCAATCAAGTTGCTATCAATGCCCCTACGCCTGCCCAAGCAACACAGCCTCCAAAGGCTAATTATCAGGTGGTGCCTCACAATAACTATGAGAAAGACAATAAAAAACAAGATCACAATTAGCAACATCGCCCTAGGCGGCAATTTACACCATACACTGAGTCTAGGGACTCCTTGTTTGATCGTTTGTCAGCGGCAAACTTGATTAATCTGCCAGAGATTCCAACAATCGATCCTAATGCGCCAAAGCCTAAAGGCTACAGAGAGGATATTTTCTATAGATTCCATAGAAGGAAAGGGCATGACCTTCATGCCTGTTGGACATTTAAAGGTTTAGTGCAAGATCTCATTGATAATAACACATTGGTAGTGGATAACCCCATCGCACCCAACAACCAACAAATGGGTGTTTTCAAAGATCCTTTACCCACACATGATGCACAAGCAAAACCTCTTCATGTCAACGAAGTGCAACATAATTGCCCCATGGAGGGGTATGTTGGGATGATTAGCATTGTGACAAGAAACAAGAGACACCCAGGAGCTGCCCCCGCGATAGCCACTAGGGAAGTTCCACCCATATCACAACCTCAAGTGAATCCTACACAGTTTCCCCCACCTAGACCAGTGGCCACGATTCGAACTAGACTTACTCAAAGTCTACGGACCACATCGGCTAGGCTCTCCATCTATGAGCTTATTCAACAATCGACGCCCCATCGGGAAGCTCTCATGGAGATATTAAAGGCAATTGAGTTGCATCCCCACGAGGCGAATTCGTTCAACAATTTTGTGGGGCATGTCAAATAGTGTACTGAACCAGTCATCACCTTTAGGGAAGATGAGTTAAAAACGGTGACTGGGGATGTAGCGGATCCACCCCTGCACATTATTGCACGGGTCAATGGGACTCCATACAAGCGGGTGTTGGTAGACACTGGTTCGTCTAGTAACATTATTACAACCGCTGCACTGAAACATTTGAAGTTGCCAGCCTCTCACATTGTACCTTCCACTTATACCCTTCGAGCATTCAATGATGCGATATGCTCGATAGTTGGCACAATTGTCCTACCCATACAAGTGGGACAAAAGACCATTCATACGTTGTGCCACATTTTAGAAGGTGAGATGGCTTACAATATCTTGCTTGGGCGGCCTTGGATCCGGGATATGAAGTGTGTCCCTTCAATTGCTCATCAATGTTTGAAGTATACATTTGAAGGACAAGTGCACGTGGTCCCCACAGATTTGGAACCTTTTAAATATTGTAACTCAGTGCAAATCATGCCACAGTCGACCCTTCCTTCAATGCACGTGGATTTCCAGTTAAATCCATCTAAGAGGGGTCCAACTAAGCAAGAATCTCCATTACCAAATCAATCAAATTCCTAGGTGGGTTCATCTTCTTCATCCGGTCCTCCCACAATGATGCCACCTATGGTGGCCACACCAACGAACAAAGGAAAGAAGCCCCTGGAAGCGGAACCACCTCTAGTCTCCAACATCTCTATAGAAGAGACGCCTAATAGAATGGAAGTTGAGACGCCTAGTTCACCCCACATGGAGTGGACTCAAGGAGAACTCCCATTCGCTTCCTCTTAGTCACCAACGATTACTGTTGAGATGTCTAACACAGGCATGGGGGAGTATATAGTGCGCAATGTTGTTGCAATGCCCACACTTTAGTCTATGCAAGACATGGGAAGACCTCGACTCCCCATAGGCTCCGTGGTTCCTTTAGGCTACCCACCTAATCAAAAAAACTTTATTTTTGGGGGCCTGGATCATGGCGTTGAACCTTCCCGACAAGAAGAGGAAGATGAAGATCCCTTTGTGGAAGATGTCAATTATTTGGCTAACCCAGACTTCGCATTACGATATCTTAGCCAATGCAATTGGCATGGATACGGGTTAGGCAGGTATGAACAAGGAATGCGTGTTTTGTGCCAACCAAGATACCAAATGCCTTATGACAAGTCAAGAGTAGGGTTTAATCACCCTTTGCCCCTCGACATCTTGGTCGAAAACATGCAAAGCCTAGGGATAGGCAACAAGGATGGGTTGGAATCAGATCCATATGCCAATCCAAATACAACTTATACATTGGGGGATTATTTCCCATTACAAACAAATAACCTTGTTGACCTCAACAACCCTTTCCCTATGGCCGAACAAGGAGAAACCTCATGGACTCACCCACAAGGGGAATATGGACAAGACCACGAAGGGTCTTCTAAAGATGAGTCGGAGTACGATCATTCACATGAATATCCAATGAATGATGATCAGGAAAGCTTCCTGATGATGTTCCCATTGAATGATCCTAGTGAGCATAGGCTACCTCAACAACAACAATATCCTTTGGACATAGATGACATGTTTGAACACTTACACATAGGTCCAAGACATAGGTGGCATCTCAACCCGGCATAGTTATAGCAATTACTGCACCCGCCACTCTAGGTCTACAAAGAGCATCTTCCACCTGGAGACCCTATCAAACCATCATTGCCTAGGGTAGACCCTATTTGCAGGTCCACGCATAGGGTTGATCCCTTTGTGCCAGTGCCTACAGAGCCAGATCCAATGCACCAAGAGCATCCAAAATGTCAGAGTTATCACACTTGCGGTAATGGAGGTTACCATCATCTCATAAACATGATCTCCATTGACTTGACCACCCCCATCCATGATCCAGCCAATCCAACACGATCATTGCATCTAGACATAGAAGCTATAGATTGGGATCGCACTAACACACCACCATCTCCATCAGAGTATTGGCCTTGCGGTGGGATGTTTCATTTCACTCCAGGACAGACTCAGGATGTCTTCCATGTTGAAGAGGAACTTGACGTTCCTAATGATGATCTTAATTCAGCAAACAATATCCATCTGATCCCAATTCCACACCAATTGGAAGACGGATCCCATATGTCGGTCGAAGCGACGACTGATGTAGACATCGGCACAGATCCAATGAATCCATGGATTCTCAAGCTGTGGGTAAGTCTTTCATCCAAAGAGTGAGCTTATTATGTTACCCTTGTTAAGGAAAAGAAGGAGGTTTTTGCATGGTCATACAAGGATATGCCAAGACTAGACCCACATCTAGTCACGCATAATTTAACGCTTGATCCAACAATCAAGCCAGTAAAGCAAAAACTATGCAAGATGCACCCAACAGTGGCCTTAATGGTAAAATATGAGTTACAAAAGTTGTTGGATGCCCATTTTGTCATCTATGTGGATTATCCTCCATGGTTGTCTAACATGGTTCCCGTCAAGAAGCCCGACGGGAGGATTCGCATATGCACCGATTTTTGAGATCTTAACAAAGCGAGTCCTAAGGATGATTTTCCCTTGCCAAGCATCGACGCATTGGTAGATGCCACAACGGGCCACGAAATGCTTTCCCTTATGGATGGTTTCTCGGGATACAATCAGATTCGTATCAATCCCGAGGACCAACTAAAAATGGCATTCACAACGCCTTGGGGGACATTTTGCTATAAGGTCATGCCTTTTGGCCTTAAAAACGCTGGCGCCACTTACCAACGTGCCATGACGTACATATTTCATGATTACATGCACAAAACTTTGGAAGATTACATGGATGATTTGTTGGCCAAATCTCTTTTGCACCCAGATCACCTCGGTGACTTGAGCAAGGTCCTTGATCGCCTCATTGAACATAAAGTCAGACTAAACCCTAAGAAGTGCGTCTTTGGCATAATCTCTAGAAAGCTCTTGGGTTTCATAGTCTCCAAACGAGGAATTGAGGTCGACCCAAACAAAGTCAAGGCAATCCTTGAAATGCGTCCCCCAACCACCATCAAGCAGCTCAGGAGTCTACAGGGAAAGGTTGCATCGATCAAGCGCTTCATAGCGCAGTTATCTGAAAAATGCCGACCCATGAATAAATTATTGCATAAGGGGGTCACATTTCATTGGGATGACGAGTGCCAGTCTACCTTTGATGACATTAAACAGTACTTGGCTTCACCGCCAGTATTGGCACCACCTAGACCAGGAGTGTCATTCTATTTATACATCTCAGCCACTGAGGTGGCACTGGGCGCCATGCTATCCCAAAAAAATGAACTTCACAAAGAACAGGCTACATACTATCTTAGCCACACCCTAGTTAGTTATGAACTTAACTATGCATACGTTGAAAATTTCTGCTTGGTAGTGGTGTTTGCTACCAAAAATCTACGCCACTACATGCTTAGTAATAAGATGTATGTTGTGTCTAAGGAGAATCCATTGCGATACATGATGAGTCGTACTTATCATAGTAGCCGCACGGAAAAATGGATCATGTTGTTGATGGAGTTTGACATAGAGTTCATTGGACAAAAATCCATAAAAGGTCAAGTCATCGCTGATCAACTAGCTGAGGCTCCTCTTGAAGATGATCAGCCTCTGACTTTTGAACTACCTGATGATGGGGTCTTCCATGTTTTAGAGTTTCCAGATTCTGATGAGCCTGAGTCACAGGCTGACATAACCCTATTCTTCGATGGTTCTAAATGTGAGCAAGTGGGTGGCGCGAGAATTGTATTCTTCACTCCACAAGGCGCTCCAATGCCCTTGTCATTTAAATTAGACTTCCCATGCACCAACAAAAATGTAGAATACGAAGCCTTGCTCATAGGTCTTCAGACAACAATCACCATGAACATTAAACGATTGAACATCTTTGGTGATTCGTTGTTAATTGTCAATCAAGTAAAGGGGATATTCCAATGTAAATGTCTAGTTTTGCAAGCCTACAAAGCCCTTGTGGACAAATTCCTGGCACAACTTGAATGGTATGACATCGAGGCACTCCCTCGATCATCAAATCATTTTGTGGATACTATGGCCTCCTTGGGGTCACTCATCCCGCAAGACCCTTTTGGTGAAATGACAACCATTCAGGTTAAAACATTATCGCAATCTGTGATGGAGCATGCAAGCTCTGATCTAATGCTAGGAATCCACCTGATCTAGATTGAACCATCTCCGAATAAGTTCTCTCAAATTCGAGATTGTTTGACTCAAGCCAACTGGGGGTCCTTGTTCTCCCCGACCCCTCTTAATAGCAACACCACATTGTTTTTACAAGTTCTCTCCCATTTAGCTTTTGTTCGAGATGGACTTCAAGAGGGATTGGCCATTCATACTATCGAGGTTTCTGATCAGCAAGATTGGTACACACCCATTCGGGATTACCTCAAGCTAGGTAACCTCCCACTTGGATTGACACAAGCCACAAAAAGATCATTCAAATAGAAAGCGGCAAAGCATGTCTTGTTAGGAGACATTTTGTATCATCAAAATTATGAAGGAATCCTCCTTCGTTGTTTGGACCAACAAGAGTCCGCTTGGGTGATCACCCAAGCTCACGATGGTACATGTGGTGGCCACTTTAGCAGTATGGCCATCGTAAAGCGCATTCTTCGCATGGGTTATTATTGGCCATATTTAGAGCGAGATTGTTGCGCATATGTGAAGAAGTGCATGAAGTGTTAGCACCATGCTAATTTGACACACGTACCTTCTCAGGCCTTACAACCGATTCAATCGATTTGGCCTTTTTTGCAGTGGGGCTTTGATCTAATTGGAAATATCTCCCCTACGTCATCTGGTTGTCACACATTTATTTTAACGGCCATAGAGTACTTTACCAAGTGGGTGGAAGCAATTTCGCTGACCACTACGACTGGATCCCGCATTACGGAGTTTATTTTGCATAACATCATATGTCATTTTGGTATTCCATCCAAGATCCTATCAGATAATGGGACACCATTCAAGAATAAATATGTGCGTGCTTTGACCACAAAGTACAAAATTCAGCACAGCTTTTCAACACCCTATTATCCATAGGCAAATGGGCAAGCAAAGGCGTCCAACAAAATGCTAGTCACCATTCTCAAAAATATAGTTGCAGACAATCATAAGGACTAGCACATTCAGATCCCGCTTGCCCTATGGGCTTATCACACCAGCATTCGAATGCCCACTAGGGCAACTCCATTTTTGCTGGTGTATGGCTCCGAGGCAGTCATGCCTTTTGAGTTGGAAATCCCTTCCCTGCGCATTTCAATGCAAGAGTTCATCGATGATGACACTGCGTGGCAGGCCCGGTTAGATCAACTGACGTTGCTCGATGAACGACACGTTAATGCTCTCGAGCATTTGCGTATCTATCAAGAGCGACTTAAGAAAGCATACAACATGAAAGTCCACCTTAGGGAATTTCAGGTTGGTGACTTGGTCTTAAAAGAGAACCAGCAGAATTCTAATTTGCCGTCCCATCTACGAGACAAGTTCATGGAAAACTGGTTAGGTCCTTACATCATTGACAGTAGAATAGGACCCAGAACATACCGGCTTGCCTCTCTTGAAGGAATCAAGGAAACAAAACCCTTGAACATCATTCATTTGAGGCCATTCCACATCTAGAGAGCCATAGTCCAACCAAAAGCTCCAAGGATTATCATAATCGCTTGGTCAACCCTAAACGCCCCAAAGGTATCTATAAACCCTTTGGTCAAGACAAAAGCTCCAAGGATTATCATAATCGCTTGGTCAACCCTAAACGCCCCAAAGGTCTCTATAAACCCTTTGGTCAAGACAAAAGCTCCAAGGATTTTCATAATTGCTTGGTCATCCCTAAATGCCCCAAAGGTATCTATAAACCCTTTGGTCAACACCAAAAGCTCCAAGCATTACCATAACTTCTTGGTCAACATAAATATTCAAAAATAAACAAAAACAATATAATCGTCAAAAATCACAAAAACAATTGCATTTCAATTCCATGCATACTCAAAAAAAAAAAAAAAAAGTCAAAAAAAAAAAAAACACAAAAACAATTGCATAACTTCTCATAAAAAACAAAATCACAAAAACATTTGCATTCCAATTCCATGCATTCTCATAAAAATCAAAATCACAAAAACAATTGCATTCCAATTCCATGCATTCTCATAAAAATCAAAATACAAAAATATAGGTTGCATTAGGCATCGCATCCATACATTATACATTTGCTAGGTCATACAAGTCAAAAGCACCATAGACAATCATTATTTGGAAATTCCATCCTTTTCCACCTCAGATCCATTTTCATAAACGCCTACATCTAGAATAGCACCATCACCATTTTTCGCATTGTCAGTTGTCTCCTAATGTATATAGGGTTTTCGTCATTTAGCTGTTTTTAAATTTCTAGCCAAAAACTATACACAGTTAAGCAGATTTTACACGGGAAAGTTTTACTTGGATCACGCCTTGTTACGTAACATCCCAACACCAATTAACACACATATAATAATTCCTAAGTTGTGTGAACGAAAGATGAAACCTGCAAAGTAATCCAGGTCACCATAAGCGAAACGGCTATCTTGCTCATCCCCCTGTGCGAATGACCCCAGGAATGTTGAGAGTTGGCAAAAGGACAAGCATCCTCCCTACCCAATTCCCCAAGAATCCCAAGTTCTCAAAAGTTGCAAAACATCAAAAATTTGCAAAACGTCAAAACACTAAAATTTGACATCCTACAATGCACACATCAAAAGGCACAAACAATAGTGATTCTCGTCACTCCATATCCAAATCCCTTGCTCAAAAAAAAAAAAAAAAAAAAACAAAAATAAACAGTGATTTTATCACTACAAAGGAGCAAGTATCCCAATACAATTGAAGAAAAGAAGGGAGTCGAACTTGAATCCCTGGAACTCTCAAATTTTTGACAGGTCATGAGGCAAGCTTCAGTATCGGTTTGGTTGATAGCCTATCGGTCACTGGCGGTAAACCTCCCGCATGATGATATATCTGTCACATTAACTTGTGTACGGATCAATGTTTGCATGTGGATGAGCTAGCTTATGGTATCCTAGATAGCATCGCAGATAAATTGACTAAATACAATAAAGGAGTTAGTGGAGCTAATTAGGTGATCCTCAGTACAGGTTCGGTTGAAAGCCCATCTGGCACTGGCGGTATCCTGATGAATAACACATAAACGAACTCAATTGCACACATAGGGATGTGAAATAACTTGGTTAAATTCAAGTCGGATTTAGACCTTGTTTAGAAGTCTCACGAGATAAATGTACAGTCTTGGCTAGTTAGTTAAAATATCTACATCTCAGAAAAGCTTAACTCCATTTTCAAACAACCGGTACATTTCATTCCGTACATCACCATCAAAAAATAGACAAAATACAAAAACAAAGTTTTCACATGCACAAGCATTCCACAAAGTTATCCCATTAATATAGCAAGTGAGTCAAATCTTGTACAGTCTATGGTGCATTGACAAATCATCAACAATTCATTTCATTCATTCCATATGCATACATCATACAAATTAGAACCATCGCATTCATAATCGCATATGCATACATCAATATAAAAACATGTACATAAAAATAAATCATGAAAAATGTATAAACACCAAAACGAGTCATCTATATATATATATATCATAACAAAATTGCCCGCAGGCTACAGTGAACCGGTCCTCGGACCTCGCTACCATAATCCAAAATCTCAAAAACCCCCAGCCTAGGGCATCGGCCACCATGATCACGCAGGATCGGTGCGATGAGAACTACCCCCTGTAGTATCAGTCCTCTGGGACCTCCCAGGGTGACTGTTGCTTGCCCCTGCATCACGCCCACTAGCGCCTCCCTCATCTCTTCGCCTGCAACGGGATGATGTTGACTGATCTGTCCCGCTGTCTCTCGTTCGATACGACGAGCCACCTCCAGGAGGCTCTGGTATTCGCCCACCAAGGCGGATAATCTCTCCCTCCATCTCTAGCCGATGCCGCCCCCAATCTACCTCCCGTAGCCTCCACTTTGCCTCCCGCCTACGGTAGTACGTGACTACGTCATCGCGCTATGCTAGCTGCACCCGTAGGAGATCCCTCTCTCGTGCAGCATCTGTATCATCTTCCTACCAGCGAGACGTAGCCCCTGTGCTCTCCCGCTCTGCCAACTATGTCCATAGGAGATCCCTCTCCTGTGCCATCTCCCTCAGCTCTCCATCTCGCCTCCGTAGCACCTTCATAAATCATGCTACCTTAGCATGCAACCCCGCCTCTGTATCCCCCGACACGATCGGCTGCGTCGGCCTCTCTGGAGCATCGGCCTACTCCGGAGCATCCTGCATCTCTGGCTGCTCCTCCTCACCAAAGTCCTCTCTCGCATCTGCCACCTCCACCATGTCCACATCTGCAGGAGCTCTCCAACCCTCTCCCGGTGCCTTCGCACCCTCTCCGCCTCCCACTGCCTCATCCCCTCCCAATGGCCCCTCACCTCGCCATTGCCGTAGCGTCCACCACTCCTGGTACTCGGTAGTCACTCTGACATCATCCATGTCTAGAATGTCCAATACTGTATCTACCTCCTCCCCCAGCGGCTCGAGGATCGGTGCAGCTAGGGTCCTCTCATCACTCCGACGTCGATAGACTACGGGTTCCCCAGGCAACCCCTGGCGTACCCCAAACTGTCATGTCACTCGGAGATAATGAAAGTATTCATGCTCCGTCCTGTGTCGTCCAATAACCCATCTCCCCCTTCGGACCCACCGAAGCCACTCATCAGCCTCTGGCCATGTGGGACAATCCTGATATGGCCTCCACACCACATATCTTGGAGTCAGTCATGCCAATGCATCTCTATAATGGTCCATGTCTCCCGCAAACCGCCGACTCTGCCCCCGCTCCTCAGACCGATACCATAAAGCACCATAACCAATATCTCTATCCACCATGTCAACCCATGTAGTCTAGGGTAGCCCTCGTGGTCGCTCTACGGCTATATGCTGCCATGCCCAGTACTCGCAACAAGTAATTGCAGCCAATCCCCTTTCGCTTTCGACAACGGACCTCATACAACTCATCATATAGCTTGAGCCAACGAGCATCTGGCCCCATCTCATGATCATCGGCTCTATCACAGGACAATCCACTAACCGCCACACCACCTCCAATAGGTTCCATGGGAACCTCGCTCCTGACGAGTCTGGCAGGAGCATGTTAGAAATGAGGCTCATAAGCAGTGCATGCCTCACTCCTAGCACTCCCCTCGCGTACCACCATCGTACCAAAATCCCCCCAATCTGACAATCAAGCTTCGCCTTCTCCACCGCGCTCATCCCATCCACATCCTCCCCGTGTCCAAAATACCGAGTCAGTATAGCCATCCTCTGGCCTCGTGGCATCATCCGGATAGGAACCCCGTCTATCAAAATCTGGAGAATTCGATACACGTCCTCTAAGGTGACTGTCATCTCCCCTGTCGAAATATGGAAGGTGTTCATCCGAACATCCCATAAGCTGATCAAGTCTGTCAAGTACACCCTATCCCCCAAAATTTCCTCCAACCGAGCGACATGCTTGAGCCCCAAGGCATCAAGCCACTCCCAGTCCTCCGCACTCAACGCCTCGCGGGCACTAGAAAAAATAGTCGGTACCCGATGCCGACTCTTCACCACCTGCATATCACAAAACATAAACACATCAAAAACATGCATCAAATCACCATCACATATTCAAAAATGCATCAATAAATAGTAACATCATTCATTCACATGTACATCTGTTAAAAAAAAAAAATTCATCCATTTTTCATCTTTAATTTCATAAAAACAAACAAAAATTTGACATGGTTTACCTACGGTTTCGACCTAAGTTTACCATTTCAACAAAAAAATTCATCCATTTTTCATCTTTAATTTCATAAAAACAAACAAAAATTTGACATGGTTTACCTACGGTTTCGACCTAAGTTTACCATTTCAACAAAAAAATTCATCCATTTTTCATCTTTAATTTCATAAAAACAAACAAAAATTTGACATGGTTTACCTACGGTTTCGACCTAAGTTTACCATTTCAACAAAAAAAAATCATCCATTTTTCATCTTTAATTTCATAAAAAAAAACAAAAATTTGACATGGTTTACCTACGGTTTCGACCTAAGTTTACCATTTCAACAAAAAAAAAATTCATCCATTTTTCATTCCATAAAAATAACAAAAAAATGGGCATGGTTTACCTACGGTTTCGACCTAAGTTTTACCATTCACATAAATTTTTTTTTATAACCATGGTTACCCTAAGGTGTTACTCTAAGTTTCATTTTGGGTTTATCCTACGGTTTTCCATCTAATTTTCCATCGGTTTGCATCCACGTTTCATTTGGTTTCATGGTCTTTAAATCAAATTCATTCACCTTTTAATTTAATTAATTAGGGTTCCATGTCTTAAACAAAAGAAAAACACAATAAAAACACATTTGCATTTTTCAAATTCAAACTCGAGGAGATAGTGCACTTACTGGTCTCGCCTCGGCTCCACCGCCTGACGACCCGGTCTGTGCACTCATGGTGGCTGGAAAATCCGACAGCGTTTCGCGTCAGAAAATCTACCTCCTCCTCCTCAGAGCTCCAAATCGCAATCGATGAATAGTGCAAATGAGCCAAATCCATCATTTTTGCCTATTTATACCTTTTTGCTTGCTGGTAATCGTCCCTGACTGGAACGAGCACTTTTTCCTCGGAGGCGCGCTCGTCCCACCCCGGGACGAGTACCATCATGGCGTTCGTCCCCCCCCGAAACGAATAAAAAAAAAAAAATCAAAAATCAAAAACAACCAAAATATAAAAATGACAAATGCCAACAAAACCACTAAAAATTGTCGGACAAAAGTGCTCTTGCACTTAACCTCTTGGCATAAGAAAACTGATGTTAGGGTCTACCTTGTCGTTATCCTACTCCCCAAGAAGGCTACCATAGCAGGACCGCTCCATGGGAAGACGGATTTTTGCCAATGTTAACCCCAAATGGCATCCCAAAATGGGTTCACACCCACCAAAAATAGGTCAAAACAATCGAGAAACTACTCGAGCATGCATCGGATAACATCTGAAGGCACCCTCACTTAAGTCATCTTGGGTCAAGCGACTCGTCGCTTTTCTCATGTCGGTCATTCCCTCATCGATTCGTCGCTTGAGGGGGTAGTCACACTTAGTTGCCAATCAACAACAATATACCCAATCTTGGAAATGACACGCATTCAAAGGATCATTGCAAAAGACAATCGTGCCCTTGCTTGGGGCAACAAACAAGAAATTATCACACAAACTGATCATATACTTGGCATTCATGAATCATGAACTCAAGGTTCCCACAGACAAAAGGTTGTGCCCTTTGCCTATTCATGACTGATCAATGTCTAAGTTCAAGTAATACCTCACCGAACTAGGTTAATGCTTGATTTAAGTTCCTTAGCTCGTCAGAAGCAAGGATTCAAGAATGCATGCCCTTTCCATACTTGGGGCATCAAGAGTTGGTTAGGTTATTGAGAAACCCTAATCATTAGTGCTTTGGTTATCTATTTTTGCTTAGCACTGCACCATGTGTAGCGCTTTCCAAAAAGGGGCATCTATAGACACCAAAACAGCACCAATCCGATTATGTGACAACAAGCACTGATCGCACTAACACACACAGCCCCCAGGGCAGCCCCCAGAGGTTAAAATAGTGGTTCTAACCACTCACATAGCAATTTTACAAGTCAGGGATCAATTTGGCACCTTTTAGACACTCTGCTACTTATTCGCTCCACCCAGGGATGAGTGCAGATTGGTACTCGTCTCACCCAGAGACGAGCGCAGATTGGTACTTGTTTCACCCAGAGACGATTACCAGCGCTCGCTTCGGGGTGGGACGAACACCAGGTTTGACCGGAAAAAAGTCAGACCTCGACGCATGACAACTTAGAACTGCCACTTAGCTCTCCCTTCATGGCATAGGAGTGTGAGTGAGTTCTTTTGACAACTCATATCTTCCAATTGACTCTCCCTTCACTCCATGGGAATGGGAGTGAGCTTTTTAAGACAACTCAGATTTGCCACTTAGCTATCCCTTCATTGCATGGGAATGTGAGTGAGCTTTTCTAAACATACAAAGACATGCATAGAGGCAGTTAAGAAGCCCTTAATCAAGAAGAAGTCTTCTCTTCATAGAAAAGCATTCATGCAAAGTAACACTTTTGCATGTTAATTCAAAGAGACCCCTTGGGTCTATAAAATGGTGAGCTTCCTCACCCAAAAGATATACAGAGAAGGAGCATTTTGAGCGACGAAGTGCTGCTAATTCACTTACTTGCGATTTGTGCTTTCAACATCCATAATCTCTTAATCGAAAGAGAGGTTATTGGGTGACTTTTGAAGGCACGAATCAAGAACCAAAAACCCAATATTTTTGACCACAATATCCTACCAATTTTCCGACAACACATCACACCAGGTTTCGGACCCATCCCAAGCGGATTGGTGTCGAAACAAAGTTTCACCCATGGGTGGTTTGCCTTTGGGCACCCCCCGCCTTATTGCCTTTGGTGATTATTTCTTTTGTAGTATTTAGCTAGTTACATGATTATGCTTATGTCAAGTTTTCAGTTTATTTGGACTCATTTTAACCATCATTATATTTATCTTTTATTTTTCATACACAGGTGCTATTGATTCTTTGTTTGTTTCTTTGAACGTAGATTTGTAGCATTAGAGGAGCAACAAGGAATCTACCTTTACCAATGCAAGCGGCGACAATGTTTTGGTTCGCCCATCTTATATGTGGGCACGCAGAAGAAGGAATTCTAAAACAAGTTGTAAAAGACCAACATTTAACGCTCCTATCCCCTAAAAAGGAAGGAGACGCATTGTAACACAAATTTGAAAAGCATATCAATAAAAGGGCCGTTATTTTATATTGCTTTGATATCTTGTGTTCATGTTCTTTCTTTTTACGCATTTTTCAATAACATAGGGTTTAAGCATTATTTTAGTTTCGTTTACATTGCATTTTTAGTCTATCCTTTTTGTTTTCGGAATCTCGTGTTTTCATTGCATTATTGAATACCCACACAAACACAAAAAAAAAAATATTTTTAAAAAAAACCAAAAAAAAAAAAAAATATTTAACACAAAAAAAAACAAAACCACCAATCCCTAGCATAGGAAGAAAAGAAAAGTTCAAGAAAAAGAGAAAAAGAAAAAGGTTATTTCAGCATTATCTCAAATATCAAAGCAAAAGTACAAAAAAAAAAAAAAAAAAGACAAAAGGAAAAGAAAGCAAAAGCAGTAAAATCCCTTTCCCTACCCATTGAAAAGAAAAGAAGGGTTGATGAGCTTGAATCCCTGGAATTCTCAATTATTCGAAAACTGTGAGGTAAGCCCCATAACAGGTGGTTTGTGCCCAACCCGCTTGGCCTTGGGTAACTCCTAGCATGGTGATATGTCTGTCACATTAGCGACCTTCTTTTGTACAGACCTATGTCTGCTTATGGATTAGCTAGCTCTTGATAACCCGACTTACATAGTAGTCTAGTATGGTTATATGCATCTAAATCATGGTTAATGAACACTTATTTGGTTACTTTAAATCACTTGTATCAAAGTATCTTGCTCAAAACTGGTAAATGAACAATACAATTGCACACACATTTGTATTTGATAGATTTTGTGTATCATTATGATAAATCAAGATCGGAAATGAACTCACATATGCACATGGGATTCCTTATAAATCTAACTTTTGTCTTTAAGATTCTTTGAAATATTTTTGCAAATTGTCTGGAATAATTTCATTTTCTTCTCTGAGAACAGTTGTTTAGTATAAAGACAACTACATGCATTACCAAAAAAAAATCAAAATCATTTTTCAACAACATGTAATAAAGTTACATATAACTTTTGACTTTCGCGACGATGGTATAGTTCCAAAACCACAAGTGGAATTTTATGCCTAGCGCAAGTCCTCATCTTCATATTTTCTGTTTATTTTCAAAAATTAAAAATTAAACCATGTAATAAAACTACAATATCAATTTCTTCTTCGGATTTCGCGATGATGGTATAAGTCTATACCTAAATATTCTATGCCTAGCGCAAACCATTGTTTTACTTTTATTTCCCATTTATTTCAAATAAATTCATCAAAAACATATGACTTAAATCATTGTGTTACACAATTATGCTTTAAAACAAACGAACACTTATTCTATTTCATGTCATTATGTTCAAATTCAATATTGCAACCATGGTATAATTCCTAAGGAATTGTTCAAAATTTTATCACACTTAGGAATTTATGCCTAGCAAAATCATTTTAAAATATTTCATGCATACTATTTTTATGAAAATCTGAAAACAAATCACCATCATCATCATCATTTGCATCATCACAACAAAGTCTTAAGATAGTCTCTTAAGCACTCTTTTAATTTTAACAATATTTCTATACTGGGATTAGCTTGACGACCGAGTGAGAGGCGACTCCATGAAATGGTCTATAACAACGACAATGTCCTTTGAAATTATTGTTAGAAGTCCCTTTTATTTTTTATCAAATCACATCACAACAACCAATTGTTTACATCAGATTATTTCATTTAAATTTTAAAAGCATGACATTCAAACCATAATATTTCCAATGACATAATTACATGAATCATCAAATCAATCACACCAAACATTAAAGCATCATAACAAACACATAAGACAAGTCATATGATCAAAAATATCTCATCTATATATATATATCAACAATATATACATCATCTCAAAACTGGATCGGTATGCCACAATCTATACCTCGGCATACTCGATCCTCTATCAAAAATATCAACACTATGTATCAATCTATGCAATGTAGTCTGTAGCAGCTAGCCTCGAGAAGCCCTCGAGCTCTCAGCCTCATCTCCTCCCCCGCCTTGAGGTGGAGGAGGTGGCCCCATCACATTTCATGTGGTGCCATGAGTCCTAGACACTGATCGTGATGATGTCCTAGATGACCCCATCACGATAGGCTCTGTAATATGAGCTGGTAATGGCACCCTTTGCTCTTCTGGCACTGCCTGGTAATATAGAGCCTGATAGAATGTAACCTAGGCAATAACTCATGCTAAATCTTGAGTGCTCACCCCTCCATCCTGTGCCCTGAGTCGTGCAACCTCATCCTGCAAGGACTGCACCTGAGCTCGGAGATGGACAGTCTCTGCCCGAAGAGTAGCCATCTCACTACTCTCTCCTACCTCGACACCCTTGCCCTTATCGGGTGATGGTGGCCTCTCTCTCCATGGAGAAGGGGGTCTCTCCTCCCTCCTCTCCCGCTGCCATGGCCTCTGCTAAGCCTGTGGCCTCCTCTACTCTCTCCCACCGTGACCCTGTGCCGCCTCAATGGCCGCTTGGCATCACCTCCCCATCCGATGCACAACTGCATGAATCGGACCTTGAGCCCTCGTCATCCGAGGAGGGTGGATGTCTGTGTACCATGCATCATAGTCATTTGTGACCCCTACGTTGTCCCCATCCACTGGCTGGATGGGGGCATCATCTGCGTCTTGACTCCAGAAGCGTTGCATATCTGGAGCCCCGCTAACTGTAGTGTTATCTCGGATGGTCCGAGAAAACTCGTAGTCCCTGAGAGATGGGATCCCCTGTTGTAGACCGAACTACCTCAAAACTCGGTCATAGCGATGGAGCTCCACCTCTCCCCTCTCCATCCTCAGCCAGCAGGTTCACCTGACATGAGCTAGCTCCTGTCTATCCTCGACCCACCCTGGATGATCTCTCCAAGGCCTCTAGGTGATCTAGTCGGAGACAAGGTCATCAAGTAGTCTTCGGGACACTGGCAGATCTATCCACCATTGTGACCCTCTCCGGAGCCACTAGTAGAAAACTCGAGGCCTCTCCCCATCAATCCCTATCAGTGGGAGCCCTACCGGCCTTCACACAATGATGTGCTCCCAGCACCAAATCTGTAGTAGTGATGTCATGACCAGACATCGGCCGCCCTTGTATACGACCCCATATAGGATCCTATACAATCGACATAGTACAAAGCTCCCCCAAGCAAACCTATACCCGTGGTCTCTCATGTCACAGACCACATCTGTCAGTAGCCATGGTAGTCTGCATCCACTCTGATGGCATAGCAAGCAGACCACCTACCACCCCAGCCAAAACCTGTGTCAGCCTGGATGCCCTAGGCATCTGGCGTAGCGACTCGATGTTCACTCCGCCCTTCTCCAGGGCGAAGCTTAGATCTCCGCACAGTCTCATCATCTGATTGGCCGTGGGAGTGATTAGCCGTCCTTGTATGGGGATCCTCAAAATCCTCCATACATCCTCCAATGTGGGAGTCATCTCCCCTGTCGATAATCAAAAACAAGAAGAACCCGGATACCACCTCTCTTCTAGGGTTGTCAATAGCCCCATGTCTGTAGACACCTGTGGCATATCTGCCACGTGCTACAATCCGACTTGCACCAACTGATCTTGATCTGCCTGAGATAGAGCAGCCAAGTCATCCCTCAACCCACCGTATTTCCATTCTCTGCTCTTTAATAATCCTCTCTGCAACATAAACAACAAAACAATAAAAATCATTAATACAATCATTAATTAAAAAATGCAAGTAACATAAGTTCACTTTCATATAAATGATGATATCGTCCACTATTGGATGATATCATCCCAAATTTGAGCAAATTCATTTTCGATTTCACATGAGGGAATCGTCCCTTATTGGACGAAATCATCCCCATATTGCCGATTTTGCCCTAGGACGAAATCGGCGATATCGAGACGATTTCTTCTTGACGACGTCGATGGCCCAAAAATGGTCGCGATGCTCAAAAATCAGTCAAAATTGATCTAAAAAGCATAAAATTCTAAATTAAAGCATTCTAAACTAAGTTTAGACCCTTACTCGTAGCCCGCGTCGGACCTCTGTTGATTTGTGCGCTGTCTCAACCATCTTGTCTGCAGAGCTCTAGAAATCAGTAAAAATGAACAGTAACAATGAATTAGGGTTTTACCCTATTTTTCTTAATTTTATTCAAAAACACTTAACAACATTTTAAAAAATTTTGCTTTTCCGCGTTTTTACCTCAAACGTTCGATTTGGGTAAAAACATGGAGGGGGCACCATAGTAAGCTGTCGTACGATTCGACCTAGAATCGTCGCCTAAAAATGGGAATAATTTTTGCTTTCTCATAGATCGATAAGAACTCATCTTTAACGCATTTTCTTTGGAAAATTCGCTAAAGAGGGGGCAAAATGTAGCACCCTAAAATTGGCGCAGTAAACCTTAGCAATAATTAAAATTATCTTGGTAATAATTCAAATTCAAATTTTCAACCCCAAATCGCATTTTAACCGCTTTCCTCGTTTTCCACACCATTTTTAGGATTTTTTGTGACCGTTGGACGATATCGTCATCGATCAGACGATATCGCCTCAGATCGGACGATTTCGTCTGGACTAGGACGTCCAGACGATTTCGTCCCAAAATTGATTTTTCATAATTAGCTTCTGTTTCAATGGCGTCTCTAACCTGGGCAAAAGCATGTCTGCACGGTTAGAGACCTCCCCCATTGGAGATCTCCCAAATTGGGATGATCTCCAACCTCCCAACCTCTTTCCTATGCCTATTTAATCTTAGGCCCTCCCCTTGACATTCCCCTGGCTGAATTTTTCTGCACTTCGAGTTTTACATGCATTAGAATATCCTAGACTATTGTTTGCCTTTGTCCCTTTTCGAATTTTCTTGCAGGAACTTTGTTATTCTTCAGCCGGAGCAAGCTCAGATCATCGCAAACGATCCCGTCCAATTCGAGACGATTTTGTACCAATCCGAGATGATTTCGACTACAGTCAACATTGGGGGCAATCAGTGCCCTGAGTTTGCATTCTTTCTCCATTATCTACTATTTTGCTTTGCATTAGTTAAACTTATTATTATTTTGCATCCTGGAGTTCACCCATATAGTATTAATGCATAATAAAATCATAAATTGTCATTAAATCATTGTAATGCACTTGTGTTTTTGTTTATTATTATCATTTTAATATTATTACTATCATTCTACATCATTGCCCTCTGTTGGCATAGTTGCATTTTTTGTATTTTGTATCTATTTCTCTGATTGCAAGTCTCTGAAAAATTCGTCTGACGAATTTTTCAAATCTCAGACGATCCTGTCTGATCGCAGACGATCCTGTCAGATCAGAGGCGATCCTGACTGCTTCAAGAATTAGAACCTCCATCAGACATCCGGATCAGGTATGGCTCTTTAATCTAGCTTATTCTCTCTATTTTCTGTTCAAATCTATTTTTTGTATTCATTTAAATTTTCATTTCATATAGAACAACTTAGATTCATTTGGCCAAACCTAGGAGTTGAATGATCAAACATAAAATTGAACACATCAAACACATTCCCAACCTAGGCGTGGAAACTGCCACTCAAAAGTTTCCTGGTGAACCCCACCATCCGTCAAAAAATCACCTTAATACACCTCCCTCGAGAGATGGGACCTTTGAAAGGCCTCTCAGTTCGAGGTATTGTCCCATCCTCTTCACATCCCCCTTCCAGGCACAGATCCTATAGCCTGAAGGTAAGGGTGCAAAAAATTTGGAGTGATACAATAGCACTTAACTACATAGATGAGGTACCTATAATATGTACAAGGTGTATTGTTGTATTTTCATCAATGTTTAAGTGATATCATTGATAACACTTAACTACATATATGAGGTACCTATTATTCATCAATGTTTAAGTGATATCCTTGACTAAGGAATGGGCACCTAATTGCGTAGATGAAGTATTTGTTTCTCATCATTTTTTAAGTGATATACTTGACTAATGTTGGAAAATTACCATTGGTAAAAGGTTAAAAAAGAGTATTTTACCTTGAGTAAGTTTACTTACCTTTTACCTTACCTGGACGGCAGTTGGACGGCAGCATCTTTGGGCGGCAAGAGAATTTTATTTTAATTTCTTCTCCCTTCCCTTAATTTCTCCTATTCCCCCTTTTCTCTAGTATGGTTATTTTAATGTTTATTTAAACTTTGTAACCTGATGTTAATGGTTAATGCAAATTCACCGTTGTATCAATTGCTCACCTCCCACATTTGGTATCAGAGCCGAGAGCCGAGACCGGCCCGAATCCCGAGGCGATGGGGCCCGTAGTTCGAGGCGGTGGCACGGATCTCGAGGCAGCCCATAGGAGCCGAGGCGGCATGGATCCCGAGGTGGCCCACAGGAGCAGATCAGCTGGTGGAGCTGGACGAGGCGGCCCGTAGGAGCAGATCGGCGTGATTCCCTAGGCACTGGTGGAGCTGGACGTTGACGAGGCGGCACGTTGGAGAAGGCGTCACGTAGCCCGAGGCGGTTCGTTGACGTGGCGACCTGCACGCAGCCCGAGGCGGTTCGTTGACGTGGCGACCTACGCATGGCCCGAGGTGGCATGCGGCCCAAGGCGGTTCGTTGATGGGCGACCTTCGCACGACATGTGGCAAAAGGTTCTTCACAGCCTATGATTGCCCATAGGCAATCAAAGCACATAGTGTGCTTTGCTCTTTTTAAAGAGCATAAACATCGTCGCATAGGCGATGTGGGACTATTAAGTCCCAAATAAATCCTTGCTTCGTGCCGAAGCGCGAAGCCAAAAATTGCTTCGCGTTCGACGTGAAAGCAACAAGGAAAGGGAGCCAGCTAATGCTCCCGGATCTGCCCGATAGCACAGCGGCTACCCTTTGCCTTGACTCCCGCGAGGTCGCACGATCGAACCTCGACGGGGTCATTCCTTTTTTTGCTTCGCGCTCGAAGCGCCAGCAACAAGGACAGGGAGCCAGCTAATGCTCCCGGATCTGCCCGGTAGCACAGCGACTACCCTTTGCCTTGACGCCCGCGAGGTCGCACGATCGAACCTCGGCGGGGTCAATAGTTTTTTTTTTTTAAAGGGGAAAATTTTCTTTAAAAAAAAGAAAAAAATTTAAGGTAATTTAAATTTTTTTTTGATGATTGACATTTCCTAAGAGGAAATAGCTGTAAAATTTAAAAAAAAAAATTGAAAGTTTTTTATTTATCATTTAAAGTTGATGATTGACATTTCCTAAGAGGAAATAGTTGTAAAAAAATTTTACGCTTTAAGAGGTAAAAAAAATTAGAAAAATTTCCTAAGAGGAAATCTTTGTAAAAGAAAATTTCTGGGAAATTTTCTTAAATGATAAGATCGGAAGGATGTTACCAAGCACTTTGTAGTTTGTTACTGAGAACAAACGCTGAAAGCTTTGATGAGCACGTGAGAACACTAGGCATAAATACAGTCTTTTCACAGTTGCAAAACGCGGTTATTGCACAACAGAGAAATCCTGATCTAGGATACGAAGCAGATTCAGAAGATAACTCCTTTGGGAGCAGATTTGAACAATCCGACACAGTGGAGATTGCTCCACAAGGATCTGAATATACTCATTATTGTAATTCAGTTGAAATCCTACAACCTCCTTCTCCTGAAATTATATTGATCAGTGACGACGACGAACAAGTCGTTGACAATTTTGTAATTGCTGAATCACAACAACAAGAGTGAGTTGTTTATGATTGTAAATCAAGCAAGGCTTGATAGTTTGTAAAGTCTTTTTGAAATAAGACTATATAAGAAAGGTTTCTTGTTTTAGTAGATAGTAATGGGATCAAATAACAATCTACCAATCCCCGAATTCAGTGGGGATAATTATGAGTACTTGGTCCATCAAAATGAGGACATTACTCATAGGAAAAGGACTATGGGATAGTATTGAAGACGGTTACACTGCTCCAACAGATTGGACTACTTTGAGTGCAACCGACAAGAAAATCTTCAAAGATGCACAGAAAAATAACTCTTTTGCCTTATACCATCTTCAAGCGGCATTAGATCCAAGTATCTTTCCTAGAATTGCATCTTACTTAACTGCCACAGATGCATGGAATGCCTTGAAAGAAGGATTCCAAGGAAGTGATAAAGTGAAGCAAGTCAGGCTTCAGACCTTAAAAAGAGATTTTGAAAATCTTAGAATGAAGGAAAATGAAAGAGTCGGTGACTACTGTGTCCGAGTCAAAGCAGTAGTTGATATGATGCAAACTTTAGGTGATGACACAAAAGTTGAAACAATTGTGAAGAAAGTGTTGAGAACACTTCTTCCTAAGTGGAATCACATTGCCATCATAATTGAAGAATCAAAAGACCTTTCTACTCTTACATTTGATAGTTTGATTGGATCATTAACATCACATGAAGAGAGACTTCAAGGAGCACCTTCAACAAGCTATGGAGATGATGACAAAGCCTTCACTTCGAATGAAGCTGCAAGACGAGGACAAGGAAGAGGCCGAGGCAGAGGACAACAACAAAGAGGCAAAGGCCAAAGCAACTCCTACAGAGGAGGAAATCAAAACAGAGGTGGAAATCAAAACAGAGGAGCCAATCAAAACCAAAGCGGCAATGCAGGCCATGGAAATCAAGGACGAGGAAGTAACAAGACTAAAACAACTTGTTTCAATTGTGGGAAACAAGGACACTTCGCTCGTGATTGCTGGTCAAAGACTTCAAAAGATCAAAGCGGTCAATATGGCTCATTCTACGAGGAAGAAGAAGGTCCATCAATTTTTTTTCTCTCTTATGGACGAGTCAGATCAAAATCTTAAAGATACATGGATTTTGGATACTGGTTGCTCCAACCACATGAGTGGCAAAGAAAATCTCTTTGCTACATTAGATTCAAATTACAAATCCCATGTTAAGTTAGGGGATAATAAATCTTTGCAAGTTGAAGGCATTGGAGCTATGGAAGTTCCAACAAAAGAAGGCCTTAAAAAAGTGAATGACATATACTATACTCCACAACTACAACACAATTTGTTAAGTGTTGGCCAGATGATGGAGAAGCATTACAAATTAGTTTTTGATGACAGAAAATGTACAATCCTTGATAAAAACAATTGTAACCGAGTCATCACAGAAGTACCTATGACAAAGAATAGGTTATTCCCTCTAAAATTTGGTGAGCCAGGGGGAGCTCAACTTGCAAACATTGCTATTACAAATCCAAGTGAATTGTGGCACTTGAGATATGGTCACCTCAATTCCGCTAGCTTGAAAATGTTAACATCACAAGCTATGGTGACAGGACTACCAAAAATTCAAGAACATAAGAAGGTATGCGAAGCATGTGCTTTGGGAAAGCACTCCAGAATGAAGTTTCCAAGAGGCCAAGCGTGGAGAGCAAGCTATCCTCTTCAACTAGTACATTCGGACATCTGTGGTCCAATGCAAACAAAAAGCCTTGGAAACAATTCTTATTTTCTAACATTCATAGATGATTATTCTAGAATGTGTTGGATCTATTTTCTGAAACACAAAGATGAAGCATTTGATTGCTTCATAGACTTCAAAAATAATGTAGAAAAGCAATGTGACTACTATGTCAAATGTCTTCGCACTGATAGAGGAGGAGAGTACTCCTCAAATGAATTTTTACATTATTGTAAGCAAAATGGGATAAAAAGACAGTTCACCACTGCCTATACCCCACAACAGAACGGTGTGGCCGAGAGAAAGAACCGCACCCTTGTTGAAATGGCATGAACGATGCTTCAGACAAAGCATCTAACATACAACTATTGGGCAGATGCAGTGAGAACTAGTGCATATATTCTAAATAGAAGTCCGACTTCTAGTTTAGATGGTATCACTCCTTATGAGGGATGGTACAATAAGAAACCAAATGTCAAACATTTTCGAGTATTTGGTTCTTTAGCTTATGCACACATTCCTGAGGAGAAGAGAAAGAAGCTTGATCCCAAGAGTCAAGCATGTATTTTTGTAGGGTATTGTGAATCAACCAAAGGGTATAGATTGTACAATCCCAAGACACATAAAATAATTATCTCCAGGGATGTAATTTTTGATGAAGGGGGAGAATGGGGTCATAAAAAATTTGTTGATATTGACTCTAATTCGAAAAGTTCCACATTTGTACAACCCAAGAAAAGTAGTGGAAAAAGTTCCCCTCCACAAAGTCCACATCAGGAATCTTCATCAAGTACATCAAGTGGTACACCAAGTCCAAGAGGGACTCCTTTGTTGGCACCCCCAAACTCTCCGAAATGATTTCATAGATCTGTAAGCGCTCCAAGTCCGATGGATATTGATCCAGTTTCTCAAAGGAAAGAGACAAATAGAGGAAAGCGCATACTACAGAGTCATCCATCTTCTCAAATGTTGGATAGGAATTTCCAACAAAGATACACTAGGAGTCAAGCTAGTGAGATGGACGACATTTTGTCAAGACTTGAAAATCTTCAAATGTCAGGAGATGATGAGTCTCATGAACCAAGGGGTGATGTAGTCAATTATGCTTTGTTGGCTGCTGCACAACTAGAACCATCTAGCTATGAAAAAGCTTGTACTGAAAGTATATGGCAAGATGCCATGGAAGAGGAAATATCCTCAATTAAAAAGAATGATACTTGGGAGCTTGTGAAGCTTCCCAAGGGAAAAAAATGTGTTGGATGTAAATGGGTCTATAAGACCAAATTCAATGCTGATGGAAGCATTGAAAGGCACAAGGCAAGATTAGTAGCTAAGGGTTTTACTCAAAAATATGGAATAGATTATGAGGAAACCTTTGCTCCAGCTTGCTCGACAAGAAACAATCAAAACTGTTCTTTCCTTGGCAGCCCATAAAGGATGGAACATTCAACACATGGATGTGAAAAGTGCATTTTTAAATGGATACCTGACAGAAGAGGTGTATGTACAACAACCTCAAGGTTTCCAAGAACCAGGAAAAGAGAACCTTGTTTATAAATTGAAAAAAGCACTTTATGGCCTCAAGCAAGCACCACGAGCGTGGTACTCACGAATTGACGGCTATTTCAGCAAGTATGGTTTCACAAAAAGCAAGAGTGAACCAACTCTATACTACCTGAAGAATGGAGTAGATATCCTCATAGTTTGTTTATATGTGGATGATCTAATATTTATGGGTAGTAATAATAAAATGAATATGGAGTTCAAAAACTCCATGATGAATCGGTTTGAGATGAAGGATCTCGGATTAATGAGATACTTCCTAGGAATGGAAGTACATCAATCAAAGAATGGGATCTTCATATGTCAACAGAAATATGCTCGTGACATGATCAAGAAATTTGCTATGCAACAGTGCAAATCGGTTGCAACACCAACAGGACATGGAATCCAGCTAAGCAAATATGATGGAGCACCAAAAGTTGACATGACCAATTTCAGAAGCATGGTTGGGAGTTTAATGTTTCTCACCAACACTAGGCCGGATATACAGTATGTTGTTTCTCTAGTATCAAGGTTTATGGCATGCCCATCCGAGCTGCATCTTCAAGCAACCAAACAAATTTTACGATATGTAAAAGGTACATTGGATTTTGGAATCCATTACCACAAGTCTAACTCTGTGAAGTTAGTTGGTTATAGTGACAGCGATTGGGGCAGTAATATAGATGACAAAAAATCTACATCAGGGAACTGTTTTAGTCTAGGTTCAAGACTAATAACTTGGAGTTCCAAGAAGCAATCTGTTGTAGCATTATCATCTACAGAAGCTGAGTATATAGCCATTACCCATGCTAGTACTCAAATCCTCTGGTTGAGGAAAATCCTTGAAGAGATTGGCGAAAAACAAATTGGTCCAACCAAACTGAATTGTGATAATATTAGTGCCATACAGTTGGCATATAATCCAATCCACCACAAAAGGTCAAAACATTTTGATATGAAGTATCACTTCATAAGAGATATGGTGGAACAGCAGATAGTTGAGCTTCAATACTGCAGCACTTTGGATAATCTAGCAGACATCTTCACCAAAGGCATGGCTAAAGCTCAATTTATAAAGCTGAGAGACTGTATAGTCAGTCCTCTCAACTTTAAGGGGGAGAATGTTGGAAAATTACCATTGGTAAAAGGTTAAAAAAAGGTATTTTACCTTGAGTAAGTTTACTTACCTTTTACCTTGGACGACAACATCTTTGGGCGGCAAGAGAATTTTATTTTAATTTCTTCTCCCTTCCCTTAATTTCTCCTATTCCCCCTTTTCTCTAGTATGGTTATTTTAATGTTTATTTAAACTTTGTAACCTGATGTTAATGGTTAATGCAAATTCACCATTGTATCAATTGCTCACCTCCCACAACTAAGGAGTGGGCACTTAACTACGTAGATGAGGTATTTGCTCTTCATCAATGTTTAAGTGATATCCTTGACTAAGGAGTGGGCACTTAACTACGTAGATGAAGTATTTATTTCTCATCAATGTTTAAGTGATATCCTTGACTAAGGAGTGGGCACTTAACTACGTAGATGAGGTTTTTTCTTTTCATCAATGTTTAAGTGATATCCTTGACTAAGGAGTGGGCACTTAACTACGTAGATGAAGTATTTGTTTTTCATCAATGTTTAAGTGATATCCTTGACTAAGGAGTGGGCACTTAACTGCATAGATGAATATTTTTGCTTTTCATCAATGTTTAAGTGATATCCTTAACTAAGGAGTGGGCACTTAACTATGTAGATGAAATATTTTGTTTTTCATCAATGTTTAAGTGATATCCTTAACTAAGGAGTGGGCACTTAATTGCGTAGATGAAATATTTTTGCTTTTCATCAATGTTTAAGTGATATCCTTAACTAAGGAGTGGGCACTTAACTATGTAGATGAAATATTTTGTTTTTCATCAATGTTTAAGTGATATCCTTAACTAAGGAGTGGGCACTTAACTGCATAGATGATTTTTAATTTGTATATGCAAATGTTTTGATATTTTTGTAATACTTTTGATGCTTTGCAAAGGATTTTGCAAGGTATTGAAATGATGATTGCAATATTTTACAATGTAATGCTTTGATGCTTGCAAAGGCTCTTGCAAGGTTTTGAAATGATGACTGCAATGTTCTATGATGTAATGCATTGATTATCATAAAATATTTTACAATGTTATGTAAATTTTTGATGCTTGCAAAGGCTTTTGCAAGGTTTTAAAATTATAATTGCAATGTTCTGCAATGTAATGCTTTGATGATTGTAAAATATTTTGTAATGTTATGTAAAGTTTTGATTCTTGAAAAGGCTTTTGAAAGGTTTTGAAATTATGATTGCAATGTTTTGTGATAGTTTCAAACATCTTATAATGTTTTATAATGATTTAATGATAATTGCAAACATTTTGAAATATTTTATGATAATTGCAAACATCTTGCAATATTTTGTAATGCCTTTGTAATGATTTTAATGTTTGCAAAGGTTTCACAAGGTAATGAGATATCATGTAATGCTATGATGTGATGTTGATAATATTTTAAAGGATATAGGTAATGCAACTTTGTAGTGCTTTTGAAAGTATGATATGATGTTCACAAATTTTTTGTAATGTATTGATATAATGTTTGCAAAATGCTTATAGGATGATTTTGTGTCATTCTTTTGCTTTCATTGTTTGAAAGAAAATACTTTGATAAAGATAATGATTTGATATTGTTAATTTTCTTAACACATGAGAGAGGGTAACAAGAGTATATAAGTTTATTACCTAACACATATGTAAATATTTACATGTACATGAGGAATTGGACTTAATACTCATTGCCACCTCTGATGTGTTGAAATATTCAAGAATTTGTAGGGTAAACAAAATATTTTAGACTGAGGGTAACGCTCCCATATGGATGATCCAAGAGAAGAAGAAACCCTTCTCCTTTGCTCAATATGTGTACAAAGAATTGTATATGCAGAACATGGGAAAAAGAAATCTCCTTTTCTAGGAGATCCATGTGATAGCATGGCCCTTAGTCTGAAGGATCTTGTTGTATGAGAAATAGATAACATCCATGCTGGCTTATAGGCCATTAGGAAGCACAAGGATTTGATAATCGACTACTTGATATAGTCATAAATGATTATGGATACATAAAGTGTTGATTACCAAACCCCAATGTTCTAAAGGGTCCATAAGTCAGCTTGGATGTTTTTGTTTTATTAGATTTTTGAGAAGAAATGATAGCTTGTTGTCATATCAAGATGGAGGAAGTTCTCTATCTATTGACTAACATTTTGTACAAATAGATAGAGAATATCTAGCCATCTTAATAAGTGATTATTTTGAGATTTAATTTTATTGCATATTTGTATAATAAACTAGTTGGAAACAAAATCTTGTTGATCCAATGACTTATTAGGCAAATAGATGATGAAGAGAGTATGATTTGTGGATGTTCTATTATTGTAGAAGACCAGGAGGCTATGAAGACAACATAGATCCAGTATCTGGTGAAGCATGCAAATAATTGTATGCTCACAAGGCATTGGATCCATGGAGCCTCATAGTTTGATAGATCCATTTGAACAATAGTTCATGAGAGATCTTGATTTTTTTTGATAGAATACCAATGACATGAACCAGGTGGCTATGAGGATAATATTGATCCAGTGCCTGGTAAGATTTACAAATGATTGTAGATCTACAAGATATTGGATCAATAGAGGTCTTCTTAAACCACATGGTCTATCAAAGGTAATCAATGAGATTTAAGAAAATGTGATAGCATGTTGATGCAATAAATCAAGAGGAATGTTATGATACCATTGATCCATTGCCTAATGAGACTTGCAAATAATTGCAAAAGCTCATAAGATATTGGATCAATGGAATGTTATGATTCTCATGATCTATTGTCAGGATAATGCATGAAGATTTGATTTATGTTTGATTGCATACTAAAATGGTATGTCGAATGGGAAAGACTACCCTTAATCATCCATTCCCATATAAAGTTGACAAGTAATTGTTAATCCATAGGAGAATGGATGATTAAGGGCTTCTTAGCCTATGCGACTTACCGAATGAGTAAGTTGATGATGATTTTTGTATTAGGTATGATTTTTGTGAACTTAGATGATAGGCCAATCAAGGAAGAAAACCCCATTCAACCAGTGACTAGTGAAATTCACAAATGATTATGAATTCATGAGATATTGGTTGAATGTGATTTCCCATCCCTGGATGGTATGTCAAATGAGTTGCATTTGAAGAATGTGATGAATAGATGTCATGACTTATTTGATAGACTACTCTTAAAACTCTCTTATGCAATACATCATTCTCACAAAAGGTTTGCAAGGTTATGACGTATTATAGGAGAGGAAGGGGTGTCCTAGAGGAGCCTATTAAATAATCATGAGTGTTGATTGAAAAAAGGCTCTTTTGTTGAAAGATATTGTAGATATGTATTGTTGATGCTATTATTGTGAAACAATGTTGATAGCCATGGTGTGAATGTATATTGAAATAGAAGATAGGGATGATCATGGGTCATCAAGGTTATGGATGATTGCATCATACATTACTTAACCCAAGAGAGAGAAGAAGTATGATAGGTATGTAGTAGGAGGTTTGAAGACCATTATTTTGGACTGAGAGAGTTTACTCAACATATGGTTAGCCTAGGTGGATGCAATGCATATGTATTTATAATAAGGATTGGATTTTACATCATAGTAAACCCTCCTAAATCTATGGTATGATCAAGCAAACTAGGCAATCATGCAAGGGGTAGAGTGTGTATGATGATATGATGATGTTTATCATGCATTCAATCATATGAACAAGCAAATGACTCGATGTTTTATGCATAGTATCATTTAAGATGCATGATGTTGATTGGTTCCTTATGTTCTTGGTCATCCAATGTGGCTAGGTGGTAAGATCTAGATCCAAATTTGGTTATGATGATGAAAGGTCCTAACCAATTAGGTTCAAACTTTCCTTTGAGGTCAATGTCAGTGTTAGTATTTTTTTATTTTCTTTGAGGACTAGGTCCCCAATTTTGAAGGATCTTGGATGTACTTTCTTATGATAGGCACATCGAAGCCTATTGTGGTATGTTCTGAGATGTTCTAGAGCATTAATGCATTTTTCTTCTAAGAGTTCTAGTTGTTGTAAGTGATTTAGGTGATATTCATCTCCTACCAAAGAGTCTTGTAACAAGACTCTTAGAGAAGGTATCTCGAGTTCAAAAGGAAATACTACTTCAATGCCATAAACTAAGGTGTATGGCATTGCCCCCATGGGAGTACGCACACTTGTGTGGTATGCCCATAGGGTTGGATAGAGTTGCAAGTGCCAATCTCAACCATTTTTGTTTACTAGCTTCTTGAGGATTTTGATTAACATTTTGTTGGAGGATTCAACTTGTCCATTTCCTTGTGGGTAGTATGGTGTAGACCATTTTTGTTGAATTTTGTATTTGGTGCATATTTTGGTGACTTCCTTATTTTTAAAAGGGGTGCCATTATCAACAATTAAGGTAGAAGGTATACCATATCGATTGATGATTTGATTTAGAATGAACTTTGATACTTGAATTCCTATTATGGTGGATAGGGGTATTGCCTCGACCCATTTAGTGAAATATTCTATAGTGGTGATAATGAACTTGTGTCCATATGATGATTGAGGGTTGATCTTACCTATGATATCCAATCCCCAAGAGGAGAAAGGCCAAGGAGATGTGATCGGTTGTAATTCTTGAGAAGGGGTATGAACAAGGTTGTCATGTCATTGACACTTGTCACATCTCTTAACATAGTTGTGAGCATCCTTTTCCATAGAGGGCCAATAATAGCCCATCCTAAGGAGCTTCTTGGCTATGGCTAGTTCACTAAAATATCCACCACATGATCCATCATGGGCTTCTTTTATGATAGCTTGGGCTTCATTTATATTTATGCATCTGAGGAGTATACCTTCAAAGGAGCATCGATATAAGATATCTCCAATGATGACATATTTGTAAGATTTTAGCCTAAATTATCTTCACTTTTGAGAGTTGGATCCCTCAGGGAATGTTCCCTCTTTGAGGAATTTAAAGATGTCTTGATACCAAGGTTCTTGAGGTATAGATATTTCAATATTGCATATATTGAGAGGTTGTAGACATGATTCGATGGTAGAAGATTTATTAATTGATCTTATGATAATAGAAGCCTCTTCATCTTCCAAATCTAAGGGAATGAGAGATGTAGTTGTAGCCATAGCATCAACATGATGATTGCTAGATCATGGTATGGCTTCTATGGTGATTTGGTTGAAGTGAGTTTTCAACATGTCTACAATATCTTTGTATGGTTTTAGCTTCTCATATTTGGTTTGATAAGTATCATTCACTTGGTTGATTACTAATTGTGAATCATCATATACTATTATGTTTTTAATATTTAGCTTTGTTGTAGCCCTAAGACCTAGGATGAGTGCTTCATATTCTATTGTATTGTTAGTACATGAGAAGTGAAGCTTAAAAGATAATGGAATGAGTTGTTGTTGTGGGGTGACTAGGATAATTCTTACCCCTGCACCTTTCGCACATCTAGCTCCATCAAAGTACAAGATCCAAGTTTTAGGTTCTTGGGATTCTATTGAGAAGATTGTTTCATCTAGGAAAGACATGCTTATGGGATGTTTTGATTCTAAAGGGGATGCAACAAGTTGATCAGCTATAACTTGTCCCTTTAGTGATTTTTTATTTATAAATTCTATGTCAAATTCACTAAGGGCTATGACCCATTTTATAGTCCTACCAGATAGGTAAGGTTTTGACATAAGGTAGCACAATGGGTCTACCCTTGCTAAGATGTAGGTCTTTTGACTAAGCATGTAGTGTCTTAGTTTGAGAGATGAGAAGACAACTGCTAAGAAAATCTTCTCTAATGGTGTGTAGCAAGTTTCATAGTTCACCAAAGTTCTACTGATGTAGTAGATTGCTCTTTCTTAATGTTGTTCATCATATTGGGCTAATAAAGCTCCAAGGGCATGCTCAATGGCTGCTATGTATAGCAATAATGGTTGGTTTAGATTTGGTGATACCAATATGGGTGGTGTCAAGAGGTAAGTTTTTAGAGCTTCAAAGGCCTTTTGACATCCTTCATCCCATTCAAATTTTATCCCCTTCTTCAATAATTTGGAGAAAGGTTGACATTTATCTACAAGTTGTGATATGAATCTATGAATAGCTTGTAGTTTGCCTTGCAAGCTTCATAATTCAATTAAGTTTGTAGGTGGTGACATGTTTGTTATGGCTACGATTTTGGAGGGATCAACTTCAATCCCATGATGGGATATGATGAATCCCAATATTTTTCTTGATGTTACCCCAAAGATACACTTTTGAGGTTTTAGCCTAACTTTGTAATCTCATAATATTTCAAAAATACATCTAAGATCTAGAGTATGGTTTTGTCTTTCCTGAGATCGACCTAAGATGTCATCTACATGTAGTCTTCTACTATTTTATGCATAAGGTCATGAAATATGTATGTCATGGCCCTTTGATATATTACCCCTACATTTTTAAGGCCAAATGGCATGACCTGATAGTAGAAGGTTCCCCAAGGGGTAGTGAAAGTTATTTTAGATTGATCTTCTAGTGCAATCTTAATTTGATTATAGCCGAGAATCCATCCATTAAAGATAGCATCTCAGATCCTGTAGTGAAGTCCACTATCATGTCTATGTTTGGCAAAGGGAAATCATATTTTGGACAAGCATTGTTTATATCTCTAAAGTCTATACAAATTTGAATGGATCCTTCCTTCTTAGTGATAGGAATGATGTTGGATATCCAATCCAAATAATCTATGGCCTTTATGAAGCCAACATCTAGTAATTTTTGTAGTTCATATTTTACCAAAAGAGTGACTCTTGGATGTATTTTTCTTAATTTTTGTTTGATGGGTTTGGCATCAGGGTGCACTACCAAATGGTGGACTACCAATGAAGGGTCAAGTCCTAGCATGTCATCGTATCCCCAAGAGAAGATGTCAGAGAATTCCTTTAGTAGGTTTGTGTATTCTATCTACTCTTCTTGAGTTAGGACTTTTCCAAGTTTGATAAGGTGAGGATCTTGATCTATTTCGATGTTGATATCTATCATTTCTTTGATTAAGGCTTGTGATTCATCTTCAAAATGAAGAGGGGCATCTATTATCCCTAACTCTTCAAGTTCTTGTGGATCCATAGATGTTTGTTCCAACCCAAGAAGTTGGGTTGAGTTTAAGTTGAAGATTTATTTAAGAGATTCTTCTATAGGATAATTATCCAAATAATCTTCAAGATTTTCTTTGGTTGCTATTGATTCTGGATGAACCAATTCTAGCATGTTAATGCTACCAAATCGTATGGTTTTATAGGGTGTTTGGTTAAGGAGTGACCATAGTTCTTCTTCATCCTCATCACCCCATTGAGAGCCATGTAGTGACTCAGGATAATTATCCTTATTATCTTCTTCTGATAGAGGAGAAGGTTCATTTTTGCTAGGGATGAATCCGATCCCACATCATGCTAGCCAAGGTTCGACTTCTAGGGGTTCTTTGATACCCTATTCATAATGACCTAGGCCTTTGCCTTGATAACCCATGTTGGAAAGCATTTGTTTAGCTATAGAGAATGAAGATGATATGTAGCATGTAGTATATGTTCATTCACTTGGCATGAAGTTATACCCTTGAATATTTTCATCAAAGGTAGTTCCCCCATGAATGAAAGTACAAGATCCTATTTGGATTTTGAGTCCTTTTCTATTGGGCATGCCTATGTCATGAGGAGATAGGAACATGCTTACTAGTTCTACGAAAGGATCTGACTTTTGATAAATTAGATTGACTTGATCATTGGAAGAGGATGATTGGGGAGTATCCCCTAAGTTTATGAGGGGTTCCTCTAATATTTCCTTTCCTTTGTCTACTTTTGGTTGATCACTTGATATTGCTCATTGTATGGAAGGGCAGAGATTAATCTCTTGTAGGTCGATAGAGTTGCACATGGCAAAAGGTTTTAGATCTCCAGGAACATGGATAATCCTCCCTTGATACTCATATTTGAGATATTGATGTAAGGTAGAAGGTACTACCCTCATAGCATGTATCCAAGGTCTTCCAAGGAGCATGTTATATGTTACATCACATGATATGACATAAAAGAGGGTGTTTAGGACATGAGGCCCCACTTTGATAGGTAAAGTAATAGTGCATATTACCTCTCATTCTTCATTGTCGAAGGCTCTAATGATGAGGTCAGATTTTTGTAAATCATTTTTTTAAGTCAAAATTTTGTAAGAATTTGATATTGCATACATTCAAGGTTGATCCATTGTCTACTAGGACTCTCTTGATATATTTATCACCTACTTGAGTTATGATGTAAAGAGGAGAATCTCCTGATATGGTTTCAAGAGGGGTATCTACCTCATGAAATGCTAAGATAGCATTGTTTACTCTAGCTAGTCCAACCATGTTGGTGATATCATTTGGAGATATGTCTTGAGGGACTTCTTGCTCACTTAAAAGTTTCAGCAATATTTCCCTATGAGCGGGTGATGTTTTTAGAAATTCTAAAAGGGAGATCTTTGTAGGTACCTCCTCTAATTATTGATGGAGATCAAAGGTATGCAAGGTGTTTTGAGAAGGTGTGAGCACCAAAGGTGACTTATTAGGAATGTTGATCTTTGTTCTTGGGATAACCAATGGAGGTTGATCCAAAGATTGATTCTTTGCTTGTTGCCTAGTCACGATGTAGGAAGATCTTGATAAATGTATAGTGCCTATGAAGTTGGTTGATTTTTGATCATGTGTTGGCAAGGGATCTTGAAATATCCCCATGTCTTTGTTGGGATTTTTTAGTTTATTGAATGTTATTTTTCCTTCCTCAATGAGGTCTTGGATAATGTTCTTTAAAGTTTTGCATTTGTTGGTAGTGTGTCCCTTCATATGGTGAAAATCATAATATTCATCTTGTCTATACCAAATAGGCTTTCCTTTGGATAGATCCCAAGGTCTGATAGGTGGAAGTTCCACCAATTTAGAATCAAGGAGTATTTTTAGCATAGATATTTGACTTTATCCGGTATTTGTATATTATCTTTGGGGTTTTTCCTATCTTTGGATGACTAACTTTTGAGGAACATTTTGAGTGGTGTTTATGTTGTTGTTTTGATGAGAGTCAATTACACCATCTCCTACAACATGTTTATTTTTGTATTACCCCTTGCTAGGGGGTTTTCATCTTCTTTCTTGTTATAGTTGAGTTGCCCTCATCTTATGAGGATGACTTCTACTCTTTTAGCCATATCGATAACTTCTTCAAAAGAGGTTAGGTTTATCATTTCCAAGGGATATGATAATTGTTCATGAAGGTTTCATATGAAAATATGCAAGATTTATTTAGGAGGAGGAATATATTGAAGTCTTCCTACTAAACCTCTCCATTTGGCTAAGAAATTTAAGAATTTCTCAGTCTTAGATTATTTAAGTTGATAAAGGTCATCTATGGTAACCTTATCTTCTATGTAGATTGAAAATTGTTTAACAAAGTTTCCATAAGTTCCTTGAACTTCTTGATGGAATGATGAGGTATTTGAAAATACCATTCTAAGGCTAAACCACTAAGACTTTTAGGGAATAACCTAAGGAGAAGTTTTTCATCATGATTGATGTCACTACAAGCTATTTGAAATAGCCTTAGATGGTTAATGGGGTCTTGCTTTCCATTATACATTTGAAATTTGGGAGTTTCAAAGTTCTTTGGAAATGGATGATTAATGATCATTGGATCTAATGGTTCATTGTAGAACTCTTCAAAAGAGTACTTTAACTTAGATGTTCCTTGAAGAGAGGTAATTTGATGCTCAAGTTCTTCGAACTTGGAATCCCTCTTTTCTAAGTCTAAGATTTTAGTGTTGATATCTTGAATATCATTTGATGGAGGGTTTGGTGGTGTAGGTAATGTTATCAATGGTTGCATAGGTGGTTGAGAGAAATTTTGAGACATGAAAGGTAGATTCATGAGAGTTGAAATATTTTGATTTGATGTTATGGTGGGAGGGACTTGGCTAAGTCCCATGTTGTGAGTGAGAAAGGGATTTGTAGTATTGATGGGAATTGCATCATTAGGAGATGTTGAAAATGGGTTACCCATGGTGGGAATCCCCATGGATATGGTTGGAGGTGTTGTAGAATCGGTAGGTTGTGCCATAGCCACATTGAGACTTGCCAAGTTGTTTCGAGTTTCATTGATTTGAGAAATGGTTGATTGATCATTAGAATATTCAATATTATCATGCATTGTAGTTGATTCTCTTTCCACTTGTTCTCTAAGTTCATCTCTAAGAACATCTAAAAATATATCTTTGTTTCTTCTGATGTATTCTCTAACATGATCTATGGTTTGAAAAGAAATTTGTTCAATAACTTGTTCTTGTTCCCTAGTCACTTGTTGTGACCAAGGATTTTCTTCTTGCTCATGGGTGAAGGCCTCATGAGATGAAGAGGTAAACCCTTGTTTCAGGTGTTGTAAGGATGTTGAGACATGGTTTGAAAGCTTGGTTTTGAAGGAGATTGATTTATTAAAGTTTTGTTTCCAGAGTACTTATAGCAAAGAAGAGAAGATGTTTGAAATCCTTATGTCACCTTGAAAAGTAGCCCTCCTTGTGACTCCCACTAATCCACCATGATATACTAGCCAAAGAAGATTGCTCCCCTAAGGTTCGTACTTTGGTTTACTCAAGGGGTCGTTATCCTTCCCCTAGTAGGATTAACAATTGGTTATGTTCTTGTTATATTGATTTAATGTGATGTAAGCTAAGCAAGAAAATTAGATGATCTTGTTTAGGTTTAACAAAATTTTATCTTTGTTAAGGCAAAAGGAGTGTTCACATCGGGTTCACCAAATATGTAGATGGGGAAAATATGTTTTTTCCTCTTAAAAGTCTAATTAATGTCAAGTGTGCATGGGGGAGATTCACTAGAATCTTTGCTTCCCCACTTGAGGGTCTCTTTCCAAAGGAGACCCCGAGAATATGGATATTCTCAACATGATTAGACCCCTACTCAATGCTTTTTTCTCATGCCTTGTAGAAGTTGATGTTATGCTTGTTTGATTGGTGTTTTATATGGGTTTATTCAAAGAAAACACCTAAGGTTTTGGATCGCTATCTATCTCGACTCTTTTTTGAGCCTTAACGGTTATTTAAGACCTAAAAATCAAAGATCATCTAAATGCATGCTAAGATTTTATCACACAAATGCAAGAATACAAGAGCTATCTTATATGCTTTTCAATTTTGTATGAGTTAACTAAGGAGATTTTGATATTTCAAGGTAAAACAAGAGAAGATGCAAGAAGACAAGTTAGCCTAAATGCAACTAAATGATTTTTGATTTCTTTGCCTATGTACTTGAAAATGAGTAAGAAGCTAAGATTTAGTCTAAGGTTCCTTGATTGATTGATTTAGATGTGTTTTGTAAAGCAATTAGGTTTTTACTTAGTATTCCTTAATTCCCCAAATGAAATGTGATTTACAAGTGTAAAATAGTAGAATATAGAAGCAAAACATAGAGAAATGGAAGTTATAGAGCTTAAGGAAGTGCCTAGTGGTAGAATCACCTCTTTTGGAGCCTTTTTGCCAAATTCACCACTAAACTTGCCAAATTCATAGCCCCCTATGAATTTGGTTCTAACTGGGGAGAATTTGGTACCTACACAAGTTAAACAAAAAAATAGGTTTTTTTATTTAGGAGGTCTATCTGAGAGCTGGATAGGGTAGAATACTTGTCTAAACAATTGATCAGACCCCTTATTGAAAGAAATTTTGAGTTTGCTTACCTCCTAGAGTGGAATTTTACCTTTTACCAAATTCACCACTAGGCTTACCAAATTCACCACTGGCAAATTTGGTCAGTGGTAAATTTGGTTCTGTGTATTCCAGAGAGCCAAATTCACCAGTGACTATGCAGGGTGGTGAATTTGGTCTGAATATGGGATTTAGGTAGTTTTGAAGGCTATTTTGGGTGGATTTTGATGGAATTTTGCAATGAAAAGTAAGTATGATGTTTTTTGAGGGATTTTCTAGGTTTGTAAATTTTGGTCACAAATCTACCTAGTTACAAAGTCTATGCCTTGTACGCGCTAGACCCGACCAACATTGAAATATTGAAGGAAATAAATGTCCTCTAAACCAATCTCCAAAGAGGGTTGGCTCCCTTACTAATCCTACACTAGTTATAAGCTTAGAAAAACAAGAAAGAAATGATAAATATGGCTATAAGCCAACAAAATATGATGGGGGTAGACTAACAGCTGATTTTTCCACCAAGCAATTAGAAGCATATAACAAAAATACGAACGTAGAAACTTCTAACAGTCATGCAATAAAATAACCCTCAGAGTGCATTTCAGCGTTCACTCCCACATAGGCAAAGACTAAATTCAGAAGCATAATTCACTCACACAAAATAATAGGAATGAAAGCTTTTAGAAATCACACACTCAAAACCATCAAATACAAAATTGTTCAAAAAACCAAAAGCCAAGTTGTTTCTATTAATGCAAAAAATATGGAGTATATTTTTACAAAGTGTCCAACCTTCCATTCTTTACAATGAAAAATGTTTAGTATTTTATAGAGGGATTTCACCTCTATAATTTAATGCATATAAAATAAAATTTTGGCAGATCAAAAATAAATGTGCATATTTTTCTCCTCGGCATCAGTGGAATTCTTGTCAAAAAAATTTGCAAGGAAAGAATGTTGGCAGTTTTACAACCTTGTCACATTACAATTTTGTTTTGAATAATTGATTGTAAAATTTTAAATGCATTTTATAATGAAGGCGTGGTAGTTTTAATGCAATTTTAGTTTCCCTCCTTTTATTTTTGTAATATTGCATTACTGTAAATATGTCGAAGTTATGTAAGCAATTAAGTAATTTTGTTAAAACTACTAAGAAATGCAAGCGCTAGAAAAAAGTTGATTTTCAAAGGATAAGTACTTCAAATATAAAGAGCAACAACATTGGACACCTTTGCCCCAAGAATTTTCACCTCAAAAAATGTTGAGATCATGTTTGAATTTCAAGAAGGGAGAAGGTAGCACTTTTGCCCCTCTTGGAGGCAAAATAAAGTTTGAGAAACAAATTCAACCAATGGGAAGGAGCATAGACTTTGAGATTAAATATAGGAGTAAGGCACTTTCACCCCAAGTGATAGGAAAAATCTCTTATCACCTCTATTTGGGGTGAAATTCATTTCACATGCCAGACATGTTGAAGTTCAATTACAAATCACTATGTAAAAAAGTTGAAGGCATTATCACCTCAATAGAGGGGTGAAAATCATTGATGTGCCTATTTGGTATAACATGCAATGCAAAGGCAGTACTACAACATCCGAATGCCCATAAACCAAAGTAGAGTGTCAAAATGTACTTTCATCCCAAGTGAGGGCTGAAGTCTTTATCGCCTCTCTTTGGGGTAAAAACGTAACATTAAAGAAAATTCGTGAGCTAGGAGCTAACATGATATAAGAGGCACTTTCATCCCAAGTGAGGGGTGAAACTCTCTATCACCCCTCCTTGGGGTGAAACATATATCAAGTAAAGTTTAAAATATGGTGGAGTTGACATGAGTATAGAAGGTAGCACTTTCACCCCAAGTGAGGGGTGAAGCTCATTATCACCCCTCCTTGGGGTGAAAGAGTATTTCTAAGGTTTTGAAGGTTGAAAAGGATATTTCATCCATGACTGGGAAAAGACAAAACATAGCACTTGATGTAAGTTTGAAATGCAGTAAATTGAAGTCACCTCTATGAAGAGGCACTAGGTAGTTTCACCTTTCCAAGGGGTGAATGGGGTTTTGAAGGTTCGGTTTTAGGTGAAAATCATTGCACAATTCTCCATATCAAACTGGAAAATATCGCCTCTCTAGAAGGACAAAATTCTCTATCACCCTCTTTCAAGTTGAAAGCAAAAAGATGATTATAAAAATGAGAATTCAAATGTAAAATTTCTCAAATATCAAACCCGAATACGATGTCGCCTGTTGTTGCTCTGAAAAGGTTGTTTTGCCCCTTATTTGGGTGAAATCAATTCTTCAATAGAGATATAGCTCCTGGGGGCATGCTTGTGCAGTTTTTCTAGAAAAGAAGTGAGGAAGAATATCATTTAATTCTAGGAGCAATACAAGAAGCACTGCTAGAATGTATGATTCAATATTGAGAGATCAAAGGTAATTTTTTCTCATTTCCAATGCACCAACTATCAACCTTGATAATTTTCAAAGAAAATTTAACGTTCAGTGGACTTTTCTAGTGAAATTGAAATTCTAATGTGCGAGGCAAAGAAAATTTATTCCCGATTCTTAGGCAATTTTGTTGTGTTCGAATGCATTGAAATCCAAGATTGCTTTGGGAATTTACTCTTGTTGACTTCTTTGTGTGATTCTCCCACAAAATTTGGATCATGGTTTCCTTGTAAAATATTTTGACCAGAATGCCACTAATGTCGAGGAGGAAAATATGCACGCTAGTTTTTCATCTACCAACATTTTGTTGTATATGCATTAAATGATAGAGGTGAAATCCCTCTATAAAATACTAATCATTTTTCATTGTAAATAATGGAAGGTTTGACACTTTGCAAAAATATACTCCAAGTTTTATGCATTAATAGAAACAACTCAGTTTCTAGTTCTTCGAACAATTTTGCATTTGATAGTTTTGAGTGTGTGATTTCTAAAATATTTTATTCCCATTATTTTCTGTGAGTGAATTTTGCTTCTAAATTTAGTCTTTTCCTGTGTGGGAGTGAACACTAAAATATACTCTGAGGGTTATTTTCTTGCATGACTGTTAGAATTTTCTACGTTCGTGATTTTGTTATATGATACTAATTTCTTGGTGGACATTTGGTTGTTAGTAAACCCCCATCTTATTCTGCTAGCTTATAGCCATGTTTACCATTTATTTCTTGTTTCTATAAGCTTATAACTAGTGTAGGATTAGTAAGGGAGCCTACCCTCTCTGGAGATTGGTTCAGAGGATATTTCTTTCCTTTGGCCTTTCAATGTTGGTTGGGTCTAGGGTGCACAAGGCATAGACTTTGTAACTAGGCAGATTCATGACCAAAAATTTTTGGCATGCTCGGTGGGACTTTCAAAAGGTTCCACTATCAATAGTATTAAGGTTTGATGTTCACCTTGTACTATATGATTAGAATATTGGGCGACTCAGCTCTACCCAGAAGCCTCTAAACATGAAGTAAGTGAAAACTTTTTTCATGATTACAATATTGAAGTCCAAGAATTTTGAATATCCTATTGAGTTTTATGAACTTGAAATCCAAGAGCTAGGAGAACACCCTAGGTTAGTTCCTCTAACTATCCCATCCACTACAACATCCTCTCAGTTAGTTGGTGTGTTTTCAGTTCTCTACAAGTCATGCTAGTACAACTACTAGTTTTCCACCTCCCCAACCACACACACCAGATCGTATGGCTTAAAATCTGCCACCACAACAGCCACCACCAAGGTACTTTCCAGCATGGAATAGCTTTGGAGCTTTAAATTTACAAGCTCAAAACCCAGTCCCTCAAGTAGCATTGAAGGCTTTGCCTACTTATGATGGTACGGGTAATACTAATTATGAGCACATCCAATATGTGGCTTCTTTTGGTGACAATACATGATATTGTAGATGAATACATTATGGTAAGACTTATCATGTTGTCCCTCAGATGAAAATTGTTGCATTGGTACCGATACTTGCCACCTTCTACTATCACCACATGGAACTAGTTGGTAGAGTTGTTGATTAAGAATTTCTAGGAGCAATATGATCCTTTTTCCTTATTGCATCAATTCACAAACATCCAAAGAAATCCATAGGAGGAGATAGTAGATTTCAACATCAGTTTCACTCAAATTTGGAGAAGAGTCCCTGATGATCTCTAGTCGACCCATGAACAAGTCATGTTTTACTATCTTTGAGATTTAAATTCTAACATTGGTATGGTGGTTCAACAAGCCAATGTCCACATGTTTCCAAATATATATATGCAAGCTCAAAAGGCCAAAGTGGATCTAATTTCCATAGGTAAACTACCTCTGAAGGTAACAATACCTATCCTTCCCAATATTCCACAACATCTGTATTCTATTACATTTCCACAATCCATGCCTTCTATGTATCTCATTCCTTCATGGATTTTGAGTTCACCTAAAATTACACCAGTTCCAATCCCATAATTACTTGCTCCAACTATTCCACAATTACCCACTCATTATTTTACTAGTACCCTTACCTTTGCCAGCACCTCCAACGCCTACAAATATCAATCCCCACATGAAATTATCATAGGATATGCATTTGCTTAATTCAAATATGAGGATGATATCAAATGAAATCACATATATAAAAAAGAAGCAAGATGAGGCTGAGTTTCGATCAAGAAGATTTCAAACTCCATTGATTACTAGAGAGCAAGCAACTTCAACTAGTAAAGGTGTTGAGAAAAATATAAATGTATTAGTTAATGAAGAATTTGGTACATTAGAGCGAACATATTGGTACTCTACTTGTAATGATCCTCATTGCACAGATACTTGTATGGTTCATTTGAACTATGTGCAGACACTGATAGAAAGCGCTACCGATGGCAAGTCAATATGATCTCAAAAATTAATCATAACTTCATGGTCCCATATGTTGAGCAAGTTTCAATTCTCATAATATCAGGGAAGAAACCTGTCACTGTAGATATGGTTGAAATGGAGCCATTGAAAGTACCTATCAAATATAATATGCAGAATGAAAAGTAGTAACCTCAAGTGAAAGTGCCTATGCCACCACCCAAAGTAGATGAGCCTATTTTATTAAAATATATTTTTCCTACTCAAGCGAAGGATAGAACACAAACAAAAGTATCAACTTCACAACCTACTACTACACAAGTGCATACTAAGACAAAAGAACAGGTGAAGGAAAATCTCAAGTACCCATATTTGACCAAGCATTAGAGAGTGGAGGCTACCCAATAGTACCAAAGTAGATATGAAGTTGTTGGTGAATCAAAGGATCCCAATGAGTAGTCATATAATATTGTTGAAGAACTAAAGAGGATTCCCACCAAGGTGATTCTCTACGATGCATTACAGTTACTTGGGCAAGTAGATCTATTGCAGGAATCATTGAAATTTGTGAAGGATAAAAAAAATCCTACTCAGATAATGTTGGCCTAGGCATTGCCCACTTCAACCACTAGGAAAAAAAACCTCCCCCATTCTATATGTATCTCAAGATGGAGGGATGGATTGTACACAATTGCATGATTGGCTTTGGTACAACAATGACTAGTATGCCATAGGTAGCATGCAAGGTCATGAGAATGGATATATGATAAGTAGCCCACATGTGTTGTAGCTAGATGGTACTCCTATCAAGACAATAGGAGTAATCAAGGATATTCGAATTGTTTTGCATAACATGCCATAGATTACTATTATACAAGAGGTTGTTGTGGTAGACCTAGAACCATACTTCAATATGTGTCTATCTAGAGAATTTATGACCAAGTTGGGAGGTTTCCTGTCATTGGACTATTCTCACCTGGATATTTTATTCAAAGGAAATACAATATATATATCTATAATGAGAAGCCCTTTGCATATCATATTGAAAATATTGAAGATGAAGAGAATGTTGTAGACTTAGTGAACCTAGTAACTAAAGAGCTGGAGGAGATGGACCTGATGGAGGAAACTTTAGATAAGATTTGGTTGGAGGACGAGTTTTATATGATAAATTTTAATGTGATGATAGAAACTAAGATCGGATGTTATACCATCACTAAGCTTGAGGAGAGTGACATAAAAATGGCTAATGGTCTAGGTTTTTCCTTTGACCAATTATGGAAAATGTACTTCAATGATGCTAGATGCAAGAATGGTGCCAAAGTTGGAGTAGTATTCATATCTCCTTCAAGAATTCAAAAAACCTATTCGTACCAGTTGACCTAGAGCATACAAATAATGCCACCAAGTACGAAGCACTATGCTTGGGCCTAAAGAAAGTAGAAAAGCTCAATATTAAATAATTGCAAATTTTTGGTGATTCTGAGTTGATTATCAACTAGGTGACCAACAAGTGCATTTCAAAGCAACACTACCTGAAGGTGTATTGCAATAAGGTATGGGACCTTTTTAAATCATTTTATGCATTAAATATTCAAGCAATTTTGTGAGAACAAAATAAGCATGCAGATATCCTAGAATACCTCGGTGAAAACTTCTCTCTTATTGAGAGTGTGGTGTAAAAGCCTAAGACTGTAAGGTTGATTTATAGACCTTCAATCCTTGATAAGAACATATACTAATAAGCCTTTGATAATTATGAACATATTGTAAACTTTCTGATTAAATAAGTTGATAGTGTGGACGGAACAACATTAGATAAAGATGAAGCTGAAGGCTTGATCCAATTCAGAAATAATCATATCCCAAAAGGATTTATTACATTAGAAAGTCTCTTTGATCAAAATGATAGAGCAAAAAAGCATTCAATCAAGGTGGACAAAAAATAATACACTGAGCTAAAGCTAGAACCTAACAAAGTCATCAAAGTTAGGATAGATTTTTCTATGGTGAGCTTGAAGAAATTAAAGAGCTATACTGTGAGTTTCCCAACATCATCACATGGAGCTATCATGACCTGAAAGGATATGACAAATATGTGATCCAACATACTATTGAGTTGAAGGAAGGGGTGAAGCCTTTTTCGCAGAAGCAAATTGATGAGGCCAGAAATTGCCTCATTCATAGACCATTTTTGGATATTTCATAAACTATTTGATAGACCTTATGCTATGTTTTTATGCTAATTTTGATGATGGAATGCATTATGTATTACTATTTACATGTTTAAATGTTCAGGAGCATAGTACTCTGTTTTGACCATTTTCTACATTTTTTGCATTGTTTTAGCTGATTTACCTAGCAAATAAACATTTATTTGAATATGTAATAATGTATGTTGATATGTATTCCATTATGGGATCATGTTATTTGTTTTCCTTGCCTTCTAACCTATTCAAATTGCAAAAAGGTGCCAAAACCTATTCAAATTGGTGTGACTGTGCAGAAAGCAGAATTTGACCATACAAATTCCAGCCAGCTGTGCATAAACAACATGGCTTGGAATATGTCAATGCCAACACGTAAAACCTATGGAATTAGTCTTCTGAGGACTGAAGAAGACTACCTAGCTGGTCAAACCCATCGTCCTGAGCAATTGATGCATGGATAAGCATCAAAACTGTTACACTGCCTGATATTCTGGAGCAGCTCTGGAATGAGCGGAGCAGGACCAGTTTTGGTCAAAACTATCAACAGAACGGTCAAAAAGGTGGAAAATGGTGAGATAAATGTGGATACAGCTGTATGAGGGGTTTTATCACCTCTTCCAACACATTTCTCCCAATGGATGATGCCCAAAAAGGAAAATGGATATGTTGTAGCAGAACAGTTTCCTGCATTTTAGGAAGACAACTCCAGAATAGTTGTTGAATCCCTGAAACGCAGCAACAGAATGAATCAGCATATGTAATAGAATAGTATAAATAACCAAGCTCCCATATTGGTTGAGCATGGGGAAATAGGGATAGAGGAATATCAAGATAGATAGATGTTTTCATAGTTGTTTCAGTTGTAACAGAGTAGTAATTCTGCAGGATTTCTCCTGCATTGTTGTGATGTCATGTCATAATCAATAAAAGGTGTAGTTTCTCCATTCAATTTAGTATCTTGAGTGGATGTGTGAGCATTAGGTAGTTTAGAGAAGTCTTCTTGCCTTCTTCTAGATCAGGGAGCAAGGGCCACTTCCAAGCCCAGGAGAAGGATCAACTTTTGATAGGTTTTCTATTCATTTCTTGTTGTAGTAGGTTAGCAGAAACCTGATAATTTCTATTTCATGTGCTAACTTTGTTGTGTTTATAGATGCATGTAGTATTAGTGCTATAGATGTCTGTGCATGGTAGTTGATCACCTAGTATAGGCTTTTAAATCTTACAACACTTTTTGATATTCCCCTATTTTCAGCAGTTGTTTCCAGTTCTTGGTATTTCCATTTGTGCTAATTGATTTCCAGTTGTTTCATTTCTACAACATTTTATTCTAGCCTTTTAATTCTGTTAATGTAATTAGGATTTACTTTCTGTAAAACTGTTATTTCTATCATTTCCATTTTGCAAGCATAAATAGGTTTCATTTCTGTTATTTTTGATTCTGCAAGAGTAATCAGTTTCAATCTTTTGCAATCTTTCCATTTTTGCAATTTTGTTTCAACAATTGTAATTAGGAGTTCAATTCAGCTCATAGGATTAGAGGTGACACTAGAAACCCCAAAATTGACTAGTCTTATCAATAAAGCCATTTCCTGAGTAGACTGACCTTCAAGTTGCTTACCTCTGCTATCGTATACAACCATTGGACACCGCCCTGGACTGACAATTATAATGATTAAATGGTGTGATTGACGACACTCATCATTTTTGGCACCATTTTTGGGGAACCAAGGTGTTGTTAGGAGAAGTAAAGCAGGCCAAGAATTGTTGTCTTGATACAAGTAACAGTTCTTGGAAACTTGTACTTCAGTTTATTTAGCAAATAAGCATGAATGCATAGGCCAAGAGATGAAAGAGGAAGGTTTATTAGAACTGGTTCTTTTCTTGAAAGGTGTTCTTCATGATCAGGTGAAGACTTGCCTGTGTATGAAATCCCTGAAAGACTTAAATGAGAATCATCTTCTTCATCAACCAAAATTTTGGGACCTTTGGAAGAGGAACTCTTAGAAGCACTTACTTCTAGACATACCTCTAGACCTGGTCCATCTGAACCAATTGTACAAGTCAAAAGTGAGGAAGCAACTATGGCAGAAGCAGAAGAACATGATAGGGATATTCTGGTCCATAATGCTGAAAATCCTACTAGGACTTTTGAATACCCTATTCGGCTGAATCCTACTCAGAATGCTCCTATGAAAACAATTTCACCTTCAGTATTGCCAACCTTTAGGGGAATTGTTTCTGAGGATCCTGACCAATTTTTGTTTGAATTCAAAGTCTTGTGTCAAACTTATGACTATGTAAATGATAATCAAAAACTGAAATTATTTCCCTCTACACTTAAATATGCAGCCTTACGATGGTTTATGAGCCTTGAACCTGATTCAATCCACACTTGGGATCAAATGGAAACTACATTCTTGGATAAGTATCAGGAATATTGTAGAGTGAGAAATAGAAAGGATGAATTATTTTAGATTAAACAAGAAGAGGATGAGAATTTAGAGGATTATCTTGATAGATTTACCTTTATCCAAAAGAGATGTGGTCCTGTGGAACCTGACTTGTTAAAGACCATATTTTTGAGAGGTTTGCAGGATGATTCCAGGGAAGTATTAGATTTAATGGGAAAAGGAGATGTGAACCAACTTGAGATTAATGATATTGTAGAGTTATGTAGAAATTATTCTCGCACTAGGAAAAGAAGGAAGAAGTGGAGTCCTAGTACTAATGATATGAAGGAATTAATGGAGGAAATGGCTAACATGAAAACTGATATTCTTGTCCAATTAAATTCCGCATTAGGGGAAAGAAATGCAAGATCTAACTCTACACCTCCTTTGGCTATCTATTGCCCAAGGTGTAGAAACAAGCATGCCTTACAGGACTGTCCCTTGAACAGAACCTCTATCTCAACTATTTGTGGCATTTTCTCAAAATATCACATGATTGATAAGTGCCATCTCTTACCTCAACTCAAAAATATTCTAGAAACTCAGATTGAAGAACTGAATGTTATTGGGTAGAGGCAGGGAGGTAATTTTTCACAATATCAAAATACCCCTCGCTTTCCTATAGGTTGGGGATAAAATCCCTAGAATATGCCATGGGGATATGCTGAACCACCTTCACAACCTTGGAATCAATCTTGGACAACTCCTCAAGATTGGTCACACTCGACCTGACAAATCCACCAGTTAATCCACCTTGGACACAGAATCAACAATATGGGCAAATATGGGGGCAACAATACCCATCATATCAAGGGCAACAAAGGTATCAAGGGCAAACCCAAAACCTGTTGCCTACTCCTAATAAAAATTTTTAGGGAAGAGTTCAACCACAACAAGCACAACCGGTAAAACAACCTCCACTTCCAGCTCAACCTATGGCTAACCCAAATAATACCAGATAGGCAACCCCTATTTATGGAGCTGAGTCTGAAGAAACTATTGTAGTTCATGCCCTTGACTGTAGTAATATCCAATTATGTTCAGGGAAGGTCTTACCTGATCCTGCTCCACCCACCATTGAAGAAATTGATGGAAAGCAAGAGTCTTCAAGTCCAGAACAAGTGCAAATAAAGGAAAAAGAAAAACCAAAAAATGAGCAGGAAAACATGTACCCCCTATAGGAGTAATACCATACCCTAAAAGGTTTGATCATACTACAACTATTCCTGAATCAGAATTAGTTACAGAACTAAATAAAATGACTATATCCCTTCCTTTGTTGCAAGCAATAAAGGATGTGCCATTAATCAAGAAAACTATTCAGGAGTTGTGTATCAAGAAACCTGGTAGAAAGAAGAAATCCTTTCCTAAAACTATGCAAGTAGAAGGAAAATTAGCTGACCTACTATCTGGGAAACTTGTTCCTCCAAAATATAGTGATCCAGGAAGTCCAGTAGTCACAATCACTATTGGGTTAGTACAAATTCCAAATGTATTGATTGACCTTGGAGCTGCAATTAATGTAATGACTAAAGACACAATGCAAAAACTATAGCTCAATAATCTTAGTCCTACAACTACAGTTTTGGAGATGGCAGATAGGTCAATTGCAAAACTAGAAGGAATACTAGAAGACATTTCCATTGAAGTCTCTTCTTGGGAATATCCTATAGATTTCCTAGTATTGCAGCCTAGAAACTTAGCTAATGGCTATCCCATCATTCTAGGAAGACCTTGGCTTGCCACTGCAACTGCTTTTATAGATTGTAGATCTAGGGAAATGACTATTTCAAATGGCATTGATCTCAAAAATATTTCCCTTTATCCACCTGCCCAACCTTCAACCAAATTTTTTGGACAGATATGGTTTCCTGAATCTGATGAAGAACAGGAAGAAACTATTTCCACTCTGGCCACAATAATAGTAAAGGAACATATTGAGGAAATCAACTCACAAGAAAGAGAAATATTTGAGGATGAAACTATCCTAGTTGAGACATTACAAGAAGGACTTAAAGATGATCAAATCATTGTTCATCGCTTGTTGTGGAAGGATGAAGAGCATACCTTAGAACATCTATCATCCATTCCAATACAAGAAAGCTCTTTCATACTACCACATGGATGGCATCAACATCTTCTTACTTCTTTCACATGTCCTATGCAAGGAATGATTCCATCAGGTATTACTTTTGAAATAGAATCCAGAGTATTTCATACTTTGCAACCACATCATTGTCCATTAAATTCTTTGATCAGCAAGTATGGAGCAGTCAACTCCATTCATCCAGGGATTAAACAAATAGAAGTACAACCAAGTAAAATTCTGAATATTAATAGTTGGCTGACTGATGAACAGGAAGCAAAGTTATTTGTTGTCCTACAAAAACATGTTCAGGATTTTGCTTGGAGTTACAAGGATATGATCGAAATTCACCCTGATGTGTGTACACATAGGATATACACTGAAGATGTTAAACCTGTGAGACAACCTCAAAGACATTTGAATCCTACTCTGAAAGATATTGTCAAGGAAGAAATTGAAAAACTTTTAGATGTAGGGTTCATTTATCCAATTTCAGACAGTCGGTGGGTTTCTCCATTGGTTATTGTTCCAAAGAAAAATGGGAAAATGAGAGTGTGTGTAGACTACAGAGAGTTGAACAAGGTCACACATAAGGACCATTTCCCATTACCTTTCATAGACCAAGTGTTAGATACCCTTGTTGGCAAGAAATTCTTCTATTTTCTTGATGGATTCAGTGGATATAATCAGATACAAGTTGCACCTGAAGACCAAGAGAAAACTACTTTCACATGCCCTTGGGGAACATTTGCTTATAGGGTCTTGCCTTTTGGTTTATGTAATGCTCCAACAACCTTTCAAAGAGCTATTTTGGCCATATTATCTGATTTAACAAATGAAAGTGTAGAAATTTACATGGATGATTTCATAGTATGTGGGGAAACTTTTGATTATACTTTAGAACAACTTGAAAAAGTTTTAACACGTTGTGAAACATACCATTTGTCTTTAAATCCTGAAAAATATTTTCTCATGATGGAGGAGGGGATTGTCCTTGGTCATCATATTTCCTCTCATGGTATCAAGGTTGACCCCAAGAAGGTGGAAGTCATCAAAGAACTTCCTCCTCCAAAAACTCAAACTGATGTAAGGAGTTTTTGGGACATATTGGTTTCTACTGTAGATTTATTGCAAATTTTAGTACCATAGCTAATCCAATGTTTGCATTACTGACTAAGGATTCTGAATTTACTTGGTCTATTGAATGTCAAAAGTCTTTTGAAGCATTGAAAGAGAAATTAACAACTCCCCCTATGTTGAGAGGACCTAATTGGGAACTGCCATTCCATATTCAGATTGATGCTTCCAATACTGCTATTGGAGCAACACTAGGTCAAATTGAAAATGGAGAACATTATGCCATTTACTACATTAGTAAAAACTTGATAGGAGCTGAAAAGAACTACACCACTACTGAGAAGGAATTATTGTGGTATATGCTATTAATAAATTCTGACACTATATCACAGGATATCAAGTGTTCATCCACACAGATCATGTTGCTATTAAATACTTGATGAATAAACCTCTGGTTAGTGCAAGAATTATTCATTGGTTAATATTATTGTAGGAATTTGATATCACCATAGTTAATAAACCAGGGAAGGCTAATGTAGTAGCAGATTTTCTGTCAAGATTGCCAAACACAGACACAGGGGAATTGGTTGAAGATGCTTTTCCTGATGAAAAATTGTTTGCTATTTCTGTACAATCTCCATGGTTTGTAGATATAGCTAATTACTTAGCTATAGGAAAAATTCCTCTTCACTTCACTCCTAAACAAAAGAAACAGTTAATCAAGCAAAGTGCTTCCTTTAAATGGATAGGAGGTCTACTCTTTAAATGTAGTCCTGACCATGTTCTACGTAGGTGCATCCGCAAGGATGAAGTGTATGACATTCTTCGTGCATGTCATGATGAACCATCTGGAGGGCACTATTCAATACAGAGTACAATTCAAAAAATCTTGGGTGCTGGCTACTACTGGCCATCCCTGCATAAGGATGTAAAGAAATATGTCAGACATTGTGATGCATGCCAAAGAATGGGAAAGCCTACCTATACCAGTGAAATGCCATTGCAACCTCAAGTAGGTATAGAGCCATTTGAGAGGTGGGGGCTAGATTTTGTAGGACCTATTGACCCACCTTATCAAGGGAAGGTGCACATTTTGGTATGTACTGATTATGTGACTAAATGGGTAGAAGTGCGAGCTTTTAAGCATGCACGGGAAGAAAAAGTTGTTGATTTTCTGTATTCTCAAATTCTTCTGTGTTTTGGAGCCCCACATTCTATCACTATAGATCAGGGACCTCAATTCACATCAAAGGTTGTTGAAGCCTTTACTAAACTATATGAAGTCAAGCATAGGAAATCCTCACCTTATCACCCTCAAGCAAATGGTCAAGTTGAAGTAACAAATCAGGAATTAGAAAGAATCTTAACCAAAATAGTAGCTTCCCATAGGAGGAATTGGATGGATAAACTACCTGAAGCAGTTTGGGCTTACAACACTACCTGGAAATCTACCACTGGATTTACACCTTATGAATTGGTTTATGGTAAAAAGCCTCTTTTTCCTATTGAATTTGAATTACTAACACTTTGAACTACTTTGGAAGTTGGTATTGATTTGTCACAGGCACAAGCAGACCAGATTTTGCAACTCAATGCATTGGATGAACTATGAATGGATGCATTGCACCAGACTGAGATGATTCAAGCACAACGAAAGTTGTGGCATGACAGTCACATTCAGCAACAAAAATTTTAGCAAGGTGATTGGGCTTTGTTGTTTGACTCTCGTTATGAAGACTTTCCTGGGAAGTTGCAGACTAGGTGGCTTGGACCATATCAGATCGAAGAAGTGTTTGAAAATGGAGTTGTTCGCCTTTCACCCATTGATGATTCACGCAGAAAGTTAGTGGTTAATGGGCATCATCTTCGGATATATCATAAACCACTAACTAAGGATGAGTTTCTAAAGCAAGTAGAGCAATTGGATGTACACGTGTTGGAAGGAACCATTTCTTCCACAACAACTGCAGCAGAATAATATATATATATATAAAAAAATTGAAAAAAATGAAAAAATGATGAATAATTCAGAAAGTGAAAACCTCCTAGGAGGCACTTCTGAATTGGCTTGCATGAAAACCAGTTGTCCGGTATGTTTGCCTTGTCAGATTCACAATCATTGTCCCATCTGTTCTCACAATCATTGTTTTCTCTGTTCTCAAAATTGCACCTATCTTATTTAGTAGAAGAGCCAGCTGGTAGTCAGTAGAAACAACCATCTGTACAAATGTAGATAAGTGGTTAAATCAGGTATGTGCCCTTTACATTTTAAACATTGTAGATAGTTAGTATGTAGTGTGTAAAGTCACTAATTAGTACATAAAGCATTCATAAGGTTTGATCCAAAAGATATCCATCTGGTCAATGGGAGATAAAATATTTTAGGTTGTTTTAAGGGGATGAAGGAAACATATAAAGTTGGAAAATTGCAGCTTGTTCCAGAAAGAGTTCAAATATTTGGAATGATGGAAGCTCTAGAATGAGACTATTGTTTCTAAAAGAAAATAGCTTTAGAATGAAAAGGGGTTGTGCTCCGAAAGGAGGCAGGATTTTTGACCTTCAGAATAAAATAATGTCACACTTTAGAATGAAAAAATAAACTCCAGAATGAGCAGGGGCAAAGGACGAAATGTCATGTGACATAAAAATTATCTCTCAACCTACCATTTGAAGTGGGAAACACAAATTAGGGCACGCACTCCAAGCTGCGGATTTCTAGGCTGCGATGGGAAAATGATCTTTTGGGAACCATCATGTGCTTCGTGGTATGCAAAAATTGATTGGCACATGTAACAAGACACTCTGGTAGAAGGAAACATTACACGTTGTACACGATGTAGCCAATGACCAGCTGCCACCTCAGCAAGTCGTAACCATTTAATCAAAAGCAACACAAAAGGATAATTCACATTCCTATGGGAATAGGAGTCTACCACATGACTAGTAAAAAGGGAATTAATATTCCAAATGCTTCGACATGTTTCGAAGCTAGTTCCTACGCTGAGAAAAATTAAATTTTGTAGCCAAAACATTATAACCCCTCAGACGCAAATTGTTCAGTCCAAACCAGAATATGACCTACTCAAGATAGGCTAAGAGAAAACAGAGCACAGGAAATTGAAGATGGGAGGCAAGAAGAATAAAATTGAGCCTGAAAACGTAGAATATCTACAGAGAGATCCTAAGTCCCTATGCATATTTATAGAAGGAGGATTAATGTCATTTCTGCGTAAATTTGATGGATACTCTGAAGGACTGGCAGTTGAATTTACGTGCACATTCAGAAACAACTAGGCTCATATTAGTGGCATGGCGATCCAGGTAACACCAAAAATCCTAAGCCACATTACTGAATTACCTCTTCAAGGGTTGCAAATTTTAAAAACTGGTAAAAATGCCCTAGTTGAATTAGTTAACCAGTTTAAGGAGGAAGAGGATAGACCAATTGAGTTTGTCATAAACAATAATGTCTGCAAAGGGGTAAAAAGAACCAGTTTACAACATCCTTGGGAAAACATAGCAGTATGGGTAATCAGGTTTCTAACTTGCGATGGGCAATTTGCCATTTTTTTTGGACACCATATTAGAATTTTAAACCATTTGAGGCATGGTGGTTCAAACCCATAATTCAGAATAAATCTCCCTCTGTATTTATACCAGGAGTTACAAAATATGGCCAAATGATACCAAGTAGGGAAAGGGACTCCTAAACACCATGGGCTCATTAAGCTAATTTGTAAACATCATTTTAGGGGAAACCCTAGAAGTTTTGATAGGTTTTTCTCTGCATGGAATGAGTTGGAGGTTGAAAGCCCTGAATCTGAAGAAGAAACAGAAGATGAGAGCCCTAAAAGCCCTAAAATTGAAACTGAATCCTCTGAAAATGAAATTCCCTCTTCACCACAGGGACCTCCACCTTCTAGGACCAGGAAGCAAAGAGAGAAATAATCTAAGGTTGGTCCTATAAGAAAAATAAGGAAGGTTACATTTTTTGAAAATGTAACTATTTTTCCAACACAGCCCATTGAGCCGCTTGGGAGTTCAAGTAGGGAAGAGTAGATGGAGAAGGAGACACCTAGAGTAGACTCTACTCTAGAATTGTCAAAATTTGTTCCAAAATCCCCTAAAAATGTCAAACACAAACAATCTACTATGGGGTTGTGAAGGTCCTCTAGACTTCGAAAGCAAAAAGTAATGGAGGAGGTAGTGGATATAGAGGTAGTATCATTGTCCCAAAAAATAAGTGCAGAGCAGGAAAAATATATTGATACATCTGCTAAAGTTATGTTGCAGGAAGAGGTGCTTATAGATGAGATTGTAGATATAAGTACACAAGAAGCATATATAGGCACATAGGATGCAGAGGTAGGCACAACAATTACAAACATAGATACAACAATGCCTACAATGCATATCCCACTTGTTGATTATTCTGATTCTGAAGAAGAGCCCATAGTAGAGGAAGAGGAGGAAGAAATACAAGAATAATTGTGTGCCGCTAGAAGTGTCATTAGGACACAGATGGGTTGGATTGAACAAAATGAAGCCTCTATCAAAGAGAAGGATAGACTTATAGTTGATTTGTAGCAGGAGATAAATGAACTAAGGGCTAGGTTGTCAATTCTAGAGCAACAACCTACAACGTCTAATTCTGAAGATGAGTTGGCCCAAATTCTATTGGAATTAGCAGAAGAGTATAGGGAGGCAGCTATACCTGAAGAAGGATCACCCATCAGAGGAGTAGAAATAGAAGAGACAACAACACAAATCTTCCAGCAAAATATAAGTATGATAGAACATGAAAATTTAGGGACTTCTGCAAAACATTCTGATAATTTACAACAACAGGAAGCACAAACATCACAAGCAATAGAGGATTCTAGTAAGAAAGAAATGCAGGAATAGGTACATGTAGAATTGACTACATCTGGTTCACCTCAAATTGAAACAATAGAAATTGGGGTGCAAGTAGATTTACTCCCTATTGACACAACAAAAATTGGCATACAAGTGGACTTACCTCCAAAAATGCAACCAATCATAAGGCCCCCACAGATAGTTACACTACTGAAGTATAATGAAGATATAGCACATTGGATGCTACAGTGTCAATAGATGGAGGCACAAATTTTATCCTTGAAACCCTTGGAACAGAAATTTGATGCTCATAATGCAGAAATAAATAAATTACAGGGACAAATACAGGATATTTTCCAAATTGTAGAATGCTTAGCCCAATGTAGAAGACCATCAAGGTTTTATAGTTTGATCTTGAAGGAAAAATATCTCCGTTGGTAGGTAATGAGGGTTAGTTCCAATCTCCCTTATAAACTGGACACTGCTGAGGAGTTTTTAGAAACATTTTGGCACAATCCAACAGAGCAGCAAAACTTATTGTGTGAATTATTTTTGCACAACTTCTTTTTACCAAAAAATGTGATATTTTTGCCACATATCTTCACTGGCGATATCCAATTAAGGGATCATTTTATTTGTTTTCCTTGCCTTCTAACCTGTTCAAATTGCAAAAAGGTACCAAAACCTGTTCAAATTGGTGTGACTATGCAGAAAGTAGAATTTGACCATACAAATTCCAGCCAACTATGCATAAACAACATGGCTTGGAATATGTCAATGCCAGCACGTAAAATGTATAGAATTAGTCTTCTAAGGACTGAAGAAGACTACCTACCTAGTCAAACCAATCATCCTAAGCAATTAATGCACGGATAAATGTCAAAACTATTACATTGCCTAATATTCTGGAGCAACTCTGGAATGAGTAGAGGAGGACCAATTTTGTTCAAAACTATCAACAGAATGGTAAAAAAGGTGGAAAATGGTGATATAAATGTGGATACAACTATACAAGGGGTTTTATCTACTCTTCCAACACATTTCTCCCAATGGTTGATGCCCATAAAGGAAAATGGATATGTTGTAGTAGAATAGTTTCCTATATTTTAGGAAGACAACTCTAGAACAATTGCTGAATTCTTGAAACACAGTAACAGAACGAATCAACATATGTAATAGAATAGTATAAATAATCAAGCACTCATATTGGTTGAGCATGGGGAAATAGGGATAGAGGAATATCAAAATAGATAGATATTTTCATAGTTGTTTTAGCTATAACAGAGTAGTAATTCTATAGAATTTATCCTACATTGTTGTGATGTCATGTCATAATCAATAAAAGGTGTAGTTTCTTCATTTAATTTAGTATCTTGAGTGGATATGTGAGCATTAGGTAGTTTAGAGAAGTCTTCTTGCCTTATTATAGACCAGGGAGCAAGGGCCAGTTTCAGGCCCAGGAGAAGGATCAACTTTTGACAGGTTTTCTGTTCATTTCTTGCTGTAGCAGGTTAGTAGAAACCTAAAAATTTCTATTTCATGTGCTAACTTTGTTGTGTTTATAGATACATGTAGTACTAGTGCTATATATTTATCTGCATGGCAGTTGATCACCTAGTATAGGCTTTTAAATATTATAGCACTTTTTGATATTCCCTTGTTTTTAGCGGTTGTTTCCAGTTCTTGGTATTTCCATTTGTGCTAATTGATTTCCAGCTATTTCATTTATGCAACATTTTATTTGAACCCTTTTAATTTTGTTAATATAATTAGAATTTACTTTCTATAAAAATTTTATTTCTGTCATTTCCATTTTGTAAGCATAAATAGGTTTCATTTTTGTTATTTCTGATTCTGCAAGAGTAATCAATTTCAATATTATGTAATATTTCCATTTCTGTAATTTTATTTTAGCAATTGTAATTAGGAGTTCAATTTAGCTCATAGGATTAGAAGTGACACCAAAAAACCCCAAAATTATTTGGTCTTATCAATAAAGCCATTTTTTGAGTAGACTAACCTTCAAGTTGCTTACCTATGCTATCATATACAACCATTGAACACTTCCCTGGACTGATAATTATAATTATTAAATGGTGTGATTGAAGACACTCATCACAAAGACCTATTAATTTGAATATTGAGGTGCTCATGAAAGAAAAACTGATAAAAATGTTGTATGTGAAAATCATCTACCCTATCAAGCATTCAACGTGGGTGGAAAAATTGGTTCTAGTTCAAAATAAGAATGGAGATATTCACCTGTGCATGGAATTTCACAATCTGAACCAAGAATATTTGAAATACCACTATTCCTTGCCATAAATTCATCAAATTATTCACGTTGTTGATGGAGCGTAGAGATTTTTTCTACTTGATGGTTTCTCCAGTTACAACCAGATCTGGGTGAAGGATGAGGACCAACACAAGATAGCATTTTATACCAAGTGGGGCACTTTTGCATATCAAAGCATACCTTTAATTCTTTCCAATACTGGTGTCGCCTTTCAAATAGCCATGGATGTCACCTTTGGTGAGTTGTTGAATCAAATTATTGTAATTTACCTTGATGATGACTTTTTTCTCACATCACAAGGAAGAGCATGTCTCCCATCTTAGACAGGTGTTCAAAAAGTATCAATAATTTGGTATTTCCATTAACCCAAAGAAATCTATTTTCACTATCAAGGATAAAAAACTCTTGGGACATGTGATCTCAAAGGAGGGACTAGCCATTTACCCTACAATATTTGAGGCTCTCCTAAAACTACCACTGCCAGCTAACCAAAAAAACAAGTAGTCATTTTTTGGCTAAATCAACTTTATCTGAAAATTCATCATCAACTTTGCCTAGGTGGTGAAACAGATAATAGATCTCTTGAAGAAAAATGTGGATTTCAAATGGATAAAAAAGAGGAAGTAGGCATTCCAAAAAATTAAAGAAATGATAATCCAAGCACTTGTATTGATCAATCCAGACTACTCTAAGGATTTTATTCTTTATGCATTGGATGAGTAGGAGAGTTATACCGTTGTTCTTACACAAAAGCAAGATGATGGAGAGGAACAACCTATAATTTTCTTAAGCCAAGTTATTCATCTATACTAGGAAAAGTATAACTTTATCAAAAAATAAGTGTATGCGGTCATGAAGTATCTTAAAAATTTTCAACATTTTGTATCTCAAAGCAAAATGATTGTCTATGTCATTCATCCAGATCTTAGGAATTTTATTATTCAAGGAGAGCTTGGTGATAAAATAGTAGGTTGGGTTTCAAATATCCAAGAGTATGATGTGGATATTTGGCCAACAAATTTGGTTCGCAGTCGAGCACTCTGTCAAGAGTTGGCTAAGAACGTAGCTTCTTAGCCACTAGTAGAAGTTATCAATGAGAGTAATCTTGCCAACTAAGCTTTAAATGATCACAATGGATAAAAGACCTTGTCGAGTTCTTCATATCTAGAATATGTCCCTCTCACCTCAACTCCTCACAGAGGAGAAGATTTAGATTACAGGTGCTCAAATATGTCATGTTGTCGTGTGGGTTATTCCACAAAAATATAGATGAAGTACTCCTCAGATGTGTGAAAGATTCTAAAAAGTAGAAAATACTAGAGGAGTTCCATTCTAGTTTATCTGGTGGACATTATGCAGGAAGGTCCATGGCCTTGAAGATCATCCAGGCTAGATATTTTTGGCCCACTCTCTTTGCAGATACACATAAGGTGAATTAGAGCTGTGATAATTGTTAGAAGTATGTTGGTAGATGTAAAAGGGCATCCTTGCCTCTACATCCGATCTAGGTAGAAGATCCATTTTGATAGTGGGTCTTAGACTTCATTGGGATCATCGATACTAACTCTTCTATTGAGCATAAATACATTTTGACAGTGATAGACTACTTTACTCGATGGGTGGAGGTCATTCCAACAAAAATAGTAGATCAAGAAACAATCTCTTCTTTCCTTAAGGGGCTAATTACTCATTTCAATATGTCAGACACCATTCTAATGGATAACGAAACTCCCTTTATTGGAGAAAAATTACTGAGTTCGCAAGAAGATATAGAATTTATTTGAAGGCATCTTCTAATTATTACCAATAGGGAAATGGCTTAGCTGAGTCCACCAATAAGAATATGCTTTGGATATTGAAAAGAATACTTGGGAGCAATAAGATGAGTTGGCACATGCTGCTAGACCAAAATCTATGGGTAGATCACATATCAGTAAAGAAGTTGATTAAAACTTCTCCTTATTCTCTAGTGTATGACAAGGAAGTAGTTTTGCCTATTCATATTGAACTTTTGGTCCTTCAAACTTTGCAATTGCTTAGTACTAAGGATGAAAAAATTGATCCCATGAGCATGAAGCTAGTGCAAATCTTGCAGCTTGAATAAGAAATATAAAAAGCATATAACACCTTCATGGAGCACGCTAGAACAACACAGAAGTGGTTCGAGAAAAATATGCCTCAAAGGGCATTTAAATTCGATGACTTGGTGTTGAAGTGGAATTCAAATAAAGCAAAACCTAGAAAGCACCATAAGTTTAAGGTGATTTTGGAGGGTCCGTTCTAGATATCAGGGGTAAATTCTATTAATACCTATTATCTTTAGGATATGGATGGCCGAGAGCTTCCGATCCCAATAAATGGTCTTCATCTGAAGACTTACCTCCATTGAAAATGTTAGAGTTCAAGTATGTATATATGTACAATTTCTCCTTTTATTTTTCTTAAGTATGTTGTGTCCAATTTTTTTTAAGAAAAAAAGAAAAATAATAATAATAACATATACTTTCACCCCAATTAGGGGGTGAAAGTTATAGTCGCTACATGTTGAGGTGAGAATCATAAGAGCCTTATTTTTTGGCAATAAAGTAGGCATTATATATATATATATAGAGAGAGAGAGAGAGGTATGCTTCCACCCCTATTTGGGTCAAAAGTCATAAGAACTTTATTTTTGGTGAAAGGTTTTTAATATATTTTAGGAAAAAGGGGAATAATGAATTGTTTTAAAGTTTTACCCGAAACTATCATGCCATTCAATTTTTAAAAGAAAATCTAGGAAAAAATTTATTTTTAAAAGCGCAACTAAAAAAAAACAAAAATAAGAAAAAGATACAAAGGAAAAGCACATGCAAAGGGGAATCACCAGTTAAAATTTTAAATATGGGTGAAATTGATTTTATTTATTTTCTTTCTAAAAACTAAAGCAGATAGCTCGTGTTTTCAAAAGAAGGAACTTTTCAAAGCGAAATAAGGGAGAAATAATTATTTAAGGGCACTTTGCCTCTTATTTTCTCCAAGGAGCAGAGAGGAAAACTTTGGGAGTGCAACTAATTGGGAAAAATAAAGCATAGTTTGAGTTCACATGAAGATATTTTAATAAATTAAAGCACTCTCGTTGAAGATCATATTCACCAGGAATGATTTCAAAAGCATTTTGAGGTCGTTTCAAAATTAAAAGCACCCAAAAAATTTTAAATTCCACCTGTTTCACCTTAGAATACAATTTCGAAGCTTGAAAGCAAGAGAATATGATTTGTTCACATCCCAAGGCATGCCCTGAGTAGACAACTAGAAGTTTTCGTTCCCAAGGTTACCCATTGAGGACCATAAAAGCACTTTTCAAGACTAAAGATGGTTAAAGCACAACAATCGAGGAATATTTTGGCTAAAAAAATCATTGAAGATTATACACAGTGCAAATATCAATACACATGTTCATTCCATTCCTTAAAAAAATACCATGTACATTTAATCTAGTTAGTGAGGTGCAGTTATAAATTTGGTACTCCCACGAGAAGAAGGTAAAAGTTTTTTATATTTTTTCTAAAGCATTGCTACATTGAGGTGATATTGCTATAGAAGCTACTCAAGGCTTGAGCATTGTAGAAAATGGGGATGAGAACTATTGAACCTGTTACCGTTGAAGAGCCAAAGAAGGTGAAAAATAAGGTAGAAGGAGGAAATAAATCTAAAAAAGTAAGGTGCCATGAAAATGATGACTTGGATTCATACTCGACTATGCTAGCTCAGGTGGGAGATTGCATAATTACCAACAAGGGCATTGAAAATTGTGCCAAGATGTAGATATTGAAGTGCAATAGGGATTAACAATATAGAGTCCTCTCACAATAGCATACACGTGCACTCCAATCCACTATTACCTAGAATTTTTGGATGCAATTTCGAAGTTCTATAATTCGAAGACCAGGATGGTGTAGAACCTCAAAAGGAGAAGAGTTATTTGCTATCACAGCTGAAGATGTTTGGGAAGCATTCGATTGTGGAATAAAACCACCCCTAAAATTTATTTTCAAGAAATTGCATGTCGAGGAACAAGAAGAAAGATATCAGTTGACTATGATGTTGCACTGGTTTATGAAGACACAATTGATAAAAACACCCCAGTATGGCGAGCTACCGACATTTCTAAAATCATTGTCATATTTTAAGAGTCCTGATTTGTTCTCTATGGTGGCTTGGGTCGTGGGTGTCCCATAGAATTCAACGGTGCACAAGTGGCAAGTGGCGTTGGTGCAATGCATATCTCAAGTTGAATTTTATGCTCCCGTAGTAATGACAGAAATAACAGATCTCATTTTCTTTGACTGGGTTGATCATATTTCTAGAAGAATGCATTCCTAGCTGAAGAAGATGCAAAGTGAAGAAACGAATGCATTCAAGAATATGTGCTTTTTGGTTTGGTATTTCTTCTTTCACCTGCATAAGAATTTTTCTTTCATTGCAAGTAGGTAGGATGATAAGAAAAATAAAAAATTATCGGTATATATGTGGAATTCTAGTTTGTCAAGGCAGGTGTCTTTCTACAATTTCAATCATATATTCATGGGTATTTCCCTTGAGATGATTTATTGTAAAAGTGAGAGAGTACCAAGGGAAATGAGGAAATAAATTATCTCAAAGCAAAGAGGTGATATATTTTTGTTGATACAAGGTGTTGTACTGTGCATTTTTGGCTATACCAATAATCCAATTTTACTCCCATATTTTCTACATGGCATTTGTTTGCTATGGATGTTGTTTGAAAAAATGATTATATTAATGACATGTATGGGGCAGGGCATCGAAATAAAACTATGTATGAAATTCCTTTTCACTTTGGACGCATCAAGGTAATCCAGGTGGGCTAAAACCAGTTGATAACTAAGGCCTTTTATGACATCAGAATGGTGGAGCTACTACAGTGATGGAAGTATGATCCTTTGGGTTTTTTTTCTAAGCACATCAAGATTGAGATCTTTCACTATTGTTTGAGTCTGGATATTGAAAAGCACCAAAAAAATCTAGAGGGGCATGACTTGGAGTGGCATGTGTAAAACATGATATCACTACCACCTTATCATGGTTTTTATGAAATGGAAGTTGAGTATAACCTTGCAGTGTATAAAATTAAGATTCCTATACTAGGATTATTTAGCCAGATGAAAAAGCATCTTCTGGGTTGGTCCGAAGAGAAAATCACAAACTAGTGGATCATGCGGGCTCATCGAAGGAATACTAGGTCACCATATGGTCTAGTAATGGATGGAAATTTTTTAGAAAAATATGATGAATTTTACTCTAGTTACCAGTCGATTACATTTTATTGCATCATGCCTCAAAGTTTTCAAAGTTCAAGCAATGAGGAAGACATGGTTGAATAATAGCATCCTGTGGTCCCGAAAGCACCACATGTTTTCGAGGAAGAGGAACAAGTTTTTGAAGAGCCATTGCAGTGAAAAGAGAAAAGCAGGCAAGAAAAGTTGTCGGTTATTAAAATTTTGAAGAAGCAAAGAATTGAAGAAGTTTCATCAAACCCTCCTCCTATGATTTCAACTGAGGATACAAATTTTTTAGAAGTTATCCCTTTGGTTCAGGAAAATCCATTTGTTTAAAACACTAATTTTATCAATATTGAGGAGACCATTGCAGCAGAACCAAAGGACTAGGTGGAGGAAGATCCGGTGTCACAGCTACCCATGTCTCTACTGGCTATGAAGGCAATAGAGCTTGAAGGTATGTTTTATTCTCTCTCTTCTCTCCTCAAGTGAGTGGTTACTATTGTTTCCTTTCCTTTGGTTTTTGCTTCTATATCCCCTCCATTTGGTATACCCTCCACTTTTTACCTACCATTTCTCATCCATCGATCACCATAGTTCTTGCTCCTATTTCCATTTCTTCTACTTATCTTTCTTTCAGTTCTTTCACTTCCACTTCCACTTTAGTTTTACCTACAATAATCGCTTATTTGAAGCTAAAGCTAAGATCACCAATCTGGAGGAGTCTTTGGCAAAATGTCAAGCATAGTTGCAGTCCACCTAGTCTGAATAACTCATTGGTATAAAATGGTATAAGAGTTGGAGACCATGCTCCAGAAGCATTACCAGATGAAGGGAGGAGTAGAATAGCAGGTTGAGTCATTGAAGAGCCAACTCCAACATGTTTAGGATCAACTGGTAGTGAAAGCAACACAGGCCATAGTCCTAACAAAATAAAATTTCAAGTAGGCACACAGTCAGTTGCTTGCGTATTGTAAGACCCAAGTGGTGAGGGTGACATAGGTTCTCATGTGCCTTCAAGAAATTTAAATTGTCATATTATATGGCCAGTATATAGTGGAGCATGATGAATAGTGTAGACACCAAAATCCAACCACTTGCAAGTCATCTATACCTTCCTGTCAGCCACGTGTCGGTCATCCACCTTCCCGCCATTATTTGGCCCAATTTCACCTTTCCCGCCATTTTTCATCCCCAAATTTATTTAAATTAATATTTATATATATATTTTTTTTAATATTTTAATATATATATATTTAAATAATAGTTTAAGTGATTTAATCTAAGCCGTCCATCCTTCATTTAATCTCATCCGTCCATCCATCTTAATCCATTCCACAACCAAGATTTATTCTCTACCCTTGGATCCACTTTAATCTTAGCCACACGTTCAAAGTGTCGTTAAAACCCTAAAGTGTGCCCTAAGAGTAGATTATAAATTGAGTCACTTTGATGGCTCAAACCCTATCTTCTTCTTCGTCGATGTCTGCTACCTATCTTTTTCTCCTATGTCTTTTGCTACTTCTATCTCTGATTCTAATTCTTCTACTGTTATCTCCTCTCTTTCGCTACCCTTTCGCCGCATCCATCGCCGCTTTCGTCATCGCTTTCATCGCCATTCCTTCTGCAGCATTCTGCAGAATCTCCCATTCCTGTCGCAAGTGCCCACGGACGTTTACCAAGTGCCCACGGGCGTTTAACAAGTGCCCATGGGCGTTTACCTACCACGTACTTAGACCGGCGTCTGTAATCCAGATCTAGAAGCACGCGGGCATTCGACGAGTGCACCAGGGCACCTTCCGCAGCCTATTCTGACAACAACATTACTTCCAGGTGTCGCCTGGTCTAGCTGCGTTAACAGAGAACAGGTATAAATTAGTTTAAAGCAAGTAGCCGTATTTTATGTATTAATCTGTTATTGATTTCCTGCATTCCATTTTTATAGGGTTTTAGATTGTTTCTGAGGGCTCACGCAGTGGAGCCCTCTCATTAATTTCTAACTCCTTGATAGTGTTAATGTGTGCAGGTTTTTGATAACAGATCCAGTTTATTGATGGCAGCTGATTAAGCTGGAGTGGTCCAAGCAAGGGATACGACAAAGCCCACTCACTCTGTTGGGATTGAAGATACGTTCTTCGGAAGCGCCACCATTCGTGCCAGCTAGGGTTTCGGAGAACCCTAGCATAATTTGTAACTGTGTATCACAAATAAAGGGTTACAGGCCCAGTTGTATTCAAAAAGGAGTTTTTAAACTCCATCGATTAATAGAAATCGTTTGTTTTTGTGCAACTATTCTGTACTCTGTCATTAGAACTTTTGATTTATAGCTTTGTATGTACACATTAGATAACTAAAACATTAAAAAAAAAAAAAATTCATTGCATTTTCATATTGCATTTAAAACAGTGATATCTGGATTTCATCACTGGTATTGCTTGAAGTTTAGTGACGGTGGAATTCATCTCCATCCATTAAACTTTCGCCTCAGACACCATAGGTCACCCCCGAGCAAACTTGCTGGATTTCATCACCAGTAAGAATCTCGTTGTCCTTTCCTAGCCATAGTTTTTACCTTTTTTTGTGAATAATTCAAGATTAGATCACATGCAAAACTCATAAACCGGACACTTAAAATTTACTACGATTAAGATCAGAAAATAATTAATTAACCGCAAGGTAAGACACATTGGTTGAAACCTAGGTTGTGACTGTTTTCTGATAATTTTTTGTAGTGTAAATTTATCATTCTAGTTTTGCATTCTTCTTTTCTGAATTTGTTTAGATTTATTGCTTCATGGTCTTAACAAGGAATCAATCTAAAATGTTAAATCTAAATAATCAAATGGGTAATTCACAAAACATCCCCACCACCAACATGGCCACTTATCCTAGTGAATTTCAGGCAGGTTCGCCTGCAGGTCTTTCACGTCCTTCTACCGTCTATCACATGGCCATGCCCATGGAGGAAGACAATTCCTGTCATATTACCCACATTGATATGGCCCAAGTGCAAACTCACTTAAGAGATGGCACTGGTTATGTCCTTGAGCCAATCCAAGATTCCCCTATGCAAGATTCTATTTTTCAGCAGGATATTGCATCAACCATACCCGCTGGTTTCACTCAAGTCTACACTAACCCTTTTTTTGAGGCTAATGTGGTATCTGTTCAGCCGGCTTCATCTCCAACATCTTCCCAGATGCTCAATTGTCCTCCTTTGGAGACAAATGTAGTGTCTTCCCGACCACCTTCTCCTCCATGTACCCGGGTGTACACCAATTCTCTTTATGAAGTTGGTGGAAACTCCTCTAGCCATAACCAATTTCAACCCTCTTCTTCCCAAACCATTTATGGTTTCACCCTACCGGGACACAGCTCATCTGTTCCTTCCTGGTATCGCCTACTTCAGCCACCTTCATTGCCCCTGCTATGCAGTCTCCTGTGACTACCATGGCAGCATGCCCTCCACCTTCATCCAATCATCCCACCTCCCTTGGGTTAGAGATTAATAAGGTTAAGGAGTATCTCGACAAATTGATTTTGCAACAACAAGCAACAAAATGCTCAACCACCCGTCGTAGTAAATCCTACACCCCAACCAATTTCTACCCAGACCAACTTTTATTAGCTCAGGCCCCACCTGGGTACCCCAATCTTCGGTGGTGTCCATTCCTACCCCACCTTTCTCCCAACCTAGTCCAGTTCATCATCTACCCCAATCACCTTCTTTTCGGTATCATCCATACCAACAACCTGTCCATTCCACACCGCCTAATCCAGGCAATTTCATCCCATCTCATCAATTTTCCACTCTTCCATTACATCATCATAATCATCAAACGAGTCAAAATTTTCATGAAGATTCTCGACTCCATGCTATGCAACAACAGATTGACAACCTTATGCTCAACGCGCCCGGCTCATTTAGTCGAAACCTACGCTAAGGTCATTGATCAATCAACCAATTCATCCTTCGGTACCTTCACCACCATATCCGACTGATTTCACATTACCGAAGTTTGACAAATTTTGAGGAACTGAGGATCCTCATGAACATGTGAGCTCATTCATGCATGCTTGCTTTAGAATCCAAAATAATGATGCTCTTATGCTTAGAACTTTTCCTCAGACATTAGGAGGAGATGCTGTACAGTGGTATAATCATTTAGCTCACCATAGCATTTATGCTTACGAGCAATTGATTAATCTATTTTTAGAACGATTCTCCCTGAATGTACAAAAGAGAGTTTCATTGTCCGACTTATACAAGCTCAAGCAACATGACGATGAGACTGTTTATGACTTTGGAAACCGTTGGAGGGCTATCATTAATAAACTCGCCATTCTCCCTACCAATGGAGGAGTTAACCAAAATGTTCACCCGGAGTTGTCTAAAACCTATCTCTTGGTTACTCCAATTACAACAATACAGGACTTTTGAAGAGGCTTTGGCCCAAGCAAGTATCATAGAAGACATTAAAGTCCAAGAGGGTGTTTTAAAACCCCGTAGAAAAGAATGGCAACAAAAGGGCCAACAACGAAATAATAATTATGGCCAAAACAAACAAGCACAGGCTAATACAGCCTCAAATGTTAACCAAGTTAATCAAGTGGTGGCGAGCCAGCCCGTAATGGCTCAACAACAACAAGTAATGCAAAGTCAACCGCAACCAATTGCTTATCATGCGGTACCCGCCCCTACTCAACCAGACTCAACCAACTCCCAATATCGGGCCAACCATTGAAACTCGACCTTGGCAAAACAATCGTCCCAAGCGACAATTCACACCTTTAGATGAACCATATGCGGTCATATTCAACAAGTTATATAGCACAAATCGCTTAACTTTACCCGAGTTTAAACCTTTAGACCCATCTAGAAGGGGGAAGTATTACAAGGAGTACCTATTTTGTCCTTATCATAGGCAAAATGGGCACGATATCAATAATTGTACAACTTTCAAACATGTGATCCAAGATCTTATTGAGATTGGAGCCATTAAATTGGATAGCCCCTTAGCCCAACAAAATCAAAATCTTGGTATATTTCAAACACCCCTTCCACATCGGGAGGAAGCTCCAACAACTTCGGGGGGAGTAACTCGGTAACTCCTCCTAATCAAGTCAACCATGTACAACAATACCAAGGTTTTGTGGGTACTATTAACGTAGTAACCCGGGGTCAAAGGGCGAACCAACCAAATCGAGCTGAACCACACCCACTGCACAAACCCCCACCCACCTCAGGTAACAATGACCCAACGACGTGCTAGTACTTCTCAACAACCGCTAAATCATTCTACTCAACGCCAACGACCCATCATGTCATTGAGTAGCCGGTTAACTACCAGTTTAAAAATGGCTTCTGCCAAGTTATCGATCTATGACCTCATTCAACAATCTCCCCGCATAGAGAGGCATTAATGGAAATATTAAAGTCAATCGAGCTTCAAACTCAAGATACTAATGCCTTCAACAACTTTGTGGGGAGTATTCAAACATGCATGGAGCCCTCCATCACTTTCTATGATTTTGAAATCAAACCTATGTCAACAGAAAGTATAGATCCTCCACTACATATCATGGCCAAGATCGATAACAAGCCATTCAAGAGAGTCTTAATTGACACCGGTTCCTCAATCAATATCATTACAACATCGGCGTTGAGTCATCTAAAGTCGTCGCCATCCCTTATCACAAAGTCGACTTTTACTCTTAAAGCATTCAATGATGCTTTATCTTCCACGGTTGGCACGGTTATCTTGCCCATTGAGGTAGGGGCCCGAACTTTGCATACCTTGTTTCACATCTTGGAAGGGACCATGGCATACAATGTATTGCTTGGACGGCCTTGGCTTAGGGAGATGAGATGTGTCCCTTCTATACCGCATCAATGTCTCAAGTATGTATATGAGGGACGAGTTCATTGTGTACCTGTCGACACGGAACCCTTCAAACATTGCAACTATGTCTCAAATCCTTATGAGATTGTGTTGCCATCCACTCATCTTTTCTTGACCCCATCTATTTCTTCTATACCATCTTCTTCTAAAGCTCCCATTCCCGAGGAGCCACCCATCATATCGCAACCATCTTCCTCTTCCGCTATTCCATCTCATTCACCACTTTCTTCATCAACTAATCTTCCTTCTTCTTCATCAGTGACCACATGCACATGTGGCCATGACCAATCATCTCTTTCCACGTCATTACCCCCTTCTTCTACACCTTCTTCAACATCACCTATTATTCCTCCATCTTCCCAACCATCACCAGCTGATGTTTCACAAGTTAGTGAAGCATCAACCCAACCAAATCCTTCCAATTCTTCTATCCCACATTCTTCTATTCCATCATCAAGTCCATCTCCCTCCCAAGTCAAGGTCCATCTCACTGATGCAGGTATTGGTGAGTATGCCATCCAAGATGTCCACATCACACCGTTCAATGTGCAAACAAGTTAAAGATTTTGGTCGTCCACATGACCAACATTTATCCATTGGATCGGTTTATAACATGGGTTCTATGCCAAATTCCATTAATTTTGTATATGGGGGAATAGAGTCATCTTCTAGTCCTACCACCATACTAGAACCCAAGCATCCAATCCCTGCCAATATCGAAAGGATGGAGGGTTTTCCCTCTCGCTATTTCCATAGACATAATTGGCAGCAATTTGGCCTAGGTCGATACGAGCAAGGGGTAACTGAACGCATCGATATGCCATATCAGAGACCCACTGAGCGTTTTGGTCTGGGCTACCAACCACTTCCATCCCTTTCTTCTTTTGAACGAGCTTTTCAAAGCATTAATCTTAATTCAGAAGAAGAAATCCTCCACCCCGACGAATCCGAAGATGAAGTCTATGAAGAATTTGACGTCATGTCAAATGGTGATGAATCTGAAGAAGAGTCGGCGCCCATTGTTCCCCTCACTAAACAAGACGAGTTTTATCTCCAATTGTTCCCTCTCCAAGAGGCCATCTTTCGCTTGCTTCTTCCACAAGAACGAGGTGAACCACCCCCTCCGCCACATCCATAAGCCATAATCCAAACTTGTATTATATGTATATACTAAAATAGTGGTTTTCACCACTACCAAAAAAAAAAAAAATCAGAAAATTCCAAAAAAAAAAAAAAAAATCAAAATATATAAAAATACTTTATTGCTTTATGTATGTGTGTAATAGTGGTTTTCACCACTACAAAAAAAAAAAAAAAAAAACTGAAAAACTATGTTGTTTTGCACTTCAGGTCTTCCGAGGTCTTCACCGGTTTTCCCTTCCATTCCGCCATTCTTTCTTCCATAAGTTGACAATGAATTTTGAAGACTTATTCACCTCGCTCCATAATCCATATGATCCGGATAAGCCAATCCCGATCAATCCAAGCTTGATTGACATGGATCGGATTTCATCCCCTCCATCTATTTCAGAGTTCATCCTTTCCGAGGAATTGTTAAGGGCTTCCGCCAACTACATTCCTCCTTCACCTCCACATTCACCTTCATCTTCTAAGCCAGAGGTCTTCCAGGAAGGCATAGATGAGAGCAAGGCACAGGAGCTTGATGACATTTTAGATGACATAAATCCGATCCCTACTCCCCATCGCCTTGAGGAAGGTTCCCACATGTCTATTGAAGAAACTATCGATGTAGACCTTAGTACAGTCCAAGATGGCACCCAAATTGTGAAACCGGCTAAAAGTCTATCATCGGAGGAACAAGAGCAAATGATTGCTCTACTCAAGCGGAAGAAGGAGATATTTGCATGGTCTTACAAAGACATGCCAGGCCTAGACCCTAATTTGGTTGTCCATAACCTCACCTTACAAAAAGATGCTAAACCCGTCAAACAGAAACTTAGGAAAATGCATCCTACCGTGGCCCTCATAGTTAAATCGGAGATTCAGAAACTTTTGGATGTTAAATTTGTCGTCCCGATTGATTATCCTGAGTGGCTTTCTAACATGGTACCCGTTCGCAAGCCTAACGGGGGATACGTGTTTGCACCGATTTTCGAGATCTAAATAAAGCGTGTCCTAAGGATGACTTTCCTCTTCCAAACATTGATACTCTTGTCGACACCTGCGCTGGTCATGAAATGCTTTCGTTCATGGATGGATTTTCGGGATACAACCGGATTCGAATAAACCCCGAAGATCAACACAAAACAACATTTACCACACCTTGGGGAACTTTTTGTTACAGGGGTGATGCCCTTTGGCCTTAAGAACGCAGGTGCAACCTATCAACGAGCCATGACTTATATTTTCCACGATTATATGCATAAGATTATCGAAGATTATGTGGATGATTTATTGGCAAAATCTAAAACTCGACAAGAGCATTTTGATGTATTGGAAAAAGTTTTTGATAGGCTTCTAGAGCATAAAGTAAGGTTGAACCCTAAGAAATGTGTCTTTGGTGTTACCTCGGGCAAACTCCTAGGTTTTATTATCTCTAAACGAGGTATTGAGGTGGACCCAAACAAGGTCAAAGCCATTATGGAAATGTGTCCCCCAACTAATTTGAAGGAGTTGCGTAGTTTGCAAGGAAAGATTAATTCAATCCGTCGCTTTATTGCACAACTTTCTGATAAATGTAGGCCATTTTGCCACCTACTACAAAAGGGGGTACAATTTTCATGGACAGATGAATGTCAGAAAGCCTTTGATGACATCAAGCAAGTACTTAGCATCTCCGCTAGTCTTAGCTCCGCCTCGTCCAGGGGTCCCTTTCAACCTTTATATCTCAGCAACGGACTTTGCCTTAGGGACAATGCTTGCACAAAAGAATGAACAAAATCGCGAGCAAGCTATCTATTATATTAGTCGAACATTGGTAAGCTATGAAACCCGATATGCTTATGTGGAAAAGTTGTGCTTAGCAAGTGGTTTTTGCCACTAAGAAACTTCGTCATTATATGCTTAGCCATACAACATATGTCATAGCTAGAGAAAACCCTTCGCGTTATATGATGTCTCGCACTTATAATAACACTCGTACCGCTAAATGGATAATGTTGCTTACCGAATTCGATCTTGAATTCATTAGCCAAAAATCCGTTAAAGGTCAAGTTATAGCCGATCAACTTGCGGAAGCTCCGCTACCTAGTGATCATCCTTTGATTATTGAGCTCCCAGATGATTCGGTATTTGCTATCACTGAACAAGAAGAGGACATCATTTCGGAGGAAGATGTTGACATCACGCTATTCTTTGATGGCTCTAAGTGCGCGAAAGGTCAGGGTGCTGGAGTTGTGTTTCATACACCTCAAGGGATTCCCATCCCTTTATCATTCAAACTAGACTTCCAATGCACCAATAATACAGCAGAGTATGAAGCCTTAATTTTAGGTCTTCAATCAGCCATAGCTATGAGTATTAAGCGTATTCGGATATTTGGGGATTCTCAACTCGTGGTTAAACAAATTACAGGAGAATACCAAGCCAAAGAACCTACCATTAAGCTTTATCATGATGTAGCAATGAAGTTGCTCTCTAAGTTTGATTGGTATGAGATCACTAGTTTGCCTCGTTCGACTAATAGATTTGCGGATGCCATGGCCTCTCTTGGATCATTGATTCCAAAGGACTCCCTTGGAGAGGTACAACCCCTAATCATTTCCACAATCTCTAAGTCTGCAATTGTCCGTGCTGAGTCTAAAGATGAAAAAGATGTTTGCTTTATCCATTCGGATCCATATGAGCCTTGGTCTAGTGAGATAGTAGCCTTCCTCAAGTTTGGAACACTTCCACCTGATTTGTCTCGAACTGCCCGCCGCTGCTTTAAGCAAAAGGCAGCTCGTTTTGTTCTTTTGGGGGATGTGTTGTATAAACGTGGATATGATGGAGTACTCCTCCCCTGTCTAGAAGCAGGTGAAACACATAGAGCTATTGCTGAAGCCCATGATGGTACTTGTGGTGGTCATTTTAGTGGAATGGCCATTGCGAAGCGTATTTTACGTATGGGGTATTATTGGCCCACTATGGAACAAGATTGTTGCAAATATGTTAAACAATGTAAAAAGTGTCAAGAACACGCTAATTTAATCCATATACCATCACAAGCTTTACAGCCCATCCAAAGCCTTTGGCCCTTCTCACAATGGGGTCTCGATTTAATTGGCAAGATTTCACCCGCCTCTTCAGACAAGCATACTTTCATCATTACAACCATCGAATACTTCACAAAGTGGGTTGAAGCTATTCCTCTAACCAAGATCGACAGGTCCTAGAATTGTGGAGTTTATACTTCACCATATCATTTGTCGTTTTGGTATTCCCTCTAAAATCATTTCTGATAACGGCAAGTCTTTTAAGAATAAGGATGTTCGAGCTCTTTGCGAAAAGTATAATATCCAACATAGTTTCTCAACTCCTTACTACCCACAAGCCAATGGACAAGCTGAAGCTTCCAATAAGACCATAATTGCTATTCTTAAGAAACTTGTTAAAGAAAATCATAAAGATTGGCATACACAAATCCCCTTGGCATTATGGGCTTACGAAACAAGCATCAGAACTCCCATTGGGGCAACGCCATTTTCTTTGGTCTATGGAGCTGAAGCAATCATGCCTCTTGAGCTCGAGATCCCTTCCTTGCGAATTTCTTTGCAGGAATTTATCGATGATGATACTGCTAGACAAGCACGTCTTGATCAACTCACACTCATAGATGAAAAATGAATCAATGCTTTAGAGCATTTGCGAGTTTATCAAGACCGATTGAAACGTGCTTACAATGCCAAAGTTCATCTAAGAGAATTTCAAGTAGGGGATCTTGTCCTTAAAGAGAATCAACAAAACACCAATGCATTGCCGCATCTTCGAGATAAATTCGCGGCTAATTGGTTAGGTCCATATATGGTCACCGAAAGAGTGGGCAATGGAACTTATAGACTTGCCGCTTTAGAGGGAGAGGAAGAACCCGAACCACTTAATGTTATACACTTGAGGGCATTCTACGCATAGTTTGAATTTTATATGTACATATATACATGGCTTGTAAAAAAAAAAAAAAAAAACAAATAAAATAAAAAGAATTTGCATTTCATTGTTAGTTGCATACATCTCATTCAAAAACATTGCATTTCATGTGCATACATCTCATTGAAAACCATAACATTTCATTTTCAGCCATAGTTGCATATCATGTTAGAGACCATTCTATCTTTTGGATATAAAATTTGGTCAAGCAAAAGTCATGTTGCCTTAATCAGGGGCACCTTCATAAAATCCATCAAACCGAATTGTCATTCGTACACCCATTTTCCATTTGCACATATTTACATTGCCAAAATGTTTTCAATCACTCAGCCATTTCTAGTGTTTTAAGCAAACTTTGAAATGCATGTCAAAGTTCTCTAGGGCCATATCACAAATTACACTAAATAAAATCTTGAGTATTGGGAAATGATTTCAAAAGCGGTCTTGAACCTATCACATTTTCACATCTTAAAAACATCTTGTGTCAAAGAGAGATAACACCATCCTTGGGTTGTGCCTCGAAGTGAACAGGGTAATCCTCGTTTGTCCTATCATGCAAACATAGTCCATAAAATAGTGGTTCTTACCACTATCACAAGCAAATAACAAAATATAAATATAAACAGAGTAGTAAGGATAGGGTAAAATTCTCATCATACTTCGGTTGAGAATCCGATTCCCCAAAGCTCTAAGGAAATGAACATTTTTCACACACCACCGATCCCAAATAAGTTGTAAGGATCGTACTACTTGTCCAATCGGACGGATAGGTAGTCATCCCCAAGGCTTACAAAGGTCAAAAACAACATGGACTATGGAGTTAACCTTCATCGGGGCTATAGACGCTTGACTGCAAGTGGAGTATACTCATTGCGTGGCGACATGTCTCTCCTCAAAGAGAGACCTCTGAATGCTCATACGGACAAACTAGCTTTGGGGTCTTCTCCATAACAGGGTTACCTAATTTATGCAAGATGAGGTTAATGAACACACTTGCACACACACAGGTTTTTGATTGCCTAGAGTCACTACCATGCTTTTGATTTGGTTAATGAACTCACATGCACACACATTTGGTCCTAGTTGAATTAGGCAGTATTAGTAAGTTTGTTTGATACCACTAGCATGTTTGAGTCTTTGTAAAACAGTCTTCCTCCATATTTTCTTCCATATCAACCTCCATATCTTCTTCCATATTCATGTCATTCCATACGTCATCCATTCACAAGCCACCAAGTTCGGTGCCCCCGATTAAACAATTATGATAACAGCTGGCTAAATCTAACTATCTAAAAGTATGAGTGCTTCTTAGTGCATATTTCATTTACTTAGTCTCGCATTAATCATCTATAACTTTGCATTCCATTCCATCACATATGCATTAAAACATATAAAAACATGCATCACAAAAACATAGGCATTCACACAAAAGAAAGTAAAACACTAAAAATAAAAGCCATGTATATATATATGTGTATAAAGGTCAAACTGTACAATGAATGCCAAAAGGCTACAATATACAATAGAGCACCAAGGCTCATAAAGAGTGCATCTAAGCACTAAGCTAACCATCAAAAGAGGACCCCTGTGACCTAGTAGGAGCCCTAGACCTAGTGGTGTGCCTAGACTCACTACGCCTAGAGACAGAAGAGGATGGAGGATCAGGCAACACAATGTGATGCCTAAACAATGTGTCCTCCAGAGCCTCAATGTAACGAGTCCTAGACCTAAGCCTAGCTATGTCTATCCCGTGTCGTCGCTCCCGCTCTGCTAGCTCTCTTGGAGTCTCGTCACCCTGTCATCCCGGGGCACCCTAGTCGCTCCATCCAAGTCCGCCCGCAGCTGGGCCATCCTCTCCTTCTAAGAAGCTAACAGGGCATACCGCTCTATTGCCTGCTGCTCCAGCCGAGCTATCCTCTCGTCCCGAGCAGCTAGCATAGCATCGCGCTCCGCTATCTGTTGCTACAGCTGTGCCAGCTCATCCTCGAGCCCGCTAGGGGGTACCTCCCTAGCCTCTCCTGTGGCCTCTCCTAGGCCCTCTCCGCCATCATCTCCGTCATCTTCGCTCCCCGAAGCCTCGCCGTGCCATTTTCCCCTTTCGCCTTCGATCGTCGATCGAAGGCGGGGACCCTCCTCGCGCTTGGGAACCTCCGCGGTTCCCTCGCCCTCGCTAGCCCCACCGCCTCCAATATCTCCCGACTGCTTGGGACAATGACCTCCTCATCCCCGGAATGATAGGGGAGAATCGGTGTCGCGCCTCTAACACCCTAAGCTGCAAAACAACAAAACAAAATTTTGTTACAAATTTTTTTCAAAAAAAAAAAAAAAAAAATTATTACAGTTTCGCAAAAATCCCTTTTCCGTTGGGGCAGAAAACGGTCAATCTTTCATATTTTTTTCTGGTTCGTACACCAATCCCTTTTCCGTTGGGGCAGAAAACGGTCAATCTTTCATATTTTTTTCTGGTTTGTACACCAACCCCTTTTCCGTTGGGGCAGAAAACGGTCAATCTTTCATATTTTTTTCTGGTTCGTACACCAACCCCTTTTCTGTTGGGACATAAACAGATGGTTTGTACACCAACCCCTTTTCTGTTGGGACATAAACAGATGGTTTGTACACCAACCCCTTTTCTGTTGGGACATAAACAGATGGTTTGTACACCAACCCCTTTTCTGTTGGGACATAAACAGATGGTTCATACACCAACCCCTTTTCTGTTGGGACATAAACAGATGGTTTGTAAACAAATCCCTTTTCTGTTGGGACATAAACAGATGGTTTGTACACCAACCCCTTTTCTGTTGGGACATAAACAGATGGTTCATACACCAACCCCTTTTTACCGTTGGGGCAAAAACGGTTCATTATATTCCAAATTTCTTCCAATTGGCTTGTGAGAACCATTCTCACTCGCCAATTGAGGGGGTAAGCTGATAAATCTTAAATATTCTTTTATTCTTTGGTCTTCAAAGTTGTGCTTTAATCTTGAGAGAGAGTTGCGTCTGATCCAGCTTTTCGGGTGTCCTAAGTTTTTGTGCTGCATTGTGTCTTCACACAAAGCAGCTCAAAAAGGGGCATCTGTAGACACCAAAATCCAGCCACTTGCAAGTCATCTATACCTTCCTCGTCAGCATCCACGTGTCTGGCCCAATTTCACCTTTCCCGCCATTATTTGGCCCAATTTCACCTTTCCCGCCATTTTTCATCCCCAAATTTATTTAAATTAATATTTATATATATATATTTTAATATTTTAATATATATATTTAAATAATAGTTTAAGTGATTTAATCTGAGCCGTCCATCCTTCATTTAATCTCATCCGTCCATCCATCTTAATCCATTCCACAACCAAGATTTATTCTCTACCCTTGGATCCACTTTAATCTTAGCCACACGTTCAAAGTGTCGTTAAAACCCTAAAGTGTGCCCTAAGAGTGGATTATAAATTGAGTCACTTTGATGGCTCAAACCCTATGTCTTTTGCTACTTCTATCTCTGATTCTAATTCTTCTACTGTTATCTCCTCTCTTCCGCTACCCTTTCGCCGCATCCATCGCCGCTTTCGTCGCCGCTTTCATCGCCATTCCTTCTGCAGCATTCTGCAGAATCTCCCATTCCTGTCGCAAGTGCCCGCGGGCGTTTACCCCTTCACCAAGTGCCCACGGGCATTTACCAAGTGCCCACGGGCGTTTACCAAGTGCCCACGGGCGTTTACCCGCAGCCACAGACTCAGACCGGCGTCTGTAATCCAGATCCAGAAGCACGCGGGCGTTCGGCGAGTGCACCAGGGCGCCTTTCGTAGCCTATTCTGACAACAACATTACTTCCAGGTGTCGCCTGGTCTAGCTGCGTTAACAGAGAACAGGTATAAATTAGTTTAAAGCAAGTAGCCGTATTTTATGTATTAATCTGTTATTGATTTCCTGCATTCCATTTTTCTAGGGTTTTAGATTGTTTCGAGGGCTCACGCAAAGTGGAGCCCTCTCATTAATTTCTAACTCCTTGATAGTGTTAATGTGTGCAGGTTTTTGATAACAGATCCAGTTTATTGATGGCATCTGATTAAGCTGGAGTGGTCCAAGCAAGGGATACAACAAAGCCCACTCACTCTGTTGGGATTGAAGATACATTCTTCGGAAGCGCCACCATTTGTGCCAGCTAGGGTTTCGGAGAACCCTAGCATAACTTGTAACTGGGTATCACAAATAAAGGGTTACGAGCCCAGCTTGTATTCAAAAAGGAGTTTTTAAACTCCATCGATTAATAGAAATCGTTTGTTTTTGTGCAACTATTCTATACTCTGTCATTGTGATTTTATTTCTTTTTGGCGTGTATTTTTAATCTACAAATAGCACCTGGAACCTCTCTTGGTAAAAGCATCATAGATGTAGATGCTAGCTATATTGGGTCTCAAATTTCATCCCATGAGTGATATGGACTGATCTTGGACAAGCACCAAAGTTGTACTTCACCAATATTTCTTCAATATGGATCAGGTGAAGGAGGCCCACAAGTTGCTTGACATGTTTGAGTAGGACAAAGGAATTTCCATGACTTATTTTAATGCAGTGCTTGAGAATGGTTTCCCCAGTTTCACTGATGATAGGGGAAACATTCTATCAAAGGTTGAACTAGAAGTAGCATGGGTGGTCTTTATTGATGATACCTCTAAATTTTATGATTGGGAGGACCCACTTCCTAAAGACCATGTGTTGTCACTGATTAGAAAGTTCACATGCATCGATTATGGTTTACTAAAAATCAGTTAGTGGGTGAACTACATTGATATGGTGTAGTTGGAGGTTTTTAGGTACTTGGTGGATTCGCTTAATGACCCAAAGATAATCACCATAGAAGCTTGGTCTGATGTAGTTGTAGTGTACAAAGAAACAGTTGCATTTCTTTTAGAGGACGAAACTATAGAAAAAGAGGCCAAGAAGTGAGATGCAGGAATAAGTAGAAAGTAGCCTGACATACCTGGTGGAGCTAACTCTTAAGCCCAATGGATGAAGTCTTGGGGTAAATTGCATCCATGCGAGTTGCATACCCCACGAGCCACAAATAATATTGGAAGTTTTGCAACCTTGTCACATTACAATTTTATTTTGAATAATTGATTGTAAAATTTTAAATACATTTTCTAATGAAGGCATGGTAGTTTTATTGCATACAATTTTAATACAGTTTTAGTTTTCTACCTTTTATTTTTGTAATATTGCATTAATGTAAATATGTTAAAGTTATGTAAGAAATTAAGTAATTTTGTTTAAAACTACTAAGAAACGCAAGCGTCAGCAAAAAACTGATTTTGAAAGGAGAATTACTTCAAAGAGAAAGAGCAACGACATTGGGCACCTTTGCCCCAAGAAGTTTTGCCTTAGAAAATGTTGAGATCATGTTTGAATTTCAAGAAAGGAGAAGGTAGCGCTTTCCTCCCTCTTGGAGGTGAAAAAAACTTTGAGAAATGTATTCGCCCGATGGGAAGGATCAAAGACTTTGAGAGCAAATAGAGGAGTATGAAACTTTCACCCCAAGTGAGGGGTGAAACCTCTTGTCACCTCTCTTTGGGTGAAAGTTGTTTCACGCGCTAGACATGTTGAAGTTCAATTAAAAAGCGTTATGTAAAAACGTTGAAGGTGTTATCACCCCAACAAAGGAGTGAAACTCCTTGGCACCCCTCTTTAGGGTGACATGCAATGCAAAGGCAGTGCCACAAGATCCGAACACCCATGAACCAAAGTAGAGTTTCAAAAAGTACTTTCACCCCAAGTGAGAGGTGAAAGTCTTTGTTGCCTCTCTTTGGGGTGAAAATGTAACATTAAAGAAAATTTGTGAGCTAGGCGCTAATAGGAAATAAGAGGCACTTTCACCCCAAATGAGGGTGAAACCCTTTGTCACCCCTCCTTGGGGTGAAACATATATAAATTAAAGTTTAAAACATGGTAATCCCAACATGAGTATAAAATTTAGATCTTTCGCCCCAAGTGAGGGTCGAAGCTCATTGTCACCCCTCCTTGGGGCGAAAGAGTATTTTCAAGGTTTTGAAGGCAAAAAAGGAGATTTCATCCATGATTGGGCAAAGACAAAACATAGCACCTGATTTAATTTTAAAATGTAGTCAATTGAAGTCACCCCTAGAAAGAGGCACTAGGTAGTTTTGTATTTCCTAGGGGTGAATGAGGTTTTAAAGGTTTGGTTTCGGGTAAAAATCATTGCACAGTGCTCCATATCAAATTGGCAAGTGTCACATCTCCATAAGGGTGAAAGTCTCTATCACCCTCTTTCAAGGTGAAAGAAAAAAAATAATTATAAAAAGGAGAATTCAAGGGTGAAATTGCTCAAATATCAAACCCAACTATGATGTCGCTTGTTGTTTCTCCGACAAGGCTGTTTCACCCCTTATTTGGGTGAAATCAATTCTTCAATAGAGATATAGCTCCTGGGGGCATGCTTGTGCAGATTTTTGGAAAAGAAGCGAGGAAGAATAACATTTAATTCTGGGAGCAATACAGGCAACACTTCCAGAATTTTTGCTTCAATGTTGAGAGATCAAAGAAAATTCTTGCTCATTTCCAATGCACCGACTATCAACCTTGATAATTTTCAAAGCAAATTTAATGTTCGGTGGACTTTTCTAGTGAAAGTGAATTTCCAAGGTATGAGGCAAAGTGAATTTATGTTCGATTATTTTTTGCTACATTCTAATGCACCGACATCCAAGATTACTTCAGGCATTTACTCTTATTGACTTATTTGTGCTATTCTCTTGTAAAAGCTGGATCATGGTTTCCTTGCAAAATATTTTGACCAGAACACCATTGATATCAAGGAGAAAATAATGCACACTGGTTTCTGATCTACCAATATTTTGTTGTATATGCATTAAATGATAAGGTAAAATCCCTTTATAAAATACTAATCATTTTTCATTGTAAAGAATGGAAGGTTGGACATTTTGTAGAAATATACTCCAAGTTTTCTGCATTAATAGAAACAACTTGGATTATGGTTCTTATAAAAATTTTGCATTTGATAGTTTTGAGTGTGTTATTTATAAAATCTTTTATTCCCATTATTTACTGTAAGTGAATTCTGCTTCTGAATTTAGTCTTTTCCTATGTGGGAGTGAACACTGAAATGCACTCTGAGGGTTATTTTCTTGCATGACTATTAGAAGTTTCTACATTTGTGTTTCTATTATATGTTGTTAATTTCTTGGTGGACATTAGGCTATTAGTCTACCCCCATCCTATTTTTTTGTCTTATAATCATATTTCTCATTTCTTTTATATTTCTCTAAGCTGATAACCAGTGTAGGATTAGTAAGGGAGCCAAACCTCTCTGGAGATTGGTTTGAAGGATATTTATTTCCTCCGGCCTTTCAATTTTGGCCAGATCTAGGGTGCACAAGGCATAGACTTTGTAACTAGATAGATTCATGACTAACAATAACTTACAAATTCATGGATCTAAGCAACGAAACAATGTAATTTGATGACTAATTTCAAGATATATGTAAAAGAGAATAAAAATGCTAAAGATGACTAAAATTTTGATTAAATGGGGATGCAAAGGAGTAGAAAATGTGTGCAATGATGTTAGGAATGGTATAATATAGCTAATATAACTTCTAGTAAAAGCAAATTAGCATTAAGTAATGAAAAACCAATGAAAATGCTAAAATATGAAAGTGTTGCCCAAAACTTTCAAATCTACAATAGTAAGCAGGAAAGAGAGGAGGATTGCTATGGGTATGCTTGAAGGTTTCCAAAGGATGAGATAACAAGGCAATGATAACCTTGTATCTTCAACACCTTGCCTTGAGAGATGAGAGAATGATGATATATATGAATAAAATGTAAAACTACATGCAATGCATGAAGAGAGATTGTCAAAAGAGACACTATATTAAACTTATGCCTACAAATGGAAGAAGCATTAGATTAGATGAACATGGAAGGAAAATAAAAATTAGTATACTACCAATATAAAACATTTGACTGTAAATAAGAGGATAGCAAGTGTTATGATATGAAATATAGCAAGGAAATGCAATAAAACATTGCAAAATAGAATATTATGATTAAAACATGGATGAAAAATGAATGTAAACCATAATAGACCAACAAAATATATTTTAGAAGCTGAATTCATATGATATGCTTGAATAAGGAGCCGCAAAAACAATGTTATATGGCTACAAATAGAGATTAGAACCTTGTAAAAGGAATTAGAAGCATAGAATGTAGAAATGCTAAGAGAAAAACTCAAGCTAGCAAGGCTACAACCTAGAGGACAAAATGCAAAGTGAAGCAAAGATGAATGGAGAGAAGAAATATGCTAGGAGAGCTATCTTCCTTGCCTCCAAGGTAACCTCCTTGCCCCAAAGTCCTCCTTGCCTTGCTTGGCTTGCCTTCAAAATGCTTGGAAATGAAGAATGCTAAAGAAGAAGAGCTAGGAGAAGAATGCTAGAGAAATATTGGTAGAGTGTAATTACCCTTCAATATCATTTTGAATGCTTGCCCAAGGTACTTCTTAAATAGGATTTTGAGGAAGAATTAGGGGGAAAATTAGTTGGGATCAAATTGAAATTTATAATTTTGGTTCATTTTTGGGGTATATGATGTCAAAACAAGAGGTGGGAAGAAGGAATTTGCATGCCTATGGCATATTTTTGAGATATTGTGACTGCTAGCCAATTTTTCTATTGGTCGACCAGATTCACCATTAGTGAATTTGGTGGTTTTGAGTGGTGAATTAGGTCAAAAACCAAGTCTGATTTTTCAAATTTTTAAATTTGAATGCTTTCCAAATTTCCATTGAATTTACCAAATTTGCCACTAGTGAATTTTTTAAGGAGTGGAAAATTTAGTAAAGTTGATTTTGACTATTAGAATTCAATTTTGAAGGTTTGCCAAATTTGCCACTGATCTTGCCAAATTTGTCACTAACAAATTTTGTTAGAGTGGCCAATTTGACACTAGAGATTTTGGCAGTAGTGGCAAATTTGGCATTGGCATCCAATTTCTTTTTTGCAAGTTTAGACATTGATATATGTCCAAATATAGGTATATTTGTACTCATTGGAAAGCTCTTTCCAATATCGATCTGATGGTGGTGGTTTTACAAATATTTGAGATTATTTGATAGGTCAAAATTTATCTCAAAGATGACTTTACTTTTTAAGGTTATAAACACAGCAAATTTGGGTATGAAGATGATTGATTTGATTTGTTTGATCAAAATGCTTGTGAAGATAAGGCAATTGATGAGTTTTGATAATCTTGGGTATTGATTAAATATGCCAAATTTGATGTCCAATTTGACATGGTTTGATGAATTGTTGCTTTTGGCTAGGCGAGTCAAAATTGGGTATCTACAATTAGATTTGGACAATAGTTTTAAATATCACATACATAATTTTAAATTAAAAATATATATATATATATATATATATATATATATATATATATATATATATATATATATATATATATATATATATCCTTAATCATAGCTCAACAAAATATTAATCAGAAGGTGCCTTGCAGACAAAACTATTATCCAAGCTATTACATGCTTAGGCATAGATATTGTTATGCCTTTACATCACCAAAAAATAGCTTAGTGTTTCTCACTTATTTATGTATCGTGTAGATTTTAAGTCATCCTCTTATAGGTTGTCACAGTACTCTAGCTATAGGACAAGTTGTAGATGCTATTAATTTTCTCTTAAAATATTTTATAGTGATATAGTGCTAATATTTTGGGTATTTTTAGGTGATAAAATTTGTTAGAATATAGTCATGTTTATACTCTTTGGAAATATCTTTTTGAGCCCATTCCAAGGGTACCATTTTTGCAAGATTTTTTGAAGATTCATTATTGTTTTGAGATTGTCAAATATCATGATGATTTTTTCCCCTAAATTTGGGTTGATTTCATTTAATTGGTAAAAATAAATGGTTGAAGATGCAATTGACATACAAAATTGGGTATCTACAATCCCAATAGAAGCCACATATAGCTTACTAAAAACCATTATTTCAATTAATATAAACATAATAAAAGGAAGCAAGCCATCATCCTTATGACTTATAGTGGTTAAGTTTACATAGATGCTATTAAATCAAAATTAAATTCACTATAATTAGTAAAATAACTAGCTTAGATATAAAGGATATATATCTAAAAATTCCGAGAGTTATCAATCTCGAGGCGCCTATCTCATTTCTTGGGGGTGTGATCTCCAAGATAGGCGCCTCGGATTGATAACTCTCGACGATTTTTAGATATATATCCTTTATATCTAAGCTAGTGGTATTTGCACTTCAAACAATAATCTATCCAATGCCATGTCTAATGGATTCATTTGATTTTATGGATTCATTTGATTTTTTTCTTCTTAGAGATTGCATAAATTATATTCAACTGACAACAAACTATATGATATTTTAAACTTCAAATTAAGATTTATGTTTTATTTAAAAAATATAATAAATATAAAAACAATCTAGAAATGTCAAATATTATGCTTACAACTTACCTAACTTGTTAACAAAGTGATAATATAACATAAATCCAAGATATTTAATTACTAACCCAAAATAAAATAAAAGAAATAATAATTCTTACGAGAAAAAAAAATGTTTGTTAACGAATTGTTAATATAACATAAGTCCAATATACTTAATCAATTTTTTGCCAAAGAAATAATAATTTTTAAGGAAATAAAAATAATAACAAATAATTTTGATAAATTACAATTATTTCCATTCATATCTCGAAGAATATCATCACTACAGCTTTATAACCCTGAATCAAGATTTTGATGAACAACTGGAACTGTCAAAACCTGAAAAAACGTGGTTTCCATGGTTGTTCACAGGACATTTTTTGTGGATATTCCTTTGCAACATAATAGCGTATGGCTTCCCTCAGATCTTCATAATGCTCCACAACCTTAAGCTTAAAAAAGCTTACCACACTCGCCAGTTCCGTATCATACGGATCATCCACGAAGGAACTTACTGGAATTGCGTTCTGAGGGTGAAGCAAATATGCATTAGGGTTGTCATCAACTATGACAACCCGCTTCAGATCGCGCCCTAGCAGTGACAGATCCTTGACAAACTTCCCCGACATTTCAGTGCAGGAGTCCCTATATAATCGATACCTGATCGCCCGGTGAGGATCGATTCGGTCAAGAACGGCATCAGCGTACTCCCTAACTGCCGCCGTGAACAGTACAAGTTCATATTTATCGGCGAGTTCCTTCAATAATTCGTCGACCCCAGGCCTCTTTAACACATAATAGGTCTCGGGCTCGCCCTCTGTAACCACTTCAACAGCGAAGTCGTAGCACTTGGGAGGTTCGTCGCTGGAGTGAATTAGGGTTTCATCCAAATCTAGAACAATGGTCTTCTTCTGCATTTTCAAGTCCCAGCCGAGCATGGGAGACAAGGATCAAATGGACGAACGAGGATCTCCTGGGAAGCACAAAACCCTTTTAAATGTTTGCAACGGTTGGCTAGTCCATTATGTTTCTGACGATTTTTTTTAATAAAAAAATTGTTAACAACGTGACATGTATGACCTCTTTGCCTCCCACCCATGTCTTCCATTGTAGGAACGCCTCTCGACATAACAACTATTTTGGAGGCTCCAAAATTCTACCACTAAACCCACTGAAGGTTGATAGAAGATTTCTTCAAGCAAATAGTTTTAAACATCAGAAGATGCCTTGCAATCAAAACTGTTATCCAAACTATTGCATGCTTAGGCACAGGTATCGCTATGCTCTTACACCACCGAAAAATGGTTTAATATTTCTCGCTTATTTGTCTATCTTGTAGATTTTAAGTTATCCTCTTATAGATTGTCACAGTCCTCTAGCTATAGTACAAGTTGCAGATGCCAAACATTTTTTTCTTTTGAAATCTCTCTCCCCTTCTATGACATGCCTGAAACTTCCACAACATTCAAACAAATTGAAATTTATCACCGTTGTTGAAAACCCAACAACATCTATAAGAAGAAATTAAAACACGTGCAGATGTAAAAATTCATTTTTAGTGCAACATAAACTCATAAACCATTATGATAAGTAGATCTCATATCACATATCCTATCTGCCTTCAAAAGCGAATTCAATGAGGGAGATCTCTTTTTAGCCCTCCATGTTCTTCTGCGACATAAATCATACATGAATTTAATTCATATTAGAAAAGCACGAAGGAAACTTTAGCTAAATTCTTGCACAAAAATAAATTGTGATAAGCTTCCCGTGTTCCCATCGGAAGAAACAAAACGAGAAGAAAAAGAGCACCTCCTGTCACCCCATGTAAACAGGGGGTGCTCTCTCTCTTCTCGTTAAGTCTATAACGAGGCTTTGTTTTTTTTTTTTTTTTGAGATGTTATATATACGGAGGCCTCAGCCCTTCAAGGATATACGAGGGCTTTCATATTTACATACAGACAGGAAGCCATAAGCAGACCAGCGGTTCTTTGATGAATGCTTTAGAGCAAAGGCTCTCATAAATAATGATCGATTCGCTCTCCCTTCTGGATATTTCAAAAAAGTGTTTCATTGTTGATGGTCTCAATCAGCTGACTTGCAAATGCCAGTCTTTATGCAATCTTCAAGGCAGAAGACAAGGACATACCGTAAAAGTCTGATTAGTCCGAGTCATGCTTACCTGTAAAGGCAGAAAGTGTTGATATCAAACTTAACAAACTCCGTCCACAAATAATTTCAAATTGAATTCAGACTAAGTTTTGATAATGGACATGGATGCCCCTCTATTAGTGGAAAAAATATCATGGCTGACTCTCGATAATGGAAAAAAATGTCAATGTCGTGAATCATGACACCTTGAATCTATGCGCCATTTCAATATATTTTTAATATCCAACAGATTTTCTAAATATTACGAAATCCCCATGAAAAATCCTGACACACTAACTTAAAGAAAACTCTGTAGACAAAGTTTTCCGTGAAGGTCATATACGATGGCATAAAAGATACGATTCGAGTTTGTCTTCTGAGGGAGCTTCGGAAAAAATGACTTGGATAGAGATTTTATTCTCCATGTAGTTAATGTCTGATCTAAAATTGAACTATTTCTTTGATATCCGTTTGTCGGCAGGTGTCGTTTGTTTGAGGTACATACACTTTGTAAAAATAGCCAAGAAAAAGTGTTGAAATTATTAAACCTGACCTCCATCTCGCTATCGCTCAAAACAAGCATCAAAGCCATGAAAAACACATCAACGACAGCGATCTAGGGATCACTCTGTCAGGAGTGACTTGACGTCTGACAACACGGACAGCCACAAATCCGATCGCCGCATTTATTTCAGTTGTTGCAATTCGGCGATTGGTCAGTAACCCTACTTCGGCTGTCAGAAACCCTAAGCGTGTCAGAAGATAAGCCTGTCAGAAGGCAATCCTTATCCTCCCTTCCGCAGGCTATAAAAGATAGTTTATGTTTCAAAAATGTATGATCGGGAGCAGAGTAGAGAAGATTGCAGCACCAAACCGCAGTTTCGAGTGCTCTTCGTTTTGAGTTTACCCTGCAAGTTTCTTGCAAATGATTGTAATCCCTCTTCGGAGGTTGAACTATGTTTTGATTGCTGATATATAATGATAAATCTGTGTTTTTCATTGTGAAGAATTCTGTACTTTTTCAGTGTCCTCCTATCTCTCATTTGCCTGTTAGATCCTAGCACTCTCTCTCAAGCGTATCCACAGTTATTCCTTGTTATCCCGACATCGCTCATTTTGGTGAGCGATATTGAGCAGTGCTCACGATTTGAGCAATCTTGGACACTTTTAGACTTTACCACTAAAGGAACCCTATTTCGTCTTATTTGTCGTTTGTCTTATAGTGGTTCGTCTTATTTGGCTTCGTCTCACTCCACATTCCCACTATTGCTCGAAATTCCTCCTAAATCCCCAAATCGTTCATGAAATGAGCAATTTGCGTCCTTTGTGTATTTAATCAGTGATTTAGGGTTAAGGGTTGTTTTGTCTTATTAGTTTTTTTCTCTCATATGCAACTTGTTCTCACCTTCCCTCCATCGCTCACGATTTTGGAATTATTCCCAATATCGCTTAATATTCAAGTGATTCGTGGTTTGTTAATCAAAACCTAGCGATTTGGAGAACAAGTCATTTTGTCCTCTTGCCCACTCCCCAAATCGCTAGAAACCCAAGGTCGCACGTTGATTCTTCACCCTTTTCCAACGACTTGGAGACTATAAGTCTTAGGACTTTTTTAATATTTATTCCATGCCCGTCGTCGCTTGCAAAATCCATTAATTTCCAAAATCGTTGCTTGTTCTAGCGTTTTGCGGCCTAAACTATTTATCCTCCATATCGCCAATGCTATTAGTATTTCCTCTCCATTTGGTTCTAGCATGAGAGATTTCGAGACCTGACATACTTAAGTTCTACAAATTGCTATCAGAGCAGACTTGTCATCCCGTAGAGTTTTGAAGCATGGCTTCCGACAGTAACAACTTGCAGTTGTAGATCCCACGGCTCAATGGCAAGAACTATGACTACTGAAGCATCCAGATGAACATCCTATTTAGATCTCAGGAACTATGGGACCTGGTTGAGAATGGCTACCTTGAATCGAGAGATGTAGTAGCACTTACCATCCTCTCCCAAGCAGATAGGGACCTGTTGAAGGAGAACACCAAGAAGGACCAAAAGGCCCTATTTTACATCATGCAAACGGTTGAAGAGACCATCTTCCCACGGATCGTATCGGCCACCAATACAAAACAATCTTGAGAGATTTTGGCCAGCTCATATCAAGGCACCAACAAAGTTAAACTCATGAAATTGCAGATGCTAAGGAGAGAGCTCGAGAACCTGTAGATGAGCGAGACAGAGTCCATGGGTGACTTCTTCACCTGGATGACTGATGTAATAAACCAGATGCGATTAAATGGAGAAATCGTGCAAAGCCAAAGAATCGTGGAGAAGATTCTTAGAAGCCTACCTATAAATTTTGACTCCATTATGATAGCAATTGAGGAGTCAAGGGATTTGACGACCCTCTCGGTAGACAAGCTCATGGGTTCCTTGTAGACAAGTGAGAAGAGGTTGATCCGCTCTTCTCAGTCCTCTATGGAGTAGGCATTCAAGGTGCAAGTCTAATTCTGAGACAGTGGCAGGCAAGATTCCCACCATGGCACCTCTAGTTCTCAAGGAGGAAGAGGCAGAGGCAGGTGTGGGAAAGGAAAATGAGGATGGTCAAACCCTACTGATTGAGAGAGAAATTGTAATTTCCATCAGCAAGGTGGAAGAGGTGAACCGAAGAACCAACAAGGCGGGTCCAACCAAAAAAAAGATATGTCTAAGGTCCAACGTTATTATTGCAAGAAATATGGCCATTATATCTCACAGTGCAGAAAGCGTATGGCCTAGGAGAACCAACAGCAAGCCCATTACACAAACGAAATCGAAAATGCGATAGGAGGAAACGTGTTGCTGAATTGCAACATTGAGGAGGAGTGCCAGAAGAATATCTTGTATTTGGACAACAGGTGCAGCAATCACATGATGGGGAACAAGGAAATGTTCTCCCAACTGGATGAAACAGTCTAGTCCGAGGTGAATATGGGGAACAATAGCAAGGTTCCCATGTGGGGAAATGCAAGATCCTCATTCACACTAGGCACAACAAACGAAAGCAAATTTGCGATGTATATTATGTGCTTGGGTTGAAGCACAAACTGCTAAGTGTGTGACAACTTGTGTAGAAGGGACACACTATTCAGTTCAAATATAGAACCTGCACTATCAGAGACAAATCACATGGGCAAATCACAATAGTTTCTATGACAAAGAACGAGATGTTTCCATTTTAGATTTAGAATGAGTCTCTGATGTCCCTGAGTGTAGTTGTAAAGGATGATACCTGGATGTAGCATCTTAGATTCAGGAATTTGAGTTTCAGTGGGCTGAATCTACTACACAAGAAACAAATGGTGAAGGGTTTACCCCTTATTGAGCATATGAATCAAGTTTGTGAAGGTTGCTTAGTCATTAAGAAACACAGGGATTTGTTTCCTTCTGGTCAGTCTTGGAGAGCATCACAGCCATTGGAGCTGGTGCACTTAGAATTTGTGGTCTGATGCAGACCACCACATTTATCGAAAACAAGTACTTCCTAAACTTCATTCATGACTTCAGTCGGAATACCTAGATCTATGCCATTAAGAAAAAGTTAGAGGCTTTTGGCAAGTTCAAGGAGTTCAAGGCTCTAGTGGATAAACAAAGTGGCTACCAGGTCAAAACCCTAAGAATGGATGGTGGAGGTGAATACATCTCCAACAAATTCTAGAATTTATGCAAAGCAAATGGAATTCGGAGGTAGCTCTCTACCAAATGCATGCCATAGCAAAATGGTGTAGCTGAGGGAAAAAATTAGACCATCATGGAGATGGCAGGCAGCATGATGAAGGCAAAGGGTTTGCCTCATGAGTTCTGGGTAGACATTGTAACCTGTGCATTCTATCTGCTAAACAGGTGTCCCACCAAAAGCATGAAGGATAAGATTCCTCAGGATTCCTAGAGCGGTTTAAAGCTATGTGTGGCTCATTTGCGTATTTTTGGGTGCATTGCATATGCACACATTCCTGAAGAGAAGCAAAAAAATATGGATGATAGGTCATAGAAGTGTATCTTCAGAGGATACAGTAAGGAAACAAAGGCGTACAGGCTGTACAATCCTATGACAAAGAAGCTCATCATCAGCCATGATGTGAAGTTCCTGGAGGATGAAGCCTGGAACTGAAAGTCTAAGATTGGCAGTCTGAGCTAGTAGTTGTCGAGCTTGCTGACTTAGAGGAGAGCAGCGTATTGCCACCTGTACCATTAAGAAGTAGTAGCAGTGCCAGTAGTAGCACAACCTCACCATATTGGTCACCTCCAATTGCAAGGGATTAAAAATTTGAGGACTCCAAAAAATACGAGGAGCTTGCAAGACATCTATGAGGCAACTTGTCATCATGAAGATGAAAAATATTTTGACTTCACCTTCTTTACTGAGTGTGATCCAGTTGATTTTGAAGAGGTAAGTCAGAATCAAAAATGGGTAAATGTGATGGATGAGGATATTGAAGCCATTGAGAAGAATGATATGTGGTAGATAGTGGATCTCCCAACAGGGAAGACAATTGGGGTCAAATGGGTGTATAAGACCAAGTTAAATGCCCAAGGTGAAGTTGATTGGCATAAGGCCATATTTGTGGTGAAGGGCTACAAGCAGAAGTTTGGCATCGACTACCATGAAGTGTATGTGCCTGTAGCGCAACTTGACATAGTTAGGATGATCTTGGCATTAGCATCCTAGCAGGGTTGGAAGGTTTTTCAGATGGACATCAAGTCAGCCTTCCTCAATGGTGTGTTGGAGTAAGAGGTCTATGTAGACCAGCCACCTAATTACGAGATCGAAGGATAGGAGGGCAATGTCCTAAAACTAAAGAAGGCCTTGTATGGGTTGAAGTAGGCGCCTAGGGCATGGTACAACCAAATTGATGACTATTTTCAATAAAATGGGTTCATCAAGTGCCCATTTGAGCATACCCTGTACCTGAAGATAAATGAAGCAAGGGAGCTCATAATCATCTATCTCTATGTGGATGATTTGATTTACACTAGCAACAACAATGTCATGTTCGACCAATTCAGAACAGCCATGAAGAAGGGGTTCAAGATGACAGATATGGGGTTGATGAAGTATTTTATTGACAACGAAGTTGACCAATCAGCAAATGGCATCTTCATTTCTCAAGGTAAGTATGCGAAGGATGTCCTGAAGCGATTCAAGATGGAGGATAGCAAACCTGACATCACACCTGTTTCCACGAGATTAAATTTGAGCAAGTTGGACTCTGGGAGAAGCATCGATCCAAATTTTTTCAAGCAGCTAGTTGTCAGTCTGATGTACTTAACTGCAACTCACCCATATTTGATGTTTGGAGGCAGTCTCATCAGTTGGTTTATGGAGACTCCAAAGGATCCTCATTAGCAAGCAAGCAAGCACATCTTGCGCTATGTCAACGGGACGAGGAACTATGGCATATTCTATGCTAGGCAAGACCATCTGGAGCTGATAGTGACTGGGTTGGCAACATAGATGATCAAAAGAGCACTTTCGATTACGCATTTCATCTTGGATCAGGTGCAGTGTCATGGACATCTAAGAAGCAACCGATTGTTGCGTTGTCCATTGCTGAAGCAGAATATGTCACTGCCAATTCAACCACATGCTAGGCAGCCTGGCTACAAAGGGTTCTAGGAGAACTGAACCATCCTCCACAAGGTGCGACAATGATGTTCTATGACAATAATTCAGCCATTGCATTGTTGAAGGATCCAGTGTTCCATGGGCGAATGAAGCATATCGACATTTGGTTTCACTTCATCAGAGAGCTGGTGAAGTCAGGTGAGGTTCAACTGCAGTTCTGTAGATCAAAGAAGCAGATAGCTGACATTTTTAACAAGCATTTGAAGGAGGAGGATTTTAGGAGACTGCATGAGTAGTTAGGTGTCAAAGGGCTTGAGATTTTAGGTTTAAAGGAGGGTGTTGAAATTATTAAACCTGACCCCCATCTCGCTATTGCTCGAAACAAGCATCAAAGCAATGAAAAACACATCAACGACAATGATCTAGGGATCACTCTGTCAGGAGTGACTTGACGTCTGACAACACGGACAACCGCAAATCCGATCGCCGCATTTATTTTAGTTGTTGCAATTTTGCAATTGGTTAGTAACCCTACTTTGGCTGTCAGAAACCCTAAGCATGTTAGAAGATAATCCTATCAGAAGGTAATCCTTATCCTCCCTTCCATAGGCTATAAAATACAGTTTGTGTTTCAAAAATGTATGATCAAGAGTAGATCAGAGTGTAGTAGAGCAGAGGAGATTGTAGAACCGAACCACAATTTCGAGTGCTCTTCATTTTGATTTTACCCTGCAAGTTTCTTGTAGATGATTGTAATCCCTCTTCGGAGTTTGAACTATGTTTTTATTGCTTATATATAATGATAAATCTGTGTTTTTCATTGTGAAAAATTTTGTACTTTTTCATTGTCCTCCTATCTCTCATTTGCTTATTAGAGCCCAGCACTCTCTCTCAAAGTGTATCCGCAGTTGTTACTTGTTATCCTGACATCGCTCATTTTGGTGAGCGATATTGAGCAGTGCTCACGATTTGAGCAATCTTGGACACTTTTAGACTTTACCACTAAAGGAACCCTATTTCATCTTATTTGTTGTTTTTCTTATAGTGGTTCCTCTTATTTAGCTTCATCTCACTCCACATTCCCACTATCGCTCGAAATTCCTCCTAAATCCCTAAATCTCTCATGAAATGAACAATTTGCATCCTTTGTGTATTTAATCAACAATTTAGGTTTAAGGGCTATTCTATCTTAATAGCTATTTTGTCTCATATGCAACTTGTTCTCACATTCCCTCCATCACTCGTGATTTTGGAATTATTCCCAATATCGCTTAATATTCAAGCGATTCGTGGTTTGTTAAACAAAACCTAGCGATTTGGAGAACAAGTCGTTTTGTCTTGTTGCCCACTCCCCAAACGCTAGAAACCCAAGTTCGTGCGTTGATTCTTCACCCTTTTCCAATGACTTGGAGACTATAAGTCTTAGGACTTTTTTTAATATTTATTCCATGCCCACGTGAACATGTTAAGCATGAACATGAGTGTACGTAAAAATCCAGGTATGCTTTATCTCAACTTTTATGCTTCCTTCATTGAGATAGGATGAAGATCTGACAGATTTAAAGGATGCGACATAAACTATATTGGCTTTCTATAAAGAAAAAAAAATGCAATACTAAACTTCTAGAAACACCAGAGGGAGGAGAAGAGTGTCTCCAAAGAGAATTTATGTCATGTGAACCATTATGGGAGAACATGCTAAAAAAAAAAGAATCCACTTTTAGGTATATTGAGCCGTATGACATCTCCAAAATAGGCTAATAAGATCTTCAAGTTCATGGTAGAATGAGCATAGTGGATTGGGAACACCAATGTAGATAAGTTATTTACAAATCAGGTTGCATTTGTGAATTAAACTCCATAAGAAGACAACTTCTTTGGGTTCGAGATAAGCAAACCAAACTATGTGAAAATAATGGGCCAAAATATTTTTGGATGAAGAGAGGCCCTAATGAGCATTTAGTTTTTTAATAATGGGTAAGTATGGCAATATTAATTCATAATATAGTCTAGTATTATAATTGAGGAGTGTCTTTGGATACCATTGATAGTCCTTCCATCAAGGATGTTGATAGCACACTGTTATCTTGTGAAACATAGAATCAGGTATATTTACGTTAATTTCCTCAAAGGTTTACTTATTGATGGAGGTAAGTATGATCCTCATTTTTATATAATCCCAAGGATGTTGATCCCTAGTAGATCGGGTAAAAATATTGACCATTGTAGATATACCTCTTTTATAGAATTTGTGTGCATGCATCCATGGAATTTAGAAAAAAGGGACTCCCTAGATAGTCAAGATAGGGTACCACCGGAGGCTCATAGAATTGATGGAGAGTCTATCCCAAATATAGTTGTATTTCCACCAAATCTATGGCTTGATATTTTTCCAAGCTCACCAAATTCTATGCATGACAAAAGAGCCTAAAATATTGATGAGAACTAGAGCAACAAGAAGGGAGGGAAAATTCATACATATCCATCCTTTACACCCATAGGAAGAGCTTGAGCTAATGTAGTGTCAAACCAAAACTTTCCAATATTCCTCTTCTTTAATAGATTTTATTATCCATTTGCCATAAAATGCTATGCCTTGGAATTTTCAATCATGAAGACCCATTCCCCCATTCTTCTTGGGTAAACAACAAAATTTCTAGGCTACTCTATGGAAACCAAAGCCAAAGATAGAACTTATCTAGAGAAAATCTCTAAGCAACTTCTCCAACTTCTGGAAACAGGCCTTATATGGGACCCAACATGAGAAGTAATACACATGAGTCATAGCTAGGATCTTGGAGAAAATTTAAAACTTGTTAGCAAGGGAAATATTTTGAGTGGTCTAATAGGTAAGCTAAGCTTCAATGTTTTGTATGATATTTTTTCTTAGTTCTAAAGGGGAACTATGGATGGTGAAGGTGATACCCAAGAACTTAAACACTTCCCCATATTGTATTCATATCCACTAAAACTAAGTCAATCAAACTGGGAGAGGAGGTATAGATTGCTATAAATAGAGAGTCTCCAACTAGTGAATGTTGGAAGCAAAGGTAAGATAAAAATTATCCAAGTAGTGAATGACCTAAGTGAAGGAGCTAATGTAAGAAAAGAGTTATCTCTAGAGTGTCCATTGATCATTTGAGCTTGACTATTGGGAAGGAAAACATCCTTAATGATATGCAAATTGGCTTGATGTTCCAATAGATAACTAAAACCTTCACCTACAATGACATAGAGAGGGGAAAAGAGGGTATCCTTTTTTGATTGAGAGAAAAAGGTTGTTAGTCTCTAATTGAGTCTTTTTTATAGTGAGGAAAATAAAGGTATATACAAAGAGCATATTGAATTTAGAGATGAAACCATTTTTAAAACCCAAGGCTTTGAGTATGGAAAGAATTAAGTACCACTCAATGTGGTCATAGGATTTATTAAATTCAATTTTGAGAAAAATGGTCAATTCTTTAGAGTTTTTATCCCATTCTATTCCCTCCCAGATAGTGAATATGTTATCTCAAATATATATTTGCTTCTCATAAAATCTATTTTCTCTAGTCTTATTATAGCATGAAACAAATGGTGTAGATGCAAGGCTAAGGCTTTGATGGTGATCTTGTATAAAACATTAAGAAGTGTGATCAAACAATAATTGGTTATCAACTTAAGATATCTAGCTTTTGGGATAAGTTTGATATTACCCTTGTTAATTTCTAGTCCAAGAGAACCTTTTGCCAATCTTCTTGATAAACATGGAGTAGATTAGGGTCAATGAGGTCCAAAAGGAATTTTTAAAATTCATAAGGGAATCCATCTAGCCTAGGAGTTTTATCATTGGCCATTTGAGAGAGGGTCTTGTGTAGATCTTCAAGAAAGAGTGATCAATCACAAGTAGTTGTTTTAGCATCAAATATTTTGTTGGGGACATAATAATACAATCCTTGAGGGCTTTCTCCTTCTTGTTTAAAGGATCTTGTGAAGAAAATACTTACCTATAGTTTTATAAAAAGGCTCAAGTAACCTCTATGATGGTGGTACATCAAACCCATCCTCTTCGATGGCCTAGATGCAAGTGTTGTGATAATAGGGCCAAATATGATAGAGAAATTTCATAGAAACATTATATCCAATATTGAACCAATGTATTTTGACTTTGATATGATATTCTCTATCATCATAATATTCAACCAATAGAGGTTGGTGATGAAATCACACCACATGCTATTGGATATCATGATTAAGAGGGCAATACTCAAGATATCAAGAAACTTGAACCAACTCCTATTTGAGAGCAACATTGGACCAATGCCTAAAATTAAAAAAAAAAACATTTGCCAAGATATTTGAGAAAGGACATTATTTTGTGGATGACATATAACCACTATTAAATTCAAATAGTGGTGCTAGAAGTATGATAGGCTAAGTTTCATATCTTTCTAATATATAAAATAAAGGTGGGGTGAAAAATAAAGGAGGTATTTATAAAGAACTTTGAGGTGAACTAGCAAGGATTGGAGGTGGAGTTTTCAATGGATAAAAATATGAAAAAATGATTAGAGAGGATGACATCAGTGAGAACCTCCAAAAAATGAGTCAAACTAGATAGGGGAGAGAAGGAAAAAAATATTTATTAGAAAATATATATATATTTTTAAGGTGTTTCAACATTTTATTTTCTCCTTGTTGTTGATTAGACCATAAGAACCAAGTATGATTAGAGAATTAGAAGGAGGAGAAATAAGAATTAGGGTTAGAAAGCCCAAAATTATCCTTCATAAAGTATAAATCCTCACATTCTCCTACAACTCAATGCATAGGAAGGAGCCCAACTTTATCATTTACATATTTAACCATATTAAAGTCACCATTGATAATCTAAGTGGTAGGGGGAAGGGATAAATAAATCCATTGCTAAAAATCATATTTACTTGAAGCATCATTGGGAGAATAAATATTGAGAATGCCAAGCGGATGACCCACAAGCTTCAAAATAATCCAAATTGCAATAGGTTAGGTCCATTCCCCAAGTCACAAAATGGGAGTGGTATGTATCCAACACAAAAAACTCCTCTACCAAGAGTATCAGAGGTGGAGTAAAAGTAGCCTCAAGATGAGATAAACTGTAAGTACTATGTAGAATAAAATTTGTTACCTCAACTTCTTATAGGAAAGAATTTTGAAAGTACCAAATATCAAAGAAATGTTTGAAAGACTCAAGTAGACCAAGAAATTTATAAATGGATTCTTTGGACCATGAACATTCCATGAAAGATAATTCATTGGGAATTCTCAAGGAGTAGAACCGTCTCTATTTTATCAATATCTTCAGATTCTATGAGATAATCAAAGGTTGAGATAAAATATTGGTTATTCTCACTTATGAAGTTTAATTGTCTTCTCTTTTCCAATGGATCTCCTATGCACTCCATAATAGGACTTTGAGAGTGATGAATTACTCCAATGATTAGGTTGCTTGGAGGCACTAAGAGCAAAGAGGAAGGGGATATTGGAGAGGGGGTGATGGAAGATGATGGGGAGCTAGTAGGGTTCTCAACATGATGCTATGAGGGGATTAGAATGATGACTACATAGGTGGAGCTATTAGTAGTAGGGATGGGGGAGGATGACAATAATTCATCATTGGAGTAGTGGGAGGTAAGAGTTTGTGTGAGGGTCATGCAAGGGGTGAGAGACAATCATTTTTTTTATTTTTTGTTTGTCATTATTGTCCAGTTCTATATCCCATTGATATCTATTGGAATTGGTTCATTTGTAGGAGTAATAGTTTAAGGGGACTTGGATTTGAAGTGACCCTAAATGAAGGGAAAATATTTGATTTCATGGTTTATCAATTGATATCTATAACATGTATTCAAAAGGTTAATTTAAACCAAAATTTTCTAGAAATATGTGTCTCTAATATGGATGTCAATTAATTATTTTAGGTCCTTAGAGAGATCAACTTCAACACACACATGCACATGGGGGTAGACAACACAAAAAATGTATTCCTCCATGCAAATATTTTTTTAATAGGGGTGACTAATTATTATAGACAAGGTCACAATGGAAGAGGAAGACCAAGGAATTCTATCCACATCAAAAATTTCAAGGATATATCTGCAATGATAGTAAAATTATGGTTCCAATGTTGAAGAAAAAAAAGGGTATTCCTAATATACTAGGGATCTCTACTAAGGACATCCATGGAATGTTGAGGACCAATAACCTAAAAATGGAAAAAACCCTTAGTGAGGTTTTGTATATGCTCCACTTTAATACCATGGTGATGCCATGTATTTTGAATCCACTAATATATGAGGGTGTAATTGGGTATATATCCTAGGAAATACTTGATAAGCATGTGTTGCTCAAGATATTTTCATGCATTGTCAAAATATTCCATAGGAAGCACAATATCACGGGTGGAAGCATTACATTGTGGAATACTTTTGGAATGAGTTTTTGTAGGTGCTTGTTTGGATCCATGGCACTTTGCAGTAGAAATTTCACCAGGGGATGGAGTGTTAACAATAGTTGATGCAATATTATATTATCTACCTAAGGAAAAGAAACTACAAAGGAACCAATATTACAAGTAGCATAAAAAAAATCCTACAAAAAATATGAGATAAGGATGTGATGTGAGAGTGATTGGTTGTAATAATTCATACAATATGAAATGATATTGAAAAATGAATTGAACTCTAGACCATTTATAAGAAATTGTGATAGTTTCCAGTCCTAGCATCATCTGTAGACATTGTTTCCACTATTATTATAGTTTTCTTTGACATCTAGTTCGTAGATTCCTTTACATTGTGAATTTAATGTCTTCTATAAATGTGATTTCTTTAGCCTTGTTATTTGTAAACATACCTATAGGTAGTGATATAAAACTAATAAACATGACTTAATGGAAACTAAGGATTTCACTTGCACATGACAATCTAGGATTACCCCTAGAGACTCCATCAAAATTGAGTTTCAACATATGAGGAGGGAGAGGCTTCTATGAATTGTGACAAACTACATGCTTCCTAGGGTGAGATTTCCATGTCTATTACAAAGAAAGAGAAGCCATTTTTTTATGCTTTGTGTTATGAACCTTTCAATTAAAATGAGAACATCCACATAAATATTGCAATACTTATAAAATTAATCAAAATTATAATTGCAATATTGCAATATAAAATGGAAATGTAACTTTATCGATAAAACAATACCACAATAAAAAATTACTAGCCTCTTGAAGTGGTAAGCTCCTTAGAATCAGAGCATCAATATAATATGAAGAGTGGAAAAATTCCATATATGCTTTTTCCTATAAAAATAATTCCATTAACTCTAATCCTAGTGCTCAAAGGTCCATTATACATGCAAGTGTGGACCTAAAATATAAACTTCCAATAAATAAATAGTTACATATTTTATAATGATTACATTATATGGGCCCATGTGTGTAGGCACCTAAGGTGGAAAATACATATTTTATAATAATATTATTATGGGATCCAAAAATACCTTTCCCCTTCAAGAAGTTATATCCTCAAATATTGATATGAGGAAAGTACTACTATAGTTGCTAAAGTGGCACTATGTAACATCTTCTAGTTGTAGGCCTTACCATTGTCCTAGAACATCAATGATGTTATAGTTACAAAGTGTGTGAGTGAATTGATCAATACATTTTCTTAGGATCCAAAATGATAGATATTTCTTCATCCAACTCATGTAGCATAGATTAAACCTATAATTTATTCTAGATGATCTTCAATGAAGAAAAATGGAAGATTAGATGAATCTTAGATGAGGGAAATAGGTCAAGCTTGTACGTAACTAAACCATTTTATCTTAGTACATGGTAGGGGCCATAAAATTTTATTGTAATATTTTTGTTGTTGGAAATTTTGAGTAATAAGGTTTTCATTGATGTCAAGTGTTTGGTGCAAGGCAAAGTCCATTTTGGTACAAGTAAAGTGGTAAAATAATTGGTTATAATATTTTATATTATAAACCAAAAAGGTTGGATAAAAGGTTTGAAGACAAAATATTACCCCCATGGTTTTAAAGAGAGAAGGAGATATTATAATATTTTAAATATTATAATAATTAAGCCAAAAGAGCTTAAGAAGGGAAAAAGAATTGATGAAAACCCCATACAAAAGTATTATTTAATACTAAATTAAAAAACCCAGGTGTTGTAGGTGAGTTGGAGAGGAGAGGGAAATCCTCCAAGAGAGGTCCTAGGTTCAAATCTCCACCCTACCAAAAAGCTGAATTGGATATCCAAAATCCAATTGATAATGTTGGTGCGAGCAGGGTCGAGTGCGACTCCCGGGTAACTTTGACGGTGTAGAACCCCCTGTTCGTGGTCTCTCAGACCAAGGTGGCCCCACAAGGGGTTTTTTGCTTTAAAAAAATACTAAATTAAATAATATTTAAAGTTAAATATTATATTAATAAATAATTAAATTTGATTTTGGCTAACGCACCAAAAAATAAAATTTAATATTGGAGGCATATATTTCTACCGATATTTATAAATTTACCTTGGAGTATATAAAAGGAGGAAACACAAATTAAAAATGAAAATTTGAATGCTTGAGAGCATAAGCACATGCGAACGAAATCAAATAGAGGAGATAGGAGAAACATGGAAGTTTCTCATTCACCGGATGAATTCAAAGAGTAAATTAAAAGTAACAAGTGCTTTTGGTGTAGCAAGGGCTAGTAGCCCAAGTGACAGGCGGGTCTTGCATTGGTCGTTGGCAAAATGAAGGTTCAGGGTTCAATTACCCCAAGAACCAATTGAAAGTTTTAATTTTTAAAACTGGGTTGTGGCAGGTATAAAGTGATGAGACTAAATTTTAGTATCAATCGCTTGGCTAGCACAAGCGGTCGAGCGATGCGCTTGGTGAGCAGAAGTTGGAGGTTTGATTCTCGTTCGTGACAAAGCAATTAAATTTTTTGGTAAAAGTATGCACCATGACGATTTTATAAGGTATGCACTGCACTATTGATTATTGGCTATAGAATATTTGGTGGATGTTAATTTGACCTATGGTTTAAACATTAGGAGATATAAGGTAAAATATTTTGCATTATGTTAAAGGTTTGAATGGCATTTATTTTATGAGATTGGAGTGATAAGTGTGTAGTTGGTTTATGTATCATTGTAATTCTTTTATCTTTGAAAATAAATTGGAGTAAAAATTATTTTGAAAAAGTGGAGATAAAAGGTGTAAGAGTCTTGTTATTTGATTGTAATTCTTGTTTTATAAAAGGGAGAAATATTTGAGAGATTTTTGCATTGTCAATGAAAACTAGAGAAGAATTATAGAATATTATTTTTAGATTTTTTTGAGAATCTTGTTCAGGGGATATTCATGTGAGGGTTTTGAGATAGACTATTGTTATCTAACCTTGGTGTAGCACAAAAGGAATTTATTTTGAGTGAGACAAGTTTTGAATATATATCTCCATCAAAGCAAAAAGATATGGGCACATCATCCTCTATTTGAGCTGTTGGTTGGAATGAATGTTGTAAAACATAAGGTGGAGTGGAAAGGATTGTTTGATAAGTATTGTTGGAAATATTTGAGTGAGTTGTATGTGCTTTAGTGTTGAATATTTTGAGAACACTTGAGATAGATATTATGAATTATTTGAGTTAGGGTTTGAGATCTACATTGTGCTATTTTTTGCAATAAGTGTGAAATATTTTGTTAGGGCTTATAAGCAAGTTGTGCTTCATGGTTGAATGATAGTGTGAAACTCTTGAGCATTGGTTTTGAGTGATACTGAAAGTGAATGTGCAAACATTAGAAATTAGATTTGTGGAAGCAACAGACTTAATGATTGAGTAGAACATATTGATTTTTTGATAGAGTACATCATTCTCTATATGTTCCAGAGGTTAAAGAAATTTTGGATAGAATATTTCTAAACTACTTCAAGTTAAATTAATTGCCTTGAATATTAGACAAAGCATTTGATAGCATTGTGTGCAATATTTGAGATTGATTGAGCATATTTTGTGAGTTTTTTGAGCATGTGTTAGAATAGGTTTGAGCATATGCTAGAGCATATTTAAGCAAGTCTTGGTGAATACTTAAAGATAGATTGAGTAAGCTATTGAGAGGACTTGAAGGTATATTTGAGCAAGTCTTGGTGAACACTTGAAGGTATATTTTAGAAAGTCTTGGTGAAGACTTGAAGGTATATTTGAGCAAGTCTTGATGAAGACTTCAAGGTATATTTGTGCAAGTTTTGGTGAAGATTTGAAGATATATTTGAGTACGTCTTGGTGAAGACTTGAATGCATATTAAGCAAGTTCTTAAGAGGAATTTAAGGTAGATTTGAGCAAGTCTTAGTGAAGACTTGAAGGTAGATTTAAGAAAGTCTTGGTGAAGACTTGAAGGCATATTGAGCAAGTTCTTGAGAGGACTTGAAGGTATATTTGAGCAAGTCTTGGTGAAGACTTGAGAGAATATTGAGAAAGTCTTGATGAAGACTTGAAGGTATATTTGAGAAAGTCTTGTGAAGACTTGAGACAACATTAAGAGTAGGTTTGATTTGTTCAAGCTTTGTGTTAAATATTGGGGTAGATCTAAGTAGAATTGATCAAAAAAATGTGTTGAGTCTTGGGGACAAATTTGAGACATAAATTAGTGCAAATTTATGAGCATATTTGCAAGCAAAGTTAGAGCAAAGTTGTACTAAAATTGGGACATATTTTGTTGTAGATTTGAGATAGAGCTAAGAGAAAGCTTTGGAAGTGACAGAGTAAAGAGGAAAATAGTCTCTAGTGGATAGATATCCATTAGCCAGTGTAGTGGAGAAATATATCTCCTGTGGAGAGAGATCCACAAGACAAAGCAGTGGGGGTAGAAGTCCTCTAAAAGAACACCAGTTATAGTAGAGGGGAAAGAGTTCTCTTGTGGATATAGATCCATAAACTAGAGCAAGGGGAAATATTTCTCCTATGTATTGTGATCCATGAACCAATTGGGAAGATAGAGTTCTTCTATGGAGAGAGATCCACGAACTAGTTAAGGATATAGAGGTCTCCTAAATCAAGTTCCACAAACTAGAGAAAAGTGAAAAGAGTTATCTTGTGGAGAGAGATCCAAAAATTAGAGCATAGGGTATTTGTGTCTCCTTTGGACAAAGATTCATAAATATTGTAATAGGGAATTGATTCCCAAGATATTTGTTGAAAATTTTTTAGTAGAAATATTTTATCCATGGAGTAGCCCGCATTGGGTGAACCACATTAAATTGGTGTCTCCTTTGTGTGTGATGTTTTGTGCATTTTTTTTTATTACTAATATTGATATTTCCATTGATAATATTGGATAATATTGTTTGTGAAAGAAAAGTGAAAGTTGGTCTTATACTGTTCAACCCCCCTCTCAGTATAAGCTTGTGTTCTTCATTGGTTTCCATGAAGATATACTAAATATTATTATTTTTTATAGATAGATAAATACCATATCCCCCACATCAAAACTATGCTCTGAATTGTGTCATTTAGCCTGTTAATGCATCTAATTCCAGGTCATCTCCAAGTTCTCCTTGAGATTCTAGATAAGTGTTATGCATTGATGAATAGTTTTACCTACCACTTAGACCCTAGAAATTCCTAGAATATAGAAGGATGAAACTAGAGGAGTGTGGCCATACATTGCTTCAAATGGTGTAACCTTGATAGTAGTATGATAAAAAGTATCATACTATAATTCTATTAGAGAGTCTCACTTAACCCATTATGTTGGATGTTTTTATGCATGGTAGTGGTGGTAAATATCCAAGAACTTATTTATAATATCTATTTATTCATCTATTTTTGGATGGTATGTTGAACTATGAGTGCCCTACACTTTAAACAACTCTTGCCAAAAGTGACTAGTAAAAGTAGGGTCCTAATAAAAAACTATATATTTGGCATGCCATGTAGGAAAAAGATAGAGTCCAAGAAAATTAGAGTGACACATAAATTAGTATACTTTATGGGATTATCCACCACCACTAGAATTATTTATTTAAACCTAAATTTTTTAAGCCCTTCAATAAATTCCATGGAGATATCAATCCACACTTGGTATGGAATTAGCAAAGGCTAAATTGTGCTTGGGTTACATACAATTTTTCCTTTCATCCTTTGGAAGGAATAACATGGAGCTACAAAGGTTTGAATGCCCTTTTTCATTCTCATCCATAAGAATGTGTTCTTGGTACACTAATATATTTTATACAACCCTAAATATCTTATATTTGGTGATGCATGCATTTCCTACAAAAAGGATTTGCATATTAGTAAATTTTTAGGAACAATAATTTGACCATGATATATCAAATACTGTCTATCTAATAAAAATCTAGTGGGAGTCTAGGATCATCTTGGAGTTGTCTAATAATGGATTTCAAGGAATAGTCCTTAGCTAATTCTATAATATAATGGGCCCATTAATAAATTGGGGTTCATATCGAATACAATAGACTATGATCCTTGTATTGTTAGAAAAGTACATCATCCACTACATACTCCTTTTTTATAAATGATATCATAATCATAGCCCAATAGTTTTAACACCCAATTTTTCTATTCTAGTGTGGATACCCTTTGATCCAAAAAATATTTGAAACTTGATGGTCTATTTTAATTGAAAAGTGTCACCCAAGAAGGTATGACTAGTAATGGTCAACAACATGCAAAACAACAAATATATTTTTGTAGGTGGATTTTCTAAAATATCTTCCTAATAGTGCCTTGATGGTAAAATCCAATGGTATTCCTTATTGCATAAATACTATCCAAATTCCATTTTTTGAAGTCTTACCTTCAATTAAAAAAGGCCTTGAAAAATCAGGTGTTGCTAACATGAACATCAATTGCATGGCCTATTTAAGATTTCAGAAAGCTCATTTTTCTATTTTTAGCAATAGGAATGAATTTTTCTTCAATATCTCTATCAATGAGGTTATGATATTTACATAATTCTAAAAAAACTTCTAGTAATACCCAACAAGGCCCAATAATCCCTCAAGTCCATTGAGGGTTGTGGAATTTGGCCATTCTTGTATAGTTATGATTTTCTTTAGGTCCACTTTTGTTGGTAATTTTGGGTTTGAGATCCTAGCTTCCTATCTATGAGTTGTCATTGATGTCAAAAGGAACTGGCATTAATGTCAAGAGGATTTATTGGCTTCAAAGGTTGAAGATTCCAAAGAATCTTTTCTAGAATATTTCGGAGAGATTCCATGTGGCAGATAAAAAGGTTTTTATCAAAACCATGGCAGGTTTAAGGGTTTTTATTAAAACCAGGTGGATGCATTAAGGGTTTTTCTCAAAACCACTCTCAAATTAATGCAAAGGCTGGAGACACTTATTAATTAAATAACTTAATTAATAAAACCTTTTTTAAGGTTTTTTAATTAATTATTTATTTGATTTAAGTGATTAAATTATTTTAATAATTTAATGGGTTCTCCACCTAAGGTCTAAGGTCTAAAAGACCTTTGATTATTTTTTAAATAATCAAAAGGGTTTCATAAACCCTAAAGTTGTTTCGAAGGTGCCAAAATAATATTAATTCAAAAAGTTCAAATTATCCTCCCGTCGACGTCATGCATAGCATGGAAGTTTGGCTATATAAGCCATAACCTATAGTCCAAAGCAAATGTGTCAAATAAATTGGAATTGCACAAAGGTTGGGAAGTAAAAGCTACGGCTATCATTTTTTTTCCATGTTTATCCACCGCCAAAGGGTTAAGGAGAAGGAGACTCTTGCTAGCCTTCAAGCTAGCATCGTTGGCCTAGTGGCAACGACTGTTCTATGAAGGTGCTTGAAGGGAGGTCAAGCATTCGACTCCCACCGTGGAGTGTGAGAAGAGTTTTTGTGCTCTAATTTTTTTGGAGGCACTGTTGACCCATGATTTTTGAAAACATTTTTTTGGTAAGGTTTTTTAAATAAAATATGCATTTTTGTTAAAGAAGAAGTGGTTGGGCAGATTTATTTAAAATTATTTTTAAGTTTAAATGCTTCTTTGGAGATATAAGGTTGATAGTGTGTGGTTGAGATTTTTGGCTTGATTGTTGAGTGAGATTTGCCTAGAAGCTATTATTCCTTGAGCATGGTTTAATTAATCTGGAGAAATAAGGTGTAAAAGGATATATTGTTTGTATGCTTTATATTTTTTGTAGTTGACTTCTAAGGATTGGAGTCATAAGGTGTTTTATGGAATAAATATTTTTGTGGTTACTTTTATGATCTAACCCTAACTTGGTGGCAAAGTTGAGGGTGATGTTGGTAACAAAGTTGAAGAACTATTCTCTTCTTCCTCAAACAGAGGTATGGGCAACTTCTTCCATGTATATTGTTGATGGTGTGTTTTCTGAAATTGAGTTTGGAGTGAAAAGGTTGTCTACTAGGTATTCTTGTTGGTGTAAATCCCATTTTCTGGATATTGAAGATTGTTTATGCATTAAAATCATTGATGAGTTTTTTGGCTGAATGCATAATTATGGTTGAGGAAGAGGAAGCATTTTTGCACTAGGGTTTATTTTAGTAAGTCTTGCTACTTGCTTTGAGTTGGTGAAACCCTTAGATGGTTGTTTTGAGATTGATGGTTGAGTTGCTTCCATAGAGGTTGTTTTGATCAAGTTAATGCTTTACTTGATACATGATTTGGGCTTACTCCATTGAGATTGATTTGAGCAAGTTATTCTTTGCATTTGTGATTTATGTTGGTGGTTGTTTTGTTCAAATATCTTTGGAGGGAAAAGGATGTCTACTAGTTTCCTTTTCATGTAGTGAATGGTTGAATGCTTCAAGGTTAATGTTGAGTTGAATGATGTTGGTTAAACCTTGTCTATGAGCATTGTTGTTGAAGCCCTAATTGGTTGAGAAAAGATATTGGTTGTGGAAAGAACATGAGTATCATTGTTATATGAGATATTGCATGGTTGGAAATTGTTGGGTCGTGTTTCATGTTCTTGAGAAAAGCATACTGCATCTATCTTATTATTTTGAGATTGAGATTGAGTTGAGATTGAGATTGGGAGTTAAGTATAGAACATATTGAGTCTCTAACAATTCTCTTTATGTTTCTATGATATTTGAGATTGATATTGAGAGTTAAGTATAGAACATATTGAGTCTCTAAAAATTCTCTTTATGCTTCTATGAGTGTATCGCTCCAAATTTTTTGCACCCTTACCTTCAGGCTATAGGATCCGTGCCCGAAAGGGGGATGTGAAAAGGATGGGACAATACCTCGGACTGAGAGGCCCTTTGAAGGTCCCGCCTCTCGGGGGAGGTGTATAAGGGTGAATTTTCGATGGATGGTGGGTTCACCAGGAAACTTTTGAATGGCAGTTTCCACGCCTAGGTTGATAGTGTGTTTGATGTGTTCATTTTTATGCTTTAATCATTCAATTCCTAGGTTTGGCCAAATGAATCTAAACTGTTCTATATGAAATGCAAATTTAAATGAATACAAAAAATAGATTTAAACAGAAAATACAGAGAACAAGCTAGATGAGAAAAACCATACCTGATTTCGGATGTCTGATGGAGGTTCTGATTTTTGAAGCAGTCCAGATCGCCTCTGATATGACAGGATCGTCTGATATCAGACAAGATCGTCTGAGATCTGGCGAATTCGTCAGAAGAATTCGTCAGGGACCTGCAATCAGAGAAATAGACACAGAATACAGAAAATGCAGCTATACTAACAGAGGAAAATGATGTAGAATGATAATAATAATATTAAACTGATAATTACAAAATAAAAATATAAGTGCATTACAATGATTTAATGACAATTATGACTTTATTATGCATTTAAGCTACATGGGTGAACTCCAAGATGCAGAATAGTAATAAGTCTAACTAATGCAAAGCAAAACAGTAGATAATGGGCAGAGAATGCAAACTCAGGGCACTGATTGCCCCCAATGTTGGCTGCAGTCGAGATCATCTACAGGATACGAAATCGTCTCGAATTTTGGCGTGATCGTCCGAGATCGTACAGGATCGTCTACGATGATCTGAGCTTGCTCCGACTAAAAAATAGTGAAGTTCCTACAAACAAACTTGGAAAAATACGAAGGCAAATAGTAATTTAAGATACTCTAATGCAAATAAAACTCGTGTTACAAAAAATTTCAGCCAGGGGAATGTCAAGGGGAGGGCCTAAGATTAAATAGGCATAGGAAGGAGGTTGGGAGGTTGGAGATCATCCCAATTTGGGAGATCTCCAATGGGGGAAGTCTCTAACCGCGCAGACACGCTTTTGCCCCGGTTAGAGACGTCGTTGAAACAGAAGCTAATTATGAAAAATTAGTTTTGGGACGAAATCGTCTGGACGTTCTTCTCCAGACGAATTCGTCCGATCTGAGGCGATATCGTCTGATCGGCGACGATATCGTCCAACGGTCACAACAAATCCTAAAAATGGCATGAAAAACAAGGGGAGCGGTTTAACAGGCGGTTAACGGGCGTTCGGGATTGAAATTTGAATTTGAATTATTACTAAAGTAATTTTAATTATTTGCTAAGGTTTTACTGTGCCAATTTTAGGGTGCTACATTTTGCCCCCTCTTTAGCGAATTTTTCGAAGAAAATGCGTTAAAGACGAGTTTTTCCCATTTTACGAGAAAGCAAAAATATACTCAATTTTTTAGACGACGATTCTTGGTCGAATCGTACGAATGCTGACTATGGTGCCCCCTCCGTGTTTTTACCCAAATCGAACGTTTGAGGTAAAAACGCGGAAAAGCAAAATTTTTAAAAATGTTTTTAATTGTTTTTGAATAAAATTAAGAAAAATAGGGAAAAACCCTAATTCATTTTTATTGTTCATTTTCCTGATTTCTAGAGCTCTGCAGACAAAAATGGTCGAGACAACACACCGATCGACAGAGGTCCGACGTGGGCTACGGGTAAGGATCTAATCCTAGTAGATTAGGTTTAATGTAACTTTATGCAATTCTTTTGATTTAAATTTGATTGTTTGGGGCATCACGGCCATTTTTAGGCCGTCGACGTCGTCGGGACAAAATCGTCTCGATTTCGTCGAAATCGTCCCTAGATCGTCGATTTCGTCTGATGGCGAAATCGACGAATTAGGGGCGATTTCATCCAACAAGGGGCGATTCCCAAGTTGCGAAATCGGAGACGATTTAGTCCTCACAAAGGATGATTTTGCCCAATGTGGGACGATATCATCCAATGGTGGACGATATCATTTTAAACTTGATTTTAAGTTGTTTAATTTGCATGCTTGAGTTATTAATGATTTTGTTGTTTTATTGTTTGTTTTGCAGAAGGGATTACTAAAGAGCCAGGAATGGAAATACGATGGACTAAGAGATGACTTGGCCGCTCTTGACCAGGCAGAGCATGACCGACTAGGACAGGTCGGTCTACAGCATGTGGCAGAGATGCCACAAGTACCGACTGACATAGGGCTACTAACAGCCCTAGCAGAGAGGTGGTATCCGGGGTCGTCCTGCTTTCGGTTACCGATAGGGGAGATGGCTCCCACTCTAGAGGACGTATGGAGGATCCTAAGGATCCCCATACAGGGACGGCTGATGATGCCTATGGCCAATCAGGGCCAGGCGATGATGAGGCTCACTGGAGACCCGAGCTTCACCCTGGAGAAGGGCGGAGTGAACATCGAGTCGCTACGGCAGATGCCTGGGGCATCTAGGCTGACACGGGTTTTGGTAGGGGTTGTCGGTGGCTTACTGCTGTGCCACCAGAGTGGGTGTAGACTACCGTGGGTGCTCTCAGACATAGTCTACGACATGAGAGACCATGGGTATAGATTTGCATGGGGGAGCTTTGTACTCTACCGCTTGTATAGGATCCTGCATGGGGTCGTATACAAGGGAGGTCGATGTCTGGTCTTGACATCATTGCTACAGGTTTGGTGTTGGGAGCACATTGCGGTGCGGAGGCCGGTAGGGCTCCCATTGATAGGTGTTGACGGGGAGAGACCCCGGGTTTTCTACTGGTGGTTACAGAGGGGTTCACAGTGGTGGATAGATCTGTCGATGTCTCGGAGGTTGCTAGATGACCTCATCCCAGACCAGATCACCTAGAGGCCATGGCGAGAGCACCCCGGGTGGGCGAGAGGATGGGCAGGAGTCGGCTCGCATCAAGCGAGTCTACTAGCTGAGGATGGAGCGAGGAGAGGTAGAGCTCCACCGCTACGATCGAGTACTATGATAGTTCGGTCTACAGTAGGGGATCCCTTCTCTCAGGGATTACGAGTACTCTCAAACTATTCAAGATAGTACTACACTGAGCGGGGCTCCAGATATGCAATGATTCTAGAGTCAAGACACGGACGATGCCCCCATCCAGCCAGTGGATGGTGACGATGCCGGGGTTGTAGATGGCTACGATGCTTGGTACGTAGGCATCCGCCCTCCTCGGATGACGAGGGCATAGGGTCCAGTACACGCTATGGTGCGCCAGATGGGGAGGCGATGACAGGCTGCTATTGAGGTAGCACGGGGTCATGGGGGGAGAGAGCAGTGATGGATCTCATAGGAGAGATGCCAGAGGATGGCACGGGCTCCATAGAGGCCATGGGAGATAGGGCGGAGGGAGGAGAGGCTCCCTTCATAGCAAGGGGAGAGACCACCATCGCCTGATAAGGGCAAGGGTGTTGACATAGGGGAGAGCAGTGAGACGGTGGCTCTTCAGGCTGAGGCTGCCCACCTCCGAGCTCAGGTGCAGTCACTGCAGGATGAGGCCACTCAGCTGAGGATGTAGGTACGGACACTGCAGGATGAGACGACACGGCTCAGGGTACGGAGCGGAGGAGCGAGCAGGGATGATCTAGTGTGGTCGATGATGCAGACCACATTCTACTAGGGTGTATACTTCCAGCTGGTTCCAGAGGGCCAGAGGGTACAGCTGTCGGCCAACATTGCAGAACCAGTCAGGCTGGGATCGGTGAGGACATCCTCCCGATCGACGACGAGGACCCGAGATACATCCCGGACCTCTATGGGACCACCTCCTCCATGTCAGGGTGGGGGAGGAGATGAGGCTGAGAGCTCGAGGGCTTCTCGAGGCTAGGTGTCTATGGACTGCATAGATTTTATAGAGATTTGTTGAGAGGATTGAGTATGCCGAGGTATAGATTGTGGCATACCAATCCAGTTTTGATATGATGTATATAATTTTTGGATATATATAGATGATCTTGTTTCTGATGATATGACTTGTTCATATGTTTTTATGATGCTTTACTGTTTGAATTGTTTGCTTATTGGATTGAGGATTCATATAATTATGTCGTTTTGAAATATTATAATTTTGATGTCATGCTGTAAGATTTTAAATGAAATAATCTGATGTAAACAATTGGTGGTTGTGGTGTGATTTGATAAAAAATAAAAGGGACTTCTAACAATAATTTCAAAGGACATTGTCACTATTATAGACCATTTCATGGAGTCGCCGCTCACTCGGTCGTCAAGCTAATCCCAGTATAGAAATATTGTTAAAAGTAAAAGAGTGCTTAAGAGACTGTCTTAAGACTTGGTGTTGTAATGATGGAGATAATGATGGTTTGATGATTTGTTTTCAGATTTTCATAAAAATAGTATGCATGAAATACAAAAAGAAATATGATTTTGCTAGGCATAAATTCCTAAGTGTGATAAAATTTTGAACAATTCCTTAGAATTTATACCATGGTTGCAAAAACTGAATTTGAACATAATGTCATGAAATAGAATAAGTGTTTGTTTGTTTGTAAAGCATAATTGTGTAACATAATGATGCAAGTCATATGTTTTGATGAATTTTGTTTTAAAATAAATGGAAAAGAAAATTAGAACGATGGTTTGCGCTAGGCATAGAATTATAGGTATAGACTTATACCATCATCGCGAAATCCAAAGAAGAAAATAGATTGTTGGTTTTATTGCAAGATGCATTTTTGACTTTTGATAAACAGAAAAATAATAATATGAAAATTTTGTTTGAAATTATTTTTGAGATTTTATGAGAAGATGTATGTAATTGCTTTTATACAAAACAAAAATTCTGAAATAAAAGGATAAAATTATTCCGAAAAGAGTTACGGAGATATTTTAAATTATCTCAAAGAGAAATGTAGATTTATAAGGAATCCTCATGTGCAAATGTGAGTTCATTACCAATCTTGATTTATCATAATGATACAAAATCTCTCAAATACAAATGTGTGTGCGATTGTATTGTTCATTTACCAATTTTGAGCAAGATAATTTGATACAAGTAATTTGCCTTGACCAAATAAATGTTCGTTGACCATGATTTATATGCATGTAACCGTACCAAACTACTATGTAAGTTAGGTTATCAAGAGCTAGCTAATCCATAAGCTGACAGAGGTCTGTACAAAAGAAGGTCGCTAATGTGACAGACATATCGCCACGCTAGGATTTACCCAAGGCCAAGCGGGTTGGGCACAAACCACCTGTTATGGGGCTTACCTCACAGTTTTCGAATAATTGAGAATTCCAGGGATTCAAGCTCATTCACCCTTCTTTTCTTTTCAAGGGGTAGGGAAAGGATTTTATTGTATTTTGCTTTTGCTTTTCTTTTTTTCTTTTTTTTTTTTTTGTACTTTTGTATTTTTGCTTGATATTTGAGATAATGCTGAAATATTGTTGTGATGATTCAAAATAACCTTTTTCTTTTTCTCTTTTTCTTGAACTTTTCTTTTCTTCCTATGCTAGGGATACTTGCTCGGATTAGCTGTAGAGCAAGGGATTTTTATTCTGGGTAGGGGTGAGCTTGTCCTTTTGTCAATTCTCAAAGATTCTAGACCATGTGCATGATAGGATAGCAGGGGAAACTTTTCGCTCAAGAAACCATTTCTACTATGTAGCATCATATTGAATTTGCAATGAAATCATTTTAATGTGAAAAGATATACTTGGTTCAAGTAAATAACAAGATCAGTTCTCTATGCTCAAAACTTTATTTAATTCAAATGTGGACTTTGATATAAGAGAGATGAATAATCATAACAAATAAAATCAAGATATTTATTCATGTGAATGTGAAAGTGCGGGATTCCAAATAAATACTAATTTATCCAAAATAACTAAAAATATAACTGCAATACTTCACAAATTGATAGATATAAAAATAAAAGATGTTTTTGAAGATTTTGATGATTTGGATGTTTTTGGTGTTTTTATATTTTAAGTTTATAAATTGAAAGAAATACAAGATAGTTGTTTTTTGAAATGTTTTAAACAAATATATACAATGATGAAATGACCAATTTTTATGCATAGTAACGTTTAAGATGCATAATGTTCATAGGTTCTTTAAGTTCTTTACCATCTAAGGTAGATAATTTGTATGCTCCTGATCCAAATTTAGCAGTGATGACATATGGTCCAAGCCAGTTGGGCTCAAATTTACCTTTAAGGTTTGTAGTTGCATTAGTATTTTTTTGATTTTCTTTTAAGACAAGGTCACCGATCTCAAAGGATCGAGGATGAACTTTCTTAAGATATGCTCTCTTAAGCTTGTTTTGGTAGGCGCGAAGATGCTCCAAAGCATTAATGCGCTTTTCATCTAGAAGTTCTAGTTGACTAAATCTGCCAGCACGATATTCATCCCCTACTTCAGTATCTTGAAGTAGTAGAGCTAAAGAAGGAACTTCTAATTCAAAGGGAAAAATGGCTTCAGCACCATAAACCAAGACAAAAGGTGAAGTTCCAGTGGGGGTTCGAACACTAGTTCGATAAGCCCACAAAGCAGGATATAACTGAATGTGCCAGTCTCGACTGGTTTTATTGACCAATTTTTTGAGAATTTTGATTAAGGTTTTATTAGATGCTTATGCTTGACCATTACCCTGAGGATAATAGGGAGTGGACCAGCGATGTTGAATTTTATATTTTTGACATAATTTCTTGACATCTTTATTTTTGAAACAAGTTCCATTATCGAAAATGAGATTGGCGGGAATTCCAAACCTACAAATAATTTGATTAAAAACAAACTTGGAAACTTGTGTTCCAGTGCAAGAAGCTAATGGCATAGCTTCAACCCACTTCATGAAATACTCAGTGGCAGTTATGATGAATTTGTGTCCATCAGATGACACAGGGTTTATTTTTCCAATGATGTCTAGGCCCCATTTTGAAAAGGGCCAAGGAGATGAAATAGCCTGCAGCTCTTGTGCAGGTGCATGGACAAGGTCAGCATGTTTCTGGCACTTGTCGCAATGTCGCACATAATTATGTGCATCAGTTTCCATGGTAGGCCAAAAATATCCTATCCGAAGGAGTTTCTTAGCAATGGCGCTACCACTAAAATGTCCCCCACAAGATCCATTGTGGGCTTCATTCAAAGCTGATCTGGATTCTTCTAAATTCAAACATCTCAATAAGATGCCTTCAAAAGATCTTCTGTACAAGGTATTACCAATAATCACAAAGCGACTTGCTTGTCTACGTAATAACCTACGTTGGTTGCTAGTGCAACCATCAGGGAAGGTTCCTTTTTGCAAAAAATTAAATATATCAATATACCATGGTTCAGGAGTTGTTTCGTTGATGAGAAACACATCCAAAGGTTCTAAACATGATTTGCTTGAAGTGGGTTCCTGGAGTCGATGAATAATGATGGTAGCATATTCATCGTCTAACTCCAAGGGTAAAAGAGATGCAGTTGTAGCCATAGCGTCAGCCGCACGATTGCTAGTTCGAGGAATAGCTTCCAAAGTAACTTTATCAAACAAGGATAACAACTGCAAAACATATGCTTTATATGGGCGTAATTTATCATCTCTGGTCTGATAAACATCATTGATTTGATTTATGACAAGTTGGGAGTCATCGAAAACCAATAAAATTTTGATTTTCAATGCCAAGGCAGCTCGTAATCCAAGGATAAGAGCTTCATATTCAGCAATATTATTGGTGCAAGCAAATGTTAATTTGAAGGACAGAGGAATAAGATGTTTTTGTGGAGATATTAAAATAATACCCGCACCAGCCCCACTCATGCATCGGGCTCCATCAAAGTATAAGGACCATTGCTCGGAATGGTCTGCCTCAAGTTTAAGGCATTCATCAGGAAACTCAATGATGAGGGGATGAGTAGATTCTAAGGGTGCAGTAGCTAATTGATCTGCTATGATTTGACCTTTAACAGACTTTTGTCCTATGAAGGTGAGTTCAAATTCGCTTAGCGCAAGAACCCACTTGGCTGTGCGACCAGATAAATACGGTCGACTCATGAGATATCGCAAAGGGTCGAATTTGGCAATAACATAGGTTTTCTGACTGAGCATATAATGTCGTAGTTTTTGTGTAGAAAATATGACTGCTAGACATAATTTCTCTAATATGGTATAACGAGTTTCATAACTGATTAAGGTTCTGCTAATGTAATAATTAGCACGTTCTTTCTTCTCATCATCCAGCTGAGCTAACATAGCTCCTAAGGCAGAATCAGAAGCAAAAATGTACAAGATAAAAGGATGATCAGATCTAGGTGGGGAAAGCACTGGAGGTTTGAGGAGATATTGCTTAAGGAGTTCAAATGCTTCTTGGCATTCATCGTCCCAATGAAAAGAGACATCTTTCTTAAGAAGCTTAAGAAAGGGTCCGATTTTGTCTGCCAACTTGTCGATGAAGCGACGAATAGCTTGAAGCTTACCTTGTAAACTTCGTAATTCTGATATATTTGTGGGTGCGGGCATATCTGTGATAGCCACGATCTTGAGAGGGTCAATTTCAATGCCACGTAAAGAAACTATAACCCCTAATAATTTATCGGACTTAACTCCGAATATGCATTTAGCAAGATTTAGTCGGATAAGATATTCCCTTAACCGATCAAATACTTTCCTTAAGTCATTTAAATGATCATCTTCTTTGATGGAACGAGCTATGATATCATCTACATAATCATGTAGGATATCATGCATCATGTCATGAAAAATATAAGTCATAGCTCGTTGATAGGTTGCACCTACGTTCTTTAAGCCAAATGGCATCACTTTCCAACAAAAAGTTCCCCAAGGGGTAATAAAGGTTGTTTTGGCCTGATCTTCAGGAGCTATCCTGATCTGATTATAACCGGAAAATCCATCCATTAAGGATATCATTCCACTTTCGACAGTAAAGTCAATGATCTGATCCATGTTGGGAAGAGGAAAATCATCTTTAGGGCATGCAACATTAATGTCTCTGAAATCGGTGCAAACCCTAACTTTAGTGGCTTCTTTCTTAGTTACTGGAACTACATTTGAGATCCATTCGGCATAGTCAATGGCTTGTATAAAAATGACTTTCAACAATTTTTCTAGTTCTCCTTTGACTAGTAAGGCCACTTTGGGATGCATTTTTCTAAGTTTCTGTTTAACAGGTTTAGCATCTGGATGGACTACTAGATGATGCATGACTACAGAAGGGTCCAGGACCTGGCATGTCTTCATATGTCCAAGCAAAGACATCTTCATAGTCTTTAAGAAATGAAATGTATTTATCTTGTTTTTCTTGACTTAATTCTGATCCAATATTAATTATGTGAGGGTTATGTTCGGTTCCAATGTTAATTTTTATAACGTTTTCAACTTCCATATGTAAATCTCTCTCAAAATTAGGTGGGGCGGGTGAAACACCCAATTCTTGTAATTCTTCCAAGGTTAGCTTGGATAATTCATTTTGAGGAGTCGAGGCCTCAAGCTGGGCTATACTAGGTATAGAGCCATCAAAATAAAATTCATTATATAACAATTCCTCAATGGAAATATCATGAAAGATATCTCCCTCCAACTCATCGTCGGATTCGGCAATCATCTCAGGGTAGGCTATGGATAGCATATTGCAAGTAAAAGAATTATTCTTTGGATATAAAGAATCTTGTTTATCTAGATAATCTTGATAACATATGAGATGGTCATCATCCTCAAATGGAAAGGGCTGACCTTTACTAGAAAATAGGCCCACACCACAGTGGGCAGGCCACGGTTCTACCTCGAAAGGTTCTTTCATACCATTTTGGAAAGGTCCCAAACCTTTCCCTTTATATCCCAATTTAAGCATTATGGGCTTAGCTTTAATATATTCATTAGCAAAATAGCATCGAGCATATCCATCACAATGTGTCTTGATGTTTCGGGGTATTCTTCCCCAATCATATCCTTTATAAACAAAAGCACAACTTTCGACTTGGTAGATACTTCCCATAGGTTGTGGGAGGCCCAAGGTACGAGGAGAAGGTGGGAGTTTATTTAAAAGGAGGGAAGTCTGCATGGCGGTGTTGATCTCTTTGATATAAGAATTTTAGATAAATCGGGTAAGAGCTCATCAGTGAGAGCATAAGAGGTAGAAGGAACATTTCCTTGATCTTCTGATGTGGAAAGAATGCCTGTAGTGGATGATGATGTTATAGGGATATCGATGGATGAGTCTATCGGTATGGAAGTTATAGGGGTAAAACAAGAAGCATTGGTTGTAATTTTGGGATCTTTTCGAGGTCCTAATGTGGTTTGTTCAGAAGATGGTTGAGCTAAATGTATAGGTGTAGTTGAAAGAGTAGATGATGTTATGGGTGTGTGTTTCACACGTTTGGATGGATGATAAGAACTAGGATGTGTGGATGACAGGGCGGGGCAAAATTGCACTCCAACAGGTTCTGCCAAAGCACACATATCAAAGGGTCTAGGATCACCATGAATGGTAACCAACTGGTTTTTAAATTCAAATTTAACACACTGATGTAAAGTGGAGGGAACCGCTCGCATCGCATTGATCCAAGGGTGACCCAAAAGTATATTGTACGATGCAGGGCAATGTACAATAAACATGGTCGTATCTAGGGTTCTAGGACCAACTTGCAAGGGTATAGTAATGACTCCACACGTTTCTTGTGTCTCGTCATTGAAGGCTTTGATAATCATATCCGTTCTTTTCATCTCGTCACTCCTAAAGCCAAATCGTTGGTAAAAGTCAAAAGTGCAGATGTTTAAAGATGAACCATTATCAATCAAGACTCGTTTAACAACTACATCTCCAATTAGGGCAGTAATATATAAGGGATTATCCTTATGTAAACTATGTTGTGGGATATCTCTATCTCGGAAGTCAATACAATCGACTTCTCGAGTGATGATAGTATTGGACATGGCTTCAGGTTGAATATTTTGAGGTACCATCATTTGGCTTAATGTAAGCATTAACTCATCCCTATGGGTAGGAGAAGATCTTAACAAGTCCAACAGGGAAATTCTGGTTGTAGTATTGGATAATTGTTCATTAATATTGTAAGGAGGCTTAGGTTGAACATTAGACATATGATTCCCTTTATTGGGATTTTTCAAAACAAATGGAGCTGATCCATCATTCTGAGTTTGATCCTGTTGAGAATTTTGAGCCTGTTGTCTGGTAACGACTCCGATGGTACCTACAATGTTATATTGAGGACGCTGAATTGGTCTCGGTCTAGCGTTTATGGCTTGTTCATTAGGAAGGAACTGATTAGAAGAGGGTCGAGTAGTAACTCTTCTAGGAAATGGTTCTTCCGAAACCATAGAATCTGTGATAGGTTGAATCGGATCTGATTCATTTTCAGAACTATTCGATTGATTTGAGGTGATGTCTATTTCACTTTCAGTATCCGATTCTACATCACTAGGATCCGGTGTTTGAGTATTATATAGGGGTCTGGACGTAACCATGGAGAAAGTTGTGCCAAATATTTGAGGATCCTGAACAGATAATTGTCCGCTAATAGTCCCTACATATCGGGTAGGAGGGGGAACATTATGATGTTCGATTTGATTAGCCACCTCTTTACCATGTTGTGGTAAAGGATGTTGAAATATGTCCAATGATTGATTGGCATTCTGATTCTGATTTTGGGGAATGTTCTTTTGAGCGTTATTAGAAGCATTTTGTTTAGGTTGGAAGGCTTGCACCTCCATCTCATTATTATCAATCAGATCTTGTATTTTATGTTTTAATATTTTACAAGAGTTTGTAGCGTGTCTAGGTCCTCTATGAAAATCACAATGTAAATCAGCTTTGTATCCGGGTATAGTTGGATCAGGTTCCCGGATAGCTGGTAATTGGATCAAGCCTCGTGCTAGTAATTGGGGGAGAATGGTTGATAAAGGTTGATTTAACCTAGTAAATTCTCGGGGTGGTTTATCAGGAGGTTTCAATATGAACTTCTCCGTTGTTTTCGTAGTATTAACATTAGCAATGTTTCTACTATCAGTGACTCCGTCACCCACAACTTGTTTATTTTTATACTGATTTCTGGATGTTTTCTCATCATCTTTCTTTTTGAGCTGACCTCTTCTAATGAGAGCATCTTCCACCCTTCGAGCTAAGTCTATAGCTTGATCGAAGGTGGTCAAGGTAGTAGTTGATAATTCATAGGATAGTTGTTCTTGTAAATTATTGATAAAAATATCCAACATCTCCCGATAAGGTAACACAAAGTGTAGTTTTCCTATCAAGCTGTCTCCATCGAGCTAAGAAGTCAGCAAAACACTCATCTTTGTCTTGTTTTAGGTTGTACAAATCTTTAATGGTTACATGCCTTTCAATATAGGCACTAAATTGATGCACAAAAGACTCAGCGGTCTCTTCAAAATTTCTCAAAGAATGAGTGGGTAGTTGATAATACCACTCCAATGCCATCCCGCCTAAGCTTTTCGGGAACATTTTTAGTAATAGCAAATCATCATGTGATATGTCATGACATGCTATCCTAAACATACGAAGATGCTCTATGGGATCTTCGGTTCCTTTATATATAGGTAGGACAGGCATAGGAAAGTGTTTGGGATATGGTTGTGCTACAACTATAGGATCTAGAGGTTGACTACACATCTCTCGGTAATTGTACGAGGGACGGTAGGGATCTATTTGGTCCATACGGGAGGTTAACTATTTCACCATGGCTTCCAGATTGCCAGTTTGCCCACCATATTGGTTCGGTGGTACATGAGCATGGGATTTGTGAGCGTAAGAAGGCGAAACATAAGGATTCGATGCTATGTTACTATTATGCAAATGATTGGTAGGAAGAGTATTATGAAGAGGATTTGTGGTAGCATTATGTTGTATCCCAGATTGTTGGAAATTAACATTTGGTTTTGTTTTAGGCTTTTGTTGATTTGAGGTATATTGATCAATAGCTTGGCGAAATAGATCAGTGAATGAAGGTTTCTTTTGTGTAGGAATAACCCTTGGTTTGGTAACAGGCACTCTAGGTGGTTGGGTAACTCTGTTGTTGTTGCATGTTCTGGATTATAGCAGCCATGTCCAAATTGGACGGTCCGGCTTGATCACTCTCTTGATCAACAAAGGACAAAGGATTAGTGTGTATGCGATATATATCTTCTAGGGTTGCTTGGGTATCACTAATTTGATCTTTATCCATACGAACTGCTCTATTAAGGGTGCCAATATTGTTATTGAGAAATTTCCAAAAATGTTCCATGTTTTCAAAAGTAACAGCTCCGTCTGGAGTTATTTTAGGAGATGAGGATCCTTCCTCTCTATCATTTTCTTTTTGTTCATTTGCGTCCACAAATTCTTCTTCTTGTTGGTTTAAGGTTACTTCTTCTTGAATTGGTTCTTCAAGAAGGGCATCTGGTCTATTGGTTTTTCCTAACCAATCTTCTTCTACTTCAATTTGTTTTCCATTCCTGAGTCTAGTCATTGTGTCTAAATTTAGGTTTTAGCAAATATATATTAATATATTTGCAACAGATCTTGGGAGGTATATATTTTAATTATATACCTACTATAATATTTAAAAGAAAATGTTTTGATTTTTTTTTTTATATATATATATATATTTTTATAAAGACAATAAACAACACACTAAATACAAGAAACAACAATAATAAAATAATAACTTAGTTTTCTATAAATAGTTTATAGATGTCATTGATAGGATCAAGTTCATCAAGAGTCATAAAGTGCTCCTCTTCAAATTGGAAATTGTTTTTCAGGAACTTAATAAAGTGTGCTATAGTGATATTATCTGTTTTAGTTTTTGTTTTGTAAAAATAAATCTCATGGCAATATTCTCGATATAACACAGCTCTGGGAACTCTATTCCATATTTTTCTATCTGTAAGAACGACCTCTTGGTCCTCTACACGAGACAAAAATTTATGTACTACAGCTACGTTATCGAGGTATTCCTCAAAGGTATACAACTCAGAAGACACAAGGGCTCTTTTATCTGCTAACCACCTATGGCAAGCTCTCTGAAGCTCATGATACAAAGTCACTTGATCGGGATCCAAGATTCTATCTAGGACAAACCTCTTGATTTGCCTAAGTTCAGTTGCTCTAGATGAAATGAGATCTAATCTCCTATTAAGTTCGTCCCATAAAGGTTGAACCCTATTTGTTTGAGGTACTCTAAGCAAAGAAGTAATCTCTATAGCTGCTAATTGGTTTTCAACATTAATGGTGACAACTCGTCTTTTATTATAATCTACCATCTAAATATGACATGCAATCTTTGATTCTAAATGCATTTATGTTTTGTTTTTTTTTTGGATTGAATTGAATTGTTTTCAAAAGGTTTTTAGTTTTCACGTCGGGTTCACCAAAATGTATCGCTCCAAATTTTTCGCACCCTTACCTTTAGGCTATAGGATCCGTGCCCGGAAGGGGGATGTGAAAAGGATGGGACAATACCTCGGATTGAGAGGCCCTTTGAAGGTCCCGCCTCTCGGGGGAGGTGTATAAGGGTGAATTTTCGACGGATGGTGGGTTCACCAGGAAACTTTTGAATGGCAGTTTCCACGCCTAGGTTGATAGTGTGTTTGATGTGTTCATTTTTATGCTTGATCATTCAATTCCTAGGTTTGGCCAAATGAATCTAAACTGTTCTATATGAAATGCAAATTTAAATGAATACAGAAAATAGATTTAAATAGAAAATACAGAGAACAAGCTAGATGAGAAAAACCATACCTGATTTCGGATGTCTGATGGAGGTTCTGATTTTTGAAGCAGTCCAGATCGCCTCTGATATGACAGGATCGTCTGATATCAGACAAGATCATCTGAGATCTGGAGAATTCATTAGATGAATTCATCAGGGACCTGCAATCAGAGAAATAGACACAGAATACAAAAAATGCAGCTATACTAACAGAGGAAAATGATGTAGAATGATAATAATAATATTAAACTGATAATTACAAAATAAAAATATAAGTGCATTACAATGATTTAATGACAATTATGACTTTATTATGCATTTAAGCTACATGGGTGAACTCCAAGATGCAAAATAGTAATAAGTCTAACTAATGCAAAGCAAAACAGTAGATAATGGGCAGAGAATGCAAACTCAGGGCACGGATTGCCCCCAATGTAGGCTGCAGTCGAGATCATCTACAGGATACGAAATCGTCTCGAATTTTGGCGTGATCGTCCGAGATCGTACAGGATCGTCTACGATGATCTGAGCTTGCTCCGACTAAAAAATAGTGAAGTTCCTGCAAACAAACTTGGAAAAATACGAAGGCAAATAGTAATTTAAGATACTCTAATGCAAATAAAACTCGTGTTACAAAAAATTTCAGCCAGGGGAATGTCAAGGGGAGGGCCTAAGATTAAATAGGCATAGGAAGGAGGTTGGGAGGTTGGAGATCATCCCAATTTGGGAGATCTCCAACGGGGGAAGTCTCTAACCGCGCAGACACGCTTTTGCCCCAGTTAGAGACGTCGTTGAAACAGAAGCTAATTATGAAAAATCAGTTTTGGGACGAAATCGTCTGGACGTTCTTCTCCAGATGAATTCGTTCGATCTGAGGCGATATCGTCTGATCGGCGACGATATCGTCCAACGGTCACAACAAATCCTAAAAATGGCACGAAAAACAAGGGGAGCGGTTTAACAGGCGGTTAACGGGCGTTCGGGATTGAAATTTGAATTTGAATTATTACTAAAGTAATTTTAATTATTTGCTAAGGTTTTACTGTGCCAATTTTAGGGTGCTACAATGATTTTGATGAATCACATTGGGTCTATAACAATTCTCTTTACGGTTTCATGCTAAGCAAGTTTTTCTTGATGAACTTGTGAGCTGATTTGGACAGGTTCTAATGAAGACTTGTGAGCTGATTTGGACAGGTTCTAGTGAAGACTTGTGAGATGATTTGGATAGGTTCTAGTGAGGACTTGTGAGCTGATTTGGACAGGTTCTTGTGAGGACTTATGATCTAATTTGGACAGGTTCTAGTGAGGACTTGTGAGCTGATTTGGATAGGTTCTAGTGAGGACTTGTGAGCTTATTTGGACAAGTTCTAGGGAGGACTTATGAGCTGATTTGGACAGGTCCTAGCGGAGGACTTGAGGACAAAGTTGAAGTGGTTCTTTGAGAAGAACCTAAGGACAGTTTTGACAAGTCTTTGAGAAGGCTTGTGTGCAACCGAGATTGATTTGTTCAAGCTTTATGAGTTGAGCTTGGGACAGATCTGACAGAGTGAGGAAGACTTGTGCTAGATTGACTGACTATGTTTAGTACAGGTTGATGAGTTGTTGTGGAGGTGATCAGTGAGGATAGAGGTCTCTTAAGGTTGAGCATTAAGGACAAGAGGTCTTTTGTGGAAAGGAGTTCCATGTGCTAGCGGAATAAGAGGCAGGTGATATTCTAAAGTATCATTTCTCCTTTGGGCAAGAGGCTCATAAATTCATGAGGAGGGTAAGGATTCTCCTTTGGGCAGGAGGCTCATAAATTCGTGAGGAGGGTAAGGATTCTCCTTTGGGTAGGAGGCTTATAAATTCATGATGAGGAGAAGGATTCTCCTTTGGGCAGAGGCTCATAAATACTTGAGTAGGGGAAGGTTTCTCCTTTGGGCTAAGGCTCATAAACATTGTAATTGGGAAGGATTCCCAAAGAACTTTGAGAAAGCTTTTTAGAGAAAAGTTTTGTGGATGTAGCCCATGTTGGGTGAACCACGTTAAAATTGGTGTCTCATTATGTGTTGCTTTATGCATTGCTTTGATATTGCTATTGGTTCATTGCTTTGCGAAGTTGAAGTTAAATAGAGAAAGTAAAAAGAGGTCTTATACTGTTCACCCCCCCCTCTTAGTATAATCTTGTGTTCTTCAGACTTTAACTCCCTTTGATACAACATGGCCAATGTATTCTACTTCTTGCATTCCAAAGTAGCATTTTGATAAATTTTTATATAATTCATTCCCCACCAAGATTTCCAAGGTCAAATCTAAATTCTTGAGATGCTCCTCCCATGTGTGACTATAGACTAGAATATCATCAAAGAAGACTAAAATGAAATTGTGTAAGAAGGATTGAAAGCGCATATTCATTGGACTCTAGAAGATGGAAGGTGGATTGGTAAGACCAAAAGGCATGACAAAGAAATTTTAGTGATCTTCATATGTTTGAAAATATATTCTTGAATGTCTTCTTCCTTTATTCTAATTAATGGTATCTTGAGTGTAATCTAGATTTGAATAAAATTGAGGACAATAGAGCTCATCTAATAAACCATCAATTACATGAATAAGATAATTATATTTGACTATAATTTTATTGATTTCATGGAAATTTATGCATAACCACCATGAACCATACATTTTTTGTATTAGAAATATGGGGGATGAATAGGGGCTGGCATTATGGCTAATGACTCTTACTGCTAATAATTCCTATACTATTTTATCAAAATCTGATTTCTATACATATGGATACCTATATGGGAAAATGTTGGGAGGTAGGTTACCTAGTATAATATATTATTCATTATTATGTGTACACAAATGTGGTAGAACATTGGTCTCCTAAAAAAAATATATATGTTTTTCTAGAAGAAGTTATAATTCTATCTGTTATATAGTATCTTTGTTACTTGGTGCCTATATAACAAACAACTATCCCAATACTCCATGAGATAACTTATTTAGAATATTTTCCATATTATGAGAGAAAATAATTTAGGTGTTATTTTTAGTAATTCCTTGTAAAGTGTATTATATTCCCTAATAGTTGAATTTTATCCATAATTCAACAAAATCCCATACCACTAGATCCAATGTGCAAAGCCACTATATTTTCAATGCAACATCACATTATCCCAAATAAGGAAAAACGTGACAATATTAATATTGTATTCCCATATTTGTACCTTAATGTTTCCACACTTGCCATTACATGGCAATGTTCCTCCACTAGCTATCATGACCTCAAACGAATTATAGGTATTTAGATAACAATTAGCCTACTTTGCTAGTCAATTATCAATAATGTTATGTGTGCTACTAAATTCAATGATAATTATTATTTGTTGACATTTAAAATGTCCTATCACCTTCATTTTTTGGGTAGTAGATATTCCTACGAGGGTGTGTACTAAAGTTTTTGGTTGGGATTCCTCTAGTGCTATAGGCTTCTCTTCCTCATACTCCTCTTCATAATTTTGGGATTCTTTTGTTGAATATTAATAACCATTAAGAAAATATTATTTTTATAGAAATTTGTGTCTTAGGGAATACTTATCATTAAAAATTAGCACAACCCTTTTGCTCTATTGGAATCCATATCTTTCTAAGTTAACACTTAATTTAGGGTTTGTAGGTTTTGATGTGGATTGTGATATGTGTATAGGTCATGTTTGTGAAAACCTAGATGTGCACCTTTTCATATTAATTTACCTTTTTCTAACATCACCAGGCCTACCACCTATTCTATGGTGTGTGATTTGAACATTCACACCTCTGCTTGAATATTCACACCTCTTCTTCAATGTTGTGTTGTTTTTCAGTCCTTACATTCATAATTCTAGATTGAAATATTTTTATACTTGCTCCCCTTATTCCTATAATCTAGTATGTTCTTGCAAATTGAGATATCTATGTCTACATGGTGTTTGGTATCCTTGGCATGCATGCGTTTCCTTTATAGATATGTGTTATTCCACCTTCATTATGGCACTTCAAATGTGTTTTTTGGTTTTTCTCTTAGCACTCAATTAACCTTAGTGAACATATTTAACTGATGCTTTTAATTTATATTTAGTGGAAAAATACTTTAAAAATTGAGTAGCCAATAATGGAGTACTTTTGGAAAAAAATATATTATTTTGGTTATGCAATAGTTATGAAGTAGGTTAATTAGATGTTGCTTAATTTATTGAAAATTTAAGTTATATCAAATAATTAAATCCTATATGAGATGATTCTCTTTATTAAAAATAAAATAGAGTGTTGGATTTAAGTTTTGTTGATTAGGAACTTGATTAGGATTGAAATGAATTGCTTTAATTAATGGAAACTTAGTTTATTCGCCAACACTTTGGTTGTAAAAGAGAATTTTAATATAATGATTCCTGAGATTCATGTGGATTGAGGGATCATTATATAAAGAAGTATGGGCTTCTAATTTAAAATATGGATTAATGTATTTGGTAGAAATAGAAACTATTATAATGATTTCAAAGATGCTTATGGGTTAAGGAATCAATATAAAGAGAAGTATGTGATTATATTTAATAAAATTATTTATTGTATGTGGGTTTTGAAAGAGAAACTGTTATAATGATTCTTGAGACTCTTTTGTGTTAAGGAATCATTATAAAGAGAAGTACGGAATTGTCTTTAATAAAATGATTTATTGTATGTGGTTTGTGAAAGAAAAACTATTATAATGGTTCTTGTGATCTATGTGAATTAAGGGGTCATTATTAAGGAAAGTATGGGATTCCCTTATAATTTAATATACAGGTTTTAAAAAAGGAACCATTATAATCATTTCCTAGATCTATGGGTATTAAGGGATCATAGTAAAGATAAGTATGGGATTATATTTTATAAGTTGCATTATTGAATGCTTTTTTTGAAAAATAAACTATGATAATGATTTTTGAGACTCTTGTGGGTTAGGGAATCATTATAAGAGAAGTATGGGATTCTCTTTATTTAAATATTTTTTTGCATGTTGGTTTTGAAAGAGAAACTATTATAATGATCCTTGAGACTTATGAGAGTTAATAAATCATTGTAAATAGAAGTGAGATTCTCTTTTATGGATAGATTATTATGTGTTGGTTTTAAAAGAGAAACTAATATAATAATTCTTGAGACTTATGAGAGTTAAGGAATCATTGTAAAGAGAAGTGGGATTCTATTTTACACATGGATTATTGGATATTGGTTTTGAAAGAGAAACTAATATAATAATTCCTAAAAATTATGAGAGTTAGGGAATCATTGTAAAGAGAAGTGGAATTCTCTTTTATACATGGATTATTGTATGTTTTTTTTGAAATAGAAACTAATATAATGATTCCTGAGACTTTTTTGGGTTAAGGGATAATTATAAAGAGAATTATGGGATTCTTTTCGTATAAATTGCTTTATATTTGAGTTTTATGCATGGTCGCTTGCATAGTAGAAAATGCATGATTAAGTTGCATTGTATTTAGAGTTGTTCTGATCCCTAAGTATTCCTCATAAGTTGTGGTGGATTCCCCATCATGAAGAAGCTTGTAGATACTTAGATGGCTTGAAGATATTTGGTGGATGAATTCATAGGGATTTGAACATTTAGATGATGTGGAAAAATAGAGGCTATGTAAAAGAATATTTTTTTAAATGATTTTTGTAAACTTGATTATTGTTCAAACTAAAAGGTTATGTTGCCTTAATGATATCTAATATTTTTATACATTAAAGTATTTTGAGCAATATTTTATTTGGATAGTTAGTATTGAGTTCTATAATTTGCAAAAATACATCTTTATGTTAAATACTCAGTTATTTATGTTATAGCATTTATGTTATAGGAATGAGTACTTTGAATCTTATATCAATATTTTGGGTTAAGAAAATACAGGCTTTATTTAAGAGGTATCCTTGTTTATATATTATAGAATTTTTGATTAAATGGATTATGACTTGATCTAAAGTGCTTTGATATGATTTTATTTGTGTTGATTTACTTTAGATTTATGTTTTAATAGGCAATAATTATTTATGATGACATTGTCTTAGGGTGGTTAGAATATCTTATGGATCGAAGTCAATAATTTATAGCCTAATCTTGGGAGGAGTTGTGTGAATGCAATACCTAGGTAGCCATGAGCCTAGAATGAGTTGTGAGAATGTAATAGCTAGGGACTCATGCACCTGGAAGGATTTGTGTGAATATAATAGCAAGGTATTTTGAATAATTGCACCTTGAATATGAAGGATTAGATGTACTTCAACTAAGATTTGTGGAACCATTCACAATATAGCAATGGTGATCCCTTAGTTAGCACATGGAGGTGTGGTAACCAAGAGTAGGATTATTTTAGTTATCAACAAAATGGAAATAACCTTAGCCCATGGAGGTTTGGTAACTAAACACCAAGGATCTACACTTGATTAACCTACCTATATGGACTTATAGTTGGGTTAGGGAATAAGCATACCCCTTTAAGTGGTATGGGCCTTAAAGGATAATCTCTACATCGTGGTCACATGGTAATATGTTTATGAGGGTATGGGAAAGTTGGGGGACCACTTTTGGCATCCTTATAAATGTGTATGTTTAGTAAGGTGAACCCCAAAAAAAAATGGGATTTGGCCACTCCTGTCCACTGAGTGTCATCTATAGCAACTAGATTTCAAATGTGGTGAATCCTTGTATGCTAAAAAGTTAAAAGAGGGTATTTACTTGTAAACCTTTACTTGTAATATTTCCTTTAAAAAAAATCTAGGTTGGTAGTTTTTGGATTGTTACATCTCCATTCTATATCATACTACCAATTTTGATTGTGTCAAATTCCAAGAAGAAACATCTTCTTGTGAAGGAAGTGACGTATATTGCATATTTCTAAAGTTTTGTTGTTATATACTAACTTATTCTTTTAGCTTATATACAACTGTTATTTACTTGCCAACCTATTTACAAAAAAGCATGGTGTGTCTTTATACACCAATTGTACCTATTCTTTAGCTCTTACATTTGAATCTGCATTGACCCGACCAAATAGTTGAATTTGTACTTTTTATTTTGACATTCAATTTGGGATTTGTAACTCATTTTTATAGTTTTTTCCATTAGTTTAACTTTGAACTTATATCAAATTCCTAGGTTGCTTGAAGGGTGGCATTGAAAATCAACATCGATGTCTTATCTTCATCGATTGAATGGCCAATTACCTTCTAAATGCACATTGCCCCATGCATCATATTTCATATTAGCTAAATATATTTGATTCAAATACTAGTTACTAATTTGGAATGCAATCCAAGATATTATTCAACAAAGTGTCATTTCTCTTGTGGTTGTCCTATAATTTTTAGATTTGGTTGTTGGAACATGTGGTTGTCTAAATGATGCAGTAAATCATAGCTACTTTTTGAATTATTCCAATTTCCTACTTATGATAACTTGATGCATTAGGGCAACTTAGTATGGACTCATTTATGATTTATTCTTTCTCATTTTTTGACCAATAAATTTATAATTCCCAATGTGATAGGGTTAGATTTTTTCAATTAGAAAACAAACCATTTTTTGAATAAAAATTTTGATCTTATGCTAGATTTCCTCCTATTTGTTCTAATAAATCCTTGTACAAGCTCCTCCCAAATATTGGTGGTAAATTTATGACCACCATTTTTTGAATTACTTATAAATCTGGCAATCTATGCAATAAAATTGGGACTTATTTGATGACTTATACCTTTTGGACTACTATATTATTGAATTAAAACACTTCAAAATCAATTTTATGGTATTTTATACCCATAACATCATAGACTACTTGATTTATAATGGAAATACTAATTCCTAGGTCAATGGAATAGTTGTGTAGAACCCATCCTTCCAAGCACATCGATAGATAAAAATGATTAGAATCAACTTTGTCAAGGCCAAGGGATTCCTATTTGTGTGTTGAATTAATATGCATCAATGTGACCTTTGGGCCATGCAAAGTTGTTTAAACCAGATTTACATGATCAGACACTAGTAGGAATTCCTCTAGTTTTTTTGTTTTTATAATAGCATTTCCTTGAGATATACCTTTTTTCTTGGCCACCTTGGGATAAATTTTCATGGATTTTTACCAAATCCTCCCTTTGAGCTCTTGTTATGGCTAGATAGTATAGTTTTGGGTAAGCATGTTTGCTTTGGTAATGTAGGAATTGTAGACACTAAAATCACGTAAATCGGATAAGACTACCAATGCGCCACTTGTGCCACTCTTATCGACATCATATGGCCCCATTGGGCAACCCTCTAGGGTAATATAAAGCTCCATAGCACTTTTGGGAAGGTCCCCAGTAGTTTTGGGAGGTTTTGGGGCATATCCTTATGACCGTCCCACCAAGGGACAGTCATAGATGGTGACCATCCCACCTAGGGATGGCCATCCAAAACCATCCCTAGGTGGGATGGTCCCTAAAAAGACACCCAAAAGTCAAAAGGGAAGAGAAATGGCAATCAATTACTACCATATTCTCTACCCAATCACCAAAAATTGATTGGGAGCCTATCATGGAGACCAAGAACTCCCAATTAGAGGCCCCAAATGGGTAACCTCTTCTACCCAATCATGGAAAGGATTTTGACAAGTGGTGGCACTTGCCTTGCATGCCAATACTTGCCCCTTTGCCCTAGATGCCCTATTTGGGCTATAAAATGAGGTGTGTTCACCCAATTTCAAAAGAGAAGAGTTGAAGCATTTTGACAATGAAGTGCTGCCCAATTCTACCCTCACCTTTTGCCATTGCACATTTACCCTCACTTTGCCTTGAAACCCTCTTCATTCGAAGGTGCTTTCAAGGGCATCCCAAATCCACTAAAACCATTCCAAAACTGGTCATATTGGAGAGAAATTTGACCCCATTTTCCAACACAACATCTAGGATAGTTTTAGACCAGATCCCATTAGAATTGGTGATAAATTCCAAGCAGATTTGTAATCATCCCACCTGGGGATGGTTAGTAGTAGCTAGTTGCACCTATTAGGGATGGTTAGAAAATAGTAGGGAATTTTGAGTAAATTCCACCATAGATCATTTAGGAATGTCTAGATTAACCTTGTGTTCAAATTTGGTGAGATTTGGAGGTGTTTTGATGGTCCAATTGGAGGTTTCATTGTTGCAGGTCTAGTTGTCCCTATCAAGGATGGTCATAATTTTTCTAATAATTTCCCTTCATTTTATGCTTAGATCCTTCCAAAACCATCTAGATAACATCATGCTTGAATTATAGATCATTTGTAGTTGTTTTGATTTATGATAGATAAGTTTTGATTAATTCTAGATTCATGCCTTTCTATGTTTTCAAGGTTTTATATCTATAATGCATATGCTATTAACCAATTTCAATACCTTGTGTGTAGGTGTAGGTAATATAGATAGGAGGGAGGAGCTAAGAGGCATAGAAGGATAGGCCCAAGACTAGCTCTCGAGTGTGGGATGCAAAATGAACATTAGAGCACGCCATTAAGACCTTGCAAGGGATTAGATTCCTTTGCACATTGTAATGTTGAAATGTATCAAATTATAAAGCCCTCGAGGGGATGTATTGTAATCCTATTTGAATCCATGAGTGAATAAATACAAGGAGAAATCCACCTCTTTTATTGCACATTACTCTTCATTTTAGTAGATTACTTATTGTGCACTTTCCCTTTGAATGCTTGCTTTAATATGCTTTACATTTCAATAAAGAGCCCTTAAGGTGATGCCGTAAATTTTGCTTCTTTAGTGGTGATCATGGTATTTGAGATTATTTATCTCTCCCCTTTGAATGTGTCAATTTTTACCTCCATTTTTTGTTTTGGATGTTGCAGGTTTTGACCGTTCTGAGCAGAAATGACCCCTTTTCTACTAGGTGACACAGGGTGGGATGACCAACTAGGTGACACAACTAGGGATGGCCCCAAAACTGCTAACCATCCCTACTAGGGATGGTTACAAAACCAGAGGTTTTCTACAAAAATTTGTAGAAATAGAGAGTTACAGGTCAAAAAATACACCTTTCCCAACCTTCAATTTGCAATTATACTATTCAAATTAGCTTAAATTTCAAATTTTCTTGTCCTCTTTGTGCATGTGAAGGTTAGATGTCATACTTACAAATTTTTACATTAATAAAATCAAGAAAAATAGGAAAAATAATAGTATTTTATATGATTTTTGTCTGGTTTACCTACTTGCAACTTGCCAAAAAGAAGGTTAAGTTCATATAGGTTATCAAATTTAGTGGTTTCCTTTTTATGATACTAACAAGTCTGAATATAAAATGTACTTTCATGCATTTAGTGAATCATCATTTGAATGTTGTATTGTTTTATTTCAATATTTTAAAAGGAACACACACACACCACGATCTACTTAAACATTGGTGAGTTGGACTTCATTCCCAACCACTGATAGAGTTCAATGACGGTGGGTTTCATCTCCATCCATTGACTCAAAATCCCACGTACCCTATTTTATTGGCCAATACCGACTCCAAGATCTATCCTAACCATGCAAAATAGCATGCATCCCTCTTCAGAGGGGTGTATCACTATGCACGAGGTGTTGGGTGAGGATCGGCAGGACCTATGCTCCCTGATCGGGTATGGACTTCATCACCATACTTTGGTTGGTTTACATGACCGGAATTTCATTATCGGTTGTCGAGCTGTGAGTGTATAGGTGAAAACCACTTAAAATTTTGAGTATTACATCCAACAAAATATCAAACACACCAAGTATTTTCTTTACAAAGCAACACATATTGAAACAACAACAAACAGTTTAGGGATTCACATCTAAAATATTTAAAAGAGATAATCACTTCTATGCTTGTGTGTTTCTATTGTTTGTTTGTTTCAAATTCATAAAAATTGTAAAGGAGATAAGCATATAGAAGTCTAGAGTACATAGCTATGGTACATACTCGTAGCCAAGCCCATTTAAGGGTGGAAATTATAGGGAGTAGGGAAGAGGACATACAGCATCTTCACCTAGATCCCAAGGACATGGTCATACCTCCTTGGAGACCACCTACTCTTCCAAGCCCTAGAGGGGCTGAAAGGAGACCTAGAAAACAAGGGACCCCTACATGGGGCACCCCCATAGGTGATGGTCTCAACTTAGGAAGTCATATCCCTAATCACCAAGTGGCAGATGAATGGATGGTTACTCCTAGAGTAGCAAGAAAGGGACCTAGCCAACAAGGGACTCCTACATGGGGTACCCCCATAGGAAACAATCCCATTTTAGGGAATTATTTCCCTAATATAGATGTGTCTAATACCTTCTTTCGAGAAGAATCACCATGCAATGGAGCACTTCCCAATAGAGCAATCCCATGCATTCATGTGCCTACTCGATCTACTCCTCATACTATTACGTAGGAGTATGACTTGTCACCTAAGGTAGGGTTGAATGATCATCTTATGATTTCAAACCACCCTTCCCCATGGTGCCATAATCATGATGAGTATAATACTCATCGCCATAGGTGACCTCATTCCACCTTACCTTTCCTTGTTTATGAGGGAAGACCTGAGGAGCATCCAGATTATCCTCATTCAAATGTGTCAATGCAAGCACGTTGTGCCTCTACACTAGTAGATTATCAAGAACATCTATTTAGGGGTGAGCCTCAAGTCAACGTAGCCTCCCTCAATCGAGGGAAAGTTGTAATAGATCTCATGAACCCCCTTGAACAAGATAGATATCAAGGTAATAGTGCTAAGGCACTTAGACCTAACATAGTTGATCAGATCAATCAGTTGGTAAAGAAGTATGTTGACCACCAGGCCAAGTTTAATCAACTTAGGTCTGATAAACATCACTTAGATCTCTTAGAGCAGTAGCAACAATTAGAGAAAGAAATACTTGAATACCAAATTCAATAAACTTTGCGTAATGGAGCTTCTACTCCAAATACGCGTAGACAGGAGGCTCACCCAAGGCAACCAAACTTTCAACAAGATAGGTCTCCTAGACCTAATCCAATGTTACCTCCTAGACCTCCTAGGCCTGAATAGAATGTATATGATAGACCAAACATAGATCATCTTCAAGAGGCATTCATTCCTCCTTGTAGGCCCATACCTGATACACCCTATGGGGCTTATGATGACTTGGAATAAAATGAGGATTATGTAGAAGCACCTTATGGAGGTGTGGATGATGTCAATCAACCACCCCAACCTATGCTTAATATTCCTCATCCACCTCTACGAGTTCAAAACAAGGAAGAGGAAATCAAATCCTCAGATGCATATCAAGCTTTTCTTGCATGCTTAGAAACTGTAGAAGGTAAGATAGCTGGCAATGGGCTTCAAAAACCCACTTTGCATCAGCTAAAGAATCAACCATTACATCCATCCATTCCTTCCCTGATATACCCTAAGCATTTCAAAATGCCAAAATTGGATAGATTCAAGGGGGAAGAAGATGCTCAAGAGCACGTTACTAGATTTTTAAATCTATGCTTTAACATATAGGACAATGATGCATTGCTCCTCAAAAATTTTCTAAGTACCCTCTCTGGCCCTGCCATTGAGTGGTTCAACCAACTTCCAAAACATAGCATCTATACATTTGAACAATTTGCTGACGCATTTTTGGAATATTTCACCTTTAACACCAAAAGGAAGGTGACATTAATAGACCTCACGAGGTTAAAGCAAACCAATGATGAGTCGATTATTGATTATGGAAATATGTGGTGAACGCTTTTGGCTAAGCTACCTTATCTATTGCCAGTGACTGAGTTAACTCGGTTGTTTTCAAAGAGTTTCTTAAAACCCATCTCTTTAATATTGCAATTACAACAATACCCTACCTTGGAAGAAGCTCTAGCATAGGCTAGAAATATAGAAGAAATAAAAATCCAAGAGGGAGAAATAGCCAAACCTCACAAGAAGGAGTGGACAAAGAACCCTAAAAGTAGCTCGGCACCTGCAAAGCCAGCAATGGTCAATCAAGTGGCCATAAATGTCCCTGGGCCTACACAAGTGATGCCTCCTCAAAAGGTGAACTATCAGGCCCAACCTCCTCCTACGAGTTATAATAGTAATGGTCAAGTGAATCAGGGACAGAACCAACAGTGTCGCCCTAAGAGACAATTTACTCCCTTCGCTGAATCCATGGATTCTCTATTCGATCGATTATGGGTTGCAAAAATGATTAATCTGCTAGATATCAAACCCATCGATCCAAAAATAGGAAAACCCAAGCCTATGGGACGTCGAGAGGATCAATATTGCAAATTTCATCGATAAAGTGGCCATGATCTACCAACGTGCTATGGTTTTAAACACCTAGTACAAGACATGATTGAGAGGAATGAGCTTCAAGTAGATGCTCCACTAGCCCCTACCAATCAGCAGATGGGTATATACAAAGACCCATTACCAACTCATGAGGTACAAGTAGTGCCTTCTAAACCGATGAATGAGGTGAAGACAACACCCCCTATCCAAGGGTATGTTGGGATGGTGAGTATTGTGACCAGGAACCGAAGATATCCAAGCCAAGTTGCACTAGCTACAGCTTCGAGTGATGTTCCAGCTACATCACAAACTACACCACCTATAGTATAGGGCCTTCCATCTAGGCCAACATTAACAATAAAGAACAAGCTTGCACAAATCTTGAGGACAACATCAACGTGATTGTCCATCTATGAGCTAATCCAACAATCACCTCCACATCGGGATGCTTTGATGGACATTCTAAAGTCAATAGAGTTGCAACCATAGGAGTCTAACTCCTTCATTGATTTTGTGGGTCATGTGCAACAGTGCAAGGAACCAGTAATAACATTTCATGAGCATGAGCTTAAGGAAATAGCCAATGACGTGGTAGATCCTCCTTTGCACATCATTGCATGTGTAAACGAGGTACCATACAAGAGAGTGCTCATAGACACTAGTTCCTCGAGTAATATCATCACAACCAAAGCATTAAAACACCTAAAATTGCCAGCATCTCATGTTGTTGCATCAACTTACACTCTTCATGCATTTAATGATGCAATATGCTCTACCATTGGTACCATAGTCTTACCCATCCAGGTGGGGTGCAAGACTATACCGACATTGTGTCATGTGTTGGAAGGTGAGATGGCCTATAACATTTTTCTAGGTAGACCTTGGATACGAGATATGAAGTGTGTCCCATCCATTGTGCATCAATGTCTCAAATACACTCATGAAGGGCAAGTGCATGTAGTCTCTACAGATCTAGAGCCCTTCAAATACTACAATATGGTGCAACAGATGCCAGAGTCGACATTACCTTTGACTCATGTAGACTTCTGACTGAATGCACCTATTTAGGGTCTACCCATTCCACCATCACCTTCCATTTCACCATCTACATCTTCATCCATCCCATCCTCATCATCGGTAGCTTCAGAGATGCCTTCGACATCGTCAGATCCTCCATCAAGGAACATGTCGAAAAGGCCAATTGATGAGAGCCCACCTCTAGTTTCCACCATATCCATGGAGGAGATTCCTTGTGTAGTAAATGAGGAATCACTTCCATAGGTTCACATTGAGTCACCTCAAACCTCACTTCCATCTCATCCACCTTCACCATCCCAGGTCATAGTGCATATGTCTAGTATAGGGATAGGAGAATATCTAGTAAGAAATGTCACAACGGTTCCATCTATAGAGATAGTGCAAGATATGGGGTGACCTCATCTTCCCATAGGTAGCATCGTACCTCTTGGTCTACCTCCCAATCAAACTAATTTTGTATATGGGGGTTTAGAGTATGGAGCTCTACCAATTCCTCATAAAGAAGAAGATGATGAACCCTTTTTTGAGAATGTAAACTATTTTTCGAATCCATATTATGCATTGTGGTACTTAGATCACTGTAATTGGCATGGTTTTGGTTTAGGCCTATATGAGTAGGGTACTCGTGTTCCATGTCAGCCCCAATATCAGCTACCTTATGATAAATCTGGGTTGGGACACAATAAGCCAATACCGTTGGATGTCCTCACAGAGAGTCTAGAACACCTATGTCTAGGTTATCAGGATAAGCTTACACGCGATCCATATGCCAATCTAAATCACATTCATTCCTTGGGGGATTATTTCCCCATAGATATGGTAGATCAAGGACTATCCAATGATGTTGCCCAACCCCATGAAGTGGGGAAAGCTCACATACCTTGAAATATGATAGTGAGGAAGAGGATCAAGGTCCTCCTCATGAATGGATGAGTGATGATGAAGATGACTATGGCGTCACACCAATAAACTATCCTAGCTCAGATGATGAACATGAGTGAGTGTTCCCCTTGGATGATGAGGATGAATATTATCTTCACATGTTATTCCCCATCCAAGGCCCCATCTGATGCTAGCTCTTGCCATGAGAAGAGTAGGCTCATCCTATTTCACATAGGCCACCACCAATTATTCCACTTCCACTAGAGCCACCCCCATGAGTTACAAGACAACATCAGGTCTCTAGACCCACTCACCCTAGAATGGGAGATCATGTATCCATCAACATGATTTCCATAGATTTAACCACACCATTGATAGATCTGAATAACCCATCAAAGCCATTGCATCTCGACATTGAGGTAATTGACTTTGATCGGGGAGATTCTACCCCATCGCCATCAGAGTATTGGCCTTGCGAGGAAATGTTACAACCATTTCAATTTTCTCCAAGAACTACTCAGGATGTTTTTCAAGCTGAGGTTGATCCTGAATTTCCTATGGATGAAGCAAACCCAGCTGATGACATTCACTTGATTCCCACTCCACATCAGTTGGAATATGGGTCTCATATGTCAATTGAGCCAACAATTGACAAGGATATCGGTACAGATCCTGATAATCCCCATATTATCAAACTAGGGGAAGGTCTATCCCTAGTTGAACAAGATGATTTCACAAGAGCATTGAAAGAAAGGATGAATGCTTTTGCTTGGTCTTATAAAGACATGCCAGGACTGGACCCAAATCTAGTCATGCATAATCTTACATTGGACCCAAAGATCAAACTAATCAAGAAAAAGTTGCGTAAGATGCACCCAACAATAGCCTTAATGGTGAAAGATGAATTGCAAAAGTTGTTGGATGCTGATTTCATCATCTCAGTAGACTATCCACCATGGGTTTCAAACATGGTTCCCATAAAAAATCCTGATGGGAGGATTCGCATTTGCACTAACTTTAGAGATCTCAACAAAGCGAGTCCTAAGGATGAATTTCCCTTACCAAACATTGATGCATTGGTAGATGCTACAATAGGACATGAAATGCTATCCCTTATGGATGGTTTCTCTAGATATAATCAAATTCATATTAATCCAGAAGACCAGATCAAAATGGCATTCACAATGCCTTGGGGGACATTTTATTATAAGGTCATGCCTTTTGGCCTTAAGAACGTTGGTGCCACCTATCAACGAGCCATGACGTATATCTTCCATGACTACATGCATAATATTTTGGAAGATTACATGGATGACTTATTGGAAAAATCCCTATTCCACCATGAGCATATCGATGTATTATGTAAGGTTCTAGATCACCTCATTGAGCATAATGTTAGGCTTAATCCCAAGAAGTGTGTCTTTGGTGTCACATATGGTAAAATTTTGGGATTCATAGTCTCCAAGTGAGGCATAGAGGTAGATCCAAACAAGGTCAAGGTAATATTAGAAATGCCTCCCCCCACAACCATTAAGTAGCTACATAGCTTGCAAGGAAAGGTCACATCCATAAAATGCTTCATAGCGCAATTATCGGATAAGTGTCGACCCATGAATAGGTTGCTACACAAGGGGGTCTCATTTCATTGGGATGAAGAATGTCAAAATGCCTTTGATGAAATTAAGCAATACCTAGCTTCACCACCCGTATTGGCTCCTCCATGACCAGGAGTGTCATTCTATTTATACATCTCAGCTACTGAGTTGGCATTGGGCACCATGTTGTCCCAAAAGAATGAATTTCATAAAGAACAGGCTACATATTATATTAGTCGCACACTGGTCAGCTATGAAATCAAGTATGCATACGTTGAGAAGCTATGCTTAGCAGTGGTCTTTGCCACTAAAAAGCTATGCCATTACATGCTCAATCATACCACGTATGTCATATCTAAGGAAAATCCATTGCGATATATGATGAGTCGAACATATCACAATAGTCGCACGATGAAATGGATAATGTTGTTGATGGAATTTGACCTAGAGTTCATTGGAAAAAAATCAATCAAAGGATAGGTCATAGCCGATCAACTAGTAGAGGCTCCTCTCCAGGATGACCAACCTCTCAATGTAGAACTTCTCGATGATGGAGTGTTTCATATCTCAGAATCACCTGATTCTGTAGAGCCTGAGTCATAGGTGGACATAACTCTATTCTTCGATGGTTCTAAATGCGAGCAAGGGGGTGGCACAGGTATCATGTTTTTCACACCACAAGGGGCTCCAATACCTCTTTCATTTAAACTTGATTTCCCATGTACCAACAACAATGTCGAGTATGAAGCCCTCATCATAGGCCTTCAGACGACAATCGCCATGAAAATAACTAAGCTAAACATTTTTGGTGATTCCTTGCTCATAGTTAATCAGGTTAAAGGGATATTCTAGTGTAGGTGTCCCATCTTGCAAGCCTATAAAGCCCTAGTGGACAAAATTTTGGTACAATTTGAATGGTATGATATTGAGGCACTCCCTCGGTCATCTAATCATTTTGCAGACACAATGGCTTCCTTAGGGTCACTAATCCTACAAAACCCTTCAGATGATATTACTACTATTCAAGTAAAAATGCTAGCACAATCTATGACTGAGCGTGATGAGCATAATGCCATACCAGTTATTCACATGATTCAGATTGAGCCTTCACATGAATGGTTCTCTCAACTACACAATTATTTGGATAACGCCCGATGGGGGACTCTGTTCCCTCAAAATTCTTTTGATACTAGCACAATGCTATATCTTCAAGTTCATTCTCAATCAGCATTCACATGAGATGAACATCAAAAGGATTGCATGATTCATAATATTGAGGCTTCTTCAAAGCAATATTGGGCCATACAGATCAAAGATTACTTAAAACTGGGTAATATTCCACCTGGATTGTCGCATGCCATAAAGCGAGCATTTAAGAAAAAAGTGGCAAAATATGTCTTATTAGGAGACATAATGTATCGTTGGAGCTATGAGGGTATCCTCCTTCATTGCTTAGACTCACAGGAGTCAACTTGGGCCATTGTCCAAGCACACGATGGTACATGTGGTGGTCACTTTAGCAGCATGGCCATCGCTAAGTGCATTCTTTGCATGGGCTATTACTGGCCAACTTTAGAGCAAGATTGTTGTGCTTATGTAAAGAAGTGCATGAAGTGTCAACATCATGCAAATTTGACACATATACCTTCATAGGCCTTACAACCGATTCAATCGGTCTAGCCATTTGCACAATGGGGGTTTGATTTAATTGGGAAAATCTCACCTACCTCTTTGGGCTATCACATGTTTATCATAATGGTGACCGAATACTTCACCAAATGGGTGGAAGCAATTCCCCTTACCACTATGACTGGACCTCGCATCATGGAGTTCATGCTACATAACATCATATGTCATTTTGGTATTCCATCCAAAATAATATCGGATAATGGAACACCCTTCAAAAATAAGGATGTGCATGCGTTAACAACAAAGTATAACATAAAGCACAACTTTTCCATGCCCTATTATCCACAAGCCAATGGGCAAGCAGAGGCATCAAATAAGATAGTAGTAGCCATCTTGAAGAAAATCATTAAGGAAAATCATAAATATTGGCATAATCAATTACCTCTTGCCCTTTGGGCCTATCGCACTAGCATTCAGATGCCCACTGGGGCAACTCCATTTTCACTAGTGTATGGTGCTGAAGCTATCATGCCTCTAGAGTTAGAGATTTCATCGCTACACATTTCCATGCAGGAATTCATCGATGATGATTTCGCTAGGCAAGCTCATTTAGATCAACTAACATTGCTTGATGAACGATGTGTCAATGCCCTTGAGCATCTACGTGTTTATCAAGAATACCTTAAGAGAGCTTATAACTTGAAAGTACACCAAAGAGACTTTTAGGTTGGTGATTTAGTTCTAAAGGAGAACCAACAAAACTCAAATTTACCATCCAATTTATGGGACAAATTTGCAACAAACTGGTTAGGTCCATTCATCATTACAAGTCATATTGGACCTAGAACTTATCGCTTAGCATCCATCGAAGGAAGTGAAGAGCCTGAACCAATGAATGTTAGTCATCTATGGCCTTTTCATGCTTAGAGCACCATAAAATGCTCCTAGGTGGTCCATGACCATCTAGGTCAACCCAAAATACCCCTAGGTGGTCTATGACCATCTAGGTCAAAATAAAATATTCCTAGACAATCTATGATTATCTAGGTCAATACAAAAATCCCCAAAGGCATCTATAAGCCCTTTGGTCACCATAAAATTCTCCTAGGTGGTCCATGACCATCTAGGTCAACCTAAAATGCCCCTAGGTGGTCTATGACCATCTAGGTCAAAATAAAATATTCCTAGACAATCTATGATCATCTAGGTCAATCCAAAAATCTCCAAAGGCGTATATAAGCCCTTTGGTCACCATAAAATGCTCCTAGGTGGTCCATGACCATCTAGGTCAACCTAAAATACCCCTAGGTGATCTATGACCATCTAGGTCAAAATAAAATATTCCTAGACAATCTATGATCATCTAGGTCAATCCAAAAATCCCCAAAGGTGTCTATAAGCCCTTTGGTCCCCATAAAATTCCCCTAGGTGGTCTATGACCATCTAGGTCAAACTAAAATGTTCCTAGGTAGTCTACGATTGCCTAGGTCATCCCAAAATGCCCCAAAGGCATCTATAAGCCCTTTGGTCACCCAAAAAGCCCCAATGGCATTCATTAAGCCCATTGGTCAACCTGTATATACATATATATCAAAAATACAAAAACATCATTAAAATCATCAAAATACAAAAATATTGCTTCATTGCACTTCATATAAATTGCATTAGGCATACTCATCATTGCATTATGCATCGTTCAAAATTGATCATACATGTCTAGCACTAGGTATGTACACTAGGCATCTATTAAAATCATTGTTATTATATGTCAATATTACCACCTGTTTACATTACATATACCATTTACATTTACACTCCATATTATATGTCTGTTTCCCATCACTTAGCCATTGTTAGTAAGACATAGTTAAGGTTTTTCGGTCACTCATCCATATCTAGTTTTCTTTTCAGATTTTGTAGAAAGCTATCATGATTTTTTATAAGGTAGAATCCTACTTAGATTATACCTTGTATACATCAAAATCCCAACATATTTTCACATTAATAAATCCAAGTCTAGCACAAGGAAAGATGAAATTACAAAGTGGTCTAGGTTGCTTTAAGCAAAAAAATTTATCTTGCTCATCCCCCTATGTGAATGGTTCAAATATGTTGAGAATTGACAAAAGGACAAGTTCCTCCTTACCCAAAAATCCCTTGCCTCACACTGGGGCAAGTATCCAAAAGAGAAAAATCAAACAGTGATTATTATCACTTCAAAATATGCAAAAAGAAACAGTGATTATTATCACTTCAGAAAAAGCAAAAATAAATAGTGGTTCTCACCACTACCAAAATCCCTTGCTCAAAAAAAAAAAATGAGCAACTCCCTTGAATAATTCAAAATTAAAAGAAAATAAGGGAGTCTTGAACTTGAATCCCTGGAATTCTCAGCATTAGAGAACCATAAGGTGATCCTCATTACAGGTTTGGTGGATAGCCTACTTGTCAATGGTGGTAGCCTTACGCATGATGATATGTCTATCACATAAGCAACTTGCTTAGGTACAGACCAATATTTGAATGTGGATGAGCTAGCTTGTTGTAGCCTATATTACCTAGTAGTCTAATCTAACCTAGTACAAAACTCAGGATAATGAGACTCACAGAATGATCTCTAGTACAGATGGGCTGAGTGAATCCCATTTGCACTAGGGCAACCTTATGCGTTATCATGGTAATGAACTCACATGCACACACAGGGATGTTGATTATCTTGGTTATCTTAGTTGGTGTATACTTTGTCAAAAAGTCTTGCATAGTTATTATACAACTTTTGATTAGGTAACTAGAGTGTTTGAGTCTCCTAAAAACTACTAAATATATCATATCACATTACATTATCCATTCCATTTTACATCATGTTGTCACATATTTGTCAAAATTACAAAATCCATTACATAGTGTCACAATAACATGAAAATAATAAAGATACATTTTGTACAGTCTATGGTGCTAGCATATAATGTGTCAAATAGTCATCATAAATCCATCATACAAAATTAAATCACATCATCCATTGCATTATGCATTCACATTGCATTTCACATCATCGCATCATCACATCATAAACAACATATATGCATACATGATAGCCATCCATCAAAAAGCATCATAAAGCATAGAATAGCATACATATCATAAAGTAGTAAAATATGACATAATGATCAAAGCAAAGTCATACATATATATCCATATGTAAAAACCAAAAGCTACATCATAGTCCATAAGCTGCCCATAGGCTACAATAAAAGTGAGTCATCAGACTTCACACTCCAAAAAGCCAAAGAGTCCAAAAAGAACCATCAGAGTCTACTAGCCATGGTCACGCAGGACCGACACCATGACTCTCTCCTCTACCCTCAGTAGGAGTCCATCGTGAGCTCCTAGACCTGCTACCCCTAGACCTGCTACCCCCAGATGTGTCCATCCTCCATGTAGAACTTAGAGCCCTCATCCATGCAGATGACTATCCTATCTCGCTCCTCTAGCTATGTTATGATCCAATGGCCAATGCCCGATCTGGTATGCGCCCCTTAAGGTGCACTATCTCATCCTCCATCATATCCATATAGGTCTGATCCTCTTGGCACTAAGTCTGATAGGTCACCACCAAACCCTGGAGATGTACCATCTCCTCCTACATCATGGCTACCTCACCACTACTGGACTCCCCATGGCTAGGGCCCTATACACCAACCTATGCCTGAAGAGTAGCTATCAAAGCTGCCTACCTCTCCATATCAATCTATGCACTCTGCACCTATGCCTATAGTAGAGCTCTCTCCTCTAAGAAATCCCATCGCACCCTACTGAGATCACCCCACAACTCTACAATCATAGCATCTCATGCTGCTAACTATGCCTACATACCCTGATCTCCAAGGTCCTCCCCATCAAAGTCTAGTGGATCATGTACATCAATCAACTCCACCCTATCCACTGCCACATGATGATGCACAAACCACTCACCTATGTCTGCCTCCTCATCATCTGGAGACTCATCCTGACCCTCCTCATCTAGAGCACCCCTAGCTACATCCACTACTCTAGCAGTTGCATCCCCTCCTAGTGGTCCCTCTCCTCACCACTAACATATGACCCACCAAGCATCATACTCCTCTATCATACCTACATCATCCAACTCAAAAACTACCACCACAGGATCTGACTCCTCTCCTAGTGCCTCCACAATAGGCCATGCTAGAGTCCTCTCATCCCCACGATGATGATAGATCATAGGCTCCCTAGGAAACCCTTGGCATAGCCCAAACTATCATAACACATGATCATAAGGGAAGTACTCTCGCTCTATCCCATGTCGCCCTATCAACCACCTACCTCACCAAACTCGGCATAGCTATGTCTCAGCCTCCCTCCATGTGGGACAATCCCTATAGGGTCTCCATACAATGTCTACCACTCTAAGCCATGCAAAAGCCTCTACATAGTGCTCAACCTCCCCAACATATCGATGGCTATGGCCTAACTCACGTGACCTCTACCATAACACCCCATAACCAATCTCCCTATTCAGTAGCTCTACTCGAGTCGTCCATGGTAGTCCCCATGGTCGCTCCATAACAATATGCTACCAACCCCAAACCTATAGTAGGAAGTTATAGCCCAATCCCTTCCACCCATGAAAGTAGATCTCATATAACTCCTCATATAGCTACGCTAACAAAGTAGGACCCCAAGCCATCACTATAGGCTCATCCTCTGTACACTCCACAAGAGTGAACACCAGCTCTATAAGGTTCCATGGGAACCTGGCACCTGAAGAGTCGAGAAGTAACATGTTGTTGATCAATGTCATCAATAAAGCATGCTTAATCTTAAGCACATCAGCCTGAAACCATGAGACCACTAATATCCCTCCGCTGAGAAGATCAACCGTTGCATCCTCCCAGCACGCCCCAAAGTACCTCTATAGTATGACCTCTCATCGCTCTGTAGGAGTAGATACTATGGGATGCCCCTCTATCAAAATACATAGTATCTGATATACATCCTCTAACATCACTATCATCTCCCTCATAGCTAGATGGAAAGTATTAGTACGAGGGTCCCACAAATCTATCAGTGCAGTCAGATAGGCACGATCGCTCACTACGAGATCTAACCGTGTAACATGCTTTAGGCCAATGGCATCAAGCCATCACTAGTCCATAGTAGTAAATAGGTCTCTAGCAACCTGAAAGAGAGTCATAACCCTATACTGACTCTTCACTATCTGATAATGTAAAATAACTTGTCAAAAATGCCATAAAAATGCATAAAAATACTCTAAAAATACCAAAAAATGCCTAAAAAGGGCCCTTTTTGGCCCAATTTTTGGCCGTCCCACCCAGGGACGGCCCCCAATTTGGTAACCATCCCACCTAGGGATGGCCACCAGTGACCGTCCCCTATAGGGACGGTCCCCAAAAATGGCTAAAATAGGGTCATTTTGACCCCTAAAATAGCCCTAAAAAAACCCTAAAAAACACAAAAAACTAGCATAAAACCTTAATTTTAAGCATCTAAATCACAAATAACAGCTCAAATTCATACATTACGCTATTCTTAAGGTTTCTTAAACTTGATTTAGTGTGTAGTATGAAAATTGCAGCAGAATTTCCAATTTCACAATAAAATAGGGAAGAGAAGGAAATGTGTTCCATACCCGTTTCGCACCGGCTCCACCACCCGTCACGTCCGCTGGCTGGATCATGTTGTTGGGTAGATATTTTGGCAGTGCTCCACTTCATAAAATCACTCTCCTACCTCTCTCCTCTCTAACTCCTCCAAGCACAATGCACAAATGAGCCTATTTGCCCCATTTTGGGCTTATATAGCTCCAAAAGAAGCCGACCACCCCTAGGTGGGATGAGCACATAATTGGCTGGCTGTCCCACCCTAGGATGGTCATAAATAGTGTACTCATCCCCCCTGGGATGGTCACCAAAAAATTTTACAAAAACAACTCAAAAACCCCAAAAATAGGGTCCAAAACCCACCAAAAATAAGGCAAAATGGTCACCAAATTAGCAGGGATCAAGATTAAACCAACAACATTTATGGATGCATTAAAAGTATGCATTTTATTCCCCAAGAAGGCCTCCATGGCTGGACCACTCCACGGGAATGAAGTTTTTAGCCTTTTTCTTCCAGAAATGCTCATCAAAATGATCAAAAATCCCCTCCAAATAGGTATATAGTACCATGGGAAAAATAGAGAGTTATCCCAATTCAGTCATATGTGTCAAGTGACTCATCACTTTATCATTGGTCATGCCCTCATTGACTCATCACTTGAGGGGGTAGTCATAATAATTATTTCATAAATCAAATCAACACTAAAACACTCAAAAGTGCAATTTTCATACATTCAAAAGAATCTTTGCAAAAGATAAATTTTCAAGCCCATGCTAGGGCAAATAATCAGCATAAGCAACAAAAATAGGCTTGACCTCCTTGAAGCCTCAGGAATCCACCCATGTAAAGGCTTACAAGAACACAAGGCACCAAGACCTAGTATACCCTAAGCCCCTACAACTATTATTACAGTATGGCTGAAAGGTATACCCAAATGAATCCTTCGACTATGTCAAAAGAAAGGATTCCAAGAATGTATGCTCTTTCCACAATGGAGGCATCTAAATTTGGTTAGGTTAATGAATAACCTTAATCATTTAATGATTTAGTCATCTATTTTTACTCAGAACTTTGTTGCACATAGCGCATCCCAAAAAGGGGCATCTGTAGACACTAAAATCATGTAAATCAAAAACACCCCCCCCTAAAAACCCCCCCAAAACCAAAATCCCCCCCATCCCTGGGTGGGATGGTCCCTAAAAAGACACCCCAAAAGTCAAATGGGTAGATAAATGGCAATCAATTACTACCATATTCTCCATCCAATCACCAAAAATTGATTGGGAGCCTATCATGGAGACCAAGAACTCCCAATTAGAGGCCCCAAATGGGAAACCTCTTCTACCCAATCGTGGCAAGGGTTTTGACAAGTGGCGGCACTTGCATTGCATGCCAATACTTGCCCCTTTTCCCTAGATGCCCTATTTGGGCTATAAAATGAGGTGTGTTCACCCAATTTCAAAAAGAGAAGAGTTGAAGCATTTTGACAACGAAGTGCTGCCCAATTCTACCCTCACATTTTGCCATCACATTTACCCTCACTTTGCCTTGAAACCCTCTTCATTCGAAGGTAATTTTAGGGGCATCCCAAATCCACTAAAACCATTCCAAAACTAGTCATATTGGAGAGCAATTTGACCCCATTTTTTGACACAACCTTTAGGAGAGTTTAGGACCAGATCCCATTAGAATTGGTGATAAATTCCAAGCAGATTTGTAACCGTCCCACCTAGGGATGGTTAGAAGTAGCTAGTTGCACCTGTTAGGTATGGTTAGAAAATAGTAGGTAATTTTGAGTAAATTCCACCATAGATCATTTAGGAATGTTTAGAATAACCTTGTGTTCAAATTTGGTGAGATTTGGAGGTGTTTTGATGGTCCAATTGGAGGTTTCATTATTGTAGGTCTAGTTGTCCCTGTCAGGGATGGTCACTATTTTTGCTAACATTTTCCCTTTATTTTATGCTTAGATCCCTCCAAAACCATCTATATAACATCATTCTTGAATTATAGATCATTTGTAGTTGTTTTTATTTATGATAGATAAGTTTTGATTAATTCTAGATGCATGCTTTCTATGTTTTCAAGGTTTTAAATCTATAACGCATATGCTATTAACCAATTTCAATCCCTTGTGTGTAGGTGTAGGTAATATATACAGGAGGGAGGAGCTAAGAGGCACATAAGGATAGGCCCAAGACTAGCTCTCGAGTGTGGGATGCGAAATGAACATTAGAGCACGCCATTAAGACCTTGCAAGGGATTAGATCCTTTGTATCTTGTAATGTTGAAATGTATCAAGTTATAAAGCCCTCAAGGGGATGTATTGTAATCCTATTTGAATCCATGAGTGAATAAATACAAGGATAAATCCACCTCTTTTATTGCACACTACTCTTCATTTTAGTAGATTACTTATTGTGCACTTTCCCTTTGAATGCTTGCTTTAATCTGCTTTACATTTCAATAAAGAGCCCTTAAGGTGATGTCGTAAATTTTATTTCTTTAGGCATAATGCTTTTATATTTCATTGCTTTGGGTATACTTTTGGCATTTTTCATATTTTATCTATCCCAACTTCCTCTTGCTCCATATCATGCTTTATATTCTCTATATTTTGATCATAAGGCTACATGTCATGGCAATCCATTCTTACTTCTAAGTTGTCTATAGAGCATTTTTAATTGCATGTGATTGATCCAAATGCATTATGAGAGGTACAACTTATTTTTAATGCAATATTATACTTATAATAGAATTCAACTAATAGCTACCATTATTGCAATCTTTGGATATTAAACCCTTGAGTTTATCCAAACTAAAACCTTTCTCTTGTTGTTACCTATTGGTGCATTCAAAATATTTCATAAATATTTCATCCATATACTCAACTTGATTTCTAGAGGAGATTTACTTTTGAGAATTCCTATTGTATTGGACTTCAAAATATTGATGTCAATTTTTTGCTAGTTCTTTTGTAAGTTGTTGGATAACCTTCATTATCTCTTAAGTTGTCCAAGTTGTTAATAAAATATTTGTATGAATTTTATTTTTTGAATAATAATATTAAGGAATTTTACCTATAGGAGTTAGCTACTATGGAAACCATGGGCTCATGAGATGGATTTGTGGCTCCATATAATATGGTACTAGAGAATCCATGTCATTAGCTCTAGGGGAATTTTTCCTACAAAGATTAATAGATTCTCAACTTTAATGGAAACCTAAAAAATCTAAGGATGTTTTCTCTTATTGTAAAACTGAATTTATAGCTTCAAATTTGGCTTCAAGGCTTAGATATAGTACATATAGGCCTATGCTTGAGATGGTCTTACCTCCCCTAGAATCTTATCCCACAAATTTTTAAACCTAATACTGAAATCTAGGAGCCTCTCTAAATGATGTCTTTTGATGTATGAAAATTGCATGAGCAATCCAAAGACATTGCTTAGATCATAAAATACTAATATGAGAGGTTCATCTAGGTCTTGCCAAGTCCTAACACTATTATCTTCCAAGGATTTGTACCATTGCAATGCCTTACCTCTGAGATATTGAGTCAGAAGTCTAATAATTACATATTTATAGGTAATGTTGTAGATGATAGCTAAAGTTACAACATCTTAATAATGCTTGTAAGTAGTCTTCCCACTACCAGTATAATCAAGAAAAAATTTCAATGTGCCAGTTGGAATTTCATCAAAGATTGAGAGGTCAAGTGGTATGACATTATTCTAGGATAGAAAAACTTGTCCAACCATATCTCTAAAAATTTTACCAATGTAGTGGTGGGTTCAATTGGTATATGCTTAGTGAGTCATCTAGGTTATCTAGTATTTTAATAATTTGATTATGAGTTTCCTTACCAATGGAGTCACCAACTTATTTTGGGTTATTAAATCAATGGAGTTTCTAGGTGAACATACAGTATCTGCATGTGAGGTCAAGACTATTCACTAAAATATTGAGTCCTTCAAGTGATTGAAATAGGATCTATGAAATCCTATCCTATCAGGTGTGCAAAAAACTCTTGGTCCAAAATTTGCCTAAGTGGATGAGTTGCACCCTCAAGACCTTGACCAAGATTGGATGCCTCAAAAATAGGGGTCTCTAAGTCAATATTTGGATAAGACCAACTCATTTGATCTAAGATAATACAACTAATATGGGGTTATAAATTAAATTAAGGAATGCAAAGGGTTAGAATGCTAAGCTAAAAGTGGTACATATTTTGCAACATCAAGGCACATAACGTAGAGAGCCTCACAATCTAAATTTAAACTAAATTGCCTAATAGACCATCTTACTTTTATTATGCTTAAACAACTAATCATAACAAAATCTTAGCATTATTAAGTCATTCTAAAACTATAACATTAAATCCAAGGAGAAATCTAGAAAGCAGAATAACTATAATAGAATTATCCATTCATAGATTTAATAGAAATGTTTAATGACTCAGTGATACATACATACATATTTTACAGAATAATTGAGCAAGAATCTAAACAAAAATCTATTTTTTATTAAAAATACATATAGCCTCAATCATATAGCCATGCAATTTTTAATTCTAAAGATCCAACCATTAAAATGGCTTACATTCTAGTATATATAGAGATTTCCAATGTATTTAGTTGTTTGGTCATGATTGTTTTTTAGAGCATATTGCAAGACTATCAGAGTAGGTGTGGGTGTGGTTTTTTCACTTATGTAAGCTAGGGTTAACAACTTATGGCATGCTCTACAAATGTGTGTAGTGTATATTTTATTGTGAGGTTGGCTTGCATTTTGTAGCATTGGATTCTAACCATATAATGATAGCCCACTTATTTCTATTATGCTTAGCCAGCTAAGTAGGGGTGAATATGTGATGGAGAGGGATTGATCCATTAAGATCTTCTGATAGTAATTATACATGGTGGCTAATTGGTATGTACGATCCTACTGGCTCATACAAAGGTTTGTGGTATGAAAGCATTTTGCTTACTGCTAAGTAGTTTACCTTGGATGAGTATTGCTTTATTTTTATTCATCTTCCTATTGGGTGTCAGAGGTTATTTTATATTTTGATTACATCATCATATAAATAGTCTCATAGCTACATTTACCTATGCCTTGATGTCAAATGCAATATATCTTTGTTTAATCCTTAATACTTTAGTTTTAGAATCCTTACCTTAGATTTTTTTGCATCTAGACTTGACATTGGTTTACCAAATGTATAAGCTCTTAATGATGACATCATTACCTCTAAATTTGGATGCCTCTAGAAGCTTTATAGATTATGCCATCATATGCTAGACATAATATCTTAGAATATTTCTTACTTAGGTATTGCTTTACATTATGCCAAACATTTTACGTTGTCTTGTTAAGGTCATCATTATTATCCATCTAACTAGCTTGATTCTATTGTTTTTTCTTCAATATCATGTGTTAAATGCCAGAGCCTTCAAATGCTTTGATTTTTCTCCTTCTAGTGGATGCTATATTTTTATTTTCCTCGTAATAATATTAGCTTCTCAAATATTTGGTTGACTTTCTTAGCCAAATTTCATGTTTCTCACTTTGTATTGTTGGATCTGATGCCCTAGAAAAATATTTATCTAGTAGTATTCTACTTGTTTCTTTTATATATTCCTTAGCCTACTATGTAGACACCTAAAAAATGTCAAATTTATATTGACATAAATGTGTTTTAACTATATTTTGTAAATTTCCAAATAACCCCCAAAAATCCTAAAATCCCATCTTTGCACCATAAAAACCTTATAAAATTAAAAAAAATAATTATTCCTAGCCCCTTTTCCCCCACTTAGCACTCTCTTACACTAAGTTCCCATTCATAATGTGACTTCCCATTCCCCTCTATCCTAGGTGCACACCTCATGTTCACCTAACTCACCCTCACTTTCCACATATCTCTTGATCATTGTAACACATCACTCACCTAACTTACACCTCACTTTCCACTTGCAACCCCACTTTCCACATCTTCAACACCTCATTCCAATCACACCTACCTCGCTTTCTACATATCCAAAACCTCACTCTATATTAATCCACCTACCCTATCCACTTGGCCACCCCACTTTCCAACTCATCTCCATCCCACCAACCTTCCAAAATTCTATAAAAACACCCTTTACTTCTTCATTAAGGAGAGATAAATTTGTACCATGTTGAAACTCTACTCAAATATCAATCAAACCTATTTGTGCACACTCATTCCCTTTTTTTATCATCTTCTTTTCTCACACAAAATTAGCTATGGAAAATATTAGAATTATCCACATGTATGCATTATTCTTTTTGAGACTGCTCATGACTAAATAATCTAATAAACTCCAAACTACCACTACGAATCATTTACATCCTACCAAAGATCCTCAAATAATTTCATCTAAATATAAGAAGTATATGTCTTGATCTCTAGATCCGTCATGGTTTATAGTCGATACTACCACATCCCTAGTGGTTTGCAATCAAGATTACCTTACCCCTGGTGGTATCATTCTAGAAACTGTAGTAGTCACAAAATTGGCAATAGTCAATAATAAATAGTTAGAAAAAAGTGAGCAAAGTAAAATTTATTTATATTTTATAGCATTTATGTATTATGCTATCTCTCAAATCTTGTTTTGATGAATTTTTGTCATTGTATTGCATATTTTGTAAATCTAGGCCTAACCAAGGTAGGCCCATCTAATGCTACTAATATTTTGTGTTTGATTGTATGTAGGGACTCATGAGAGTGCATGCAATCAAGGGTGGTCGAACCTTTAGAAAAGCAAAAAATCCACCCACATTCTAAGGTGCTTTGGAAAATATTTTGGTGTCATTTAACCTTATTTTTTAAAGAGAGATATGTCCACTTTAGAAATCTCCATTTGTAATCCCACAATGAATTTTTTTTAAAGGGCAAATTACTTGTAAAGTATATTGGTAAATAAATGCAAATGACATGTTTTCTCACTATAATTTGCATTCAAACATACTATTCTACTCTTTACACCTCTCTACAATATTTTGGCTAGCTTAATATTATGTTTTCTTCTCTATATTTGTCACATGGGCTTCATTGTATGTTGAAACTAATCTCTTAAGATAGTGCATGTCATTTGTTATACTATTACCTTGATAAAATATAACTGAATGGCTTGGACTAGACCACCATGTGAATATAGGTAATAAAATTTACCTATAGTCATAAACCTTTCACCTTCCACAACCAATAACCTCCATGATGGATAGGGATTTTATTATGGGCATGACATTATAGGGAAGAAGTTAGCATCTTAAAGGTATTGGTAGATGAAGCTCTAGTTGTAGAGATATCAAGTTTAGTGAAATTCAATATATATGGATCCTACACCCACTCTCTAGGGGAATCCATAGCAAGGGTAGTTGGTGATAGTAGCAAAGGCTCCAAATCCATAGGCCAAGAGACCCACAATATTAATGGTTCCAAATCTAGATATATTGAGCTCATCCAAATTGCACATAGAGCCATTCCATGGAGGAAATGTTTGAATTCTCGTACAATATTTTGGGCAATTAAGCTCTAGTTTTGGGCATATAAACATTATTTTTAGTGGCATTTTAAGGAATTAAAAAAACTACTTACTTATACCTAATATCTAGCCTTGTGATTATTTTTTCTTTCACTTTTTCCTCTTGAGTTGTTTTGTTTATAGTAATGAGTCCCTTTTAATCTAGCATATTTTCCCTCTTTTCCTTTGATAAATTAAGTAGTCTAGGAATTTATGCTAAAGATCATACCTAACAAGGAGTCAACCTCTAGAAAAATCTAGTAGGTTACCCTATGAGTGCATTCCTCACTTGCAGAGCCTTTTGACTATATTGCTCAATGCAAGGTGTAAGTGTGAGATGCATTTGATCACTTTTTTGGGCACCTCCAAATATTTTGAGTAGACAACACATTTTTTTGTAACACCTAGTGGGATAAGCTTAAACATTCCACCCCATAAAGATGAATTAAATCATCCCTAGCCACCAATAACACAATAGTTTTTTCTATCATGCCCATTGGGATGAGCTAAAAGTTTATCCCATGAATTTTATATATTCTAGTTGATATTCTAGTGAATATCTCCACTAGATTGATTATTGAAGCACAAGTACCTTCACCTGGCAACTACAATGAAAAATAATACCTAGAAGTAACCATTATGCATGTGCAACATCTTGGAACACATTGAAAAAGAGATATTATATTTGTATTCTATTGAATATCTTAGTATCTAGTCCTATTAAATAATATTTGAACATTCACCTATAAACTCCACTCAAGAACAAAGAATTTTTTTTTTGAGTGCAAGGCCTACCACCAAATATTTCTCTAAATAAAATCCATAGGCATTGGTTCCACCTTTAAACTAAAGGTCCAAAAGAAGAAACTAATGTTAAAACATAACTACAAATCCACCTCTAAGTAGGTACCTAACCTGGAATTATAGAGGTCCATTGATAGCACTTGTTCCTCTTATGACATAGGATTTGGTCCTAGGATTGGATTTCATATCAGTACCTTACTTAATTGGTGAGGATGAAACCATGTCTACATAGCATTTGTATTACATGGTAATTATATACATGACACACAATATTATAGATTAGAACATGGCCCTTAGGTTACTAGTGACATCTTTCATATGAAAGGTGCAAGAGTGGTACTTTGTCCTTGAACCCACATCCAATCAAAATCTAGAACCAAATTATAGACCTACTATTAGATAGATTCATAGAAAAGTTAAACTATGTGTCCCTCCTAGAGTAGTTGAAAACCATTAAAAGATAACCTATGGATACAATGGATGAATTCAACACTCAGATTCACAAAACTTGGTATAGAATCCCTAATGAAATCTATCGTCTCCCAAGTGTGGATTTTATTTAATTCTTAAATGCTATTAATTTTGAAATACCTATGATGGTCAAGTCCAAATGGAGTAACACTTTATATGTGACCTATGAAATATTCATGTATGCTAATAATTAATTAAATAGGACGGCTAACCCACAAACCCCCAATATCATTGTTCCCAAGTGTTCAATTACCATACCAACCACCTATAGCAATTCATCTGACCACCTTTTAGCCAACTTCTATCTTAAACCTCATGAAGTCTTAGACTTCTTTCCTTTCTCTAGAGCACCCCTCCATAAGTTTCTACCCCTCTAATTATTTATACAAGATGAAGAACATATGAGGATATTCTTCAATGAGGTCATAGTTCTCAAAAGGTAATATAATTCATAGAGGTTTTAGTACCAAAATTATATAAGACCTCCCTTCTAGCAAACTAGCCATGGATATAGGCTTCTCCCTAATAAATGCCAAATATTTCTATTCCAAGCCAATAGGAAGGTAGGCCAAACCCAAAAATAAAACTAATAGATAATTCTTGTTCGAATCCCCTTATGGAAGATTTCCCCTAGCCTAATTGAGAACATAATCACTATGTAGAATAAGTACATGAAAGACCCTAATGCATGGAGTCAATCCTCCAAATAATTATCTTTGAGAAAAGCCTCCATAGACCTAGCCACACCCAGTAAAATTAAGCATACCTATCCATCTACCCCTTTGTAAGGATTGGATATCTAAATGCAAATCCAAACCTTTCTTATCCAACCATCAAAACCACCCCATGGGACATGTTTCTCATCTCTAGAGTAGACTTTGATAAGCTAGGTTGAGGAAGATGTAAATGTAGTATATGATGGAGTAAGCACTTCAGCCCTTAGAAAACCACAAGTCCACTCAAATTATATGATATGAGCTAAGAGGAAGGTAATAGAGAAGCAAGGGATGGTTGATCAAGTAGGTATCAAACCTAAAAGTAGGCCAATAAACCTTTAAAAGAGAGTTCTCCCTATGGTCACACATAATAAAAGTATGCAAAACCTCTTTGAAATTGCTAGGAAGAATCTCATGTAAGATTGAAGGTAACACATTTTGAGTCTTTAACTGATTAGAGTCTCCTAACTTACTAGAAATATACCTAGTACTTGTTGTGGTTGATCCACAACACACCCCAAAGTTGGGGACCCACATTTTTTGCATGCTTTCAAAGAAAACTGCAGTAGCCCAGATGCTAAAAAATCAAGGAAAAAGCAAAAATTTCACAAAAGAGAAAAATTTGTCGCGATATCGTGACATGTCACTCCGTCGCAGCCAAAAATGAAAAGTTGTCGCGATATCGCGACATGCTGCTCTGTCGTAGCCGAAAATGAAAAGTTGTCGCAATATCGTGACATGTCACGTTTTCACGGCTAGGAGCAGCAGAATTCATCATGAAGAGAAAATGTCGTGATATCACGACGTGTTGTGAAATCGTGGTGCAAGGCAGCAAGAGAAGAGTCAATGTAGAAGTTGTCATGAAATTATGACATGTCACATTTTCATGATAGGAAACAATGAGATGGTACGAAAAGAGAAAGCATCACGATTTTGCAACAGGAAGCAGCCAAGGGATACGAAGATGAAAGGCATTGCGATTTCATGACAGAAAGCAGCTGGACAGCCCGAAACAAAAAATTGTCACGATTTCATGACAGAAAGTAGAAGATGGTGCAGAAGAGAAAAGTGTCACGATTTCGTGACATGTCATGATTTTGCGACATGTCATGTTTTCATGGCTAAGTGCAACAAAACCCAGTGATAGAGAAAAACATTGTGATTTCATGACAGGTTGCATCTGCATAGCCCGATAGCATAAAAATGTCGCGATTTTGCAACATGTCTTATTTTTCATGATACAAGTAGAAGAGCAAAGCTGCATGCAGAAAAACATCATGATATCATGACATGCTATTTTTGGTCATGATTTACAGGGGGCAGTTACAGAACATGCAGAAAAGCTTGAAACATGTGGCATAAAAGTGTAAGGGCTACATGCGGTTACAATTAGCAATAAAATCAAACTTTTTGATGCTCGAACAAGAGTCAGAATAATGAAGAGCGGGAAACAAAACGAATCGATCGGGAAGATGAAACGAAGCGTCACAAGGCGAAGCAAAGAGCCATAGCAGAAATTTTAAAGGCACAAGCGAAGACAGGCACATAGGTCGAAAACCACTGCAAGCGGGGTTGTAGAGTTGAGGGTGATTAGCCATTCTGGGCCTGTTGTGGAGTGTTTTTCTTCCCCTTTTGCTGGAGAAAAACCAGAGATTTTTCTATTGTAAAATGACAAATATTTAATGTAGATAATATTTCAAAAATTTGCATCTTATGGGCAAGAAAGAAGGAGTTATTTTTTGCATGCAAGATTAAATGTCTATTTTTCCTTTTCAGATTTTAGGCTTGTAAATGGAGTTCATGCAAGTTTTTCTTGGTTGCTTCATGTGAACGTTTAAATCTAAAAACCTCATTCAAAACCCTAGGAGCTAGCTCTTAGCTTATCAGGATTGTGCATGTTTTGCAGGTCCAATAGGTTAGGTTGCATGCATGGAAACCTCATATCTTCGGTTTTGTCGGAACAAGATAGCATCAGACTAAATGTGTTCTATTTTTAATTTTCTGCATTTCTTTTTCATTTTATTTTATTTTATTTTTCCTGAAGGTTTAATTTATTTAAAATAAACATTTAAAAATTATAAAATCTAAAAAAAAAACAATGAACAATCACTAAAGTTTCATGGTGAAATAAACCAACATTGCCCCTTGTTTACAGTTACTTGCAATCACTAAGGTGTTCCAAGCATTTAAATTGATTATCTTTGTTTGAGATTACTAATATATATATATGCAAATGCTAATACAATGGAGACCTTGGAGAAGTTGTTTGTTTGACTTCTTTGCAAGAGGGTATTTGGGACCCAAATCCTAAAGGAGAGTTGTACTTTCACAGTTGGGTGAAAATACCACTCAACATTTTGGCGCTAGAAGGAGGGCCTGAACCGGTTTATTTTAGTGTGATTTAAATGCTATAGGTATTTAAATTTTGAATATTTCATGCCCTATTGGTTATTATCTTTAGCCCTCTTTTAACAATACAACTTTGTACTGTTAAAAGGAGGACATGAATTGCTATGCATTGTTCTAACATTTTTTGATTGTTCATATAGGAATAATGTGTCATGATTGGATTTAAAAAATAACAAAAAAAAAAAAAAATTCTTGACTAACGAGGTTGTCTCCATGCAATTACTTTCATTTGATTTTAATGGATACATTGCTTGGTTGATGTTAACATGATTATTAACACGTTATAGGTTTGATATTTGCTAGTCATTTCGTGCTCACTCATAGGGAAATATTTTGTCTAAAATGTATTGGTTGTCGGTATTATGCTCTTCACTTGCGTGTAATGTGATCTTGTGAATCAGAAAGCCTACAACACTAGGAGTATGCTCTTCACCTGCGCATATGCGATCTAGTGAACCAGAAACTAATTTACATTTTTAGAATATTGTTGTGTCATGGTTCTTTCTTTATTCATGACTAATAAATTGGTTTTGAAATTATTCTCTGAGTTTCTTTAATGGCTACAACTGCAGGAATGTGGTAGGGGATACATGCTAATACTTTGAATATTAGTGGAGATTTTCATGATTTACCCAAGAATGTAGAAAAGCATTTGCCCAAGTTTAAACACAATGGTCCAACATTAGCCGAGGAACATATTCAAGCCTATGTGGTTATCCTAGTCAGATGGAATGTTGAACATGAGGATGTGGCATGTAGAATGTTTCCTGGAACCGTAGATGAGGTGGCATATGATTGGTACATCAATTTACCTGTTGGTTTTATTACATCTTGGACTCAATTGAAAGATAATTTTATCAATCAATTTAGGTTACTCATTGATCCTCTCACGATATATCAACAATTTGCTTCTTGCAAAAGAGAACCTAATGAGCCAGTGAGAGGTTTCAACTTGAGATTTCAAAAAATTTATGCGAGACTAATTTCTCCCTATACTATTGAGGAAAGTGGTGCTCTTCAAATATACTTTCGAGCATTGGATCCATTGTTTTCCATATTTGTTAGGATGAATCCCTTGGTTACTGATCTTGCATCGGCCTACACAGAAGCTATGATTGTAGATCAACAATTGATGCCACAAGGTTATGGAATGGAGCAATCAACTATGGTAGGACAACTAGGGGCTTGCAATCAAGCCTTGATGGTAAATTAAGCATGGGCACAACAAAATTTGATATCAAATGTTTTTCCCTACAATCAACTTTATCCTACCATACCAACTTATGCTCCCACATGTTCTTATACAAGCACTTCCATCCATCCAACTATACCTCAATTAGAGAATCATCTGGTCACTCATAGAACTATTGCAACAAATGTTCAAGCTTTGTCCATGGATATCAATCCAACTAATCCTACTACTTCTACCACTCAACCCAAAGAGTTCATATCGGAATTAAAAGAGCAAAAGAAAGTGGTTAAGAAGGTATGTAGTCATGTTCCATCACAAAAACGAGCACATCAATGTATGCATCCAAATCATCCTAATAAGAAAATTCGTAATGTCGATCTTAATGATGTTTCATGTTATGCTTCTTCAAGTGATACAAGAAATTTTCAGGTGACTCACGTTGAAGTGAACACCTATTCGAAATGTCTTGAAGAGCATGAAGATTTTGGAGAAGAAATTCTATGGATGGGTAACAAGAATTTGGAATCAAATAATCACCATCTTGTTTTGGAAAATAAATATCCAGAATAATTACCCAAAAAGGAGTATTTGGATGAACAAACTTATGTGGATATGATTTGGGCAGATGTACTTGCAAAGGATTAGAGCAACTATATGACACGAAATTAAAAAATAAATCCCATTGTAGAAGCTCCTAAGCCATCACAAGTGGCTAAAAATGAATTTGAAATAAAATCAACAAATGAAGTTGAAGACATAATCGAATTTCACCACTTGTTATCGAAAGGCATTTTGGATGATGCTCTCGAAAGTGATGACCAAGAAGATCCACACCTTCCAAATTGTGATAAAATTGAATCATGGGTTACAAATTTGGATTATGATAGCCTTACCAATTTGAATTCAAATAACCCACTTTTGGAAATAACGGGACCATCTAAGGAAGGTGAAGATGAGTTGGATGAGAAACAGGTTGATGAATCAGAAGATGAAGAAGAAATACTTGAACACCACAACTTGAACTTGGAATATGATTACTATGATTCGTGAAATAAATGGGAAGAATATTATCAATCTAAATCTTCTAACAAACTTGTTGTGTCAATTAATATGCAGGATAAATCAATTATTTCCTCACATGAGGATACTATAAATCTTGTACAATTTGAGAAATTTTTGGAAGAGAAATTCGAATATCATCAAATTTTGTAACATGATAAGGATTCTACAATCATGAATCAAGAAAGAGAGTCACTTTCTTTAGATTCCTTTGAAAGAAAATAAGTTGAAACTCTTGATCCATTTACTTGTGCTACAATGATTATGTCATTTCAAAATGAGAAAATTACAAAACCTAAATCATTTGGGTTTGATATCATTGATGATCCAATTGAAAATCCCATGTTATCCAAAACAACCCAAGTGATTGATCATGGAAATATGTTAGTTAACCCACCCCTAGATAGACAAGACTTATGGTTTGAAAGGGATGGACAGGTGTTCAATTGGGTACCTAAGTTTGGTGCCTTTGATAAACAAATCATGGAGAAAGAACAAGTGCTACATTATGATGAAACGCCATTGAAGGTGAATGAAGAACAAGGATTAATTCCTAACCACACCTTTGATAACATTACTTTAATGAACGAAAAGGAGATTGATGCATTTAAATTGCTAAATCAAATTTATCAACAATTAATTCTTGAACCTAGGATAAAAGCTCCTAATGATCTCAATGTGGTAAATATCCTAGATGCTTGCAAACTATTACAAAAATTTGATTGGCCTACAAATTTGGAAAATGATTTGGCTTTAAAATTTTTAGAAATAGGCTCTTGCTTACAATATCTCACATTTGAAAAGGAAAGCCTACTTCTAAATCATGAGTGGAATGATGAAACTTGCATTGTAAAGAATAGACATGATAAAATTGAAAATCAATCGTTGTCTAATCAATTTGAAATTTTGAATCTCACCTATGAGAATACTAATGGAACTAAATTTAATTGGTGGGGTGAGAGAAGAAAGTTGAAGTGGGTTGCATTGTTTGGTCTAGTCTTGTTTTTGTTGGATGTCCACAATATTTGGCATGCATATCATATTATATTTTTGTTGAAATGTTCTAATCATGTTTGGGATCTAGGAAAGTAATAGTCCAAGCTTGGCATCATCTTGTACTATATTGTATATAGATTTTGGTTTTGGGTTTTGGTGAGTGTTTTCAAATTTTCATTTTTGTATGGCAGTTTTGTTTTGGATTGAATAAGTTTTAATTTAAAGTTATGTGTTGGTCCTATGGACATGTTTGGTTTTTATATAAAAAAAAAGAAGAAAATTTGAGATGTCAACTTATGCCTAAAATCAGGAGAATATGAAACATTGGAGTTGTGTTGTAGAAAGCTCCACAAGTAACACAAAAATTTAAATAATATCGTTTGAATCTTGTGATGCATGAAGTTGTCAGTTTTGCACATTATGGTAAAATAGATGATATATTCCAAAAGAAGCAGTGCATTCATACCTCATGTCATATTCCACATTGCATATACATGTCATCTGAGTTACATTTTCATTCCATGGGCAATTATTGAGAAGGTGTTGAATCCTCTTAGGATTATTACATAACATATATTAAAAAGATTCTAAGGTTGGGAACTGCTGCCCAAACTATCTTGAACCAAGCACATTCCATGCACATTAAAAAGAATCTTGAGCAAAATGGTCAAAACCATACTTGGATGAAAATGTGAGGTGAAAATAATATTTCATGTCTGTCCTATCATGCAACATAATCCTTAAAATGGTGGTTTTTACCACTTCCATAATGCTTAAAGCCTAAAATCAAAGTAGTAAGGATAGGGTTAAATCCTCATCTCACTTAGGTTGAGGATCCAATTCCCCAAAGCTCTAATTTGACCTTCATGGAGTAGTAAGGATAGGGCATAATTCTCATCTTACCTAGGTTGAGAATCCGATTCCCCAAAGCTTCCATCTTTCATTTTATCATAAAACTTGGATGGGAAGGATCGTACTACATGTCCTCTGTAAAGGATGGGTAGTCATCCCAAAATTCCAAGAAAAAAAATAAAATTAACTAATATTTCCCATTTCATATTCATCTTGGATTGGAGGGGTTGTACTACATGTCCCTAGCAAGGATGGGTAGTCATCCCAAAGGTCCAAGAAATAAAAAATTAATGTTTCCCATTTCATCTTAATATTGGATTGGAGGGATCATACTACATGTCCCTAGCAAGGATGGGTAGTCATCCCAAAGGTCCAAGAAATAAGATAAAAAAAGAGAGAATGAATGAAGCCAAATCATGGATTATGGGGTTGAGTGCTCATGCGTGGCATCATGTCTTGTTTAAAAGCAAGACCACTGACTACTCATATGGATAGACTAGCTTGACAATTTCATCCATAACTGGTTAAATCATTTTGTTCAAGATGAGGTAATGAACTCCAAATCAAAATAGTAAGGATAGGGTTAAATTCCCATATTGCTTAGGTTGGGAATCCTATTCCCCAAAGTTCTAATTTCACTCACACTTACACATGGGTTCAAGATGGTAGTGACACATAACCAACTTTGGGATCTAGTAAATTAATTCAGTATACATATATTTGGTCCTAAGAGGGTTTGACAGCTTGAATATGTTAGTTCATGATATTAGAAGGTTTGAGCCTTTGGAAAGCAAGTTGTTATGTCTCTAGAATCTTCATCATGCATCAAATCCTGCACAAATCATTCATAGCCTTGCATACAAATCATAAGTAAAACTAGCAATGGAATGTTGATCAAGTTCAAATGATAGGGAATGAAACACATTGCACACACCGAGCTGATACTTATGATTCTGATGTTTCATGTATTTTGATAGCAGAGTCATCATTTGTTGTGGCTGATCCACAACACACCCCAAAATTGGGGACCCACCTTTTTTGCATGCTTTCAAAGAAAACTGCAGTAGCCCAGATGCTAAAAAATCAAGGAAAAAGCAAAAATTTCACAAAATAGAAAAGTTGTCGCGATATCGCGACATGTCGCTCCGTCGCATCCAAAAATGAAAAGTTGTCGTGATATCGCGACATGTTGCTCCGTCGCGGCCGAAAATGAAAAGTTGTCACGATATCGCGACATGTCGCGTTTTTGCGGCTAGGAGCAACAGAATGCATCATGAAGAGAAAATGTCGCGATATCACGACGTGTTGTGAAATCGCGGTGCAAGGCAGTAAGAGAAGATTCAATGCAGAAGTTGTCACAAAATTGTGACATGTCATGTTTTCACGACAGGAAATAGCGAGATGGTATGGAAAGAGAAAGCGTCATGATTTCATGACAGGAAACAGCCAAGGGATACAAAGATGAAAGGCATCACGATTTCATGATAGAAAGCAGCTGGACAACCCGAAACGAAAAATTGTCACGATTTCACAATAGAAAGCAGAAGATGGTGCAGAAGAGAAACGTGTCACGATTTCGTGACATGTCATGATTTCGTGACATGTCATGTTTTCATGGCTAAGTGCAACAAAACCCAGCGATAGAGAAAAACATCATGATTTCATGACAAGTTGCATCTGCATAGCCCGATAGCATAAAAATGTCGTGATTTCATGACATGTCGTATTTTCGTGATACAGGTAGAAGAGCAAATCTGCATGCAAAAAAATGTCGCGATATCGTGACATGTTATGTTTGGTTGCAATTTACAAGGGGAAATTATGGAACATGCAAAAAAGCATGGAACACGTGGCATAAAAGTGTAAGGGCTATAGGCGGTTACAATTAGGAATAAAATAAAACGTTTCGACGCTCGAACAAGAGTCAGAATAATGAAGAGCAGGAAATGAAACGAATCGATCGAGAAGATGAAACGAAGTGTCACAAGGCAAAGCAGAGAGCCGTAGCAGAAATTTTAAAGGCACAAGTGAAGACAGGCACACAGGTCAGAAACCGCTATGAGCGAGGTTGTAGAGTTGAGGGTGATTAGCCGTTCTGGGCCTGTTGTGGAGTGTTTTTCTTCCCCTTTTGCTGGTTTTGACTGGTTTTGAGAAAAACCAGAGATTTTGCTATTGTAAAATGACAAATATTTAATGCAGATAATATTTCAAAAATTTGCATCTTATGGGTAAGAAATAAGGAGTCATTTTTTGCATGCAAGATTAAATATCTATTTTTCCTTTTCAGATTTTAGGCTTGTAAATGGAGTTCATGCAAGTTTTTCTTGGTTGCTTCATGCGAACGTTTAAATATGAAAACCTCATTCAAAACCCTAGGAGCCAACACTTAGCTTATCAATATTGTGCATGTTTTGTAGGTCCAATAGGTTAGGTTGCATGCATGGAAACCTCATATCTTCGGTTTTGTCGGAACAGGATAGCATCAGACTGAATGTGTTCTATTTTTAATTTTTTGCATTTCTTTTTCATTTTATTTTATTTTTCCCAATGGTTTAATTTATTTAAAATAAACATTTAAAAATTATAAAATCTAAAAAAAAACAATGAACAATCACTAAAGTTTCATGGTGAAATAAACCAACATTGCCCCTTTTTTACAGTTACTTGCAATCACTAAGGTGTTCCAAGCATTTAAATTGATTATCTTTGTTTGAGATTACTAATATACATATGCAAATGCTAATACAGCGGAGACCTTGGAGAAGTTGTTTGTTTGACTTCTTTGCAAGAGGGGATTTGGGACCCAAATCCTAAAGGAGAGTTGTACTTTCACATTTGGGTGAAAATACCACTCAACAGGACTCAATGGGAACCAAGTGTGGATTAGAAGATTCACCCAATTGGTTTCTTAAATGTGGTAGGTCATCTAAAGAATTCTATTATGGCCACACATCTATGGGACATCCTATCAATTACTAAGTAGATGAGATAATTGTAAGTTGCAGTGTAGAAATAGAGGGTATTAGGTAAGCAAAAACCACATGTTATCCTATACATATATGGCCTCAAGGTAAAGCAAGCTAAATCCATACTATTTTACCAAACTCAGATCCACAACAAGAAATTTATAATTAGATACATGATAGATTCATGGTCAAGTACTTCATTCATGCCACTAAGGGTAGTAACTAGACTTTTTATATCAGATATAGTGGTGAAATGGTGAATCAAGGTTCTAGTATCCCAAGATGATAAACGCATAGAATAATCATAACTAGAGATAAAAAAATTACAGGACCATATATTCATATTAAATATCCAATGATCATGGGACAATGGTAATAACTGGAACACTAGGCAAGAGTAAAGGTAAAGACTACACTGAGAGGCACCAACTAGATTGAGGGATGTAAAATAGGGTAGTCACAAAATTTAAATCAAGCTGGCAGCAAGGTGGTTGACGTTTCAAATCCCCACGTGCATTTTTTGGTGAGTTTATTGAGGTACCCAAGGCATATGAACTTTTACCCTTGGTGGAAGGTGATGCAATATTAATAAGCACATGGTGCTTCTTTAATCTTGAATGAGCACTTGGATCGTGCAGTGAATTTGGCCATAGTTAAGATGCTTGTGGTGAGACGAGGTTGAGGGTTCGATTCCCTCCAAAGATAAGGTATTTAATTTTGATTTAAATTTTTTTAGTTGCCTAATTCTGGAGGAATAAGAATGCATAAGTGATTAGTATTGTTATACATTAAGGCATGAAGTTTATGGTGAATTTTTGTTGAGGATTATTGTGGAAGATTTGATATTTGAAGTTTATGGTGAATGTTTTTTGAGGATTATTGTGGAAGGTTTGATATTTGAAATTTATGGTGAATGTTTGTTGAGGATTATTTTGGGGGTATTGATATTTGAGATTTATTATTTAGGAGTAATAAGGAGTTTTAGTAAAGTATTAATTAATATATTATTAAGACTTTTGAGCATTATTTTTGTATAAGGGTTTTTCTATTTAAAGAAGACTATGGTGAATGTTATTTTTGAGTTGGAGTAATAAGGTGTATTTTGGGTCATTATTTTATATTGTGATTTGATTGAAGTATTCTAACCCTTATTGAGATTGGAAAAGAGAAATTTGTGAGTGTGGAAAATTTGTGAGATCAACTCCTTTTCAAGAAAAAAGGTATGGGAAAATTCTTCTTTGGTTGAGTTGGTTGTTTAGCTTACTTGAAAATTAAGTTTGGAGTGAAAAGGATTTGATTAGGATTTCCTTTTCAAAAGTGCTTGATTTAATACTTAGAAGTTTTATAGATTGAGAGTTGTGATTAAACCTTGTTTTATAAGCATTGTTATTGAGACCATTGGTTGAGTGAAGTTCTTTGATTTGATGCTTCAAGGTTTTCTGAATGAGATTTGTAATTAAAACCTTGTTTTATAAGCATTGTTGTTGAAGCTATTGGTTGTGTGAAAAACCTGATTTAGGGTTTGAAAATATCATGAGTATCATTGTTATGTGAAGAATGTTTTATAAGCATGGTTGTTGAAGTGAGTTGTTATGCAAAGAACTTGAACTTGAGTTTGAAAAGATCATGAGTATCATTGTTATGTGAGATTTTTTGTTGAGCATTGTTGGAAACATTTTGAGTTGGATGATACATGCTTGGACTAGGGTTTGTGAGCAAGAGTTATTTCTTGAAGTGATTGGTTGAGTAGAGTTGATTGAGCCTAGTAAAGTGGATTTATGAGGTAATTGTTCAAGTTCCATAAAACAAACTATTCTATATTTTGATTTGAGTTGTGAAAGAGATTGAGTTGTGTGAATAGAAAATATTGAGTCTCTAACAATTCTCTTTATGCTTCTATGAGATTGATTTGAGAAAGTGATTGAGTTTTGAGTATAGAACATATTGAGTCTCTAAAATTTATCTTTATGCTTCTATGAGATTTATTTGAGTTGAGAAAGTGATTGAGTATTTATTATAAAACATATTGAGTCTCTAACAATTCTCTTTATGTTTCTATGATATTGGACAAGTTTTGTGTGGACTTGTTAAGCAGATTTGAGGTAAGTCTTTGAAAAGACCTATGGACTAATTTTGTGTGAGCTTTTGTAGAATCTTATAATACATATTTGAGAAAGTCCTAGAGAGGAATTATTGATAAACATTTGGACAAGTTCTATGTGAGCTTGTTGAGAAGATTTGGACAAGTTTTGTGTGAGCTCGTTGAGAAGATTTGGATAGGTTCTGAGTGGACTTGTTGAGCATATTTGAGTAGGTTCTGAGTGGACCTATTGAGCAAAGTTGTGTAGATCTAAGTTGACCTATTGAACATATTTTAGTAGGTTCTAAGTGTACCTATTGAGTAGAGTTATGAAGGTTCTGAGTGGACCTATTGAGTAGATTTGAGTAGGTTCTGAGTGGACCTATTGAGCAGATTTATGCTAGATCAACTAGACTGTGTTTAGTGCAGATTTGAGTGGACTTGTGCTAGACCAACTGGACTATGTTTAGTGCAAGAATTGAGAAATTTTGTGCTAGACTAATTGGATTGTGTTTAGTGTAGATTTGAGTGGACTTGTGCTAGACTGCTTGGACTGTGTTTAGTGCAAGAGTTGACCAGATTTGTACTAGACTGAATAGACTATGTTTACTATAGATTTGAGTGAGCTTATTGAGCAGACTTGTGCTAGACCGACTAGACTATGTTTAGTGTAAGATATTGAGTAGAGTTGTGCTAGACCGACTGGACTGTGTTTAGTATAGAATTGAGATAGAGCTTTGGAGGTGACATAGCAGAGAGGATAGAGTCTCTAGTGAATAGAGATCCATCAGCCAGGGCAATGAAGACATGTATTATGAGTGGGGACAAGAGTCTTCAGTGGAGAGAGATCCACAATCCATTGCAGTGGAGGTAGTCATATTCTAGAGGATCACCATCCAGAGCATAGGAGAAGGAGTTTTCCTATGGATAGATATCCACAAACCATATTTAGGGGATCAACATCTCCTTTGGACATAGATCCATAAACATTGTAATAGGAAAGGATTCCCAAGATATTATTTGAGAAATATTTAGAAGAAATATTTTCTCCATGGAGGTAGACATATTTGGGTGAGCCACATTAAATTTTTGTCTCTATTGTGTATGGTTATTTGTGCATTGCTTTAATTACTAATATTGCTACTACTATCTATACACTGCATAATATTTATTTGAAAATAAAAGTAAAAAGTGCTCTTATACTGTTCACCCCCTCTCTCAGTATAAGCTTATGTTCTTCAAAAAAAATCTAGTAGAGTAACCTAGCATAAAAGGAAAGAGCACCAGAATATTGCATAAAGTCAAGAAGCTAGCCTTGGTAAAAAATTTGAAGGTTTTCCAAAGGAACCATGTCACATGCTCCCCATAGTTCTTAGGATTGGTGTCTCATATGAGGTACAGGGCACTAGACACACTTTCTTAGAGAGATGAGAGCAACCACAACTATAGAGGTTCATGTCATCTAGGGTGCAAGGTTTATTTCAGGCCCCCAAAACTACCTTTAGCATCTACTTACAAAGGGATTTTACCATCAAAATTAGAGGCTATCTATCCCTATATTGTACATGCATGTTACTTAGAATGAGGTATAATACCAAGCTAAAAAATTAATTATATCGCCTCCACATCCACTACATAGAGCATGTGTCATTGATCAAGTTAGACAATGATCAAAAATATATTTTAAAGAAACGGCATCCTAGGTTGGATCTATATATAGATGAAGTATGTTCTTTTTTTCCTAATAATCAATTGGATTAGTGTATAATTGATAATTGGGATATTAATCCCTATGGATATTTGAAAAAAGTGGATATGGGTTGGAAATCTATTTTTGATAACCCTATAAATATTTATGTCCCTACAAAAATATTGATATCTATTATGTTTATATTTTCTTGTGTGGAAGGTTGCATCTTCAAGATGCTTGATCCATTCCATTGGTCAAGGGAATTCCTTGGGAAAATATATTGTTAAGAACCATAGGCTTATATAAACTATATAAGATAAATAAAAGATATTCCAAGTCATTAAAAGTCACTAGATGATCAAAATTAATGACTAATGCATTTCTTGAGATGATGAAATAGAGATCTTTTTTTGGGGTAGCATCAATCATTGGATCACTACAAAAATAGAATATGTGGTGATATTACATACAATTAGGTGATATTTAATAAAATATTGATCCTAATTATTTTGAGTCATTTAATTAACCAATCAATGGATAGTTTTATTTATTGAAGGAATTAGCACAAGCATCGTCTTTGAGATTCTGATAGTTATTGGATCATAAATGGAAGTGGTTGATAAACCATTTGATCCACAAAGTCTGTGCTTACAAGTGTATTTCACTCAGTAAACATTCACATAAGTGTATTAATAGGATGATGATCATATGCCATTGATTATGACACGTGGCTAGTTCATAGCTATGTCAATTGCTACCCAGGGAAATTTTACCACTAGAATATCATGAGCCATATGGTCAATATCTAATTGAATGTTTTTATTTTTAGGATGAAAAGTATATAGGAATATCCATGAAACAATACCAATAGTCATATCATTTAATGTAAGAATGAAACTTGGAGGGTTTACACTCAATCAAAGTATAAAGAAGTAAGGCCTAAATTTGGATTACTATAAGCCATCTGATTGGTTCATCAATAATTAGCACTACCTGATGAAGCAAATGAGGATGGCCCAAATTTTATGCCAACCATTAGGTCAAGAATATGAGAATATTTAAGAACCATCCAATCAATATCATCAATGGACATGGAGATTTTTTAGAGTAGAAAGGCAAAAGGTTCCTCAAGATATCATAGATATTTTGAATGGCTGAAGAGGATAACATGTAGACTATCCAATCAATGAAAAGGTGGTTCTCCCTTACTTTAGGTACCTTGCATAAAAAATAAAAACAAATCTCCATGATATAAATTTAGGGCGAAAAAGGTGGTAATGTCCTTCCACCAACCTTGCATGGGAGGAAAATAACTTTACATGGTGTGAATTCAGTGTATTGGGGGACTGCCAAATATCTACATATTATATCTACTAAGAAAGATAAGTAAATGCACATGTTGAAGATTCATTACTTATGATATGATAGATTGCTCCTAAATATAGAAATATCGTGCTAAGAAGTGGCAATATTTTTTGGATGGATTTCTATAGAAGGAAAAATCATTTGAAATAAGGAAAACTTGACACTAGAGATATGACAAACACTTACTACCCATTGCATAAAAGGAAGGAATTAGTTCATGTAATATGAATTTAATATAAGTGAATGATTGATCTTCAATAAATAAAATATAAATGGAGCTCCTTGCCTTAATTTTACCTCATTGATTCCTACACATTTAAGTGCACAAGAGCCCCAAAGAGCCCATTGGAAAATAATTATAGATTAAAACCACAAGAAATGAAGTGTGTGCATAGAAGTATTTGAAATGAAGAAATGATGGATAAATGAAATGGAGAAATGATGGATAAAATAAGGACCAACACCCACTCATTAGCATCCATAGTAGGCCCTCCTATTAATTTCCCCATAAAAGTAATCATGGCTAAGTCCACCTCAAGACAAGAAACATCATCCCAAACCTCCCAATTTATATTTTTTGGGGTAGTAAAGGATACATCTAAAATCATTCATGGGCCCTAAAATCTCAAAGGGAACTAAAAATATCATAAGGATATTTTCATATATTTAGAGATAACTTCCTAGGCACATTTGGGATGATAATTTGGATCAACATATTGGTATAGAATATGGTTTTTGAATTCGAAAACTACTATGAGGTGGTGGATGTATGTGATTAAATCTATGACACATAGGACCTATAAATTCAATCATTATAAGAGAATTTTAGGGTTGCCATCACCATAGAGATCATCCAAAAAATGTTGCTAGTGGAGGCAATTAAAATTGGGATGAGTATGGAGAATGCCACAAAATATTTTGATGATATTCTAGAAAAATTAAGATTCCTAAGTACAAAATGCAACATTATATACACCACACTATCAAATTTTCTCATCAACATCAAATATTTCAACAACAATACAAGGGTTGCTTTGAGCATGCTAGCATTTATTTTTTAGTTTAGAAAAGGATAACAACATAATATAAACCTAGATGGGTGTCATTGACATGATGAAATGGATACCCTAGAGTGAAAGGGATACCTCTTTTAGGTACTCTTCATTTTTTTCTAAATTTATTCTATATCCAAACCCAAAACAATACCTAAGGTTGAACTTAAAGGGATTTGATGAGTTTGATTTTGAGCAGCCCATATACTTTTGGATAGAGGACCTCTTGGTCTGAAATACACCTAAGTAGATGAGTTGTGACCTCAAGACCTTGAGAAAGATTATATGTGTCAAAAATAGGGGTATTTGAGTAAGCCTTCAAAGAATTTTAGCTCCTTTTGGTCCTATCTAGTCTAATTAATATGGGATTGCACACTAAAGTAAAGAATGTGAAGGGTTAAAATATAAGTTAGAAGGGGTACAAATTTAGCAACATCAAGAGACATAGTGTAGAGAGTCTTGCAATTTGAATTTATACTAAATTACCTAACAGACCATATTACTTTCCTTATGCCTAAAATAATTTTTTTTTTTGTAGGTAAAAATGATTAAGTGTGGGTTTTAAATGGGCCCTAAACCCAAGTACATAAACTGGTAGCTAAACTAATAGAATAATATAACACTGACCTACATATCGGCCAGCAAAAACCTGAACAAAAAGGTCCAAATATCAATAGAGAAGGCTAGATGGAATGCTAACATCAAATAAACAAAAATACAATCTAATAAATACCCACGCAAGGGTTTCTTAAGAGAAGTAACTGCCTAAAAAAATTGTAAAGGAGCTATGACAAAAACCCGCACAGGGGAAGCTCGTAAAATATCCATAAAAACTATAATAGAAACCTATACAAAAATAAACACAGTGCTCAAAAAGGCCCACATAGGGGCACTATAGACTATAATTAAAATCCCAATTAGGGGATCAAAAGATAAAAAATAGAGATACCCAACATGAGAAAAAACAGAGTACTCAATAGACCCAGACCTAGACCTCTATAACATATTCATTTGTAGGAGTATCTCTAGTATGGTTTGGAAGTAGAACCTTAAGAGTCTCATTGATATTATCCATGGTTTTGATAATGTTGTTGACAATGGTAACATGGATTGTGTTGCAAGTATTAATGCAAGGATTATCACTATCTTCATTCAAAACGTGGTAAGGGGATCTCAAATTGGTATTAACCCTTGATTTCTTAAGCTAGGATGATCTCCTAAATTAAGGTGTATGAAGGTGTCAATGATATCTTACTTAGCTCCTTTGAACTTACTTAGAAACAGAATTAGACCATGAGATTTTAGAAAGGTGTGAGACAAGGGATCAAGTTGAAGGGTAGATGGCTCAAGCAAGGCCATGTTGGCAATACTGAGGAGAAAGAAAGACCACAAAAGGTTCTTACTACCTAGGAAACACAATGGTGAGTAAAAATATATGATGATGGACTAACATAGACCATGGATGTAAATATAGAAACTTTTTGCACCATAGATACCCTTTTCAAAAGCTGAGTTGGTGTGATTGGCAGACCACATAATAATTCTCCTTAGGGAACCGACACTAAAAAAATTTACATGGCATAGGATATAATTCATACATGATAGGGATATAAAAGGATTGGGAGTGCCAAATGACTAAAAAAAATGAATCTCAAAATTCACAAGACATAAAATTAAGCATTTCTAGACTTGGCACATATTGACATTTTTAGATAATGTCCAATTGTACAATCTAGACCTGCTCAGGGACTTAACATGCTTGGAAAATATAACAACAAGGTAAAACCACTAACATGGCCTATCTTGGGAAATTGCATACTTCATGGAAGGGAAATGGGAGAACCAAAATCTAGCACTAATAGCAAGATAAAGAGTCATGCTAATAAAAAAAATATTTTACCATAAGAACTAGAACCAAAGAAACACATCATGCTAAAAAGGGTAGAGTCAACATTGGAGAAGCTGACCCACCAAAACCTATGACCACATATTTCAAACCAAATAATTATTAGTATCATTTAAATATTCTTGAGTAAAGCTTTCTTTACAAATGGATAGATATTTATGGATAACTCCCCAATTGGCAAGAATATATGTAGGTCTGTTAGCTTCACGGTACACATGGTTGATAGAGATATCATTGAAATTTTGGGATAGCTTCTTAGCTTCCTGAACAATAGTTCTGGCATTCCAATATGACACCCTATTGTTTTTAAGAGCATTTATAATGTTAAATAATATCCCTCAATAAAAATGTTGCCTTTATAATCCTTGAGAATAGCTAGCCCTCTCCACAATGCATGATCTTCAGCAAAATGACTATTTTATCATCCCAGATACTTAGCATAAGCCACAATAGCTTGTACACTATTATCTTTGACTAGGCCACCTACACTAGCATCCCTTGGGTTTCCTTTGGAGGCACCATCAAAGTTAAGTTTTAGCCACTCACTTGGGGGAGGAATCCAATGGGCACCCACTCTGGGATGAGGGGTTGGTAAACTAAAACTAGAGTTGCAAAGAATATTTAAAGAAGAGAACATAATAGACTCCAATATAGAATTAGGTGGTTTGGGACAAGGGAAGAGCTAGGAATTCTCAACAACAAAGGTAATAGATTTATTGGCAACAAATATGGGATCCATAGAGGAGGAATAAAAAACCCTATTGTTTCTTTCAAGCCACAATTTCCATAATATATGATGAAGGCTCAATTTCCATAAAGAATATAATCTAAGATTTTTGAATGGAGGAGGCCATTGGGTGAAAAGGTGACTCAAAGAATTAGGAGGAAACCAAGAGATATGAAAAGTGGATATATGGTGATCCAAAGCTATCTTGGAGAAAGGCCACTCTAAAAGGATATAATTGGCAGATTCCAAGGCATTCATGCACAAATAACATTTGTTTGGGATAGACATGCCCCTTTTCATATGGTTATCAATTGTTAGAATCTTATTTTGAATGGCCAACCAACTGAAATGAGAAACTTTCAGTATGAGGTATTTAATCCACACTTTATCATAAGGGATATGTACCACTTGATAATAAATAGTCATATAATGAGTAGATTTAATAGTGAGCAACTCAGAATCAGTTTCTTTCCAAAAAGAAGATTTCAGGGAATTACTAGTGCAGATAATGGTTGCATTTAGGATAGTTTTGAGAACTTTTAAGGTAGCAGATATTATTCCATTAGCACATGGAATATGGACATGTTTTCAACACTTTGAATCTGACAAAATGTCAATGAAATCTTAAACCTTATTGCAAATTAATGTGTCTAGGAAAGTCTGTAAGACAATAATTTCATTGTTCTCTAAAATCCATTGATTAGAAATCCACTTGTCATTCTAGAAAATAATTTTCTTCCTGTGCCTAGTTTCCACCTTATTTCCTTCTAAATTAGATATTTGGTTTGGGTAATTTAATTCCATAAAGTGTACCCATATTTGGGAATATCATCATTTAGGAAATAATGATTTTGAAGATATTTTTTGTTGACCATTAAGACCCATTCAATATTTTTGTTGGTGAAAACCTTCTATGCTTGTTTGGATAACAATGTTGTGTTCATATTTCAAACTCTTCAAAGTCCCAATTCCCCCTGAATTTTTGGGGAGCACACCTTGTCCCAACTAACCAAATGAAATATATTCTTATCCTCGACACCTACCCACAAAATCCTTTTTGTGTTTGCTCAATTTTTATGTAGACAGTAGAAGGAACTTTGAATATGGACATGAAATAAATAGGAACACTTTGAATACAAGCCATTATTAGGGTGGATTTGGCTACTTGAGAGTGGAGGGTCCCTTTCCAACCTGCAAGTTTTTTTTTAATCCTTACAATAACATTAGTCCACGTGGATTCCTTTGGAGCATTGGTTAAAATAGGGAGGTCCAAATATTTAGTAGGTAGCTGACATATACCACATTAAAAAATGTGTGTAATATTTGTTTTTCTCTCTTGGGGAGTGTTAATTAAATAGATTTTGCTTTCAATATAATTTATTTTCTGACCTGCAGCCTCCTCATATGTATCAAGAATACTCTAATTGTTTTTTTCTTCCCAAACAGAAGCATGAGTAGCAATGATGGTATCGTCAACAAACAGCTAGTGAGATAGGGCTCTTAAATTGGATGAAACCCTAAAGCTTGAAATAATGCCATTCAAGAAGGTATTTTTGAGTTCTCTACCCAAGGATTCAACAAGAATAATAACAATGATGGGGGAGAGAGGATATCCCTATTTGAGGCACATGTTACTAGGGAAAAATCCTATCGCAAAACCATTTACCAAGATTGAAAACCAAGGATTAGAGATACAATTGTGAACAAGATCAATCCATTCCCTATGAAATCCAAATTTGAGAAGGATAACAATAAAAAAATCTCTGTTAACTCTATCAAATACCTTATTCATATCAATTTTGAAAAATATGGTAGTTTTTTTGGTAATGCTGGAAGAATGAAGGACTTCTTGTAATGTGATAACACCATCAATAATACTTATTACTTGGATAGAGCTACCTTGAAAAGGGTCTATAATCTAAGGAAGGATATCCTTAGGTCTTTTAGCCATGGATTTAGTGAGATATTTGTAAAGAACATTGCAAAGACTAATGGGTTTGGAATCTAACATAGATTTACAAACAACCCCTTTGGGAACCAAGGCAATGAAAGTGGAGTTGATACTTTTGGGTATAAATTTATTTTTTGAAGTTAAATGATAGTATTACATATGTCAGGTGCAATTATGTTCCAAAAATTCTGGTAGAACTAGTGGAAAAACCAATTAGGGCTTGGGGTTTTATCAGGGTGCATACAAAAAAGAGCCTCTTTAATTTCATCAGGGGTGAGGGGTTTGATAAGAGCCAAATTCATATCTGAAGTGACCAGGCTGGGAATATGGTGGAGTAATTTTCTACCATGCTGGGTAGTATTTTCATGGTTTTCTCCCAAAAGGCCCTCAAATAAAGATGAAGCTTCATTGAAGATCTCAAAAATATCCTTGGTGATGATGCCATCACTTCTGGTTAATATTTTAATTTTATTTGAACTTCGATGCCTCAGAGTAGTGGCATGAAATTTTTTTGTGATAGAGTCCTCCTCTTTGAGCCAAAGTGCCCTTGTTTTTTGCCTCCAGAAATTCTCCTCTTAGCCAGTACATTGTGATAGTTTGCAAAAATATGTCTCTTCATTTCTGAGTTGTTCATTGAGCTACCTATTCTAAATTTGGAGTTCAATACTTTTAAGCTTTTGTAAAATATTTTCCTTATTTTCAAATATGTTACTGAAAACTTCTCTATTCCAGAATCATATATTTTCTTTAACACACTTAAGTTTTTGAGAAACCCTAAAAGTAAAGGACCCATGACAGTAAAATTACCATAAATTAGTAATTTACATCCATAGATCTGGGTGTTGATTCCACATAGCTTCAAATCTAAAGTGGATTTTGAAACAAGGGCATTTATTAGCTTCAAAAAGTAAAGGACAATGATCAGATATAACTCTGGGAATACAAATAAGAGTGCCACCACCCATCATTGGTATAGCTTCTTAAGACAAAAAAAATCCTATCAAGTTTTACTTGAATGTACTAATCCCCAATTCTCCAGTTGCTCCAGGTGTATTTTATCCATTTAGTATGAACATCCATCAACTCACAATCAGTGAAAAAATTATAAAAATTCTCAATGCTCTTGGAGGGCATCAGGTTCCCTCCCTACTTGTCAAAAGGAAAAATGGGAGAGTTGAAATCTCTAGCGATAATCCCTGAAAGTTTTAAGAAAGAACTTATAATTTGATTCAAATTATCCCATAGGCCCCTATTACTGAGAGGATTATTAGGGAAATAGACAATGGACAAAACCCAAAAGAAATTTATTCTTTTACTAAAAAATCATATTGATAATCCTGTCAGAAGAGGAAATGATGTAGCCTTCTAACTTGTTTGAGTCCCAAATACATAGACTTCCCCCAAATGTACCTTGAGTGGGGAAAAAAGTAAACTCACCATTTTTCCAAATAGAATTTGTGATTTTCTAGATTTTATTTTGGTCAATCTTCATTTCTTGCAAACTTATGATAGTGGGTCTATGTTCTTTCCTCATAGTGCAAACAAGCCTTTGCTTGACAACATTGTTGAGGCCTCTCACATTCCATGAGAGGATCCTCATTTAGAATTTTTGGAAATTTTTTGACCTCCCTTAGATTGTTGCAAGGGAGGTTTGGGTATTTTTTATTCATCCTTCTCCTATTTGAGAAGATCTTGGAATAGGGTTTTCTAGGTACCATTTGCAATATCATTTTATGTTTCCTTTTTTTATCATTTATAGAGGCTCTTCCCTTTTTTTTTCACTACCAATATTAATAGAAGCTTTCTTGAGACTCTAGTGTTAATGGGGCTTAAATCATATTTATCTTCTTTCTCCACTTTATCTGATATGGGACTGCCAATTTCTATATGCCCCTTAGGGGTGGATGGAGGTTTTGAGACAGTATTGGAGGGCCTAGATCTAGATGGGGATTGAGGCTCCTCTTGGTTAGAAACTAGGATTTTAGTTGGATTTGAGGTAGTGTCACCCTCACCAGGTTCAAGCCCATGAAAATTAGTTCCTTTTAAAACATAAAAATTATTTTGAAAGGTAAAAATGGAATTCACCTTTGGATGATCATTCTCCAAATATTGGATTTCAATTTGTTTTCCTTAGGAATTTTTTGGAATTTGTTCCCTCTTTTGGTAGTTGGTTTATTTCTTGCCTTGTAGGGGTCTACCTTGTTGCTTCCCATACTACAACCCACTTTGAGAGATATTGGGGAATTTCATCTCCTTTGAGTTTCTTAGCAATGGGTATTGGGTTTTGAGATGGCCCTAAGCCTTGTATTCAATGCTTAATATAAGCTTATTCTCATATTCTATGGTCTGACATCCGTAATAAGAGTAATAAACCATATTTATTCAAGTGGTAAGATAGGAATATATATTAGCGTTAACAAAAATTCTAGCATGTACCATGTGAGTGCAAGCTATAGTCATTGGGTCGATAGCAACCAAATCATCTATATTTTGCCAATACCCTTTAAAGCATATTCATGGAAAAAATGGAAAAATATATTTGGCAACCAAACCTAAATTGATGTGAAATTTATGCTCTACATATTGGGGTTGAAGTATTCACCCCACCTCCAATGAAAGAGACTCTTTCGGCTGAAGAACCAAGGACCCCTAGTAAGGATCTAGGAGGTATCTTCTTCATTGTTGATTTGAATGATGAAAAAACCCTTTGAAAGGGAAATCAACTCCATATTACCTAGAATTTTCCATTTGGTATAGGCCCAACACTTAATATATTCTATATATGGCCATCCTTCGATAAATTTCCCCAAAAAATTGTGGGATTCAATAGAAATGGAATCCACTATTAGGATTTCAAGAATTCTTAGGTCTTCACCCACTGGGAGTAAGAGGGTTCCACTACTCGAAGGAGTCTTAGTAGACCCTTTTAATTTATTAGCATAATACTAAGGAGAGAAATTAAGATCTTTAGAGATGAACCCATTGTACATGTGTCCCTTATCAGGAGGATCCTTACCCCCTATGGTATTCACATTTCTAAAACTATTAGGATCTGAATCGATACCTTCACTGTCAGTAGACACTATACCACCCATGATCGTTATGGGAATTCTATATTGATTCACCTTATTCAATTTATTACCTCTCATCGTATTCTTAGTTGAAGCCACAATTGAAGTCATAGATGCCATATCTAGAGCTACTTGCATCAACCTAGATGAAACCCTCACACAATTGCTTTCCAATAATTGTGTTCACACATAGGGATGTGCTAGGATATGTGTTGATCCAAATTATAGAAACATTGGTGGAGATGTTCTAGGGTTTGCCAAGCATATACCCTCAAAATTTTAGCTTAATATGAGTCTCGAATGAGTGAAATATTGCCAAAACAAGTTCTAAAGTTTGGGAAATATTGCAAAAAATGTCCTCCTCTCAAAACTATTATAATTATAATATACATGCATTTGGCTAAAACAATTAATCATAATAAACTCTTAGCAATACTAATTAATTCTAGAAATGGAATATTATATCCATGGAAAATTTCAAAAATTAGAAAAACTATAATAAAATTATCCATTCATATCTTTAACAAAAATGTTTGATGACTCAATGAGATATGCATACATATTTTGAAAAATAAGTGAACAAGATGCTAGACACCAATCTAATATTCATTAAAAATATATATAGCCTCAATCATATAGTTATGCAATTATAAATGCTAAAGAGTCGACCATTATAATGGCTTACATTATGAATATATATATATATATATATATATATATATATATATATTACAATACGTTTAGTTATCCAGTCATGATTTTGTACAAAGCATATTGTAGGCCTATCAAAATAGGTGTAGGATGTGGTTGTTGCACTCATGTCATATATGCTTAATTTCTTCAAGCATGTTTCACTAACATGTGTGATGTAGATTTAATTGATATTGGCTTGCATGCTGCATCATTGGATTACCATATGATGATAGTCCATGCATTTTTGTTAAACTTAGCTAGTCGAGTAGGGGTAGATATGTGATGGAGAGGACTTGGACCATTAAGAACTTCTAATAGAAATGGTACCTGATGTCTAATTGGTATGCATGATCTTGCTAATTTTGAATATTATAAATCAATTATGTAGAGGTTTGTAGCATTAAATCATATTGCTTATCATTGGGTGATTGTCTTGGATGAGCATTGCTTCCTTTGTGCATTCTTCATGTCGGGTGTTAGGTACTTTTTTCTCCTTTGATGATGTCATTCCTTGAAAAGTCCAACAACTATGTTTATCTATGTTGGATGCTAGACATCAAGTTTTTTTTTAACCCTTAATGCTTTAGTATCAATTCCTCTACCTTATATATATTTTACATCTAGCTTTCATTTGGTTTTATGGATGTTTAGGCTCTTGATGATGATGTCATTGATTTTTAAGTTTGGTGCCTTTGAAATCTTTACAGGTCATGGCACTAGATGTCATATTTAATTCCTTAGAATATATCTTGCTTAGGAATTGCCATTTACTATGCCTAATATTTTATACTACCTTGCTTACATCATCATTATTATCCACTCGACTAGATTTATTCTTTTTATTTTTTCTTTGATGTCAAGTGTTGAATGTTAGAGCCTTCACATACTTTACTTTTGATCCTTCTATCAGATTCCAAATTTTTATTTCCCTCCTATTGATATTAGCTTCTCAAATATCCAACTATATTTCTTACTTAGCCAAATTGTATGTTTCTCACTTTGTATTACTAGATTCAATGCCTTAGTGAAAAAATGTTATCCAATAGTATTTTGCGTGTTCCTTTTTTATCTACCTTGGCCAACTTTGCATCCGACCATACTTTTCTACTTTATAAATTTTTTGTAATCTTTTAGCCTACTTTGTATCATATTTAATATTTGAATCTACCAAAGGAGATTCATCCATGGATTTTTTGGTTGCCTTTCGAGTTGATGCATTCCCTCTACTACACCACTACCTTAGAAAAACAACTACATGGTCTAAACCATACCACATAGTAGATGTAGGTAATGAAATTTACCTATATTATTGGTGACTTCTAGGGATTTTTGCTTGTAAAATTGATAACCTAATTTGTCTTAATTTATGGGATAATAGAGCTTTGAGAGGAAAATGAGCTAGAAGATAACTTGATTAGACATGGAGAAAATGGATGAAGGCAAAATTTGGATTTATGGAAAACAAAATAGTTCAGAGAAAGGGATTTATGAAGCCATGATGGAGATGTAAGGGATGTTGAGGGATTCTATAGTTGCAACAAAAATTCTTAAACACACCTTAGAATGAGTTTTGATGTTGATTTGATCCTATTTACCTACAAAATATGTGGTGCATTGCAACATTCCAAGGAATATAAGGTTGAGGTTTGTGGAAATTTTGGAGTTCAAGGATATAATTGGGGAGGTGAAGGATGGTAGAAAATGCCAAGTGAATGATAATGTGTAAGAAAGAGGGAATAGTAGGAAATTGAGGGGTTTATGTTGGTGGTGATATATACTAGTAGATAGGATGCATATTTGTGAAGGCAAGGTGAATATTGGTAAGAGAAAGAAAAAAGAGAAAAAAGAGATACCTATGTATAGGCCTCCAAAAAAATTGAAAACTTCATGAGCATTTTACACTATAGCTAAATGTTTTTTCAAATATAGAGTAGTATATTTAGGTGAATGTTCACCCATGCAAATTGCATTAGGAAAATATTCCAGGTGCTTGGAAGCTTCCTCTCTTTCTCTACTTTCTTCTTTGAAAAATCACGTAGGTAGGCCTCATTTGTGTTGGTAGACTCCATTCAACTCTTTGTTACTTTAATATAATTCATGGATGCTCAAAATTATCATGAAAATAAATGCATTATATGACCCTATGCATTATTTTATAGATACTTTGAATTAGGTGACAACTAGATCCTTAATTGAATTGGCTTTTGTTAGTGTTGGCACTAATTTCTTATTTCTCATCATTCATGTGATCATCCTAGTTTCTTTATTTAGCTAATCAGAGCTTTATGCCATGACATTCTCATTAATACAATGTGTGCTTGCTTTCATCACCTTGGTACCACAACATATGGATCTTAGCTCAGTATGATGTTTACCTTTTTAGACTTTGATATCAAGCATCATATGTATTCAACATACATATGCTAATGTGATTTGTGATATTATTATGATGACTTTTAATACTTGATTGCACTATGAGGACATTGATAGCACTCATTTTGCACACTTCCATCGTCATGTAAAATAACTATTGTTACTTGGAAATATTACTTGGGCTAGTTTTTCCATTGGTTTATATAATCAAAAATATGGAGAAAGAATTGAGAAAATAGAAAATTTTGAGGAAGGGATGTAGTGTGAAAGATATGGATGAGTTGAGGGTGAAGATGGTAGAAAAATAATAAGAGATTCATACTTGCATATTGCATGGTCAAGACTTAGTTGTTTTCTCAAATATTTAATTTGCCTTTGAACTATCTTGGTATTCATTATGTTGTCTTTGAATATCATGATAGTAAAAGAGGTGAACCATCTTAAGGATTTTTTTTAATTATTTGGAATTATCATCATAGCTAGTCAAGCCTATTGAAATATAATGGCTTACTTTCTTATTTACCCCTTAGATCATTTGAATCCAAATAATTGTCCTTTTCATCCTGTACCTCTAGACCTCACTCTTTCAACACCATTGAGATATTCTTGAGAAAGGGAAAAAACAAAAATTCAAAGAGTTGTGGATATAGCTACTGAAACCCTTCATAGGCCAAGAAGAGAGTAGGCATTGTTAATGGAGGAGTAGTCCCAACAAGTACCAAGATGAAATTAGCCAAAACCAGGAAGGTTTTAGCTAACATCAAGATGATTTTGGAGCTTCCATCAACTAACATGCCAAATTTAGCTAACATTGAGAAGTCTAATGTTGATCATTTTCCTTTGGTGTTGTCTTACCTATTATGGGCACATGGACTTTTAGAATTGACTACAAATTTTGCCAAGAAACCTTCTTCATTCTATTACTTTTACTCATGCCTATCCAATATAGACCTCCAGTTGAAATTATTCCTTAAGATCAAGTAATTTCTAGGAAGGGAATCCCATTTTATAAACCTTTTCCTTGAAATTATATTCATTCTAGCTCATATTGACAATTCTAATTGTATGAATTTCCAAGAAACAACATCTCCTTGTGAAATATTCTCAAATCATGTGATATGCCTTGCATGTTTCCAGAATTTCTTTGCTATCCCTCTTGACTATGACAATCATGCCTTATATGGAGTAGTTGTAGAAATTCATGACAGAGGAGTAGTAGCACAAAAGGTAATTTACCTTAGAGAAAGAACATACTACATAGAAATGCAATGCCTAGATGGATGCTCTAACCTTTACCATCATAAACTTGAAGAGTCACATTGAATCATTGACCCTCCCCTAGACTACAAATAATTAACTCCACTTCAAACAAGATAATAATTAGTTGCTCAAGAAATTTTAGGGGGGTCAAACCACTTTTTGAGCATGGTCTACTCCTCCCACTATATATTAAGTAGCTTGATTTATTAGACCAATGACAAAGTTTAATTTCTCCCATGATGACTAGTTAAAGCTCTAAAATTGCTCTTGAAATTTTAAATAGATCAAGCTACCTTTAGATGATTAGTGGGGAGGAACTAAGGCATTTATGAACAAACTACATCCTTAATATCCCGTACATCTCTTGTTTCATTTCTTCTAATTCTTCATATTATTTCTTCATTCTTTGTTTATTCCTTCTATCCTACAATTTTTTATTTTGATTTTATTTCGAATTAATTAGGCTAATTCTAAAATTCCTTATTTTTCATTTTACTTATACTAATTTTGAAAATTGGCCTAAAAAATAAGTAGACTAGTAAAATAGGAAGGGTGGAGTGTTAAAATATTATAGTGCACTTTACCTAATTTAACATGTTTTTTCCTTTTTAGGGTTAGGGTTAGGGTTTCCTTTCTAAAAATCCTAATTTTTTTCAAACCCTAATTGCTTCCCTATATGTACTCATTCATGAATAATATTTTATAATAAATTTTGGTTCTAACAATTGGTATCAAAGTGGTAAGATCTGCCTGTGATTCACATGTGAGGGGATTTCTCTCAAGGAAATCTCACCCCTTCCCCTTTTTAAAAATTCTTGAATTTCATCTTAGATTATTTTGCGAAGGAGGACTTTATAATTTTTGTTGCAGTAATGGTGGTTATTCGTCCCCATAAATTATTGATAGAGTTCATACATGATGATGGAATCAACGATGGAATACAAGATAATGGGTGTTCTTCTACGGATATGAAGTACAAGAGATGAAAACCTAAAAATCCACAACACGAAAGGTGCTCTTCATGGGGTTCAACCAAGACCATGGCTACGTGGGTTTTGGACAACATTGTGTGTTAATTTGCATGTCAATTCGAGTTTTTTTTGCAAATTACTAAAAATGGAATTAATTTATGAATTTTTTTTTTTTGAAAATAGTAATTACTAAAAATAGCAATTTTTGACGATATTTATTTTTGCCAAAAATAGTAATTAATAAAAATGGTAATTTTTTTGACGAAAAATAAATTGCTAAAAATGGTAATTACTAAAAATGACAATTTTTTGATGAAAAATAATTTGTCAAAAATAGTAATTTTTTTTAATCTTTAGGGCTTTAAGATTTAGGGTTATTTCCATTTATTGAAGTTTTTTATGTGAGAATATTTCAGGAATATTCTATTTCTCAAATTGTAAAGGCAATGAGCCTATTTTGTTTTGCTATCGATGAGCCTAATTATTTTTCTTGGTTTCGAGGCTCCGTTCAGATCTGAAGATATACATGTTTGTAATAATTGGAAATATTTTTTTGAGCATGACATAATGGAGGTGTCTATTTTTAGTTTTGAGATTGTTACATGTGATTTTTTTGGACCTCAAAGTTTGTTGTATAGGATGTGAATTATCGGTTGAACCTGACACTTCTTTAATCCACTTTTGTCATCAGAGACTATTTTTAGAAGTAGATTTTCTTCACAACCATGGCCCTCTTGAGATTTCATTATGATTTTGGGTGCTCCTATAGTAGGAGGTATTGTTTACCAATCATGGGAATCTATCAAGTAATCCAGTTTGGAAGTTGTCCTTGTCTTGTCACAAGACCATGACCTGATTTTATGTAATCATGGATATCACATGGGTACTCTTATAGCAGGAGTTGTCTTTACCTTTAGTGGCTTGTCTCTTAGTGGATCAATGATTTTTAGCTTGGCTCATCAGCAAGATTTCCAACATCACAATGCAATTGAACCTTATACCTAGTCATATTCTCTATAGCACCTGGCAGATGCAGCATCTGGTTATCCATGCATTTTGGTAGGATGAGAAGATTACCATAAGGACACTTTCAATACTTTGGGTACCATCACATCAAAATCATATTTTTGACTATTTTAGAATAACTTTTGGATGGCTCAATATTATTGTATAAAGGTACATTTTTGGTAGATATCGACACCTTTTAGATGAGGTTCATCATTAAGGGGGATATTAGATTATGAATTAGTATTTTTTACTTAGAAAAGTGCACATTAAAAGGGCATGTTAAAATATTAAAGTGCACTTTACATAATTTAACATGTTTTTTGTTTTTTAGGGTTAGGGTTAGGGTTTCCTTTCTAAAACCCTCATTTTTTTCAAATCCTAATTGCTCCCTATATGTACTCATTCATGAATAATATTTTATATTAAATTTTGGTTCTAACATGGAGATAAAGCACATTATCAATTTTATGACCTATTATTAGTGCTATTTTGTTGCATGGATAGGGACCCAATACAAAGTTGTCATCACATGCTCTATGTAATATTTTATCAACAATGGGTGATGGCATAGGGAGATAAAAATGCCATAATTTTTTTTTTTCCATATGATTCATTAATCATGTTGATCTATAATTCAACAATATTTTTGGAGGAAGCAATTTGTAATAGATTAATACCACATGAACTAGATAAATAGTAAGTGTAGCATAGGGGGGTATTTCTAGAGGGGGAGGTGATTTAGGAGGTTTGAAGATGGATTCTAATATTTTGTAATAGCTTTTGCTCAAATTGTACATGTGAATGATTACCCTTAAATGATTTGCAAACTTCACAAAATAACTTGTACGGTCTCCAAATCATACAACATGATGGCGTGTATGATTTACCACTAGTTCAATTTGTTGGAAGTTATTTTTCAATCCAAATTGATCAGTTTTATAATTGTTCTCTTCAAAACCTCGATTTTCATTAATTGGTAAGTTTAAACTACACAATTGCACTTCTAAATTGGGTAAACAATTGGTTGTACAGTTTGGTGATTTAGGTGTACGGTCTCAATGAACCCTTGCTAAATTATTCACTTATATATTTGCCAATTTGCACATTGTTCTTCTCAAGGAAAAATTTGGGTTATCTTTCTAGTGCAATTGCTAACATAGTTTTATAACATGCAAACCCTAATACACTCATTACCAGTGTCTCTAGAATTTGTACAATAGGATAAATATATTTTTTTACACCAATAAAAATGCATAGAGTCAATTCCTCAACATTTTCCAAGGTTAAAGATTCATAATTAGTGTAATTACATTGCTACAACATCCATATTCCACACCATCCTAGCCATACTAGCACAAAACACACAATCTGGATTCACAATTCATATGCACAATAGAAGTCACACAACTCACAACCTGTACTACTATTTCTTATCAATAATGTATACACAATTATCCATGAATACTCATAATGAGCAACAACTCTTCCCTCAATATGAACACATTCAACAATTATCATCTACAGTATCATCTACAGTAAAATAATGACAACATCCATCAATGAAACACCATCAAAATTGAATGGGGGGTCCTTATAATGCTTTCCTAGATCATTCCAAAGTTGTTCCTAAGACAACCACTATTTACAACTACCATCTTGTAAGACAACCAACTTGCATTAAGGTTCTCTTAAGTTTAATTTGATTATTATCGAATTAACCTTAAATGCACATTTAACTTAATTTCATTATAATTGTATGTTTTATAACCTTGTACAATTAGATCCAATTGTACATCTTATAATTCAACATTTGTACAATTAGTTCAAACCCTACATGTGTACATTTTGACAAACCATACATCTAACAAAATTGTACAAATCTAGTTTTCATTTCGTCTTCTTCTTCTACGAGGTGGATTTGCTACATACATCTACCCTCCCCTTTATGTCATGTGGTGTCCTCACTGACTCAATTATCTTAGCCTTGGCTTACTAGTCTTGTTTAATATCACCAAGCTGAATATGAATGATAACACACCCATTCTATAACCTATCCGTATAATGGCTGAGTTCCATAGCCTTCACTCCATACTTGGTGGCCTTCTCTTACGTAGTAGCTAGGATTTGAACTAACTCCTTATCACACTCATATGTACCCTTATGTATATTCTCATTCAATGCTACCTCTATCTTGGTGGTGATGATCGTAGCTTATCCTTTTTTGTGATGAGTCTCATATGTTGCTGCAAGTCTACTTCATAGGCCTATATACGCTCTTATTTCACCCACAATTGTGCCTTATGATCCATGATTAAATAATTTTATTTCTTGGCATCTCTCATTAGTTCCTCAATCTCGTGGTCCTTTAGATGTAGTTGTTCATCATAAGCCTTCAACTACTCATCCTATACTTTTATTTACACTAAATATTGTTGCAACAATGCTTCATGCTCTTCAAATAACCTCTTTTTTTCTTCAACCTACTATACCACAAGCTATTTTTCCTATTCCTATGACCATAGCTTATCCTTATAGGTAAGCTTAATTGAATCCAATTTAGCTTTAGTCTTATTTGAATTCTCCTCAACCTCAGTACTGATGCATTCTAGTTCTTCTTCAATCATAGCCATATCCTATTGAGTAGTATCAACTTATTCCTTTTGTGCTTCCTTGGTTTGATAAATGTTTTCAAGACCTAATATTAGCCCTTTGATCAAATGTGATAGGAAATTCAAATTCTGAAGGATAAAGATCAGTTTTGAATTTGCCCTTTGAAAATTTGTATCTAATGTGTTCAATGGACATCTCATATTTGTGCTCATATCCAAGTACACTCAGGGATACTCTCTATAATTTATCTTCACTACTAGAAAATCTACAATTCCCAAAATTATTATTACCTCTCCCCTTAGTAACAGCCATGGGTGTTGTGCATAAATATTGGCTATATGTCTTGTATGATTTTCACTACACACCCACTACATAATATTCTCCAATACAAAGGTCTTCTCCCTCCACTGCGTCAAGTGTCCCATGCCACCTCTATGAAATCGCAATTGGGTAATAGTGGACATATCACAAACTTGTTTGAGGAAGTGATCCACTTGTTTATCCATGTCTTCACCATATCCCTCTAAGATACTAAACTGAGGTACTTCAATCAAAAAGCTTGTGCAAAGCCTTCCACACATTTCTTGTGATGGGGTATGTTCTTCCTCTTCCTCCTATGGAATTTAACTTCCTCCAATATATTTTATTGGTCCAGTTACATTCCCTTATTATAGATAAATATGAGCTATAGTCTTGTCTATCTCTTCTTCAGTTGGTTTGATCTTATTAACATTGATAATTTCTTTCAAAAGTTGTTTCTCCATAGGTGCATGGACTTCCTCTTGTGGTCTTAGAAATTTTTCCTATTGCATATTTTCCAATATTTAATCCTATGGATGCAACTATACTTCCATCACTATTGTGGCTATCAAAATTGGATCAGATCATTCTTGCGATGGCTATGTTTTTTTCTCCTTCGACTGATTGTTGCCTCCTCATATTACAATTCATATTTGAGGATTCTTATTTCCCTTATTTTCATCTTGTAGGGTTGCAATAACTTCCTTGGATTTTGTTTTTAATGGTGACTTTACTAAATCCATTTAATCTTCAGATAACTCCAACACTTGGAAATCGTTATCTTGAAACAATGTAGGAGATCCCATTACTTCTCACTATTTTGTGTCAATTGGCACATTGATATCTATCAAATCCAAATCACCCAAATATAAAGGCACATTATATGTATTAGTGGGTATAGGTTCTAGTTGCTTCTTTTGCATAGGAGTTCTCTCCCTCCCCTATCTCTCTTGTTGCCTACAAATCCTAATACACACTGGATTGGATATTGGTGCTACTACCTGTTGAGTGGTGTTTTCACCCAATTGTGAAAGCACACTCTCCGGTAGGATCCGAGTCCCAGAATCCTCTGCTTGCAAAGAAATTACAACAGATAATTTCTCCAAGGTTCCTGTTATGTTAATTCTTTGTATATCAATGATGTTGTTTTAATTTGAATGCTGAGAATACCTTAGGGTTACAAGTGGATATTAACAAGGGGCACTGTGGTTTATTTCAATTTGAATTTGCAATGGACTCAAAATGAATAAATCTAAGAAATAAATATATTTTGATCCTTGGCTTTGATGGATTTTCAGTTATTTATTTGAATAACAGTAATTAAAATGCAAAAAATAAAATAAGGGTTTGAAAATAAGAGAAATGCAAATGAAAGTGAAACTAAATTATGTCCAGAGTGCGACCATTCTGATTGACAAAACCGAAGATAATGAGGTTTCTGCATGCAACCTAACCTATTGAACCTGCAAATTCACACAATCCAGATAAGCTAGGTGCGGGTTTCTGGGGTTTTTAATGTAATTTCAGATTCAGACATTCGCATGAAGCAACCAAGAACACTTGCATTAAACTTCATCTAAAAGCCTGGAAATCTGAAAGGGAAAGATAAAACATTAAATCTTGCATGCAAAATGACTCCTTCTTTCTTATCAATGAGATGCCAACTCTCTGTGTTTCTGTATTAAATAATATATCAGTTACAATGACAGAATGTTCCAGGTTAAACAAATCCAGAACAAATGAAGGAAATTGCTCCAAGTGCAGGTCCAGAATGGCATGCAGCCTTTGTCTCTGCAACTCTGCTAGCAGCAATTTCCAACCCTCTGTTCAATCTGCGCTTCTGATTTTATACTGTCTAGCATGGCTCTTCGATTCACCCTGCGTCGCTTCGTTTCACCTCCCAGAATGCGTCTTTTCAAATTCCTCACCTTTTCGTTGCTTTTGATTCATGCTCGATGTCGAAACGTTCGAAATTTTCTGTTACATGTAACGCTTCGCAACCACGACACCTGTATGCCACGTGTCTCACATTTCTAGCATGTTTCGTAACGGCCCCATGTAAATCGTGACGTTTTTATGCATGCAGCTTGTTCCTCTGCCAACACAGCGAAAATGAGACAGGTCGCGATATCGCGACATTTTTCGGCCAACAGCCTTCTTGCCTTCTTGCCCAACAAAAACGTGACATGTCGAAATCGTGATGACGCTTTCTTTTCGTACACTCTCGCCGCAACTTCAAATCGCTACTTTTCATGCTTTTCACTCGACACTCCTTTGGCTGCAACCTATCACGATTTCACGATGTTTTTCACTTTCGTACACTTTGCCAACTTTTCATCGTGAAATCGCTATGTTATTTTGCTTCGAGCTACTCTTGCTGTATTATGTCACGAAATCGCTATGCTATTTTCATCCGTACCACTTTGCTGCTTTGGAGCCGTGAAACCGTGACCTTCGCGATTTTGCGACTTTTCACTTCATCTTTTTCGCTTTTTTCATGATTTCATGATGTTTTTGTGCTTCATGCCTTCCGATCGATTCTATCACGATTTTGCGACCATTTTTGCGCTTCATGCCTTCCGATCGATTCTGTCGCGATTTCACGACCATTTTATGCTTCATGCCTTCTGGTTTCATGATTTCGCGACCATTTTACCTCATGCCTTTCCCCTCACCCAAATCAAACACGTCACGATTTCACGACGGTTCTGCCCACCTACTACCGTTGACTGCGTTGACCATGATTTTGTGACACGTCGCGATTTTGCTACGCCTTTCTACTTCATGCCTCCTTTCCGCTTCTATTCTGATTTGCTGACATTTTTCTACTTTCCCTGTTTACTAGTTTGACCCACGATTTTGCGACATGTCACGATTTCGCTACGCCTTTCTACTTTGCCTTTCTCTCTCCTCTTTTGGCCGCGACGGAGCAACATGTCACGATTTCATGACACTTTTCTGGTTTGGCCGCGACGGAGCAACATGTCACGATTTCGTGACACTTTTCTATTTTCGGCAGCGACGGAGCAACATGTCGCGATTTCGTGACACTTTTCTTCCTTATGCAATTTTGCCCCTTTTCTTCATTTTTAGCATCTGGGTCACTGAGATTTTCTTTGAAAGCCTGCAAAAAAGGTGGGTCCCCAATTTTGGGGTGTGTTGTGGATCAGCCACAACAAATGGTGACTCTGCTGTCAAATGCTCTTGAGCATTTTAGTGAGAACCCAACCTGAAACATATACAAACTCAAAAATATGTGTTAACACATAAGCAATATAAACAAATGCCCAAAGATCAGAAGTACATGAATCATCAGAATCATCAAGTATTAGCTCAGTGTGTGCAATGAATTTCATTCCCTATCGTTTGAAATTGATCAACATTCCATTGTCAATTTTGCATGAATGCATATGTGAGATTGTGAATGATTTGTGTAACCTAATGAATATGCTAGGAGATTTTGCTTTTATAAAAGGCATAGTCTTTCTTCTAGTATTATGTACAAACATTCAAGATTGCCAAACCCTCTTAGGATCCACTAATTAATTGCCTTATTATATCCCAAAGTTGGTTATGAGTCCCTACTATCTTGAACCCATGTGCAAGTGAATGTGAAATCAGAACTTTGGGGAATCAGACTCCCAACCTAACCGAGATGGGAGTTTAACCCTATCCTTACTATTCTGATTTAGAGTTCATTACCTCACTTTGAGCAAAATAATTTAACCAATTATGGAAGAAATGGTCATGCTAGTCTAACCCTTTGGACAATCAGTGGTCTTGTTTTTTAGACAAGACATGTTGCCATGCATGGGCACACTTAACCCCACAATCCAAAACTTATCTTCATTTCTTTGGACCTTGGGGATGACTACCCATCCTTTGCAGAGGACAAGTAGTACGATCCTTCCAATCCAAAATAAAGATGAGGTGGGAAAAATTAATTTTTTTACTTCTTGGACCTTGGGGATGACTACCCATCCTTGCTAGGGACATGTAGTACGATCCTTCCAATCCAAGCTTTGGATAAAAATGGAAAATATTAATTTATTACTTAGACCTTGGGGATGACTACCCATCCTTTGCAGAGGACAAGTAGTACGATCCTTCCAATCCAAGACTTATTATGAAATGAGACATAAGAGCTTTGGGGAATCAGATTCTCAACCTAAGCGAGATGAGAATTTATGCCCTATCCTTACTACTCCATGTAGGTCAAATCAAAGCTTTGGGGAATTGGATCCTCAACCTAAGTTCGATGAGGATTTAACCCTATCCTTACTACTCCGATTTTAGGCTTTAAGCTCTATGGAAGTGGTCAAAACCACTTGTTTTAAGGATCATGTTGCATAATAGGATAGACATGAAAAACTTCTTTCGCCCAACCTTTTCTTCCAAGTTAGGTTTTGATCATTTTGCTCAAGATCCTTTTTAATGTATAAGACGTGCTTGGTTCTAGATATCTCAAGACTCAGTTTCCAACCTTAGGATTTTTCTTACATTTATGTTATAACACAACCCTAAGAGGATTTGACATACTTTAATGACTTGTACCTAAGATGCATATGCAACTAAGATGGAATGTATATGTAAAGTGAGATGTAACATGAATGCATTATCTCTTGAATTGCAAATGAAATATTTGCCATACAAAACTGACTACTTCATGCATCACAAATTTCAAACGATATAACTTAAGATGTTTGTGTGACTTGTGGAGCTTTTACAAGACAATTCCAATATTTCATATTCTCCTAGTCTCAAGCATAAGTTGACATCTCAAATTTTTATTATTATTATTATTTTTATTTTTTTTATCAAAATAAACAAAACATGTCAATTGAAATCAAACCCACAACCTAAATCCTAGCTAGACTAACAATCCTAAACAATGAAAACAAAATCTGAAAATCCCCACCAAAACCGAAAAGAATAACATCAAACTCTCATAACCTAAGGGCTAAAATAATGCTTTAAAATCTGCCCATTAACCGGTAGCATAAAATCTTTCCCTTCTAAAGTTTTTAGCCTGAAGGTATTTTTTCCGAGAATTTCTGAAATCTGATAGGGGCCTAACCAAAGACAATCAAACTTTTGATGATTCCCTTTTTCCTCATGTCTTTTGTCCCATAGTAATACCAAATCTGAAATTCTGAAGGACTTAATTTTGGCCCTTCTGTCAAACCATCTCTTGATAACTTCCTGGTGTTTATTCATGTGATTCATGGCTTCTTCTCTCTTTTCATCAAGGTGCAACAAATGACTTAACCTGGCTTCAACTTGATCATCTGTCCCCAAGTACTCTTGTATGAAATGCAAGGTCTGCAACTTCAAATTTGCAGGAAATATCGGGTCTTGCCCATAGACCAAATGATAGGGAGTATTCCCTATGGATTCCTTTACTCTGGTCCTATCTGCCCAAAGGGCAAACTTCAATTGGTTGTGCCAATCCCGAGGGTTCTTTTCCAGCAACTTCTTAATGGTATTCAACAAATTTTTATTTGAAGATTCGGCCAAACCATTTCCTTGAGGATAATAATTGGATGCAAATTTTAAGCTCACTTTGTTGTCATATGCCCAATCTGCAAATTGTGTAGAAATAAAAGCTTTACCATTGTCACTGACAATAGAATCGGGCATTCCAAATCTTGTTATAATATGGTCCTCAAGGAATTTTATTACAACGTCTGTGGTGGCATGTTTAGTAGGAATCGCTTCTGTCCACCTTGTACGATGAGTCTGTAGTTGTCAATATGAATTTATGAGAATCAGAAGAATTTGGGTTAATAACCCCAATGAAATCTAGTCCCCACTGTGCAAATGGTCTCATTTCAACTACAGGTTGTAATGGCATGGCTGCATTTCTTTCTCTATTGGCAGCCACTTGACAGATATGACAAGATCGTACATGGGCATGTGCATCTTTGAAAATGTGGGGCCAGTAGTATCCTGCTCTCAGGATTTGATGCGCTGTAGCATTCGCCGCACCATGACCAGTTCCATGTTTCTCGTGAAATTCCTGCAACACCCTGGCAACTTCTTCTTTGTTCAGGCACCTCAGGTAGATCCCTTCATGATTCTTCCTGTAAAGAACACCAGATTTCATCAGATAATTGACAGACTTAAGCCTTAAAGCTCTTCTCTGGGTTGAATTCAGATTAGAAGGACACTTACCATTCAATAAAAATTGCACAATATCAACATACCAGTCATCCTTAGCAATGTATTCTGTATTCGAGTATTGGCATGTTATTTGCGGATTATTTTCAGCGATCGCCTTCACCAGTCCCTGTCCTCGAACTAGTTTCATAGGTTGGATTTCGAGATCGAATTCTTGGATGGTGGAAATCCATTTCCCTCTTTTCTCACCTAGTTCATTTTGTAAAAACATGGTCTTAACAACAGAGTCAGGCACGATGGCAATAACTCTATTGTGCACAATGTAATGCCTAAATTTTTTCACCGTTTTGAAAAGTGCGTACATCTGCTTATCAAGGATTGAATACCTTAATTGAGCATCTTTTAGAGGGGCACTTAAAAATGCTATGGGGTTTTCAGCACTATCCTCACCTTTCTGGGTTAAGACACTCGCGAAAGAGTGTTCTGATGCGAAAGCATAAATATAGAAAGGCTTAGAATAGTCTGGACTTATGAGGACAGGGGCTCTGGAAATGGCATCTTTTATGTTCTGAAAGGCCACCCTACTTTCCTCGTTCCACTTGACCTCTACATCCTTCTTGAGCATCTTGTTCAGAGGTTTGGCTATCTCAGCAAAGCTCGAGATAAACTTCCTCACAAAATTAACCTGCCCAAAGAAAGATCTCAGTTCTTTTTTACTACCTGGGAGAGGTAAATTTTGGATAGCTTGTATCCTTTCTGGATCAATGGATATGCCCTCTTTTGAAATGATGTGACCAAGCAATTTTCCTTCTGTTACTCCGAAAATGCACTTTTTGGGATTTAAGGAAATTCCATGTTCTCTGCATCTTTGAAGCACTTTCTTCAAATCTTTGACATGGTCTTCTCTCCTTTTTGAGAATACTGGAATATCATCCACATACACGATGATACATTTGCCTATGAGCCCTTTGAATGCATAATCCATGGCACGTTGAAATGTTGCACCAACATTTAACAGTCCAAACGGCATTCTCTTATATGCAAATGTCCCCCACTTGGTGGTGAAGGCTGTCTTCATCCTGTCATTTGGATGTATAAGAATTTGGTTGTATCCAGAATACCCATCAAGAAAGGACATCATTTCAGATCCATTTACCGTTTGTAGAATTTCATCAATTGAAGGCAATGGATAATTATCCTTTTGAGAGGCTTTATTAAGATTTCGAAAATCTATGCACAGCCTAATCTCTCCACTCTTTTTTCTTACTGGAACGAGGTTAGCAACCCAGGTTGAGTGCCTAACAGGAAATATGATCTTCGCTTCCAATAATATTTTAACCTCCTTTTCGATCAAAGGCTCCAATAGCGGGTTAACAACTCGTTGTCTTTGCCTAAAAGGCTTGGAGTCTGGCTTCAGAGGAATGGTATGTGTGATGATGTCTTGGTTGTATGTTTTCAGCTCATTGTAATTCCAAGCAATGCAATCTATGTAATGCTTCAATGCCTGTATTATGTTGCCCCTTTCTTCATCTGTACATGCCTTTGCAATGTACACCTCCTTTGGATTGTCTGCACTCCCTAGATTAATTGAATCACAAGCATCTTTGGGGAGTGGGACCCTTTTTTCTTTCTTGGTCTTGTATCCCACGTCGAACATTTTCTCCAATGAAACCACGTCTTTAGGTATTTTGTTGGATTGACATGCGGTTTCACTCTCGTTTTCTGTTTCATCTTGCCACCTTTGCTCCTCATCAATCACCTGATTTTCAAAAATACCCGAGTTCGTGACAAATTTGAAGATGTGTCTGTCATTTTCAAAAACCTGGAAATTCTTGACATTATCGGGTATTGATGGACAAGGAACCAATTCAATGGAGAACTTTTTACACCTTTTTATATCAACCGGGTTTAACATGCCCGTGACGATGCAAGAGAATCTGCTATTCGATTTCCTTTTCTAGAAATAAGGGCTATATTGAATGCATCGAATTCCTCAATAAGGTCCATAACCCTAGTTCTATAAAGGCTCAGTCTCCTGTCACGGCATGTATACTGTCCTTTGATTTGCTTGACTACCAACTCAGAATCTCCCAAAACCTTCAAGCATTTAACATGCTTGCTCAATGCTAGACGTAAACCAAAGATCAATGCTTCGTATTCTGCCACATTGTTCGTGCAAGGAAATTGCAATCTGTAAGCAACCAATAATGGTTTACCTCCTGGACCAGTGAGCTCGACTCCAGCTCCTGCTCCCTGTCTAGATTTTGATCCATCGAACCTGAGCAACCATGTGCAATCATTTTCCTCAGAAGAGCCCCCATGACATGTTTCCTCTTTAGGTTCTTCAGTAGCTTCCTCAACATCAAGTGCATAAACCCCCAGTTCTGGCTCAAAAAACTGAACTTCATTCGGCTTGTTAAATTCTGTTATGATCTCCTTAAGCCTCGGTTCATTTTCCACTCTGATTTGATTTGCAATTCCTTTCCAGGGTAGCCACATATGTGAGCAATCTATTGAAAAATAGCCATTCAGAGTTTTCATCCAATCCCTCGCAAGTAGCATTCCATATCTACTTGGGATATTAACAACCAGAATGTCGACAACCTGTTGGACCCCGGGTTCAGAATTTAATTGAATTTTGACATCATATAGGGTCCCTACCACATTTACCTCTGATCTGTCCAATTGCAGGACCTTGCATTTGGATGAAACAGGTTGCAGACCCAGCATTTGACATATCTTCGAAGGCATGAGGTTGCTCGTGGCACCCGTGTCCACCAAACAGTTATGCAAATTCTTACCCGCAATTCTTAGAGTCAATAAGAATGGCGGGACATCCCGTCTCTCCTTTCGCAAAATCAGATGGGACTCAACTCCCTTTTCCTTCCACATTTGATCAGGTGAGTTCAGAGCTTTTATCAACGCCTCCTTTTGGCCAGGCAATCTAGCCGCGTCCAAGAACGAAAGGCTAGATTTGGACTTCTTTAGATCCTCCACTATGTCATAGTTTGGTTTTTCGAATTTGACTGTCTTCGCACGTCATTAGACATTTCTCTTCTGAGTGGAGGAGGAGGATTATTATTTGCCTTAGTATCCGGAGGAAGAATAGAGTTGTTTGGAGGTGTTGATGAGGTTTTAGGGGCTTTAGATTTACTTCTCAAATGGTATCCATGATTCCCCTTTCTAAAATCTCGAAAAGCTTGCACCTCCTATTCCAAAATTTCGTCTTCTTCTTCCTCACTCTCACCTTCTTGATGATATACAGTTTCCATCACCATAATGTTATCATCTTGATGTTGCGATGGACCCTCATTTGATACCAGTTCCAAATCATCAACTTGTGCCTGAAGACAATGAGTGTATCTAGCAATTTCAGGACAATTCCTCTCATTGTGTTCTTTTGTGTTGTGCAACCTACACCCCCTTTCCCATGCCAAATCTGAAAGATTCAAAAGGGAATTGGATTGACTAGGTCCTGCAGAAGTATCTAGTTGATTAGCAATGGGAGCGGGTACTCCCCCATTGTTTGGCTTTGTGTTCCAATGTCTCCCTCTATTGTTAAAATTTTGATTTGAGTGAGGGGCATGGGATTCATACTTCTACTTTTGAACCATGTCATTGCTCAGCTTATGAACTATTTTCTTGAGCTCTTCGACCTCTGAATAAATCTCCTTCGATGGAATCACATTGTTGTTAACCCCCGTTGGATTTGCATAATTGGTGGGGTCTTGATTCAACATTTGGGTCGGGTTTTGAGGAATTTGATTCCCGTATGGATTGACACTTTGAATCGGAGTTGGATTTGGGAAAGGAACTAGAGCCTGAGAATTAACTTGGCTGGTTCCTTGCATAGTCGATTGACTATTCTGCAAAAATGCGAGAACAGGTGGAATGGATGTAATTGGTTGGATTGGAATGGGTGCATACGCAGGTGCTGGTGGATACGGTTGCTGATATGGGAAGGCGTTCATGCTTGGCATTTGTGGTGCCATGATCTGATTTGCCAAGGGAGCTTGACCATATGGAGCATATTGTCCCATCATAGGCATCTGGGGAAACCCATAGCCCTGTGGTGTCATTTGTTGCTCGATGGTCATGGCTTCATTATAGGCTAGAGCTAGCGTGGTGACTTGGGGATTTCGTCTTGCAAACATGGCTGTCATGGGGTCCAATGCCCCAAAATATATCTGCAAAGCCACTGCGGGATCGATGGCAAAATGTCGAACTGCTCTATTATAGCACTTTTGGAATTTTTGATTAAATGTTCTGATTGGTTCACCCTGGCCCCTTTTGCATGTAATGAATTGATTGTAAATGGTTGCGGGATCCAAAGGTGACCTGAACTGGTTGACAAAAGCGTTCTCCATTTGCGTCCATGAAGTGATTGAACCAGTTGGTAAGCATATATACCATTCATATGCTATTGGATCTAAGCTCATGGGGAAAAGTCTGCAAGCCACATCTTCATGTTGGACTTGCAGCCTAATTAAAACATCCCTATAGGCTTGGATATGTTCTTCTGCTATTCTTAGGCCATCTGGTTTATATTTAGGCAAAAATATTTCTATGTTCTTGGGGATTTCATGGATATCCCCAGCAATGTTCAAAGGAATATTATTAGCTCCATACCAAGGAGCTGCTGGAGGTTGAGCCATTTGACTCAAAATTGATGAAGACAACCCTACAAGAGCAGTGGAAATATTACTGACAATAGGAACACTAGGGGCAACTGATGTCACCGATGTAGGTCCACTCGATGTTCCTGGAGAAAATAGGGCTTTTGTGACTGGTAAGCTTACGACTTGCTTGGTTTTATTCTTGGGAGTACCAGTGAGCGTAAGGTCATGAAAAATGGTTTCCTCGGTTGTTTGGGACCTGGTCGCAATACGACGCGGTGGGTCCAGCCTGCCTGATGAAACCCTCGGTTATTTCAAAGAAAACCTGCAAAAAAGAAAAACAAAAGCTGCAGTTTAGCTGTTTGTGAGATTTAAGAGATGATTTCAAAATTAAATCAAAAAGATATTACTCATGTATGAAAATCAAAATAAAGTAAACCAATCAGGCCCTCCTTCTAGCGCCAATCTGTTGAGTGGTGTTTTCACCCAATTGTGAAAGCACACTCTCCGGTAGGATCCGAGTCCCAGAATCCTCTGCTTGCAAAGAAATTACAACAGATAATTTCTCCAAGGTTCTTGTTATGTTAACTCTTTGTATATCAATGATGTTGTTTTAATTTGAATGCTGGGAATACCTTAGGGTTACAAGTGGATATTAACAAGGGGCACTGTGGTTTATTTCAATTTGAATTTGCAATGGACTCAAAGTGAATAAATCTAAGAAATAAATATATTTTGATCCTTAGCTTTGATGGATTTTCAGTTATTTATTTGAATAACAGTAATTAAAATGCAAAAAATAAAATAAGGGTTTGAAAATAAGAGAAATGCAAATGAAAGTGAAACTAAATTATGTCCAGAGTGCGACCATTCTGATTGACAAAACCGAAGATAATGAGGTTTTTGCATGCAACCTAACCTATTGAACCTGCAAATTCACACAATCCAGATAAGCTAGGTGCGGGTTTCTGGGGTTTTTAATGTAATTTCAGATTTAGACATTCGCATGAAGCAACCAAGAACACTTGCATTAAACTTCATCTAAAAGCCTAGAAATCTGAAAGGGAAAGATAAAACATTAAATCTTGCATGCAAAAAGACTCCTTCTTTCTTATCAATGAGATGCCAACTCTCTGTGTTTCTGTATTAAAGAATATATCAGTTACAATGACAGAATGTTCCAGGTTAAGCAAATCCAGAACAAATGCAGGAAATTGCTCCAAGTGCAGGTCCAGAATGGCATGCAGCCTTTGTCTCTGCAACTCTGCTAGCAGCAATTTCCAACCCTCTGTTCAATCTGCGCTTCTGATTTTATACTATCTAGCACGGCTCTTCGATTCACCCTGCGTCGCTTCGTTTCACCTCCCAGAATGCGTCTTTTCAAATTCCCGCCTTTTCGTTGCTTTTGATTCATGCTCGATGCCGAAACGTTCAAAATTTGCTGTTACATGTAACGCTTCTGCAACCCTGACACCTGTATGCCACGTGTTCTACATTTCCAGCATGTTTAGTAATGGCCCCATGTAAATCGTGACGTTTTTATGCATGCAACTTGTTCCTCTGCCAGCACAACGAAAATGAGACAGGTCGCGATATCACGACGTTTTTAGGACAACAACCTTCTTGCCTTCTTGCCCGAAACGACAGCAAATCGTGACATGTCACGAAATCGTGACATGTCACGGAATCGTGACGCTTTTCGGTTTCGTACACTCTTAGCCGCAACCTATCGCAAAATCACTACGCTTCTCACTTGATATGCTTTCACCGTAACCTATAGCAAAATCGCTACGTTTTTCACTCGGCACTCCTTTGGCTGCAACCTGTCACGATTTCGCGACGTTTTTCACTTTCGTACACTTTGCCAACTTTTCATCATGAAATCGCTATGCTATTTTGCTTCGGGCTACTCTTGCTGTATTTGGCGAAAACGCGACATGTCGCGAAATCGCTACGCTATTTTCATCCGTACCACTTCGCTGCTTTGGAGCCACGAAACCGTGACCTATCACGATTTCATGACATTTTTCACTTTTGTACTCTTTCACTGCTTTCTATCGTGATTTCGTGACCATTTTTGTGCTTCATGCCTTCCGATCGATTCTGTCATGATTTCGCGACCATTTTTGCGCTTCATGCCTTCCGGTCGATTCTGTCACGATTTCGCGACCATTTTTGCGCTTCATGCCTTTCGCTCGATTCTGTCATGATTTCGCGACCATTTTATGCTTCATGCCTTCCACCTGCCTACAAGCCGCGAAAATCAAACACGTCACGATTTCGCGACGGTTCTGCCCACCTGCTGCCGCTGACTATGTTGACCATGATTTTGTGACACGTCATGATTTCGCTACGCCTTTCTACTTCATGCCCCGTTTGCCGCTTCCTGTCACGATTTCACGACATTTTTTTGCTTTGCCCTATTTGACTGGTTTGACCCGTGATTTTGCGACATGTCACGATTTCGCTACGCCTTTCTACTTTGCCTTTCTCTCTCCTCTTTCGGCCGCGACGGAGCAACATGTCACGATTTCACGACACTTTTTTTCTGGCTTCTCTCTCCTCTTTCGACCGTGATGGAGCAACATGTCGCGATTTCGTGACACTTTTCTATTTTCGGCAACGATCGAGCAACATGTCGCGATTTCGCGACACTTTTCTTCCTTATGCAATTTTGCCCCTTTTTTTCATTTTTAGCATCTGGGTCACTGAGATTTTCTTTGAAAGCCTGCAAAAAAGGTGGGTCCCCAATTTTGGGGTGTGTTGTGGATCAGCCACAACACTACCTCATCCTATTCATGATATGGTGGCTAATATTGTAGATGTTGTGTAGGGATATGCTACTTGGAATCATGATCCAAGTGCAACTATCTATATCTCTTCCTCTAAGGATGGACTTCCTCATCTGATGAAGTCTCTCCTTTCTTAATCATGGGATGTTTTTATTTTATTGTACTCTTATTATATATTGATTATTTGGTGTTCTTTTCTGTATAGGTACAAACTTTACCCATCTTAGTATATAAGGCTAATCCTATGGTAAATCATGTGATAGTGTAATCCTAGGAAATGGAATATCAACTTGGGAAACAACATCTAGCATAAGTGCTATGGCATGGAGGGCCATGGCAAAGGTCTTTTTCCACTTCAACAATAACCTATGAATCTATTGTTCCAAGTAGGTTCTCCAATCATACTATACTCCTTTAAAAACTCATTCTACATATTGTGTCATACAAATAGGCATCTCAAAAAAACATGTTTCTCTCAATAGTTGAGACATTTATCGCACACACTAGCTCTTTGTCTTCAACATACTTTGCTTGATCTCTCTTCCTCCCAAACATAAATCCTTCATAACTATCAGATATGTAAGCTTGGTAAGTGATGTGATCAACTTGTGGGCCTCAATCTGGTCCACAATATTCTTCTTAATAGGCTACCCTTCCTTTGGTAACCCAAATATCCATTGAAAAGCATCGACTAAGAATTCCACCTTAATATGATGATTTCCAACTTGCACATAGGTGCAATTCTTATTAGGTACATATTATTGTACCATTTGCAATAGGTACTCATTGTATAATACCTTATCCTATGGTGGAATTTGCACTATTGTGCTCACTCCTACTTTTTTTAGTGCAAGTTTCAATGGATGCTTATCTTCATTCTCACTCCACCATTTTTTACAAAATTTCCTATGAATTGTACAAATAATATATCCTTGATATCTACCTATCCTCCATCCCCACTTGTATGTTCTTCATGGGTAGCTTCCCTATGTGCCTCATTGTGAAGCTCCCAATGGTGTGCCCTAGGTGGTTCCTTTTTCTCCTTGTAGAATTATGGTTGTGTCCTTCCTCTATCACCACACCAGTTTTTGGGCCCTCTCCATTGATGATAACCTCTCCCCCTCCCAAGACGATAACCACAATATTATTGTGGTTGAAACCCTTGTCCTTGGTCTTGAAAAGGGTAGGTCACTCCTTATCACCTAGGTTATGAATCCCATTGGTGTAATGGTCTTGGTTAATAGTTAACCCTATTTGTTGGAATCCACTATAAATGAGTTTGAAACTCCCTTATGGTTCTCATTCTTCACCATTATTCATTTTAGAACCACATTACTATCGATCTTCTACAATTTGGCAATTCAAGAAAATTGTAGCCCCAATCATACAATCTGCTCTAGGAAATGTATGACTATTTCTAAAAAAGTACAACTATTTCCAAAATTCATACAATGGCTATCCACAATCATATAGGTGCTCTCAAAACTCATACACCACTATCCAAATCGTACATCTGTGTCAAAATCATACAACTATAGTCTGAATCCATATGACTCTCCCAAAATATATAATCTAAGCTTCAAATAGTAAAACTTCACTATGAAATAATATAAGAAGCCCTAAATCATAAAATTATACTTTTCCTTCATACCATTGCACTAGAGATCGTACAATTGCATTGAAATTATACAATTACACAAAAATTTCTCAATTTGAGCTTTGATTTGCATAATATTGCTCTAAAATCATACAATCTTCTCCCAAATCATAAAATTTTATTACCAAATCATACAAACTATTTTTTAGGCCCTATATTGCCATAATATATTCAATCTTGCATGATTTCTATAAAGAACATGTGCTTATACTGAGAGGGGGGTGAACAATATAAGATACAATATTTTACTTTTCAATCCATATGATAACATCAACAGTACTAAAGTAGTAAACATCACACAAAGTATAATACACATGAGAGACATGATTTAATGTGGTTCACCCAATGTGGGATACTCTACAAAGAAAATATTCCTTATAAACTTCTCTCAAATAAATTCTCTTGGGAATCCTTTCCCTATTACAATGTTTATGGACCTCTGTCCAAAGGAGACACCAATCCCCTAATCAAGTTCATGGATATCTATACACAGGATAACTCCTTCTCCTCTACTCTAGTTGGTGATATTCTAGAAGAGCTGGTACCTCCACTGTACTGGCTTATGGATCTCTATCCACTGAAGACTCCTGCTCTCACTTAGGACCTATCTTCACTACCCTAGATAATGGATCTCTATCCACTGGAGACTATTATCCTCTATAAGCTATCGCCTCCAAATATTGCTCTCATATTTGTCTTAAATTTACTCTAAACATAGTCCTTCGGTCTAGCACAAATCTACTCAATATCTGTCATGGTCTAGCACAAACCTATCCTTAAATATGCACCAAACTTTATCCTCAAATATATACCAAACTTTGTCCTCAAATATATCCTCAAAATTTAACACAAAGCTTGACTCAATCACAAATCAACTCTTCTAGATCTACTCCAAACCTTAATCCAAGGTTTTAACAAATCAATCAATCAACTCTGCTCACAAATCTTCTCAAATACTTACCTCTAATTTATCCACAAGTCCTCTCAAGAACTTGCCCAAATTGCTCAACAAATCTTCACTAAGACTTATCTAAAATATGTATTGTAAGCTTCCACAAAAGCTTACTTCACTCAACCAATCACTCAATCGAAGTTTAGTCAACAATGATTATCAAACAAACCTCACATAAAAATGATACTCATTAAATTTCACAAGCCCTAATCATGCATATGAAATCTCATTCAATGTTTCTAATAATTCTCATCAAATAAGGTTTTTATCAAAAGCTCTCACTCAAAAAATCCTTTAATAAATCAAACTCAACAATGCTTATCAAAGAATCCTTTTCACTCCAACTTAGCATTCACAACATCCAATCCAACAATATTTCACTCACAAGGAAGATGTGCCCATACCTATTTGTTTGAAGAATATTTGACCTCAAAAACCTATCTCAATCACAATCAACTCTTTGCCAATTTCAAAGGTTAGGTAGCAATGTCTTCTCAATCATTCACTCAATTTGATCCCTCAAAATATTTCACCATACATAGCAATAAATATTTATTACACCTTATAATCTCCACACTTCAAAATGTAAGACAACAATTTATGTAAAGAAAATAATCACAATAATTTTATTTATAAATCCTTATCTCTTTAACACATCATAACTTATCTCTATTAAAACATAATTCTTTTTTTTCAACCTTATAACTCCTATTTCAATCCACTTTATCAAAAATCACAATAAAACAATTAATCCTCAAAACCTTATAACTCCTATTTCAATTCACTTTTCAGAAATCATAATAAAAATAATTAACCCTCAAAGACCTTATAACTCCCCCTTAGTAAAAATTATTCATGCCACCTTTCAAACCTTAGAAGCAAATTAAAATTTAAAAATTAAATACCTTGCTCTCTTCAGGATTTGAACCCCACTTGCACCTTCCATAATGCCCTAGTCATGGCCCACATGGCACGTGAGCTAGGCATTCACCTTGGCACCAAATAGCACCTCATACGCCTTGAATATTCCCTTGGCACCCAAACCAAAAAACCTTTAACACATGCACCTTAGCAAAAAGCTACCACCGGGTTTCGATCATGAAACCTTCCACCTACTAGCACCTTAAACCACAACCAGCTACCGTTGGCCAAACCGCAATGACTAACAACCAATATCTAAGTGTCTTCCCTTTATCCACTTGTTGACTGCTACATTTTCAAACTTTATCCTCTTCTCCTCTTTTTCATTCAGTTTTCACAAATCGCATCCACTTCGATTAAGATTCAAAGGATAATGTTTTTCTCTCCAAAGCATATGGTATTAATATGAATTTTGCTCTCCCTTTTTACACATCGATGGGTGGAAGAGGTAATCAACGTCGACACTTTGACTTTTCTTGCTTGCCCTTTGTAACCCTAACCTTAGGGTTATTAAATTAAATCATAAACTAATTTATAATTTATTATAATTAATTTATAATTGACTTAATAACTTTAAAGTTAATTAAATTAAATTATAAATTAATTTATAATTAATTTAAATCTTTAGGTCTCAACCCTAGATCTTTAATATTATAATACAAAATTATATTATTATTTTATCAGGCCTTCCTTTTTCTCTTTAGACCGCATATTTTTCCTTAGGCCTAGAAGCAATATTTCTCTTGCACTGATTACTAAAATTGACTCTTGACATCCTTCTTTTTGTACTACTCACTAAAACTGACTCTTAACATCAATGAAAATAAATCTTGTTCATATTTCCAACAATCTCCCCCTTTTTCAATGATGGCAACCCATTTACCTTTTACCATTTCCTTTACCTTTTTTTGTTTCGCTCTCCCTAATAAATTTTTTCCTTTGACTGAATGCTCTCCCCTAACTCAAATATCTCCCCCTTTGTCATAAATAGCAAAGGGAAACCTTTGGGTATCAGGGATAAGAATGAGAATATTAGCTTAGTCCCTCCACCACTTTCTCTTGAGGTGGTTAATTTTGGGGTGGGAGTATAACTACTCCCAACTTTTCTCGAAGGTACTCAAAAGTCCCTTTTGGAAGTGGCTTAGTGAAAATATCTGCAATTTGCTCCTTTGCAGTAACATATTCCAACTTGGCCTATTTATCCATTGCTTGATATCTTATAAAATGATACATAATTAGAATATACTTTTTCCTGGAGTGCATCACTTTATTCTTTGAGATATTTATAGCACTTGTATTATCACACAATATGGGAATGGGATGATCATGTTTTATCTTGAAATCATCTAGGGTTCACTTCATCCATAATACCTATGTACAACTAGAAACTGCTACAATATTGTAGGTCTAAAATTCACACACTCCTTTCCTCTAGGCTAATGGATCCGCACCTCAAAGGGGAATGTTGAAAAATAGGTCTACACATCGAAAGAGAGGTACTTGATCGTACCTTCTTATGGTGATTTTTTGATGAATTGGTTTTAGGGTTCACCAGGAAACATTTTATGGTAGTTTCCATGCCTAGGTTTGGGAGTTTATTTTGATGTGTTCCTTTTATAAAATCTCACATATACCTAGTTTTGGCCAATATGTAACTACACTAAACTATATGTAATTTTGATTTATATGTAGAAATCAAACAACAAAAGATAAATAGTGTACTGGTCAAGATCGTATGAACAAAGAAATAGTGTACAGATATGATCAGATATCATACCTACAAATTTGAGATTGGTAGATTCGATCTTGACAAAAACTTGTAGTTTTATGGATAGAATGTAGAAAATAGAAAACTGATACTACTACTATTTCTTTTTAAGAAAAATGAGATTTAATGTCGACTATTGAATATTGTAATTTAGAGAAAACAATCATATAAGTGTTTTAAGCTACATGCAATATGTGATTATATGCAAATCGGTGAACTCCAAGAATGCAAATGATTGAATTATATATTCTATATGATGCAAATGATAAGTAGAATGACAGATCTAAAAAGAGACATAGTTAAAACATGCAAACCAACACTCAGGATTGCCCCCAAGTGATCTCAGAGTAAAATCATACAGTCTGAGAAAGATCATACACCTTCGATGCAAGATCATATCATTCGATTGTCGATCGTATCTTCTGATCCTACACAAAAAAAAATAAATGCCTAGGCCTAATACCAAAAATATAGTGAATTAAATGTAGAAACTAAGTCGATATGGCAAGAGAGCTAGGAGATAATCTAAGGGGAAGGGTGTATGATTAAATAATCTACCACAAAAATAGGTTGAAAACCAACTTAGTTGCAACTCCTTCCAACCTGGGACTGATCGGGTGAATCTGATCCTGTAACCGTCGTGCAGTTGCATAGATAGAGACAAAAAATATTATAGATACTTTTCTCACTTTGCTAAGTTGAGACTTTCTATTTTGAGAAAGATACTACGCATACGATCAGGGATCATATCATATGGTTCGAGATTGTATCATACGATCCGAGATCGTATCATACGATCTCGTCCAGATTACTCGATCTTGCCAGGAGGGCATAAAAATTGAGGCAACGAGCTAGAGGCTCATTTTTACAAGTTTTTTGTCCTTAGTGTAAATTATAAAGATTCAATTTTAGGGTGCTACATTTTACCCCCTCTTTAGCACAATTTCGAAGGAAAATGCATTAAATAAAAGTGCAACATGCTTTACGAGAAAGCAAAAATTATTGCAAATTTCATTGTTGATTTCAAGTTTCTATGCAAGTTGTTTTAAGATGTGCTATTAATGATACCCCCTTCGAGTTTTTATGCCAATTTTGACATCTAGGTAAAAACTCAAAAATTATGGGTAAATGAATAAATAGTAAAAATAAAATACAAAACTAATTCATTTGCATTTTACTATTTACCTGTTCAGAGCTCTGGAGAAAACATGGTGGATATTCCACATCGCGCTGATTTGGTCTGAGCGGGAGATGGAGCACTCCGGGTATGGATTTATCACTTATTTAGCTTAGATTTTTCCTATTTTTTACTTAATTTAATTTTAAATTTGGATTTTTAGGGCACGACTGCCGTGTGTGGCCCTAAATGCAAAATCATAATGATTTCATCATATCGATTTTGCGATATCGTATGGTACGATATCGATCGAAATCGATATGATCGACTGATATCGTATCGATACAATATCACGAAAATTGCTATGATTTTGATATTTTTAGTATGATTTTGAAAAATTATTATGATTTTGAAAAATTATTACGATTTTGAAAAATTATTATGATTTTGAATGTTTTGATATGATTTACTAAAAAAAATTGATTACTTTGTTTTATTGACAGATGGTAGAATTAAAGAACCGGGAGTGGAGATATTCTACACTTAGGACATATTTGGGTGCTCTCACGGAGATTGAGAGAACCCATTTAGAGGTTGTGGGATTGAGGCATGTGGTGGAGATGCCACATATTCCATTAGACATGAGGATACTAATGGCTCTGGTGGAGAGATGGTATCTAGAGTCATCCTACTTCAGACTACCCATAGGAGAGATGGTGCCCATGTTAGAGGATGTTTGGAGGATCCTACGGATACCACTGAGGGGAGCCCACATTACTACGTCTAGAAACCAGGGCTAGGCATTGAGGAGACTGACTAGAGACCCTAGCTTCTTGTTGAAGAAGGGTGGGGTTGTTATTGATAGACTAGGGGAGGTAGAGGGTATCTCCTGATTGACAGTTCTACTGAGTGGCATTGTGGGTGGCCTACTAGTGAGCCATCTCAGTGGACAACATCTACCCTAGACTTTGGTAGAGGTGGTGTGTGATATGCGTGACCAGGAGGTGCACTTTTCTTGGGGACCTTTCTTTCTTTGTAGACTATATTGATTCCTGCATCGGGTAGTCTACAAGGGTGGAAAGGGACTGATTTTGACTTCCTTCCTATAGGTGTGGTGTTGGGAGCACATTGCTATCTCGATGACCTATAGGACTTCCTTTGATTTGAGCTGTAGGAGATCAACCCGGGGTAGAGGATGATAGGCCCAAGGTCTTCTATTGGCCACTACTGAGAGGGTGTAGGGGACGAGTTGGCCTCGATGTGGTGAGGCAACTCATAGATGAGCTATGACCACATGACATCACATGGAGATCCTAGAGGGGTCTACCAGGGTGGGATGAGGATGCTTTCGAGTTGGCCCACATCAAGCGGACCATCTAGATATGGATGGACCAGGGAGAGGTGGAGTTGCACCACTTTGATCGGGTGCAATGATAGTTTGGACTAGAGTAGGACCTCCCTAAGTGGGGAGATATTACCTACCCTCGGGTGACTCGGGACCACATTACCATCAGTGGTGCACTGAGTATGACTATATTTTTGGATCCAGCACTAGATGATGCACCGGTGTAGGTGGTAGATGGGGATGATGTTGGTATGATAGATAGGTACTAGTAGTGGTATGCTGGGATCTGCCCATCTAGATTGACTCGACCATGGAGTGCTATAGAGCAGGTGATCCATCTAGTTAGTTAATAGCAGCAGAGGATACAAGTACCCCCTAGACAAGAGAGGACCTCACACTAGGGGTGGCCACATGCCTTAGAGGAGATATGACCGACTAGGGAGGAGGCATAGGGAGGAGGCATAGGGAGGAGAGGAGAGAGTCACCCCAGTAGGAGGGGGAGCATATCCTCGATAGAAGGAGAGACCTGACTCACCCGGGAAGGGCAAGAGGATTCTAGAGGTAGGGGAGAGTAGTGGGATAGGATATATCGAGGTAGAGGTTACTAGGTTGAGGGTAGAGACTATCACCCATAAGACCAGGATTGAGACCCTAGAGTTATAGGATGTGGGATTGAGATCTAAGATTTGGGATCTAGAGGTAGAGCTAACACAGGCTAGGGCTTAGGTGGGATAGGGAGTTGTGGCTCTAGACCCTTCATCTTCATAGATGAGGAGTAACTCATGGGATGAGTTATATAGGGCAATCGGGTGGATAGCTTTCTACCAAGCCCTATACTTTACAATAGTTCCTAAGGGATAGAGACAACCACTGCCTACGATGTATGAGCCTCTGGCTCCTTCAAGTCACTTGAGATTTCACTCGATTACCAAGACCTTCACTACTATTGGAGCAGGAGAATTTTGAGCACCACAAACCCCTACTAGGAATGATGCACAGAGCTCTAGGGGTTCTAGGGGGTGAGCTCAGATATATTTTTGTATTATATATCTATTGACTGAGTATACCGATTTTTGAGTATTGTGGTATACCAGTCTAACTTTATTTTGTACATGGAATTTCGAGATATATATATATATATATATATAGATATTGACCTTATTGTCTTATGTGATTTTGTATGATTTGATTGTATTTGATTGAAATTTTTATGATGTTTTAAATTTCTTATAATCATGCTTTTGATTTAAGTATTTTTGATCATGCTTAAAATGAAAACTGATTTGTGTAAATGTGTTTTTGAAACAATGGTTTTGAAAATATGTTTTTGGTAAGATGATGACATAAATGGATTAGCAATGTTCCTCGAAGGATGTTGTGTTGTTATATGACCATTGGTGGAGATCAATGCTCTCTAAGTCATGAAGTGAATCCTATTGTGAGGAATTTTGTATTGCTAATAAGAGAAATGTTGTGATGCTCAAGTATGATCTTGAGGCTTATACTGATAGAAGAAAATGTTTAATATTATTTTTGAAAATATTTTGATTTTTAAGAAATATTTTGATGATGTTTATTGTTTGTGGGAATAATGTGATTTTAAGCATGAACATTTGGGAAGGATGACTTGCGCTAGGCATAGAATTCCTAGTGTGACATTTGAGAAGAATAATTGCTAGGAATTATACCATCATCGCGAAATCAAGATGCAATGCATGATAATATGAAATTATTTATTTTGAAGACATAAGTTGATATAAAATAAATCATTTGTATCACATATTAAATAATATTAATAAATATGGAATGTTTTAGACCTAACAATTGAGAAAGATGACTTGCGCTAGGCATAGAATTCCTAGTGTAAAATTTTGAGAAGAATAATTCCTAGGAATTATACCATCATCGCGAAGTCAAAATGCAATGCATGATAATATGAATTTGTTGGTTTGTAAAAATACAAATTGATGTATGAAAAATCATTGTGCTATATGAAATTATTAAAACATAAAAATTAAGAAAGATGACTTGCGCTAGGCATAGAATTCCTAGTGTGAAATTTGAGAAAATAGTTACTAGGAATTATACCATCATCGTGAAGTCAAAATGATAATATGATAGATGATTTTTGGATTACAAGTTCTTTTGGAGTTTTTGAAAATTGTTTATGTAATGAATGAAATAAAAATTTGTCTAACAAATTTCAAAGAAATATTTTAACTTATTTCTAAGACAAAATCAAATTTATCAAGAACCAGTGTGTGATGAGTGAGTTCATTATTCATCTTGATTCGACATAATGATACAAAATCTCTCAAGGATCACATGTGTGTGCTTGTGAAATTAATTTACCGATTTTGAGTAAGGTAGTGATACAAGCAAACTTGAATGAACCAATGTGTGTGCAAGTGAAAGGTTCATTAACCATGATTTTGTGCATGCTAGTGTACTGAACTACTATGTAAGTCAAGTTACCAAAAGCTAGCTAATCCACAAGCGAACATTGGTATGTACAAAAGAAGATCGCTAATGTGACAGACATGTCACCATGCAAAAGGGATTACCCAAGGTCAAGCGGGTTGGGCACAAACCACCTATTATGCGGCTTACCTCATGGCTTTCAAATAATTGAGGAATTCCAGGGATTCAAGCTCACTACCCCCTTCTTTTCTTCTAATTTTTGGGGTAGGGATTTTTGTTCATTTTGTTTTGAACAAGGGGATTTTATTGCTTTTGCTTTTTCTCTTTTATTTTTCTTTTCTTTTTTTATTTTTCTTTATTTATTTTTCTTTTTTTTTTCTTTTCTTTTGGGGATACTTGCCTAGATTAGGCGTAGGGCAAGGGATTTTATTCGGGTAGGGGGAGAAAGCTTGTCCTTTTGCCAATTCTCAGTATTCTAGACCATGCGCATAATAGGATAGCAGGGGAAACTTTTCGCTTAAGGAACTAAGACTACTATGTAGTATCCTTTTTGAATTTACAACAAACCATTTTTAAGATGTGAGAATGTGTTCTTGGTTCAAGAAGTAGCAAGATCATTTCCCAAAACTCAAAATTTATTTAATGAAGTAATAGTGCTTTTCGATACAAGAGATATTTCTAATCAAAATGACAAAATCAAAATTATGAAAGTTGTAAATTAAGTGCATGGTTCAAGATAACTTTTGAATTTATCTAAAATACAATAAAATATAACTTGGATTTTTGGAAGATAACACACATTGATGCAAAATGAATAACTTAACAATTTTGAAATATTTTTGGAAATTTTCATATTTTTTGATTTTTTTTGTTATTTTGATAATATGAGGGTTGCAAATGATGAAGAAATTTATTTACAATTATGTACAGATATGGAATTTTTTGATTTTATGCATAATATCTCTTCAAATGCATGATATTCATGGGTTCCTTGAGATATTTCCCATCCAAGGAAGCCAATCTATATGCACCTGATCCAAATTTAGCAGTGATGACATATGGCCCAAGCCAATTAGGTTGAAATTTTCCTTTTAGATCTTTTCTTGCATTAGTATTTTTTTTATTTTCTTTTAAGACTAAATCTCCAACTTCAAAGAATTGACTATGAACTTTCTTTGCATATGATATTTTAAGTTTGTCTTGGTAGGCATGAAGATGCTCTAAAGAATGGATGCACTTTTCATCGAGAAGTTCCAGTTGACTAAATCTACCAGCATGATATTCATCTCCTACTTTAGTATCTTGAAGCAAAAGAGCTAAAGAAGGAACTTCTAATTCAAATGGAAAAACTCCTTCGGCACCATAAACCAAGACAAAAGGTGAAGCACCTATAGGAGTACGAACACTAGTTCGATATGCCCACAAGAGGTAGGATATAATTATATATGCCAATCATGACCAAATTTATTAACTAATATTTTTAGGATTTTGATTAAGGTTTTATTTGATGCTTCAACTTGGCCATTACCTTGTGGATAATAAGGAGTGGACCATCTATGTTGGATTTTATATTTTTGACATAATTTCTTAACATATTTGTTCTTAAAACATGTTCCATTATCAGAGATGAGATTAGATGGAATTCCAAATCTACAGATGATTTGATTGAAAATGAATTTAGAAACTTGAACTCCTGTGCAAGAAGCTAAAGGTATAGCTTCAACCCACTTTGTAAAATATTCTATTGTTGTTATTATGAATTTATGACCATCATATGAAATAAGATTGATTTTACCAATAATATCTAAACCCCATTTAGAGAAGGGCCAAGGAGAGGATATGGCTTGAAGTTCTTGAGTAGGAGCATGGATAAGGTCAGCATGCTTTTGACACTTATCACAATGATGCACATAATCATTAGCATATTTTTCCATGGAAGGCCAAAAATATCCCATTCTAAGGAGATTTTTGGCAATGGCACTTCCACTAAAGTGTCCTCCATAGGATCCATCATGGGCTTCACTTAAGGCTTTCTTAGACTCTTCTAGGTTGAGACATCTTAATAGAATACCTTCAAAAGATCTTCTATATAAGGTATTACCAACAATTACGAAGCGAATGGCTTGCTTACATAGTAGCCTACGTTGGTTTCTATCTAATCCTTCTGGGAAGGTTCCATTTTGGAGAAAATTAAAGACATTTGTATACCAAGGTTCTAGGGTAATTTCATCAATCAAAAACACATCTAATGGTTCTAAACATGACTTAGAAGAAGCAAGTTCTTGGAGTTGGTGAATAATTATGGTAGCATACTCATCATCCAACTCCAAAGGCAATAAAGAAGCAATCGTAACCATAGCATCGACATCACGGTTGCTAGTTCTAGGAATAGCTTCTAAAGTTACTTTTTCAAACAATGATATAAGCTTAAGGACATATTATTTATAAGGATGAATTTTCTCATCTCGTGTTTGATAAAATTCATTGATTTGATTTATCACAAGCTGAGAATCTTCAAAAACTAACAAAATTTTAATTTTTAAAGCTAAAGAATCTTGTAACCCAAGGATTAGAGCCTCATACTCTACAGTATTATTAGTACAAGCAAATTGTAACTTAAAATATAAAGGTATAAGGTGCTTTTGGGGATATTTCAATATGATACCGATACCTGCACCACTCATACATTTAGCTCCATAAAAATACAAAGACCATGTCTCAGAATGATCTTCTTCTAGATTAAGGCACTCATCAAGAAATTCAATTTTCATAGGATGAGTAGATTCTAAAGGTGTAGCAGCTAACTGATCAGCTATAACTTGGCCTTTAATAGATTTTTGGCCAATAAATGTGAGTTCAAATTCACTAAGAGCAAGAACCCACTTAGTTTTGCATCCTGATAAGTAAGGTCTACTCATCAAGTACCTTAATGGATCAGATTTAGCAATAACATATGTTTTTTGACTAAGCATGTAATGATGCAACTTTTGCATAGAAAACACAACTGCTAAACAAAGTTTTTCCAATGGAGTATATCGGGTTTCATAACTTATTAAAGTTCTACTTATATAGTATGTGGCTCGTTCTTTCTTTTCATCATCAATTTGAGCCAACATAGCTCCTAGTGCAAGTTTTGAGGCAAAAATATATAAAATAAATGGATGATCTGGTCTAGGAGGAACAAGCACTAGAGGAGTAAGAAGATATTGTTTAATATTCTCAAAATCTTCTTGACATTATTTATCCCAATTTAAGGGAATATTCTTCTTAAGTAATTTAAGAAAAGGTCCTATTTTATCCACCAATTTATCAATGAAGCGACAGATAGATTGAATTTTTCCTTGTAAACTTCTTAACTCTGATATGTTTTTAGGAGGTGGCATATCAAGGATAGCTTTAATTTTGATAGGATCTACTTCTATACCATGCATAGAAACAATAACCCCCAACAATTTTCCTGATTTAACTCCAAACACACATTTTTCTAGATTTAAACGTATCATATATTCTCTTAGTCTATCAAACACTTTTCTTAAATCATTAATGTGATCCTCTTATTTTGTTGAACGAGCTATAATATCATCTACATAATCATGCAAAATATCATACATCATATCATGAAATATGTATGTCATAGCTCTTTGATATGTTGCTCCTACATTTTTTAGCCCAAAGGGCATTACTTTCCAACAAAATGTCCCCCAAGGGGTAATAAAGGCTGTTTTAGATTGGTCTTCAGGAGCTATTTTGATTTGGTTGTATCCTGAAAAACCATCCATGAGGGATAACATCCCACTCTCAATTGTGAAATCTATTATCTGATCCATATTAGGGAGGAGAAAATCATCTTTAGGGCATGCGATATTTATATCTCTAAAATTAGTGCAAACCCTAATCTTAGTAGCTTCTTTCCTAGTCACTAGAGAAATGTTTGATATCCACTCGGTATAGTAAATAGCTTGTATAAAAATAACATTCAAAAGTTTTTCCAATTCACTTTTGACTAGTAGTGCTACTTTAGGATGCATTTTTCTAAGTTTTTCTTTACAGGTTTAGCATCAAGGTGCACTACTAGATGGTGCATAACTACAGAAGAATCTAGGATTGGCATATCTGCATATTTCCAAGTGAAAACATCAACATATTCTATGAGAAATTCAATATATAGATTTTGTTTTTCTTCACTTAATTCTGATCCAATTTTGACTAGGCGAGGGTTCTCTTATATTCCAATATTAACTTTTAAAGTGTCTCCAACAACAATATATAAGTCTCTTTCAAAGTTGGGTGGTGCGGGTGATACACCCATTTCTTGTAATTATTCTAATGTGCATTTGGCTAGTTCTTCTTGAGGAGTAGTTGCTTCAGCATGAGCTATACATGGGCATAGATCCATCAAAGAAGAATTTATTCCTCAAAACTTCATCAAGAGATATATCATGAAAGATATCACCTTCTAAACATTCATCCGAAGAAGCAATCATTTTTGGATAAGCTACAGTTAACATATTGCAAGTATAAATATTTTTAAAGAGCTCTTTTTGTTCCATATATTCTTGATATGTTATGAGGTGATCATCATCTTCATATGGGAATGGTTCTATTTTTGTGGGAATATAGCCAAGACCACATTGGGTAGGCCAATATTCAACTTCTAAAGGTTATTTCATACCATTTTCATGAGGTCCTAAACCTTTACCCCTATAACCCATATTACACATCATTGGTTTTGATTTTATATATCCATCAAAAAAATAACATTTAGCAAATCCATCTTGATCAATTGTAACTTTTACAACTAAAATTTTACCCCAATCATACCCCACATACACAAAGGCACAACTCCCAATATGGCAAATGCTTCCCTTCTTTGGCAAGCCCAAGTTTTGGGGATATGGAGGTAACTTAGATAACACTAAGGAATCTTGGGTAGCAAAATTAACTTCTTATGTATTTGCAAGGACTGAAGATAAGTTTGGTAATACTTCATCCAAAAGAGCATATGAAGTAGATGGAATATCTTCCTTAACTGGTTCTTTAGATGCTATGAATTTAAACATTGTAGACTCAGGAGGTGGATCTGATAATGTGGATTTAGGAAATGGATTGGATATGGGCTCAGAAGACGATGATGATAATGACTTAGAATTTGTTGATGTTGGTGATTTAGAATATGCTTTTGATGATATGGGTTTAGAAGTTGATGATGATTTAGATTTAGATGGTCTTGATGATGAGGGTGGACTGGGATGAGTAGAAGACATAGTAGGACAAAATGGAACCCCTATAGGCTCCACCACAGCACACATATCAAATGGTCTGGGATCACCATGGATGGTGACTAATTGATTTTTGAACTCAAATTTGACACATTGATGTAATGTGGAAGGTACTGCTCTCATTGCATTGATCCAAGGTCGACCTAGAAGAATGTTGTACGATGCAAAACAAGGTACAAAAAATACAGTTGTATCCAAAATTCTTGGGCCAACTTGCAATGGGACTGTCATTACTCCACATGTTTCTTGAGTTTCATCATTAAATGCTTTAATAATCATTTCAATACTTTTCATATCTTCTTTTTTAAACCCAAATATTTGAAAAAAATCATATGTGCAAATGTTTAAAGATGATCCATTATCAATTAGAACTCTTTTGACTCCTACGTCTCCGATCAATGTTGTAATGTATAAAGGATTATCTCTATACAAACTTTGAGGAGGAATATCTTTGTCATGAAAATCTATGAAATTTGTTTCATCCAAAGTCACAACATTCACCACAACATTAGGTTCAATATCTTCAAGTACCATCATCTTGCTTAAAGTTCTCATTAATTCTTCCCTATGTATGGAGGAAGTTCTTAAGAGGTCCAAAAGAGAAATTCTCACTGTGATGGTAGCTAATTGTTCATTAATGTCATATGGAGATCTTTGTTGTGAACTTAGTATGTTATTTTCCTTAGTGGGAGATCTCAATACAAAAGGAGCTGATTTTTCATTTTGGCTTTGTGGTTGAGAATTTTGAGCTTGTGCTTGTTGTCTTGTGACAACCCCAATGGTACCCACAATGTTGCTATGTCGAGGATTACCAAAATGGGGTCTAGCATTTTATGCTTGTTCATTTGAAATCCATTGTTGAGATGATGGTCTAGTAGTTACTCTTCTTGAAAATGGTTCTTCTAGAACTAATAAATCTGTAATAGGAGTAACTTGATCCGATTCATACTTAGAACTATTTGAAGCAATTTCTAGTTCACTCCCTATTTCACTTTCTGTGTCACTTTCTGTATTACTTTTAGTATCTTCCAAAGATGATTGAAAATATTGTATTGGTCTAGTTGTGACCACAGATAAAGATGTTTGCAAATATTTTTGTGGTAAAAAGCTACTAATGGTTCCCACATACCGAGTTGGATGAGGAACATTGTGATGATCTACTTGGTTTACTGCTTCTTTACCATGGTTGGGTAAAGGATGTTGAAAAATATCTAGGTTTTGATTTACATTTTGATTTGTTGGTTTTTGGGCATTATTTTGAGTATTATTGTTTGCAGGAAATTGTTGAACTTCCATTTTTCCTTTGTCAATTAAGTCTTGTATTACATGCTTTAACCTTTTACAAGAATTTGTAGAATGTCCATCTACTTGATGGAAATTGCAATGTAAGTCAACCCTATATCCAGCTGCAGTAGTATCTGGTTGTCTTATTTTAGGTAATTGTATCAAGCCTTGTTCCAATAGTTGAGGTAAAATCATTGTTAAGGGTTGATTTAATCTTGTAAATTCTCTTGGTGGCTTATCAGGTACTTTCAATAAAAACTTCTTAAATGTTTTTGCAGCATTAACAATTGGAGTATTCCTACTATCAGTAACTCCATCACCCACTACTTGTTTATTTTTATATTGATTTTTAGAAGTTTTATCTTCATATTTCTTCTTAAATTGACCTCTTCTAATAAGGGCTTCCTCTACCCTTCTTTCTAAATCAATGGATTTATCAAAGTATGTTACTGTAGCAGTAGAAAGCTCATAAGACAATTGTTCTTGTAAATTACCAATGAATATATCCAACATTTCATGGTGAGGTAAAGCAAAATGTAATCTGCCTAAGAGTTGTCTCCACTTAGTCAAGAATTCAGAAAAACTCTCATCTTTTCCTTGCTTCAAATTATACAAATATTTAATAGTCACATGCCTCTCTATGTAAGCACTAAATTGGTGAACAAACATCTCTGCTGTTTCTTCAAAATTCCTTAAAGAGTTTGTAGGTAACTGATAATACCACTCTAAAGCCATGCCTCCAAGAATTTTAGGGAACATCTTTAACAACAAGTCATCATGAGAAATATCATGACATGTTGTCCTAAACATGCGAAGATGCTCAATAGGATCTTTGGTTCCCTTATATATTGGCAAGATAGGCATAGGAAAATGCTTAGGATATGGTTGAGCAACCACAATAGGATCCAAGGGTTGGCTACACATCTCTCTGTAACTATAAGAGGGATGGTAGGGATCCATATGATCTAGTCTTGAAGCTAACTATTTAACCATGGCTTCAAGTCCTTGTTGTTGTCCACCAAATTGGTTTTGTTGCATCATAGTGTTGTGTCTTTGATAATAAGTTGGTGTTGTTGTATAATGATTCCCAACTGAAACACTATTATGTAAAGTGTTACTAGGAGGAGTATTATGAAGCTGATAGGGAATTTTTTTTTGTTGAACCCTTTTCTGATTTTGACTAATTTTGTGCATCTTCTTAATTATTTGTGCTACCTTTTGTGAAGTAGAAGATGGTTGTTTTTGTTTGGAGTTTGAATTTTTTACTGTTGGTGGTTGTGCTATATTCTGATTCAAATTCTAATTTATATTTTGAGATGTGCCAGCTTGATTTTTGTTCATGTATGTTAATGGATTTCCATTCAATCGGAGAGAAGCCTCTATAGAAGCCTCCATTGAATAATCTCCCATAGGGAGTTGAGCTTCTATTTGTATCACATGATTAATGACATCTATATTGTCTTTTAGAAACTCAGTGAAATTTTGTGTGGAGGTAAATTTAAGATTACCTTCTTCATCTACTTGAGGCCTATGATAGAAGACTTCTTCTTCTTTATCATGGTTTTCCTCATCTGATTCTGATGATACATAATCTTCAATTCAAACTTCATCTTCAAGATTTTCTTGATCTTGTTCTCCTATATGTTCCTGTTCTACTTGTTTTCCACTTCTTAATTTAGGCATTTTACTTAAAATATTTTATCTTGTAGATATATATAATTATATATATGTGCTTAATGCTTGGGGTATATATGTTATATATATATATATATATATATATATTAATATATATATATATATATGTATATATATATATATATACCTAACTAATATATTATATTATGTTTTTGGGTTTTTGTAGTTTTTGGATTGCAAACAAAAGGCAAATAGAACAGAAACTATAGTATTATAGATATTATACTTTAATTTTCTTGGAAAAGTCTATAGATATCATTAACAGGTTCCAATTCCTCAGGGGTCATATAGTGTTCTTCTTCAAACTAAAAGTTGGCTTTTAAGAATTTTATGAAATGAGCTATAGTGATGCAATAAACTTCATAGTTTGACATATAAAAGTACAATTCATGGCAATATTCTTGATAAAGCACAACCCTAGGAACTTTATTGAATCTTCTCTTATCGTCTAAGATAACTTCTTGATTTTCCACACGTGATAAAAACTTATGTACCATTATTGCATTCTCAAGATAATCTTCAAAGGAGTAAAGACTTGGGGAAATGACAACTCTCTTATCCGCTAGCCACCTATCACATGCTCTTTGAAGGTCAAAGTAGAAAGGTGCACTATCGGGATCCAAGATTCTAGACAAGTCAAACCTTATGATTTTCTTAAGTTTAGGTTCTTTAATCTTTATGATTTCTAATCTTCTCCAAATATCAGGGTATGGCACACTACCTAGTGAAGAAAATTCTTGGGTTGACAATACTGTGCTAACATTAATTCAGATAGTTCTTCTTATGTTGTAATCTACCATCTATGAAATGCAAGATTATGTGACTTAAACCAATGATTTTCTTAAATAAAAAAATTTTTCTATATTTTGTATTTTTTATGTTTTATAAATCAGAAATATGCCTAATGTTTTCACGTCGGGTTCACCAAAGAATGTAGGTCTAAAATTCACACACTCCTTTCCTCTAGGCTAATGGATCCACACCTCAAAGGGGAATGTGGGAAAATAGGTCTACACCTCAAAAGAGAGGTACTTGATCGTACCTTCTTATGGTGATTTTTTGACGAATTGGTTTTAGGGTTCACCAGGAAATATTTTATGGTAGTTTCCATACCTAGGTTTGGGAGTTTATTTTGATGTGTTCCTTTATCAAATCTCACATATACCTAGTTTTGACCAATATGCAACTACACTAAACTATATGCAATTTTGATTTATATGTAGACAACAAACAATAGAAGACAATGTTTAGATGGACAATGCAGTGCTTAAAAAGTAATTTAGAACTCTTATCTATATTTGAAAGTCTGAATAAGATTCAAATTTTTTATTTTAGTCCAGATTGTATGCAATTGGGCAAGATCGTATGAACAGAGCAATATTGTATGGATACAATCAGAGATCGTACCTACCGATCTGAGATCGACAGATCCAATCTTGACAAAAACCTATAGTTTTATGGATAGAATGCAGAAAATAGAAAACTGATACTGCTACTATTTATTTTTAAGAAAAATGAGATTTAATGTCAGCTATTGAATATTGTAATTTAGAGCAAACAATCAGATAAGTGTTTTAAGCTACATGCAATATGTGATTATATGCAAATCGATGAACTCCAAAAATGCAAATGATTGAATTCTATATTCTATATGATGCAAATGATAAGTAGAATGATAGATCTAAAAATAAATAGAGTTAAACATGTAAACAAGCACTTGGGGTTGCCCCCAAGTGATCTCAGAGTAAAATCATACAGCCTGAGCAAAATAATACACCTCTGATGCAATATTTTTTTATCCGATCGTTGATCAAATCTTTCGATACTACAAAAAATATTTAAACACCTAGGCCTAATACCAAAAATATAGTGAATTGAATGCAAAAACTAAGTCGATATGGCAAGAGCGCTAGGAGAGAATCTGAGGGGAAGGGTTTCTGATTAAATAAGCTAGGTAAATCCACCAAAATAGGTTGAAAACCAACTTAGTTGCAACTCCTTCCAAGCTGGGACTGATCGGGTGAATCCGATCTCGTAACCATCATGCAGTTGCACATATAGAGACAAAAAATGTTATAGCTACTTTTGTCACTTTGCTAAGTTGAGACTTTCTATTTTGAGCAAGATCGTATGCATACGATCAGGGATCGTATTGTATGATCTGATATCGTATCGTACGATCTCATCCAGATTACTCGATCTCTCCAGGAGGGCATGAAAATTGAGGCAACCGGCTAGAAGCTCATTTTTACAAGTTGTTTGTCCTTAGTGTAAATTATAATGAGTCATTTTTAGGGTGCTACAAATATAATATGCCTCTACTGTAGATAAGGATATTGATACATGTTTCTTACTTAACCAAGAGCCAAACAATCTCCAAGAAATAATGCTCCTCCACTTGTACTTTTTCTATCATCAATACTACTAACCCAATATACATCTGTATAAGCTGTGAGAGTGAAACTATCACTTTTGGGATACCAGAGCCCAAAATCCATAGTTCCTTTTAAAAACTTGATTATCCTTTTTACTTGAAGAACATGTGCTTATACTGAGAGGGGGGTGAACAGTATACAATAAAACTTTTTGCTTTTTAATCCAAATAGTAGCATCAGCATTAATAAAATAGTAAACATCACACAAAGCATCACACACATGAGAGACATCATTTTTACGTGGTTCACCCAAATATGGCTACTTCCATGGAGAAAGTATTTCTTCTAAATATTTCTCAAATAATATTTTGGGAATCCTTCCCAATTACAATGTTTATGGACCTCTATCCAAAGGAGATGTTGATCCCCTAAATCTGGTTTGTGGATCTCTATCCATAGGAGAACTCCTTCTCCTCTGCTCGTTGGTGATCCTCTAGAAGACTACTGCCTCCACTACATTGGCTTGTGGATCTCTCTCCACTGAAGACTCTTATCCCCACTCAGAAGACCTGTCCTCACTACCCTGGCTGATGGATCTCTATCCACTGGAGACTTTGTCCTCTCTGCTCTGTCACCTCCAAAGCTCTATCTCAATTCTATACTAAACACAGTCCAGTCGGTCTAGCACAACTATGCTCAATAGGTCCACTCAGAACCTGCTCAAATATGCTCAATAGGTCCACTCAGAACTTGTCCAAATATGCTCAACAGGTCCACATAGAACCTATCCAAATATTCTCAATAAGTCCACTCAAAACCTGTCTCAAATCTGCTCAACAAGTCTCACATAAACTTGTCCAATCTCATAGAAACATAAAGAGAATTGTTAGAGACTCAATATGTTCTATACTCAAAACTCAATTTCTCAACTCAAATCAGAATATAGAATAGTTTATTTTATGGAACTTGAACAATCACTTCATACATCCACTTGACTAGGCTCAATCAACTCTACTCAACCAATCACTTCAAGAAACAACTCTTGCTCACAAACCCTAGTCCAAGCATGTATCATCCAACTCAAAATATTTCCAACAATGCTCAACAACAAATCTCACATAACAATGATACTCATGATCTTTTCAAACCCTAGTTCAAGTTCTTTGCATAACAACTCACTTCAACAACCATGCTCATCAAAAAAGTTTTAATCACAAATCAATTAAACTTGAAGCATTAACTCAAGTACTTCACACAACCAATGGCTTCAACAACAATGCTTATAAAACAAGGTTTTAATCACAACTCTTAATTTCAGAAAACCTTGAAGCATTAACTCAAACACTTTTGAAAAGGAAACCCTAATCAAATCCTTTTCACTCCAAACTTTATTTTCAATAAAGCCATTCAATCAACTCAACCAAGAAGGAATTTGCCCATACCTTTTGCTTGACAAGTAGTTGATCTCACAAATCTGCCACACTCACAATTACTTCTTTGCCAATCTCAATAAGGGTTAGAGGATAATTTTCTCAACAAAACATATCACAAAAATAATATCAAAATTACACCTTATCACTCCAACTTGATTAATAATCAATACCCTCACAATAATCACAAAAACCCTTAATTCAAAATAACACAATACCCACAAAGTCTTAATCTTCCAATATACCACAATAGCAATTTAAGACTTTAAAAATAAAAACAAAAATCTCCTTATAACTCCTAATGATAATTCTCAACTACCACAACTTTACTACAAAGCAACCTTTCCAAACACAAACCACTAAACAACCTTATACCTCCAACTTAGGCATTTAATTAAAATTAAAATTAAAAAATATTACCTTAGCCTTGGAGGGAATCGAACCCTCAACGTTGCCCCCTATGTGCGCCTTAGCCATGGCCAAAGTCGTCGCATGAGCCAAGCGCTCATTGAGATTAACGAAGCACCATGTGCTTCTTAATCTCCTCACACCTTCCACCTTGGCAAAAGAACGTGCACCGTAGGTGCCTTAATCAACACAACTCACGATGCACCCGTCGAGATTCGAACAGAACTCCCTTGCAAGCCAACGCTTTGCACTTTCCAAAATACCACTAGGCCACGTTGTCCTATGCAACTTCGAGGATTAAAGCTTCCTCCCTTAAACGCTTTGTTGTCATGATTTTTCATACACTCACGAGCTCTTACTTTCGTAGACCAATATTTTTAATTTCGAGCAAGGATAATTAATTTGAACTTTGGGCATTGTATTTATATGCTTCCTCCATTACTTTGAAGATATCGGTGCTCTCCATGTTATCTTCCATGATGTCGATGGAGATTATAAAGGCTTCGAATGCCTTTTGTCTTAAACCCAACCTTTGGGTTTATAAAATATATTTAGACTTTATAAAACCCACTTTTGCATTATAAAATATTATAATAAGAATTATAAATATTTTATTTGGGTTTTCACCATATCACATTTAATATTATAATAACCATTATTATAATATTATACCTTTGATAAAGTACCTTTAATATTTATTTATAAAATTTAAATTCTCACTAAATTTAAATAATTTATAAAATAAATATTATAACTCCTTTTTAACTTCTAACTTTTGCACTAATTCACTTGATCTTTGGCCTTCTTCCTAGATATCAAATAACCATTTTTATCCCCTTTGTTTCCTACTAAAATCTTTGATATTAATGATGACTTCATCTGGTGACATCAATGACAACTTTGACTTAGGGACTCAAAATGTCCAACAATCTCCCCCTTTGTCATTGATGGCAACCCATACTCTTCTTACCAAAACCTGACCTTTCTTTTTATTTTGCTCCCCCTGGGACATTGCTCCCCCTGGCTCAATGCTCTCTCAAATATCAAATCTCTCCCCATTACACAAATCTCTCCCCCTTTGACATCAATGGCAAAGGGTCACCTTTGGGGCTCGAGGCTAAGAATGAGCCTCTTAGCTTAGCCCCTCCCCCACCTCCTCTTGAGGTGGTTAATTTTGGGGTGGGAGTCTCACTCCCAATTTTCCTCGAAGATACTCAAAAGTTTCCTTTGAAAGTGGCTTAGTGAAAATATCTGCTATATATTCCTTTGTAGTGACATATTCCAATCTGACCTGTTTATCTATCACCTGTTCTCTCAGAAAATGATACTTAATCGGAATGTGCTTTGTCCTGGAGTGCATTACCAGATTTTTTGAGATACTTATGGCACTTGTATTATCACATAGTATAGGAATGGGCTGATCATGCTTTATCTTGAAGTCTTCTAGAGTTCTCTTCATCCATAACACTTGTGTACAACTGGCTACTGCTACAATATATTTTGCCTCTACTGTAGATAGAGATACTGAAACCTGCTTCTTACTTAACCAAGAGACTAGACATTCTCCAAGAAAGAATGCTCCTCCACTTGTGCTTTTTCTATCATCAATGTTGTCGGCCCAATCTGCATCTGTATATGTTGTTAGTGTGAAACTATCACTTTTGGGATACCAAAGCCCAAAATCCATAGTCCCTTTTAGATACCTAAAAATTCTTTTTATTGCTGCCACATGTGTTTCCTTAGGTGTTGCTTGAAACCTTGCCACTAATCCCACTAACTGTACTATGTCTGGTCTTGTAGCTGTAACATATAATAAGCTACCAATCATAGATCTGTATAATCTCTGATCTACCTCTGGAGATTCATCATCCTTACTCAACTTGCATCCTGTGACCATAGGAGTACTTACTAGTTTGCAATCTTCTAACCTGAATTTCTTCAACATTTCCTTGATGTACTTGGCTTGAGAGAGAAACACTCCCCTTTATGATTGTGAAATCTGAAGTCCAAGAAAGAAGGACAATTCACCAAGCATAGACATCTCAAATTCATTTTGCATATTCTTAGAAAAATATTTGCACATCTTATCATTGTTTCCTCCAAAAATTATGTCATCAACATAAACAACCACTATTAGAAGATCATTTCCTTCATTTATGATATACAAATTACTATCTTCTATTCCTTTCCTGAATCCCTATTCTTGAAGATACTTATCCAATCTTGAGTACCATGCTCTAGGAGCCTGCTTTAAACCATACAATGCCTTTTTCAATCTGCATACCTGATCTGGTGTATCTGCTAGTATGAATCCCTCTAGCTGTTCAATATAGACCTCTTCTTCTAGAACCCCATTTAGAAATGTTGACTTGACATCCATCTGATATACCTTGAAGTTCTTGAAACTTGAGAAAGCTAAAAATATCCTTATAGCTTCAAGTCATGCAACTGGAGCAAAAGTTTCATCAAAGTCAATTCCTTCTACTTGTGCATAACCTTTGCATACTAACCTTGCTTTATTTTTGACCACTTGTCCATCTTCATTCAACTTATTTCTGAATACCCATTTTGTGCCAATCACATTTTTGTCCTTTGGTCATGGAACAAGTTCCCAAGTTTTTCTCTTCTCTATCTGATCCAACTCCTCATTCATTGCTTTAACCCAAAATTCATCCTCACTAGCCTGAGTGAAGTCTTTTGGCTCAATCTTAGATAGCAAAGAAAAATTTGCTTGTTGAGATGGTTTTATTATTCTTCTCCTTGTCTGTCTTTCATCTGGATTCCCGATGATCTAATATTTTGGATGATGTTTCTGTACATACCTGGAAGGAGTCTTAGGAAGAAGCCTTTGTGTTTCTTCTTCATATTTGTCTGATTCCTCACAAAATTCTTCTTGACAACATCCATCCTCTTGGTACATAGTTTGTTGAACTGGTTCTCTGGAATCTATCTTCTCATCAATTGTTACATTCATACTTTCCACCATAGTGCGTGTTCTTTTGTTGAAACATCTGTAGGCTTTACTCTTTGTGGAATAACCAAGAAAAATTCCCTCATCACATCTTGGATCAAACTTGCCCAAGTTTTGATCTTCTCGTCTTATGTAACATTTGCTTCCAAATATTCTGAAATATTTTACAATAGTAGGTCTTCCTTTCCAAAGCTCATATGGAGTCTTGTGATGATTTACCCTTAATTGAGCCCTAGTAATTATGTATACAACTATGGATACCGCTTCTTTCCAAAAACCATCTGATAACTTAGATTCATTTAACATAGCTCTAGCCATGTTTTCAATAGTCATGTTCTTCCTTTCAACTACTCCATTTTGTTGAGGAGTTCTTGTTGTTGAGTACTCTCTCTTGATTCCATGTTGTTCACAAAATTATACAAATTCATTTGAAGTAAATTCTCCTCCTCTATCAGATCGTAGACACTTAATCCTTTTGCCTATTTCATTTTCAACCAATTCCTTGAATGCTTTAAATTTTTCAAAGGCCTCTGACTTCTCTTTTAGGAAGGTTACCCAAACCATTCTGGAATAATCATCTACAAACAACATGAAGTAACTCTCACCCTGAATACTTTGTGTTCTGGTAGGACCACACAAATCAGTATGTATTAGGCTCAATGGCTCAGATGACATATAGCCTTTTGGCTTAAAGGTTGTCCTAGTTTGCTTTCCATGTTGACAGGGTGCACAAATTATGTTTTGAGGTCTTCTTATTTTGGGTAAATCTCTAACTACCTGTTTATTGCTTATACTGACTATGTTGTCAAAATTCAAATGACCCAATATTCTATGCCACAACCAACTCTCATCTTCTTGTGATAGAAAGCATTTTTCCCCTTTGATCTCATTGAGCATGTATAAGTTGTTTGGGGTCCTTCTTGCATTGGCAATGATTTTCCTAGTTTCTATTTTCCTTATTTCACACCTATCTGGATGGAAGGTGACCATGTATCCTTGATCACAAAGTTGACTTATACTCAGTAGATTGTGTTTTAACCCTTTGACGTACAAAACATTCTCTATTTTTGTTTTTCCATTGTCTAGACTTAGAGTTCCTCTCCCAACAATCCTTGTTGATCCATTATCACCAAAACTTACTGATCCTCTATTTGTTTCTTTCAGTACAATGAATTTATCTTTGTCTCCTGTCATGTGACTAGAGCAACCACTATCAAGATACCATTGTTCTTCTTTATCTTGAGCATGAAGGGTTATTTGTACTAACATTGATCTAGCCCTAACATTCTTTCTTTCATCCTTCCTAGTTGTTGGAATTGTTTTTCTAGACTCAGGAGGTATCATTTTACACCATCTAGCCTTGTGCCCAAAATTATTGCATTTGTAACATATGACATCATCATCCATGAGAGGTGCAAAGGAATTGAAATTTCTATTGTATCTTGCATAATGAATACAATGTGCAGCTCTATGACCATATTTATTGCAAGAAAAACAATGTCCATGGAAGAAATTATGTAACCTATTTGGATGTCTTGGAATTTGTGGAGAAGTCATCTTTCTCTTGTGATTAACTCTTATCCAGGGTTCTCCTTTGCTTTCTTCCTTTCTGATGTCCTTTGCTTGCTTTTCCTTGTTTGAAGTTTTTGCCTTTTGGAGACTTGATTCCTCTTTCTGCTTCTCATATTATGTATCTTGTAGTACCTTGGTCCTTTCCACTTTATTCCTTAGGAGAACAATTTTTGCTTCCAATATTTCACATTCTGTTTCCCTAGCTCTCAATAGATCTATCATATCTTCCTCAATATTCTTTCCTTCTTCCACCCTAATCTTGAGTTCTGTGAGACTCTGTATAAGTTCCATTCTTGCTTCTTCATCTTCTTGAACTTGTTCTTTCAAGCTTGAATTCTTCTCTCTAAGTCTTTCCAATTTTTTGAGAGCAACAAAGAATTCTTCTTTTATATCAAACATAGTCTCTTCTTCACTTTCTGAAGTCATGTGTGCTACCGAAGGATCCTCTTCCAAGTTGTTAGTCTTTTCATGGAGAGACCCACTCTGATACCAATTGAAGAACATGTGCTTATACTGAGAGGGGGGTGAACAGTATACAATAAAACTTTTTACTTTTTAATCCAAATAGTAGCATCAACATTAATAAAATAGTAAACATCACACAAAGCATCACACACATGAGAGACATCATTTTAATACGTGGTTCACCCAAATATGGCTACTTCCACGGAGAAAATATTTCTTCTAAATATTTCTCAAATAATATTTTGGGAATCCTTCCCAATTACAATGTTTATGGACCTCTATCCAAAGGAGATGTTGATCCCCTAAATCTAGTTTGTGGATCTCTATCCATAGGAGAACTCCTTCTCCTCTACTCTAGTTGGTGATCCTCTAGAAGACTACTACCTCCACTACTTGTGGATCTCTCTCCACTGAAGACTCTTATCCCCACTCAGAAGACCTATCCTCAATGCCCTGGCTGATGGATCTCTATCCACTAGAGACTACTATCCTCTCTACTCTATCACCTCCAAAGCTCTATCTCAATTCTATACTAAACATAGTCCAATCGATCTAGCATAAATCTCTCAATAAGTCCACTCAGAACTTGCTCAAATCTGCTCAATAGGTCCACTCAGAACCTATCCAAATCTACTCAATAGGTCCACTCAAAACCTGTCCAAATCTGCTCAATAGGTCCACTCAGAACCTATCCAAATCTACTCAACAAGCTCACACAGAACTTGTCCAATCTCATAGAAACATAAAGAGAATTGTTAGAGACTCAATATGTTCTATACTCAAAACTCAATCACTTTCTCAACTCAAATCAAAATATAGAATAGTTTGTTTTATGGAACTTGAACAATCACTTCATACATCCACTTGACTAGGCTCAATCAACTCTACTCAACCAATCACTTCAAGAAACAACTCTTTCTCACAAACCCTAGTCCAAGCATGTATCATCCAACTCAAAATATTTCCAACAATGCTCAACAACAAATCTCACATAACAATGATACTCATGATCTTTTCAAACCCTAGTTCAAGTTCTTTGCATAACAACTCACTTCAACAACAATGCTCATAAAACAATTTTAATCACAACTCTCATATTTCAAAACCTCTAACTCAATTCTTCACACAACCAATTTCAACACAATCTTATAAAACATGTTTTAATCACAACTCTCAATTTCAAAAACCTTGAAGCATTAACTCAAACACTTTCGAAAAGGAAACCCTAATCAAATCCTTTTCACTCCAAACTTTATTTTCAATAAAGCCAATCAATCAACTCAACCAAGAAGAATTTTCCCATACCTTTTGCTTGACAAGTAGTTGATCTCACAAATCTGCCACACTCACAATTACTTCTTTGCCAATCTCAATAAGGGTTAGAGGATAATTTTCTTCAACAAAACATAACACAAAAATAATATCAAAATTACACCTTATCACTCCAACTTAATTAATAATCAATATCCTCACAAAATCACACAAACCCTTAATTTTAAAATAATATAATACCCACAATGTCTTAATATTCCAATATTCCACTATATTGTAATTTAAGACTTTATTAAAAATAAAAACCAGAATTCTCCTTATAACTCCTAAGGTATTTCTCAACTACCCAAAACTTTATTACAAGGCAACCTTTCCAAACACAACCACTAAACAACCTTATACCTCCAACTTAGGCATTTAATTAAAATTAAAATTAAAAATATTACCTTTTCCTTGGAGGGAATCGAACCCTCAATGTTGCCCCCAATGTGCGCCTTAGCCATGGCCAAAGTCATCGCACGAGCCAAGTGCTCATTGAGATTAATGAAGCACCACGTGCTTCTTAATATCCTCACACCTTCCACCTTGGGCAAAAGAACGTGCATCGTAGGTGCTTTAACCAACACAACTCACGATGCACCCATCGAGATTCGAACACAAACCCTCTTGCAAGCCAACACTTTTGCACTTCCCAAAATACCACTAGGCCACGTTGTCCTATGCAACTTCGAGGATTAAAGCTTCCTCCCTTAAACACTTTTCTATCACAAATTTTGCATACACTCACGAGCTCTTTCTTTCGTAGACCAATATTTTTAATTTCGAGCAAGGATAATTAATTTGAACTTTGGGCATTATATTTATATGCTTCCTCCATTACTTTGAAAATGTTGACACTCTCCATGTTATCTTCCATGATGTCGGTGAGAGATTATAAAGGCTTCGAATGCCTTTTGTCTTAAACCCAACCTTTGGGTTTATAAAATATATTTAGACTTTATAAAACCCACTTTTGCATTATAAAATATTATAATAAGAATTATAAATATTTTATTTGGGTTTTCACCATATCACATTTAATATTATAATAACCATTATTATAATATTATACCTTTGATAAAGTACCTTTAATATTTATTTATAAAATTTAAATTCTCACTGAATTTAAATAATTTATAAAATAAATATTATAACTCCTTTTTAACTTCTATCTTTTGCATTGATTCACTTGATCTTTGGCCTTCTTCCTAGATATCAAATAACCATTTTTATCCCCTTTGTTTCCTACTGAAATCTTTGGTATTAATGATGACTTCATCTGGTGACATCAATGACAACTTTGACTTAGGGACTCAAAATGTCCAACATTATTGCTACCACATGTGTTTCCTTGGGTGCTTCCTAAAACCTTACCACTAATCCCACTGCTTGCATGATATCTAGTCTTGTAGTTGTGACATACAATAAGCTACCAATCATAGATCTGTATAATTTCTGATTTTCCTCTGGAGATTCATCATATTTACTTAACTTACATCCTATAACCATGGGAGTACTTACTAGTTTGCAATCTTCTAACTTGAATTTCTTTAGCATCTTTTTTATATACTTGGTTTGTGAAAGAAACACCCCTTTATTTGATTGTGAAATCTGAAGTCCAAGAAATAAGGACAACTCACCAAGCATAGACATATCAAATTCATTATGCATGCTCTTTGTAAATTTTTGACACATCTTATCATTATTTCCTCCAAAAATGATATCATCAACATAAATAACCACAATTAGTAAGTCATTCCCTTCATTTTTTATTTATAAGTTACTGTCAACTATTCCTTTCTTGAAAGCCTATTCTTGTAGGTACTTATCCAATCTTGAATACCAATATCTAGGAGCTTTCTTTAGTCCATAAAGTGTTTTCTTCAATCTACATACATAGTCTGGTTTATCATTCAAATTGAAACCTTATGGTTGCTCAATGTAAACCTCTTCTTCTAAAACACCATTTAGAAAGGTTGATTTAACATCCATATGATATACTTTGAAGTTTTTTAAGCTTGAAAAGATTAAGAATATTATGATAGCTTCAAGTCATGCAACTGGAGCAAATGTCTCATCAAATTCAATTCCCTCTACCTATGCATAATATTTGCACACTAACCTTACTTTATTCCTGACTACTTGTCCATATTAATTTAACTTGTTTTTGAATACCCATTTAGCTCCAATCAAATTTTTGTCCTTTGGTCATGGAACAAGTTCCCAAGTCTTGATTTTCTCTATCTGATCTAATTCCTCATCCATTGCCTTAATACAGAACTTATCTTCACTTTCTTGATTGAAGTCTTTTAGCTCAATCTTAGATAACAAGGAAAAAATTGCTTGTTGAGATGGTGTTATTATCCTTATCCTTGTCTGTATTTCATTTGGATTCCCAATGATTGGCTCTTTTTGATGATATTTATGTACATTCCTGGATGGATTTTTAGGAATAAGTCTTTGTGTTTCTTCTTCTTCTTCTTCATCTAGTTCCTCACGAAACTCTTCTTGACAACTTCCATCTTCCTGATACACAATTTGCTGAACTAGTTCTCTTGAATCTATCTTCTCATCAACTGTTACATTTATACTTTCTACAATAGTGCATGTCCTTTTGTTGTAGCATCTATAAGCTTTAATCTTAGTAGAATAACCAAGAAAAATTCCCTCATCACATCTTGGGTCAAACTTGCCCCAATTTTTGCTCTTCCCCTCTTATGTAACATTTCATTCCAAAAACATTGAAGTGCTTTAGAGTGGCCGATCTTCCTTTCCAAAGATCATATGGAGTCTTGTGATGGTTTACCCTCATTTGAGCCCTAGTGATTATATATACTACTTTTTTGACTACTTTCCTCAAAAATCCATCTAAAATATTGGACTCATTTAACATAGCTCTAGCCATATTTTCAATAGTCCTATTTTTCCTTTCAACTACTCCATTTTGTTGAGGAGTTCTTGAAACTGAGTATTCTCTCTTGATTCCATGTTGTTCATAGAAATCTACAAATTTATTTGAGGTAAACTCTCCTCCTCTATCAGATCTCAAACACTTAATACTTTTGTCAGTTTCATTTTCAACCTATTCTTTAAATGCCTTGAATTTATCAAATGCTTCTGAATTATCTTTTAGGAAAGCTACCCAAGTCATTTTGGAGTAATCATGTATGAACAATATGAAGTAACTTTCACCTTGAATACTTTATGTTCTAGTAGGACCACATAGATCAATATGTATTAGTTTTAATGGTTTTAATGACATATATCCCTTTGATTTGAAACTTGTTCTAGTTTGCTTTCCATGTTGGCAAGGTGCACAGATTGTGTTTTGTGGCCTTTTTAGCTTGGGTAAATCTCTGACAACCTGTTTATTGCTTATGTTGCCTATTTTATAAAAATTAAAATGACCTATTGTTCTATGCCATGACCAAATCTCATCTTCTTGTGATAGAAAATACTTTTCCCCTTTAATTTCACTAAGCATATAGAGGTTGTTTGGAGTTCTACTTGCATTTGCAATGACTTTTCTAGTTTCAGACTTTCTTATCTCACATCTATCTGGGTGAAAAGTAACCATATGACCTCGATCACAAATTTGGCTTACACTTAGCAGATTTTGTCTTAACCCTTTGACATATAGTACATTTTATGTTTTTGTTTTCCTATTATCTAAACTCAAAGTTCCTTTTCCACCAATTTTTGTTGATCCATTATCACCAAAACTTACTGATCCTCTATTAGTTTCTTTGAGTAAAAGAAATTTATCTTTGTCTCCTATCATGTGTCTAGAGCAACCACTATCAAGAAACCATTGTTCTTCTTTATCCTAAGCATGAAGAGTTGTTTGAACTAACATTGATCTAGCCTTTTCATTTCCCTTTTTCTCTTTCCTAGTTGTTGAAGTTGTATTATATTTACTAGACTTAGGAAGTACCATTTTGCACCATCTAGCATTGTGCCCAAAATTATTGCATTTGTAACATATGATATCATTACTCATAAGTGGTGCAAAAGAGTTGAAATTTCTATTGACATCATTTTTCACATAACCAGTGTAGTGTACAACTCTATGACCATATTTTTTACAAGAAAGGCAATAGCCATGGAAGAAATTATGTAACCTATTTGGATGCCTTTGAGATTGTTGTTGAGTGCTTCTCCTTTTGTGATTAAATCTTGTCCATGGTTCTTCTTTGCTTTCTTCTTTCCTAATATATTTTTCTTTCGAGGTATGAGTAGCGAGCTTATCTCTATTCAATGTCTTGATTTCTTGAAAACTAGACTCCTCTTTCTATTTCTCCAACTTTATATCTAGTAGTACCATGGTATTTTAAACTTCATTCCTTAGATAAAAAAAATTTACTTCCAATATTTCACATTCTGTTTCTCTTGCTCTTAATAGATCTGTCATATCCTGTTCAATTTTATTTCCCTCTTATACCTTTATCTTGAGTTCTGTGAGACTCTATAGAAGTTATATCCTTGCTTCTTCATCTTCTTGAATTTTATCCTTCAAGCTTGAGTTATTATTTCTAATATTTTCAAGGTTCTTGAGAGCAGCAAAGAATTCCTCTTTTATGTCAAACATGGTCTCTTCTTCACTCTCTGAATTCATGTGTGTTTCTAATGGATCTTCCTCCAAGATATTAGTTTTTTCATGAAGAGATCCTATTTGATACCAATTGAAGAACATGTGCTTATACTGAGAGGGGGGTGAACAATATAAGATACAACTTTTTTATTTTTAATCCATATGATAACATCGATAGTACTAAAGTAGTAAACATCACATAAAGCATCACACACATGAGAGACATGATTTAACGTGGTTCACCCAATGTGGGCTACTCCATTGAGAAAATATTCCTTATAAACTTTTCTCAAATAAATTCTCTTGGGAATCATTTACCTATTACAATATTTATCCAAAGGAGACACCAATCCCCTAATCAATTTTGTGGATCTATCTCCATAAGAGAACTCCTTCTCCTCTTCTATGGTTGATGATATTCTAGAAGAGCTACTACCTCAACTACACTGGCTTATGGATCTCTATCCACTGAAGACTCTTACCCTCACTCAGAAGACCTGTCTTCACTACCCTGGCTAATGGATCTCTATCCACTAGAGTCTGTCATCCTCTATACTCTATCACCTCCAAATATTACTCTTAGCTCTACCTCAAATATATAGTAAACACCATCATTCGATCTAGTACAAATCTACTCAATCTTTGTCCTGGTCTGGCACAAACCTATCCTCAAATCTGCACCAAAATTTATCCTCAAATCTACACCAAAATCTATCCTCAAATCTATCCTCAATACTTAATACAAATCTTGACTCAATCACAAATAAATTCTTCTATATCTGCCCCAAACCTTAACCCAAGGTTTGAACAAATCAATCAATCAACTCTGCTCACAAGTCTTCTCAAAGACTTACCTCTAATTTGTCCACAAGTCCTCTCAAGAACTTGCCCAAACTGCTCAACAAATCTTCACTAAGACTTATCTAAAATCTGTATTGTAAGCTTTCACAAAAGCTTACTTCACTCAACCAATCACTCAATGAAATCTTAGTCAATAATGCTTATCAAACAAACCTCACATAACAATGATACTCATTAATTTTCACAAGCCCTAATCATGCATATGAAATCTCATTCAATATTTTCAACAATGCTCATCAAACAAGGTTTTTATCAATAACTCTCACTCAAAAAACCTTTAATCAATAAAACTCAACAATGCTTATCAAACAATCCTTTTCACTCCAACTTAGCATTCACAACATCCAATCCAACAATATTTCACTCACAAGGAATATGTGCCCATACCTCTTTGTTTGAAGAATATTTAACCTCAAACACCTGTCTTAATCACAATCAACTCTTTGCCAATTTCAAAGGTTAGGTAGCAATGTCTTCTCAATCATTCACTCAATTTGATCCCTCAAAATATTTCAGCATACATAGAAATAAATATTTATTATACCTTATAATCTCCACACTTCAAAATGCAAGCCAACAATTTGTATAAAGAAAATAATCACAATAATTTTATGTATAAATCCTTATCTCTTTAACACATCATAGCTTATATCTATTAAAATATAATTCCTTTTTTTTTCAACCTTATAACTCCTATTTCAATTCACTTTATCAAAAATCACAATAAAACAATTAATCCTCAAAACCTTATAACTCCTATTTCAATTCAATTTTTAGAAATCACAATAAAAACAATTAATCCTCAAAGACCTTATCCACCTTAGGAAAAATCATTCATGCCACCTTTCAAACCTTATAAAAAAAGTAAAATTTAAAAATTAAATACCTTGCTCTCCGTGGGATTCAAATCCCACTTGTGCCTTCCATAGCACCCTATTCGTGGCCCATGTGCCCATGAGCTAGGTGCTCACCTTGGCGCCAAAATTCACCTTGTGTGCCTTGAATCTTCCCTTGGAATCCAAACCAAAAAACCTTTAACACTTGCACCTTAGAAAAAATTTGTCATCGAGTTTCGATCACAGAACCTTCTGCCTACAAGTGCCTGAAGCCACAACCACTTACCATTGTCCCAACCACCATGGTTGGCAACCAATATCCAAGCGTATTTCCTTTATCCGCTCGTTGATTGTCACATTTTCAAACTTTGTCCTCTTCTCCTCTTTTTCATGCAGTTCGCACAAATTGCATCCACTTTGATTAAGATTCTAAGGATAATTTTTTATCTCCCAAGCATATGGTATTAATATGAATTTTGCTCTCCCTTTTTACACGTCGATGGGTGGAAGAGGTAATCGATGTCAACACTTTTAATTTGCTTTCTTGGCCTTTGTAAACCTAAACTTAGGGTTATTAAATTAAATCATAAACTAATTCATAATTTATTATAATTAATTTATAATTAACTTAATAACTTTAAAGTTAATTAAATTAAATTATAAATTAATTTATAATGAAATTATTAATAATTATTTTATAATTATTTTATAAATTTAGGTCTCAACCTTAGATCTTTAATATTATAATAAAAAATTATAATATTATTTTCTCGGGCCTTCCTTTTGCTCTTTAGACCACATATTTTTCCTTAGGCATAGAAGCAATCTTTCTCTTGCACTGATTACTGAAACTAACTCCTGACATCCTTCCTTTTATTCTTCTCACTAAAACTGAATCTTGACATCAATGACAATAAATCTTGCTTATATTTCCAACATTCTACAATTAACTTTGCTCCATTTGTGCAAATTTCCTTTTTCGATGCATTTCCAATACCCTTTGCAATTTTTTTCTCCTATTTGAGAAATTCTTCAAATATACATTTTGATTATGCCTGAGTGTAATCTATTGTATGATCATTTTCTTTATGCTTTGCCACATGTAACTACTAAGATGTTTTTGCTTTTTCACTTACTAAATTTTCCTGTCTTAAGATTTGCGATCTTCCCTTTTGCTTGCTTTTCTAGAATTAATTCAAACCCTAGCCATATTTTTTCACCATTAGGAGTTTTATCTACTACATTTTTTCTTAAATCCCTAACTCCACCATTTTGAGTATATTCTTTGAAAAACTTGGTTTTTTAGAGTAAATCCCTAACTTTGGCAGCTTTTTTCCCAATATGGTTGACTTTTTTGAAAACAAAAAGATTTCTTGATGCAAATTTTATGATGGGTCATGAGATTTAGATAATTGGTGATGTTTGCATGCCCATGTGAGGAAAAATTCATTTGATTTCACATTTCTTACTTTCAAATGCTCTAAAATTCTTTGTTTCATTCATACAATTTTTCAAACTGGTAAACAAATAACATGCATGGCACCCTCTTTTTATATTTAAACATACCTTACATAAAAATTCATCACCTTAGCCTCCTTTGCATGTACTTTTGGATTTTTGCATGCATTTTTATCCTTTCTTGTTTTTTGAATATTTATTATTTTTGCTTTTCCTTTTCTTTTTCTTTTTTATTTTTCTTAGAAGGGGCCACCATTTCTAGTTTTCAACCACCTTCCATATTAATTGCATCCCGAGGGATTTTCACAATTAAGATTTTTTTTTTTTTTTTTAGACTTTTTTTATTTTCACACATTATCAAATTGCTAACTTACCTTATAAGAAATCGTACAGTGACATTCACTTGTATGATCCCTTCTACCAATGTGTTATTTGGAGGTTCTATCACCTCATTCTATCCAAGATTGTATGATCTGGCTTTGATCTATCATTTGTATGATTTACTACCTCCCACTAGTCCTTTGTATGATTTGAAATTGTACAAGTATCATTTGTACAATTTATCCCCACTTGCTAGCCTATTGTACAATTTGAAATTGTATAAGTGTCATTGTCATTTGTATGGTTTGGAGTTGTACAATTATAGGTTATACAATTTGTAAGTGCACCATTTTCTCCTTGCAAAACTACATTTCTTGTTTAAATGACCTATCCCTAGGTAGGGGTACTCTTGCCATTCCACTTCCATTTGACTATCTTCTACTCCTATCTCCTCGGATCAAGTTTACCTCCAAACTTGGTGAACAATTTCTTTGCTTCCTCAAATTTCCTCCCCCACAAAGCATACTCTTCCTCTATCATAAAATCCTCTTTCTAACACTTATATTCTTCCACCTCATCCTATCATTATAGAACCTCTTTGCATATTAAATGGGGCCCTATTCATGAGGTAAAACTATACCTATTTCTATCCTTCTAGGTCCTTGTCGATGCATGGGTGGTCACCCAAGTGGGTACCTTCCTATGAGATTGGGTACTTGTCCCCCTCACACATAAATACCATGTGCATTCCTAGTCCAATTCAAACATACGAGTGGTGTATCTCTAGGCCATATTGGAGTAGGAGGTTAGATCCTTCCTCTCCTACCTCTAGGTGATCACAATCCTCCTCTCTAATATGTCTACTACCCTATGGTACTTAGGGTTCCTTGTAGTCAACCCTCTTGTCATCTAGGTTCCCCTATTTCCCATGTGCTCAGAATTATATCCACCAACTGTACATTGGCTAGGTTTCCTTTCATTATTGGTGCTTGTAGCACAAATAATTATAATGCTCTTATCTAGTGATGTGCACACATTAGTCATTTCATCCAACGTCTTTATTCAAAGTGACATTGTGGGGAATAACTTACCAAAGTATCCCTATACTCATCCAAAAAATTAGACTTTTTACTCGAGTCATTATGACTATCATAGGCATCTAGGTTTGCTTGAGCATGGAGTACTTTTGGTTGTGCTAAGAGGTAATCACTGCCACTTTCTTGGTCACTATCTCTTACTAGATAAGGTATTCCCAAACACTAGAATCACTTGATTCATCATGTAAGTTTCCTTAGGGATCAATATATGTGATGTCTTGCTCAATATCTCACTATACTACCTTAGCTACTTCCCCCATGACTAGTGGTTCATGTGTGGGATCTCTTTCTTCAACTTGCAATATTTCCTCTCCATGGTAACTTGTACCTTCTTGTTGATTTCCCCTTGCCTGATGTACTTCCTCGCCACTCTTACTACTTATACCCAATACCCTTTGTTGTACAACCTATTGCTCGTCAAGTCATTGCATAGTGTCATCCATCTCTTGAATGATCTATTTATAAAGCCTTGCATTATGTGCTTGAAATACCTCGTACTACTATAACTATTGTTCTTGATATCACATTATTTGTTTCATCATACCTATCTGATCTAATGGATTGAGTTCTACTAACTCATCTTCTATAGCTCCACCTTATTTTGAATCTAGGATTTTTATATTTAAGGCATTTTTCAATCCTCATACTATATTTTCAGTTGCATCCTATGTTGATATTTCACTATGTGAGGCAACTCTATTCATTCTATATGTGTATACACTTCTTCTAATTAGTTAGCTTCTTTATGCCACTCCCAATTAATTGCTAATGATACTAGTTCTTGATTTCTTGTTTCACTTGGAGGGATCCATTCTTCCTCCTCCTCTATAATTTAGTTTATCCTATCTGTGAACTTTACATGTACTTGCATTTGCCTTCTCTCACCAAGGTGAGGAACTAATTCTCACATTTCTATAATTGGTCTTACCTCCTCCTATTTTGTAAATATATGTGTGATCCCCATATCATCATCCTCCTATGGTGGATCTTGATTGCTTAAAACCACTTCGTGATATTTTATAGACTTGGATATCTCTTCCTGTCTTCATTTGATTTCATGTATCATGATGAACATACACTAGAATATCTCATACTCCATCTATCAATGGAGAAGTCTGCTATCAAATTGAGCTTCATATTCACTATAGTATTCTAGGTATAACATCCTCTCTTCATTAGGTTCATATTCTTCTTCACCTTAAGAACTACCTGAATCATTTGCATGGAAACATTCTCACTAATTCTTTGATTCTTTAGGATAATCATATATTTGTGTTGTCCCATTTTGAATGTGATTTGATTTTTTATCTAGTTGTGATTAACTTTGGCTACTTGCAGTTAACTCCTTCCCATAAGTCCATCATATGTAGGCTTTTGCAGAATAAGCAAAATAAAATCCAAGACAAATTCTTGATTAGCTATTATCACTTGCTATGCTATCAATACTCTCTTTGTTTTAATGTTGTACTAGTTAGAACCATACAACCAAAATATTGGTGCCCATAATGATGGAGCACTAATATCTATCTAGGTCCTTTTTGGTAGCACATTTACATTGGATCCTCCATCCATGGTTACTTATGTTAGCTTGTGCCGCAGTATATCCATATGAAATAATATTGGTTTCTTTCCAATATCAATCATTAATATGGTTGGATCCATGAAAAACTCCTTTTGTTCATTTTCTTGTATCATTTGGCTTTGGACTTCCATCACCTTTCATTGGTTGCACCTCTTCTTCCATCACCTTATATAATGATGGTATGGATTCCAACATACTAGCCATATTTATCTCAATGGTTGTATTAAAAAATTGTGTTTCTAGATCTTGTACAATTTCATTGTCTTTTAATGTACATGGATTATTTAAATCCTTTTGTTCTGCAAACCTTACCTGCTTAGCTTCTTGGTTTCTTCAAGTACCTTCTTTACCACCTACCATCTTTGCTTTTATTTGGTATTTTTAAAGGTAAGTATCTTTCTTAGCATTATTTTATGTTGTGGCTAGTACATCTTCCTTAGTTTTCTCTTCCTTCACTGAGGGTACATCAATGTCTAAGAAATTCACATTCTATGAGCCACTTGAACTCAATTTCTTAGGATAGTTGACTTCTTTGTGGTTCCTTGGACCAAACCATCTACACATATGTCTATAATTATTTTGTGTTGACTCCTTCATCTAGGGAGAAGGATAATTTTTCATAAAATGCCCCCACTCTTGGTAATTGCAACATTGTATGATCAATCTTCCTTCCAAATCATACTATAATATATTCTTGACTCCTTACTGATTACCCTAATTTGGCCTTCCTCCTCTTTGAATATTATTGTAACCTCCATTGGTTGCAACTTGTCTACTCCCTTGAGGTTTCAATTTCTTCTCTTGATCCTAAATTGTAAGGGTTTGTTGGTGAACTTTCATATTTTATAGACACTACCACTTCATATCCTAGCATAATACATGTGTGGCAATATTCATTTCAAGGATACTTCATATTTGAATGCCATTCAGTCTTACATTATGTACACCAGATATATTTTTTATCTTGGCGTGTATCTTTCTTAGCTTCTCTTATGATTTTATCAAATTCCTTTTGAAATGACTAAATTATTTGATGTATTGTGTCTTCTTCACTACTATTTGAATCTTCATGCCTAGTATGTGTTGCAATTCCTACTATTATCTACTTTGCCTCACTATCAAGACTATTTGATTTTTGTAGTGCTTCCTCACATGTTGAGGATGGTACTACCTTCATCTTCTTTTTGTATCTTGCTAGTAGCCCATCAAGAAACCATTGCTTCACCAATGCATCTACTGGTGGTATTTGTTTTTTATCGATCAATTGCTTTAGTAGATGGTTATATGTCTTTACATCCTCATAAACGCCTTTCTTTGTGGTATATGTCTCAATGAAAATATCATCGTGATCTCTTGAGGGTTTAAATTCTTCAATGAAAGCTTTATTCATCATATTTCATGCTTGGAATACTATTGTATTTTCTCAGTTTATATACCAAACTATTGCAAGTCCTCTTAGTGTAGCATGAAATAATTGCAACCATTCATCTAGTTGGTTCACACCATTTACTTTCCAAATGGTTATTCATATCCTGATGTGTCTTGTCGGGTCCTCCTTACCTTCCCCCATGAAGGGTGTGGTTTCTCTACTTATGTAGCTACATTAGTCATTATTGGATTTCCTTCCTCATCACTTGAGGAGGTATCTTCCATAATCCTAAACTAATTCCTTCTTTGGGTGGGTGATCTAGTACACTACTCTTCATTGGATGTTTCTATTTTTGGTACCTTATTTTCACCAAATAGTCATTGTTTGACCTCTTGTGCATCCTCACTCCATGACCTCCTTCACCAGAATATCGATTGTGGCCATGGTTCTTCTTCCTAAGACCTTGCACCCTGTTGCCCTAGTGCTTGACGCCAATTATTTGCACTCCTTTGCAACTTTCCTATCACTTTTTTAGGTGTTACCATCCATGCACTATCTTCTCATAGAGTTCTTTCATCAATATCTTCTCTTACATCAATATTTTGATCAACTCTTGATGGTTCTTATACCCTTTCTTCCGTATTTATCAACATATCCCACCTTTTAATATCTCCTTCTTCTAAAGTCCATACTTGTTCAATTATTGGTTCATTCATAGAGTTATTCATGGTCTCCCTTTGAGTGATTATTGTGCTCTTACTAATTGGAATCTACTCCTCTCCTTAATTCCATCTCCCACATTTTCATGAAATTTCATATTTCATTCACCTCCAATTAATTTTTACTCATGAACTGTCACGATAATGGGTTCATCTCAATTGCATCAATTTGAAATAATTTTTAATAAGTAACAGTGTCAAATGTGGCATGAGGGAGAATTTCTAGATAAGGAGGTGATTTATGAGCTTTAGATATGGATTCCAATATTTTGTAACAACTTTTGCCCAAATTGTACAGGTGTACGATTTACCCTTGAACAATTTGCAAACTTTATAAAATAGCTTGTATGATCTCCAAATCATACATTTGTATGATAAAAATCATACAATAGGTTGGAATGGATGATTTTCCACTATTTAAATTTGTTGAAAGTCATTTTGTAATCCAAATTGATCAGTTTTGTAATCCTTCTCTTCAAAACCCTGATTTTCCTTATTTGGCAAGTTTAAACTACATAATTGCACTTCCAAATTAGGAAAACAATTAATTGTATGGTTTAGTGGGTGTATGGTCTCACCAAACCCTTAATAAATTCTTAACTTATAGATTTTACAATTTGCACACCCTTATTCTCAAAGAGATATTTGTATTATCTTTCTAGTGCAATTTCTAACATAGTTTTATAACATGCAAACCCTAATTCACTATCATTGAATTATTATCATTACCAACATCTCCAATGATTGTACACTAGTATAAATACGTTTCTATACAAAAATACAAATACACATAGTCAATTTATCAACATTATCTAGTGTTAAGAGTCCATAATTAGTGTAATTCCATTGCCACAACATCCATATTCCACATTGATCTCATCTAGTAGCTTGGGACAAAGTTTATAGACCTAAAGACCAAGGGGGAATTGGATTAAGAAGAATTAACAACTTAAATATTGTTTTTTTGGCCAAAAAATCTTGGAGATGTCTGAAGAATAGGTTGAATGGGTCACAATAGCTAAAAGAAAATACCAGGAAATCTAATTTTTTAAGTGACTTGGCTCCTTCATCTGGTTCAACCTTTTGGAAATATATAACTTAAACAAAACAAATTTTGAGAAAAGGTCTCAGATGGCAAGTTGGGGATGGAAGACTCATAGATTTTTGGGAAGACAAGTGGATTGGAAACCAACCTTTGATTGAAAATCCTACTTTTAGAGCTCTAAAGAATGTCACAAACTCATCATTTGGCCACAAGGTAGCTGATTTCTTGACTTTATCCAACAATTCTCACAGGTGGAAAAGGATACAACGCCCCATCCTATCAGTTGAAATCAACTCTTTAGAGGCTTTACTCTTTTCCTATGTTTTACCCTCAGGAAATGGTAGGGATCATGCCATTTGGGAACCATCAGATATTGGGGAATTCACTATTAAGTCAGCATATCAACTCCTCCTAACCATTGAGGAAATTCAAATTCCTTTCAAATTAGTGTGGACCAAACACTTAACCCCAAAAGTCTCCTTTTTTTCCTGGCTGGCCATACAAAATAGAATTTTAACTATTGAAAATCTCATCAAGCATGGAATCCTACTCCCCAATAGATGTTTTTTATGCCAAGTTGATTGGGAATTGACTCACCATATTTTCCTAACCTGTCCTTACTCTAGTTCCATCATTAACAACCTTTTCCAGAGGTTTTAGATCAGTTGGGCCAAACCTCCTTCAATCATAGAGTTGTTTTCCCAATGGCCTCATCCTTTCTGCAATCCTTACCTCCGTCATATTTGGAAATTCTATCTTCACCATTTCCTATGGCAAGTCTGGCTTGAAAGGAATCGAAGAGTTTTTTCTAGTTCTATCAAGGATGTTTCATCCATCACCAATAGAATCATTTTCTATGCTAAAGAGAATGCACTCATTATCCCAAATGATCCTCACCCAATTTCCAGGTTTGAAGCCTCTTTACTAGATTCTTTGCATATTTCCTTGGATAATCCCAACTCCAATTCTTCCCATATCACCAGGAACAACATCAAGTGGAGTCCTCCACTACAAGGATGGGTAAAGCTAAATTTTTATGGGGCAGCCAAAGGCAATCTTGGTAGAGCTAGAGTAGGAGGGATTCTTAGGGATCACAAAGAAAAATCTATATTTGCCTTTGTTGAGTGCCTGAGAGAATAGTCAAATCACATAGCTAAAGCAAGAGCTCTTTGGAGGGGTCTTTTATTGATCAAATAATTTCTTGGTAATGTTATTGTTGAAGGGGATTCTTTAAATATAGTAAATTATTTGAATAATTCCAAAACCCCTACTTGGAGAGTCAGAAACTACATCAAAGAAGCCAAAAACCTGATCCTCCATCAACAAGAGGTCATCATTCAATATGCTTTCAGGGAAGCAAACAAAGTGGTGGATAGGTTAGAAAATATTGGAGTCAATGCTCCTGGTTTGATGACGTGGACTGATATCCTTCCATAGGAGGTTAACAAAATTTCCACGAAAGAGAAAGTTTAAAATGACTGACAAAATGTTATTTAATTTAATTAGCTTTACTTTATGTATGAAGGATTTATTTTCCTTAGGTCAAATTTTCAACATGGCACTTAGCACCATTAGGGTCCTATCTTGCATGAAGAGTTTGTTTTCCTTGAGGTAAATTGTCATCAACGTTCTCAGCACTATTGTGGTCTTGTTTTGCACTATCCTTATGCTTTTCCCAAGTCAAATTTTCAATGGTGTTTGTAGCACCAATTTTCAAATTTTAAATATTTCCAAACCAGATTGGGCTATTATCATAGCTAGTCATCATAATTGTCTTCATATCTTAACTCACCGCCATTCGATGAACCACCTTGCCCACTCCTTTTCAAATCCCATCCACATGTCAAATCATCATTCCACTTTGTTGCTCATTAATTTCATATGCCTCCTCATCCTCATCACCTTCTTCATGCCTTTATCTAAAGGATATTTTTACATTTTTCCAATGCTTTGGTCTCACATTTTTCCTTGTGAGGTTTTTGTTCCAAAATATAATGCCTACCCAATGTTTCAATCATTTCCAAGCATGGCACACATCGATGGTTATAGGAACTTTGGGAACTTCAAGTCCAGTAAGATCCATTACATTGATACCAAGTCTAGGTTGGGGTTATTGTTTCCAAGTAAAAGTTGCAACTTGAGGAGGTGGCAAAGTTTCTAGAAATTCCCAAGATATCCACCTACTTCAAAAGCCACCATAAATCCAAATTTTCTACTTTGCTTGCTAAATTTCTAAGGTCCTTGATAGAGCATACTGTGTTTCTCTATATCCCACAGGTCTGCAACCTCATCATCATGGATTTTGTAGAACCTGATCTTAATATTGAACCAATTGCGGTGGTGATTATGACTGTGCATGGATTTATTCCCTTTTTGTAGCAATTTTCTAGGATGGATTTGGATGTTAACATGACTTTTTCCTCCACTTGGGAGAAAGGATTTGTCATAATTCATGGAGTCAAATTTCAAGTTGATCTCCAAATCCTAGCTAAAATTACAAGATAGCCTTTGATGGGCAGAATCGTTCACAGAGATAAACACAATTGGGACATAGAGCTAAGGGAATTTGAGCCAAAATATAGTCTTTGCAAGCTTATCAAACCAAGGATGATCAGGGAGGAATTACCAACATCGTGGAAATAAGTTATGAAGCCTGTGATGGAGTACATCATGGTTGATGACCCGAGTTCTCCACTATGAATTTTTCACATTGCATTCGTAAATCACTTCAAGGAAGTGAAGCCTATAAATATCCCTAAGTATTTGTACTTATCCATGGAGTATTCCATTGAGGAATATCAATATAATAAGGATGAGGCCTAGACATCTCATCAGGGACTCTTCAAGGTGATATACAAACATATGCTTGAGAAATTCCTGAAAGGTAATATTCCCATACCAGAACAGTAAGCAGAGTCTAAAAAAACTACAGAGGAGGAAGCATCTATCACCCCTTCTTCAAGTGCAAGAGGATCCAAGAAGAGGAAAATTAATGGTAGTTCAAAGGATGTGGAACAGTCGATAAAAAAGAAGGTTAAGATAGAGGACCACCTAGTCCCTATGAGAAGCTCTTATTACCTAAAGGAAATATTCATCCTAAACCAACAAAAAATTCATGACATCACTCCTGAGGATGATCATGAGGACCCAATGGTCAAAATATTATAGGAATACATCATCAATATGAGCACTGCCACCATTGCTCATATGGATAATGTAGTGGTCTCGAGAATTGTTACAATTGCTCAGATGAAGGAACACAAAAACACTCTCCATATGCTATTCTTATGCACCAACTACCCTGAGGACTAGTCCAAAGGGAAAATCATAGGAGCCAATGCTAGAGTCAACAACAAGGAGGATGAGGTGGTGGAATTCATGAAGGAAGCCTTCAAGGAAGTCCCCAAGGAAACTGAAAAGGATGACACCAAGGATTCAACAACCAAGTAATTCCTTCGGGGATTTTCTTAGTCTATTTCTTTTTGATGTGTTGGAACATTTAGTTCCTTTCTGATGCTTTTGGATGTTTCTTTTTGTAGTTGTAAGGATTATGCTTAGTCTAGATGTAATTGTTTGTCTTTGGCTCCAGCATCCTTAGATGCAACTTTTGTACCAAGGCATTAGGGCACCTTTCAAATGCCCTCCTTAATATAATTTTAATAACTTACCAAAAAAATAAAACATCCATATTCAACACCATCCTATCCATACTTGCATAGAACACACAATTTGGATTCACCATTCATGTGCATAATAGAAGTTGAAAAACACAAGCTTATACTGAGAGGGGGGGTGAACAATATAAGACCAATTTTTACTTTTTCTTCCAATTCAATATTATGTTGTGTATAGATAGTAGTATCAATAGCAATAATAAAAGCAATGCATAAAATACCATAAGCAATAGAGACACCACAATCTACGTGGTTCATCCAAAGTGGGCTACTCCACAGAGAAAATCTTTTACTAAAACTTTCTCAATAAATATCTTTGAGAATCACTCCCAATTACAATGTTTATGGATCTTTTTCCAAAGGAGATGTTGATCCCCTAATCTCAAGTTCGTAGATCTCTTCCATAGGAGAACTCTTTCCCCTTTTGCTCTGGCTATGTGATCTTCTAGAAGACTCTGTTTCTTTGCTGCACTAACTGGTGGACCTATCTCCACTTGAACTCACTTAGATCTATATTCAACTGTGTTGGCTACTGGATCTCCATCCACTGAGACTCTATCCTCTGTACTCTATCACCTCCAGAGCTCTATCAATAGGCTCACTAAGAACCTGCTCAATAGGCTCACACAAAACCTACTTAACAAGTTCACACATAACTTATCAAATTTGCTCAAGCAAGCTCACCAATAACTTGCCCAAATATGCTCTAGCAATCTCACCAAGAACTTTCCCAAATTTTCTCTAGCAAGCTCACCAATAACTTGCCCAAATCTGCTCCAACAAGCTCAATAAGAACTTGTCCAAATATTCTCTAGCAAGCTCACCAATAACTTGCCCAAAATCTATCCACAAATTTGTCCACAAATCTATCCAAAATCTGTCCATAAATTTGTTCACAAGTTGTACCAAAACTGTCCACAAGGGCCTTCCCAAAGGCTCAATCAATCATACACAAACTGCCACAAATATGTCCAAAAATCTATCCCAAATATCTTCTCAAAGACTCAATCAATCATGCTCAAATAGCACCCAAAACTCATCCATAAATATATCAATGCAAAGCTCAAATATGAACTCAAAAATGAATGGCAATGTACTCTTCAATGGATGACAACAATGATCCACAATTATCTCAACTCAAATCAACTCATAGAAGCATAAAGAGAATTGTTAGAGACTCAATATGTTCTAGGCTCAATATCAACTCAACTCAAATCAGAATAACGTAATAGTTTGTTTCATAGGACTTGAACAATAACTTCACACATCACTTGACTAGGATTATTCAACTCAACTCAACCCACGTCTTATAGAACCATAAATATAATTGTTAGAGAATCAATATGTTCTAAAATCAATCTCAACTAATCACCACAAGGGATAATTCTTCCTCACACAACCCTAGTCCAAGTATGTATCAACCAACTCAAATGTTTCCAACAATGCTCAATTACAAATATCACATAACAATGATACTCATATTATTTTCTAACTCAAGTTCTTTCACAACCAATGGGCATCAAAAACTATGATTATAAACAAGGTTTAAACACAACTCTCAATTCAGAAAACCTTGAAGCATTCAACCAACCACTTTCGAAAAGGAAACCACAAGCAATATTTTTACCTCCAATGATATTTCATAAATAAACCACCATAAACAATCAATAGGAGAATGTGCCCATACCTTTTATGAAGATGAAGAAAACCCTTTGGAAAATATGCCACACTTAACACACTTTGAAAAGAACAAAACAACCTTCACTTGAACCCTTTTACAAAAATAGAAGTATATCTTTATGTACACCTTATTTCTCCTTATAAACAAAATAATAAAATATCCCTCGAAATAAGCTTTCCAACGATATATAATATGATATACTTCTAAAAGTAAAATCACCAGAAATATTTCCTTTTCACAACATGCACCACAAACCTTATCTCTCCTAGGGAAACCTTAGAAAAAAATAAAATATTTGGGAAAATTAATAACTTGCCTTTAACCTTAGCAAGATTCAATCCCCTATTTTTGCCCCTACACCACTCAAACTACAGCACTAATAGCCACATGATCCAACTTCTCACATAGAAACCAAGAGTGCAAGACCTCCTTCTTGCTTCCTTCAAACTTGCCCTCAAAAACCACATGCGCAAAAGGTTCTCCCATTTTACCTTGCAAAACCAGCACTGGATTCAAAATTCAGATCTACTGGCACTTAAACACCTTACATGCTTTCCTCTTGCCACTAGGCCACAAGTGCCTACGCTAATAGGTAAGGAACCTCCCTTACCTTTGTTCCCTCTTCTCTTCGCTAGTTTTTGAATGAATACGACACTTTTGCTCTCTTAGCGCTTCGAACGGATTATCTTCATTGATAACTTAGGGGAAATAAAATGTTTAGTGGAATACTTATATATACCCACATTTTTCTTTTGACATCGCCTATGACTTAATATTATTTGCCTCCTCCTTTTTGATGTCGGTAATATTAAAATATTAATTTTAATTTTAATTTTAAATGATTAAAATTTAAACTTAAATATTTAAAATTAATTATCTCCTTCATCGGGGCACCTTTTTCGATGAAACAAAAAGCCAACCTAGGTTTTAATAAAAATCCATTTCAAATTTACCATCAATGGTTTTAAATAAAACCTTTTATTTTTCCTGCCTTGGTTTTCACAAAACCCTGTAAAAGCCATTCTTTCCAAAATATCATAATGCTTATTTATGAAATATTTTGGCCACCAAAACTCAATGTGATCCATGTGACATCAATGACAACATAAAATGCCTCAAATTACCTCAAATTTCCAACAATCTCCCCCTTTGTCATTGATGGCAACACCTCTAATGCAAATCACCACAATCACTGCAAAAACCAACTCTAACAATCAAAGTTGCTCCTCTTGACTCAATACTCTCTATGGAGGCTGCTCCCCCTAACTCAATACTCTCTTTGGAGGTTGCTCCCCCTAACTCAATTCTCTCCCCCTTACTCAAATATTTCTCCCTTTGACATCAATGGCAAAAGGGACACCTATGGGGCTAAAAGATATGACTCTTAAGCTTAGCCCCCTCACCCCCGTCTCTCTTGAGGTGATTAATTTTTGGGTGTGATTACTTTTACTCTAATATCACTTTGTTTCTTTCCTCTATCAATTCATTCCATGTTTTTTTGATATCCTTCTCTTGATGAATTACTTGATCTTCTTGTCTAGAACCTATTTGACCTTCTTGCCTTGAACTTGTTTGACCTTCTTACCTTGAACCTGTTTGGAATTGAGTCCTACACAATTTTGCAATATGCCCAAAATTATTGCAATTGAAACACTTGATATTGTAACCTTTGGATGGTGCCCATGTCTTGAATTCATTCTTAAAATAATTTCCATATTCATTCCTTTCCTGAACATTGTATTGTAAAGCTCTACTTTTATGACCATTATGATTTTTGAATTATGTAGCTCTAAAACCAAAACCATGTTGCTCATTTTGTTTGCACTGAAAAGCTTTATGACCAATCCTGTTACATGAGAAGCAATGTCCCTTAAAACCATATCTTCTTCCTTTGAAGTTTCTTCTAGCAAAATCAAACTTCTTTGATCCATAAACCCTGTAGTGTATAGCCCTGTGTCCAAATCCATTGCAAGAAAAGCAATGTCCTTGAAAATACCTTTGTTCATACCCTGGTTCTTCATACCTTTCTTGACCATTATCCTTATGATCACTTTCAACTTGTGCATTACATACTTGAACCTTCTTTGTAGTATCTAAAACTTATTTCTTAGTTTCTTCCTTGCTTTTCTCTTCAAGAATTTCTTTTCCTTTTGAACTTGATTCACCTATCTCAAAACAAGAACCAAAATAAATATTTGGAGCCATAGGAACTTTGGAAATTTCCTCACAAATATTAGGTGCTTCCTTGCTTTCATATTTTAAAACTTCCTTTCCTTTTGAATGTGATTCCCCAAACCTGAAATATGAGACTTTTGGTGCTTTGGAAACTTCCTCTTCTTTCTCTTTATTTGTGTCAAGTAGCAAATTGGCATCCATCTCTATAGCCTTTGAAATACATGTTTCCTTCTTAGTGAAAATATCTTGACCTTTTGAGTCATGTGATGGATCAAACTTCTCACGTATGGAACATCTCAATTCTTTTATATTTTCCTTAACCTCTTGTAGTTGCTCATGGATAACATTGAAGTCTTCCTTTAGATCAACTAAGATATTATCCTCTTGTTTAACTTCTTCTGTTTGGATTGAATGTTCTTCTTCTACTTCTCTTTTCCCATAGAAAAATCTTTCTTCATATTCACTGTCACTAAGATCATTATAATCTTCTATAGCAAATAAACTCTCAAGATTTTTTTGACCATGCATGTTTCCTTGATGTGTCATCTCATCTTTACTATCACTGAAACCATTGAAATATCTTGATCTGTGATATCTTTGACCACACACAAAGCAATATTCTCTTTCACCTTCTATTACTAGAAATAAATGTTCTTCATTTTCATCATTTGATTTGTCTCTATCACTATGATCTGAGCTATCACTTGCTTCTACAATGTAGTAAGATTTCTTTGCCTTACGAAAAATTTTCTTCTTCCCATACTTTTTTTGCTTGAATCTGTTATCTTTGTCATGCTTATGCTTTCCATATTCTTTTCTTCTGTGACCCTATTTTTCATTATTACTATTTTCTTCATGTGGACACTTGTATGCATAGTGACCAAGATCACCACACTTGTAGCATTTGACTTTCCTTATATCCCTGAAATTTCTTGAGTCCTTATTCCTTTTGATGAAGTTAGCTTCCTCATCATTATATGGAACTCTACTTGTTTCTAAAACTTTATATTTCTCTTTTTATGAAGCCTTGAATGCAATCTCTTTTATTGGAACCTGATGCTTACTTACCCTCATCTCATAAGTTTTGAGAGTACCTTGCAATTCTTCCATTGTTAGCTTGTTGATATCCATTGTCTCTTCTATTGCTAAAACCTTAGAATCATATTTCATGGGAAGTGATCTCAAAACATTTTGAGTAACTTCTAATTATTTCTGGGTGGAAGACCGGACATTAAGACTATTCGATCATGGGACTTGACCAAATGGAGAACGGTGGGGAGTTTGGAAGTTGTTGCCCTATCCAGGGGTTTTTTTATCTTAATATTTAATAACAAGGAGGATGCGAACCATGTTCTAACTGGAGGACCCTAGTTTTTAGGGAAACGTAGCCTTTTCCTCAAGAAGTGGGGGGAGGATTTCGATCCTAGAAAACAAAGTATCAATACTGCCCCTATCTAGGTCCGTCTTCCTAACCTACCAGCCTAGTTTTTCAATGAGTATTGGTTGCAAGGCATTGCCAGAGCGATGGGAGAACTGGTGTCCATAGATCATGCAACCTTGGCTAGGACAAGGATGACACATGCAAGATTCTACATCAACGCTAACCTAGACTCTGAGTTGCCAAATTTTGTAGAGCTAGAGTACGACAACTTCCTAAGAAAATAGGTGGTGGAATATGAAAATAGGCCAGCTTTTTGTCCTAAGTGCAAAACCCAAGGCCATTTGCAAAACCAGTGCCCTAATAGTGCAGACAGCAGAGAAAACCAAAATATGGATGGCAAAAGGGCCAATGAGAAAGGGTTTCCTAAGTTCCCCCATCCAAATGGCAGCCCCATGGGCAGAGGAGGGTTTAGGCAACCTAAAAATAAATAGTTTTATTAGGAGAAGACAAAACAGGGGGCACGACAAGATCAAAGTAAAGGCAAGCATCTTCTATCCGACGAACTGGAGAATAAGGTAAGCCCTAAAATTCCAAGCTCAAATAAGTTCAAAATTTTAGAGGATCTAATGGAAGAAGGGGAAAATGAGGAGTGTGATGGAGGAAACCTCCTAGTTTCCCCATCAAGGGCGGGTCCTTCAATTCCCATAACTAAGAACCCCTCAAGCCCCCAGGGAGGGGCAAGGCAAAATCTTGCATATTACAAAAAACATGTGGAGGAGTTTGAATCCTTGAATTTAGTCCTTCCCACCACTTTAGCCAGAATCCCGAAAAATCATCTCGAAGGTTCATTAGGAGAATACAAGAAATAGAGGGAGGAGTTAGAATCCAAGATTGAGGTGGTAGAAATTAATGTTTTGGAGGAATGTGGTAGTCCGGTGCTACAACAGAGAGTTAATCCGCCTTTTAGCCCCAAAAAGACTAGGAGTACTACTAAGTCACCCATTGACTATGGCAGTGAGAGAAATAAGGGGAGGATTTCTAATGCAGAGCTCAATAGAATGAGGACTGACAATGAGATTGCCAGTGGCAAATAGAAAACACTGATTCAATAGGTTATCCCAGGGATTGAAGAATCAGGAAAGCCTCCCCAAGGGAAGGGGAAGGGGAAAAAATCTAAACATTCCAAATGAAGTTTCTCTCATGGAATGTGAGAGGCCTCAATGTCCAACCCACTCAAAGGGTGGTGAGTGCGTTAAGAAGGCAATACAATCCAACAATTTTGTTACTGCAAGAAACAAAACTTGGTGAAGCCCAGTCAAAATTAGTAGGTAAAAAAATCTAGAGCCAAGGGTACATGGTGTTCAAACTAGCTAGAGGAGCTTCAGGGGTTCTCATGGTGATGTGGGATCCTCGGGTGGTGGAAGGAAGCATCATCCAAGATGACGATAGAGTGTTGAGTGTTTTCTTCCATGACATTGACAACAATAGGTCGTGGATCTTCTCAAATGTCTATGCTCCTAATTATATACAAGAAAGAGCTTCTTTGTGGGAGTATATGGGTAAAATTGGTGATGCTTTCCATGACATCCCATGGGTGGTGGCTGGCGATTTCAATACGCCATTATACCCCTCAGACAAAAAGGGTGGTTCAGGGCTACCAACCAGAAGTATGGAAGACTTCAATGACTTCGTTAATTTGAACCATTTTATGGATGTGAGACTAAGAGGGGCCAAGTATACTTGGAAAAACAAGTGAGCTGGAAGCCAGCTGATCTAGGAAAGACTTGATAGGTTTTTATTATAGGAGGCAATTTCTGGGTTTGGCGACTCAACCTTGCAAACTCTCTCCAAAATTTCTTCTAATCACAATCCCATCCTTTTGGAGGTTCTTAATTCAAATTCCTTCAAAAAACCTTTTTGTTTCTATTCAATGTGGATCAGGCACCCGGAGTTAAGAGAAAATATTTCAAGATGGTGGTGGCAACCCGTCTAGGGAAGCTCAGGTTTCAAACTTGCTCAAAAGCTAAAAATAGTAAAGGATAATCTTAGAACCTGGAATAAGGAGGTGTTTGGGAACCTATTTTAGAACAAGAAAAAAGTGGAAGAAAGGTTGCAGGTCATTGAAAATTCCATACAAAATGGTTTTGGTGACAAACCTACTAGGAAGGAGGAGCAAGCCAAGCTGTTAGAATATCACAATATTTTTGCTTGTGAAGAGATATACTGGATATAGAAATCAAGGGCTTTATGGCTAAAGGATGGTGAATTAAACTCAAAGTTTTTTCATGTCACAACTCTGAGGAATAGAAGTAATAACAAGATCAGAGAGTTGACCAAAGCTGATGGATCCAAAACCCAGGATCTGTTGGAGGTCAGAGAGGAAGTTGTTGCTTATTTCAGCTCCCTTCTCGGAGATGAATCCCAGTGTGTAGAGGAAGCCAAGGACTCTCTCCTCTAGTTCATTCCTAGCATGGTTGATGAGGCCATGAATGGTAAGCTTCTTGCTCCATTCACCGATGAAGAAATCAGAAATGCTTTGTTTAGTATGGAACCTGAGAAGGCCCCTGGTCCTGATGGGTTCCCTCCTCGATTCTTCCAAGATTTTTGGGATGTGGTGAGAGAGGATGTCATTTCTGCTATCCAAGAGTTTTAGGCTTCAAAACATATCTCGAGAGGGTTGAAGTCCACGTTTTTAGCCCTGATTCCAAAGGGCTCATCTTCGGAGACAATGGCAGACTTTAGACCAGTTAGTTTATGTAACGTATCCTACAAGATATTAACCAAAGCCATGGCTAACAGAATGAAAGAAATATTGCCCCTCATTATTGACCCTGGTCAGGGAAGCTCTGTTCAGGGGAGATCAATTTTGGATGGTGCTATCATTGTCCATGAAGCGTTGCACTTTGCAAAGCATACCAAAAATGAGGTCTTTGCTCTAAAGCTTGATATGAACAAAGCTTTTGACTGCATTAACTGGGAGTTCTTGATGGCTATTCTTTTGAAGTTTATATTTCATCCTCAGTGGTTCATGCTGATAAAAGAATGTATTTTCGAACCTTGGTTCTCATTTCTGGTCAATGGCACGACATCTGGGTATTTCCAGAGTCATTGGGGGCTTAGACAAGGAGATCTGATCAGCCCAATGCTATTCATTTTAGTAGCAGATGCATTAGGAAGAACCATAAAAGCTACTTGTACTGATGGGTTAATCTCAGGGATTAAAACCACTTCTCTCACCAACCCAATTTCTCACCAACAATTTCCTAAATGATTCGGTGCACGCTGGAGGGTCGGCTTTCTAGAAAGCAGTCTTAACAAGTAGAGAGGTCATAAAGAAAGGCCTAAGATGGGTTCTTGGTAATGGGTAGAAGATCAATTTATGGGATGACAAGTGGGCCAAGGATGAAGCTTTACCTCAGTTTCCTTCCCTTGCAAGGATTATAAGAATCACTGAGGATCTCATAGGAAGGAAAGTGGTTGACTTCATAAGATAGGACAGAGGGAGGCTTATATGGAAAAAAATAAGGATTCAAGGCTTTGAAGCTGAATCAAAAGAACTCCAAAGAATCCTACATCAACAATTCATTTCCATGAGACCTAAGTAGGATCATGTAGTATGGGCAGCCACCGAAAATGGGCAGTTCTCTGTCAAATCTGCATATATGATATTGTTAGATACCGAGGAACCCACTCTCCAGACTCAGTTGGTGTGGGTTAAAAACCTTATTCCTAAAGTTGCTATGTTTTTGTGGTTGGTGATCCAAGGCAAGATTTTGATGATTGACAACTTGTTAAGGAAAGGTATGATAATTTCTAACTGATGCTCTTTGTGCAGGGGTAATTGGGAGTCCACCCACCATATTTTCCTTGAATGCCCAATCTCTTTGAGTGTTCTCAATGGGTTGTTTCAAGCCTTTAGAATTTTCTAGGTCAGACCAGCTACCATCCTTGACCTCTTCCACCAATGGCAAAATCCCTTTGTTAGCCTTAGATTGAGGTTTTGTTGGAAGATTTATCTCCATAATTTCCTTTGTAAGGTGTAGTTAGAAAGAAATCTCAGAGCATTCCATGAGTCTAGCCATGTTGTTACCTCCATTACCAATAAGATTCTTACCTTTGCCTGTGAAAACATTAGCTTTATACCTTATGATGATAGAAATCCTTTCCCCTAGGAGATGCGGATTGCTCAATATTTAAATATTACTCTTGGCAAGAAACCTGTGTCTTTCAAGGTCAATCCCATATTAGGTGTCAAGTGGAAAATGCCCCCAGTTGGTTGGTTCAAACTCAACTTCGATGGGGCTTCTAAAGGTAACCCTGGCAATGCAAGGGCTAGAGGAGTAGTGAGAGATTATCAAGAAAAGTTGGTGATGGCATTTTCTGAACAGCTGGGAAATAGGACTAACAATGAGGCGAAAGCAAGAGCATTATGGAGGGGTCTTCAGTTGGCTCAAGAAATTGAATATAAAATGATTATCGAAGGATAATAAATGCAGGTCCTAAACCTTCTCAGCAATGGGAAAAATCCTCCATGGTGGATTAATACTATCATCGAAGAGGCTAGGAGCCTTTACCAGGCCAAGAACAATCGGAAGGCCCGACACATTTTCAGGGAAGCAAATAAAACTACTGATATCTTGGCCAATTTAGGGGTGGAAGTTGATAGGTTGGTCATTTGGGAACATGGGGTCCCAAGTGAAGTGACAAAAATTATTCAAAATGATTGCCAATGATGGTGAAGCCATGGGGAACAAAAAAAGGGAGAGCAGGTTCAATGTGGTTTGGTCAGTATTGCTTCGGTCCTTATTGTGATGGCTTTAGTTTTTTTTGCAACAAAGGAAGGTTCCAGGTGGCTTGGTGGCTTCGTGTTATGGGGTTAAGGGCAATGGCTGAGGCCAAAGACCGATGGCAAGTTTTCATGACTTGTTCGAGTTTTAGGAAAAGCAATTTTCAGCAAGTTAGTAAAAGGGTAGTGATTTTGCGATAGGTTGAGCAAGAGAGTTTGAGTGTCATGTTTTTGTGACATGTTGGAAAAAGGGACACGATATCACGACAAGTCGAGCAAGAATGGAAGAGGGTCATGATTTTGAGACATATAGAGCAAGAAAGGAAAAGTTTCGTGATGTCACGACATGAGAGTGCCATGATTTCGTGACATGGAAAAAGTGTCACGATATCACATGGAAAAAGTGTCATGATATCATGACATGTCGTGTTGTCATGGTCAAATGAGAAGAGAAAAAGCATGAAGGAAAAAGTGTCACGATATCGCGACAAGATGAGCAAGAATGGAAGGGTGTCGCAATATCACGACATGTTGGTTGGAAGAAGTGTTGTGATATCGCAACATGTGGCATTATCGTACCCAATAAAGAAAAGTAAGAGCAAGTGGAAAAAGTGTCACGATATCGCGACATGTTGTTTTTTTGCAACTAAAAGAGAAGAGAAAGAGCAAGAAAGAAAAAGTGTCACGATATCGTGACATGTTGTGTTGTCACAGCCAAAAGAGAAGACTAAGAACAAGAAGGAAAAGTGGTGCGATATTGTGACAAGTCACAGTCTTGCGACCAAAAAATAAGTGAAAGAGAAGGAAGGAAAAAGTGTCAAGATTTCATGACATGTTAGAAAAAGCGTCGCGATATCACGACATGTCACATTTTCATGACCAAAAAAGAAGAGAAAGAGCAAGTGGAAAATGTGTCATGACTAAAATTGAAGAGAAAGAGCAAGAAATAAAAAGTGTTGCAATGTTGTGACATGTCGTCCTATCGCGGCCAAAATAAAAGACTAAGAGCAAGAAAGAAAAATGACATGATTTCACGACATGTAGCAGTCTCGCGACAAAAAAGGAAGTGAAAGAGAAGGAAGGAATAAGTGTCGCGATTTCACGACATGTTAGAAAAAGTGTCACAATATCGCAACATGGAAAATGTGTCACGATATCGCGACATGTCTCATTATCGCAACCAAAAAAGAAGAGAAAGAGCAAGTGGAAAAAGTGTCGCGATATCGTGACATGTTGTTTTTTCGTGACTAAAAGAGAAGAGAAAGAGCAAGAAAGGAAAAGTGTCACGATGTTGTGACATGTTAGAAAAAGTGTCGTGATATCGTGACATGGAAAATGTGTCACGATTTCGTGACATGTCTCATTATCGCGACCAAAAAAGAAGAGAAAGAGCAAGTGGAAAAAGTGTCATGATATCGCGACATGGTGTTTTTTCATGACTAAAAGAGAAGATAAAAAGCAAGAAAGGAAAAGTATCATGATGTCGTGACATGTCATCTTCTCACGGATAAAAGAGAATAGTAAGGGCAAGAAGGAAAAGTTGCGCGATATCGTGACATGCAACAGTGTCGCGACCAAAAAAGAAGTGAAAGAGAAGGAAGGAAAAAGTGTCATGATTTCATGACATGTTAGAAAAAGTGTCGCAATATCATGACATGGAAAATGTTTCATGATATCGTGACATGTCTCATTATCATGACCAAAAAAGAAGAGAAAGAGCAAGTGGAAAAAGTGTCGCGATATCGCGACGTGTTGTTTTTTCGCGACTAAAAGAGAAGAGAAAGAGCAAGAAAGGAAAAGTGTCGCAATGTCGTGACATGTCATCTTCTCGCGGTCAAAATAGAAGACTAAGGGCAAGAAGGGAAAGTGGCACGATATCGCGACATGTCGTATTCTCATGACCAAAAAAGAAGTGAAAGAGAAGGCAGGAAAAAGTGTCACGATTTCGTGACATGTTAGAAAAAGTGTCGCGATGTCTCGACATGGAATTAATGTCGCGATATCATGACATGTCGCATTTTTGTGACCAAATGAAAAGAGAAAGAGCAAGAAAGAAAAAGTGTCATGATATCGTGACATGCTAAGCAAGAAAGAAAGAGTGTCACGATATCACGACATGGTGAGCAAGAAGGAAATATTGTCGCTTGTTGGAGATGGGATGGACATGAAGGAAAAAGCGTCGCGATTTTGCGACATGTCAGATTTTCACATCCAAAAGAGAAGTGAAAGAGCAAGAAAGGAAAAGTGCCACGATATCGTGACATGTTGGTTTTTCATGACCAAAAAAGAAGAGCAAGAGCAAGATGGAAAAAGGGTCACGATTTCGCAACATGTCATCCTTTCGCGACTAATAGAGAAGAGCAAGAGCAAGAAGGATAAGTGTCGCGATATCGCTACATGTCGCATTATCGTGATCAAAAGAGAAGAGAAAGAGGAGGAAGGAAAAAGTGTCATGATTTCGTGACATGTTCAGAATGAAAGAAAGGATGTAGCGATATCACGACATGTCGCTTTTTCGCGACCAAAAGTGAAGAGAATAAGCAAGAGGGAAAAAGTGTCGCGATATCGCGACATGTCGTATTTTCGCGACCAAAAGAGAAGAGAAATTACGGGAAGGAAAAGTGTCGCAATTTCGTGACATGTCATTTTTTCATGATGAAAAGAGAAAAGAAAGAGGAGGAAGGAGAAGTGTCGCGATATCGCGACATGTCACAATTTCGCAACCAAAAGAAAAGAGAAAATGTTATAAGGTGGAGTTTTTGACTGCTTTTGTTCCAAGGTGTGTGTAAATTTTTGTAAGGGTATTGCTCTTTGTTGGCTATGTGTCCTCAGCAGAGGGCTAAACAGACTGTCCCTTTTGAGTTCTTGTCCCGTTTTAGCATTGTGCTATTGTTGTAATAGGTTTTGGGTCAACCTGTAAAACCCGATTGTAATGAATATGTCCCTTAATTACCAAAAAAAAAAAACTTTTGATTCTTTCATCTCAAAACCTAGGCCTCTCATGGTGTTAGTGATTTCATCAACTCGAAGTAAAAACTTTGTAATATCTTCAGAATCTTCCATTTTCAATTCCTCAAATATTTTTCTATGATTTTGTAGTTTTGCCAACTTTACCTTGGAATATCCTTCATAAGTATTCCACAACTTGGTCCACATTTCATTAGCTAAAGTACATACCATGAATTTTGCAAAATTTGTCTCATGAAGCCCACTCAAAATACAATTCATTACTCTTGCATTGATATCAACCAATTTTTTGATAGTCTTATCTGCCTCGGGATCACCTTCAACCCAATACTCTTTTTCAAACCTTTGCCCTACCTCATATCCTTGTGATATCAAGTAGTTCTTCATCCTCATGTTCCAAAAATCATAATTGTTACCATCAAAAAATGAAGCCTTATTTGTAGATGATCCATTCTATGAAGCCATATGTGTTCTTGTAGAATCTCCCCTCAAGCTGTTAGCCTTTTTTAAGGAACCTACTCTGATACCAATTGAAGAACACAAGCTTATACTGAGAGGGAGGGTGAATAGTATAATACCACTTTTTACTTTTTCTTCCAATTTAATATTATGTTGTGTATCAATAGTTGTATCAATAGCAATAATCAAATCAATGCATAAAATACCATACACAATAGAGACACCATAATTTACATGGTTCACCCAATGTGGGCTACTCCACGAAGAAAATATTTTACTGAAACTTTCTCAATCAATCTCTTTGGGAATCACTCCCAATTACAATGTTTATGGATATATGTCCAAAGGAGATGTTGATACCCTAATCTCAATTTTGTGGATCTCTTCCACAAGAGAACTCTTTACCTTTATGCTCTAGCTATGCGACCTACTAGAATACTTTGTCTCTCTATTGTACTGACTGGTGGACCTCTCTCCACTTGAAGACTCCTCACTCAGATCTGTCTTCAACTGTGCTAGCTGTTGGATCTCTATCCACTAAGACTTTGTCCTCTTACTCTATCACCTCTAGAGCTCTTTCAATAGGCTCACTAAGAACCTTCTCAATAGGCTCACATAGAACCTTCTTAACAAGCTCAAATAGAAATTGTCAAATATGCTCAAGCAAGCTCACCTAGAACTTGCCCAAATATGCTCTAGCAAGCTCACCAAGAACTTGCCTAAATATTCTCTAGCAATATCATAAAGAACTTGCCCAAATATCCTCCAACAAACTCAATAAGAACTTGTCCAAATATGCTCTAGCAAGCTCACCAAGAACTTGCCCAAAATCTATCCACAAATCTATCCATAAATTTTTCCACAAATCTGTCCACAAATCTGTCCACAAATATATCCACAAAGCTATCCACAAAGTTGTCCCAAAACTATCCATAAGGGCCTTCCCAAAGGCTCAATCAATCATACACAAACTGCCACAAATATGTCCAAAAATCTATCCCAAAGATCTTCTCAAAGAATCAACCAATCATTCTCAAGTAGCACTAAAAAATCATCCACAAATATATCAAGGCAAAACTCAAATATGAACTCAACAATGAATGGCAATGTACTCTTCAATGGATGAAAACAATGATCCACAATGATATCAACTAAAATCAACTCAAATAAACTCATAGAAGCATAAAGAGAATTGTTAGAGACTCAATATTTTCCAGGCTCAATCTCAAATCAACTCAACTCAACTCATAGAACCATAAAGAGAATTGTTAGAGACTCAATATATTCTAGGCTCAATCTCAACGCAACTCAAATCAGAATAATGGAATAGTTTGTTTCATAGGAATTGAACAATAACTTCACACATCACTTGACTAGGCTTATTCAAATCAACTCAACCCAAGTCTTATAGAACCATAAAGAGAATTGTTAGAGACTCAATATTTTCTAAACTCAATCTCAACTAATCACCACAAGGGAAATTCTTCCTCACACAACCCTAGTCCAATTATGTATCAACCAACTCAAATATTTCCAAAAATGCTCAATTAAAAATATCACATAACAATGATACTCATGTTATTTTCTAACTCAAGTTATTTCACAACCAATGGGCTTAAACAACTATGCTTATAAAACAAGGTTTAAACACAACTCTCAATTTAGAAAACCTTGAATCATTCAACCAACCACTTTCGAAAAGGAAACCACAAATAATCCTTTTCCCTCCAATGATATTTTAGAAATCAACCACCATAAAAAATAAATAGGATAATGTGCCCATACATTTTATTAATATGAATAAACCCCTTTGGAAAATCTTTCACACTCAACACAATTTGAAAAGAACAAAACAACCTTCACTTGAACCCTTTTACAAAAGCAAAAATATATCTTTATGTGCACCTTATTTCTCCTTCTAAACAAAATAATCAAATAGCCCTAAAAATAATCTTTCCAAAAATATATAATATGATATACTTATAAAAGGAAAATCACCAAAAATATTTCCTTTTCACAACATGCACCACAAACCTTATCTTTCCTAGGGCAACCTTAGCAAAAAATAGAATATTTGGAAAAATTAATAACTTACCTTTAACCTCAGCGGGATTCGATCCCCTGTTGCTACCCCTACACCACTCAAACCACAATGGTAACAACCACGTGATCCAACCACTCACATAGAAACCAAGACCGCAAGACCTCCTTCTTGCTTCCTCCGAACTTGCCCTCAAAAAGCACGTGCACAAAAGGTTCTCCCTTTTTACCTTGCAAAACTAGCATTGGCAGGATTCGAACTTTGGATTTTCTAGCGCTTAAACACCTTACGCACCTTCCTCTTGTATCTAGGCCACAAGAATCTACGATGATAGGTAAGGAACCTACCTTACCTTTGTTCCCTCTTCTCTTTGTTGGTTTCCAAACAAATATGACACTTATGATCCCGTAGCGCTTCAAATGGATTATCTTCGTCGAGGACTTAGGGGAAATAAACGGTTTAGTGGCATATTTAAATATGCCCATATTTTTATTTTGACGTCGGCTATGACTTAATATTATTTTCCTCCTCCTTTTTGACGTCAACAATATTAAAATATTAATTTTAAATTTAAATTTAAATTTTAATTTTAAATGATTAAAATTTAAACTTAAATATTTAAAATTAATTATCTCCTTCACCGTGGCACCTTTTTCGACGAAACAAAAGCCAACCTAGGTTTTAATAAAAACCCATTTTAAATCTGCCATCCATGGTTTTAAATAAAACCTTTTATTTTTCCTACTTTGGTTTTCACAAAAACCTTGTAAAAGCCATACTTTCCAAAATATCATAAATGCTTATTTATGAAATATTTTGGCCACCAAAACTTAATGTGATCCATATGACATCAATGATCCATGTGACATCAATGACAACATAAAATGCCTCAAATTACCTCAAATTTCCAAATAAGTCACACAACTCACAACCTGTAATGTTATTTCTTATTAATATGGCTAAATGTATACACAATTATCCGTGAGTACTCACAATGAGCAACAACTCTTTCCTCAGTATGAACACATTCAACAATTATCATCTATAGTAAAAGAAAAATATCCATCAATGAACCACCATCAAAATTAAATGGGGGGTCCTTATAATATTTTCCTAGGCTATTTCAAAGTGGTTCTTGAGACAACCACTACTTACAACTACCATCCTGAAAGACAACCAACTTGCATTAAGGTTATCCTAAGTATAATTTTGTTATAATTAAATTAACCTTAAATGCATATTTCACTTAATTTCATTCTAATTTTTAATTGTACATTTTATAACATTGTACAATTACATCCAATTGTATGTTTTATAACTCAACATTTGTACAATTAGGCCAAACCCTACATGTGTACATTTTGACAAACCATACATCTAACAAAATTGTGCAAAACTAGTTTTCACTTCTTCTGGGAGGTGGATTTTTTGCCTACAATAAGCATGAATTTCTAGAGGATAATTAGTCTATAGACACAATAAAGAAACACACACTATTGATTATCCAACATCTATGGTGTGCACTAATTTTACAAAAGAAAATTTTGTTAAAAGCTTTAAATCCACATGATCCATTGATTACCTCATCCACCAACCTATACTTTTCATAAATCCACCTAAAGAGTGTTAGAGGAAACCCCACATATCGAAAATCTACAAAATAAGTAGATAAATTCACATCAAAAGTGCATGTAAGGAAGACCTATCAATAATCTTAGATCTAACATTCCATAGAGTTTCAAATGGAGGAAAAGGTATGTAGATAATTAATGTTGCATGGGATGTCTAATTATAATGATCAGTGACCCACATCATCTTTGGTGATAACTAAACACATTGCATAAGTGGTATATATACAACAAATTTAACATTTAGATACATAGAAACCACAAAATTTCTTTGCTCCTCAGTCAAGCACAATTTGGTGTTTCATGGAAATTAATGAAGAGATATGGGTGATAGTGCATCAAAGAAAATATTCAACCATTTAATTTTATGATTGGAGGAAGGGATCTAGAGAAGGCCTACAATCAAGAAGAAAACCATTTGAATTTTGGGGTCTTAATTTTGAAAATGGGAAGTAGTGGCCAATAAAATTTCATCATTGACCTTCTACCTTCCACAATAAGGAACACCACGGGGGTCCAACAGTTATGAAATCATAGTCGACCTTTGTGGGGCATAATTTTGCATTTTAGGATTTTATCTTAATAAAACCCTAATGTTTGAAGTTGGAATGTTTTTGCATTGAATTTCCTTGGTTTTCTTGCCCATTCTACTTTCAAATATGCTATAAAATGAGGATTTGAAATTTTCTTTCCACACACAAGTAAAAACCAAACAATCTAAGAAGTAATTCTGGTTACGTGGTCTCCCATCTAAGTAATTTTATTCTTCTTATGTAAGTTCATTGATTTTTGAAGTGTTCCAAGTGATCTATTTTCTTCTAAAAGAAAGCTAATTCACAAGTTTGATCTATTGAAGCTCTATTTTATGCTGCATTGATTTGTTTATCATTGACATTGGTGGACAAGTGTTGAAGCCCTAAGGAGAGATCAACTATTTCATAGGTCTTAACCCTTATATCTACTTATGTTCTATCTACCAGGCGTTTTTTCTTTCTTGCATGCATGCATTTATTTTCTTTGTGATGTAATTGTGAATTCACATATTTCTATTATTTTTCGCTTAGCTTCTACAAAATCATGCCCAGTTATCTTGCAGGAACATAAATTTTTGGACATCATTGGGTAAAGGATAAAAGCAAGGATCAGCCACCGGATAATATAAGTGCTCTAATTTATTATTTAGACTATTTATTGGGTTTTTAAAATTTCTATTGTTAAACCTTATATATAATTTAAATAAAATATATATTTAATTTATTTCTAGGAATTAAAAGGAATATAACATATAGTGTGCACTTAGGATTTAATACTATTTGTGCATCCTTTCTTGAGCCCTTGCATGAAGGTTTTATATCTTAAACCCTAGGTTTATAAAGAATTCAAACAAATAATAATTATAGGGTTAGCTCTTGTCTTATTTCATATTATAGTTATGCATTGTCCTTTATATTTCATAGCATAGATCTAGAATGACTAAACATAGGTGATTTCCTTAAAATAAACACATAAAATATTCTTGAAAACATGTGGACTTGGAGAAAGTCCTAAAACCATTCCTAATGAACCCTTCACCCCTCTTTTACACTAAGTGTATAGAAAAACATATTCCCGCAATTCACCTTGGATTTCTTTTACATATCTAGCCAAGAATTGTACACAGTAGCGTAATTTTACCCCTCTACATCTTTGGTGAATCTGATGTGAACACCTCATTTTATTTTAAAACTTTAATCAATATCATTAATTCTATGTGCTATATAAAAAAATATTAAAAATATAATATAGTCATTTTCTCCTTCTCCTAATGGCTTCCAACCTTAGGAGTGAGTGAAGGCCTCTAATGTTTGATGATATTTTACAAGAGTTATCAAATTGATAGAGAAAATCATAATCTTGAAGAAGAAGAGTTTGATAATAGTCTTGATCCTATTACGGGACCCAGTGGGAACCTTACCTTTAAGTATTTTGAGCATATGTGACCTTTTACAAGCATCATAAGCATGCCTTGGATGTAGATTTAGAGGAAGAAGCCCTACTTGAGGAAGTTAGACAATATTATAACTCCTTAAGATAATATTTAAATCATGGTAATAATGTTCATCATTCGACTTATGCCACTACTATAACCACCAATGTTGAAAGGAATCTACAATTCCCTCCAATTAGTAGTGTCATTCAAAATTGTTTTCAATTTTATCCTCAATATGCTAACATCAACACTTTTGCCTCTATTCCACCAAATGTTAGTTATCCTCTTCAACAAGATACCACATACCACAACAATATCAATATCTCTAACACCCCACCCTTAGGGAATCTGGTGGTATTGCATAATAATAATATAAAAGTGTAGTATTTGATAAATATGGTAAAGTAGTTGGTTTCCAAAATTGAGATTATTCAGCCTTCAAGTTTTAATCATAGTTATAAAGATATGTGTAACCAACCATTGAATCCTATTATTCCTACAAGATCTTATCCTAAGCACTTTTCTATGCTAGGTCTATCTATATATAAGGAGATACAAGATCCAATAGAGCATTTAAAAATATTTAGGACATCATGCCATGATCTCATGTATGATGATATATTGTTACTAAAAACATTTTCTAAAAGTCTTGGTGGCATGGCACTAGATTGGTACTATCATTTACACAATTATTACTTGAGAGATTATGAAAAACAATGGAATTATTTGTTCAATAGTTTAATGCTTATGTTTAGAAATATGTCACCATGAAAGATATTTATATTTGAAACAAGGTAAAGAAAAAACTTTTTCATAATTCTTGGCTTGTTGGAGAAGTCTAGTTGGACACTTGAGATATACTTTACGTCCTAGAGATATGATTGAGATATTTATTGGAATTTTGCAAGAACATTTATATTATGTATTAGAGACTACTACTATCACATATTTTGATCAAGCAATTTAGTTAGAAAAAATTAGAATAGACTCTTATCATAAGAGGACAAATAAAAATAAAAGAAGAAAAATATACTAAGTCACAGTACAAGAACAAGCATGTGGTAGGTGATTGTATAATGGTTAGTAGACCTGTTAATAGCATTACTAACAAACGACAAAAGATAATACTTAAAAAACATCCACAAAGGAATTTCACAAATCTTAACATGTCCATGGAAGCCATTTTAAAAAAACTATTAGAAGCCAATGCAATTGAGTTACCTCCCATAAGAAAACTAGATACTACAGCAAATTGGTACAAGGTAAGTCAGCATTGTGCATATTACAGAGTTGAATAACATTGAAAAAATTCTTGTAAGAATTTGAAACATGTGGTTCAATATTTAATTGATGCAAGACGTCTTTATGTAGGAAATTCTCAATATTCAAATGGTCAACGAGGATCCACTATTGACCAGAATGTACCTAAGCAAGGATAATAGGCAGTTAATCAAGTATTTTATAAGAATGTACCACCACCTTATGTAGACACCTAAAATACATAATTTTTAGGAGACTACTCATATGGGCATATTTGTAGACCATATGAATGACCTTGGACCTTTCCAAGACCAAGCAATGGTTCTAACCACTCATTTTAGGCATCCTAGGCCCTTTCAACCTTAGCCATGGGTGACAACCATGGCTATGGGAAGCCTACTTCTTAGTCATGGGTGAAAACCATGGCTACGAGAATTCTATCTCTTAGCCATGGGTGATAACCATGGCTAGTATCCTGGTCGTGCTGAGCAACCACTGTAGGTAGACAAATCCACATCCTGAAAGGAGAAGCAATAATAAAGCTGGATTTGCATAATTTTAAAGAATGTACTATCTAGTGAGATAGTACAATTGACAAAGATAGTACAATTGGAAAATAAATTATTAAAATAAATGTAAAATGCATGGGAAATGAAATGAAATGACATGCGGATGAAATATAATTTGATATAAATTACATTAAACCTTAGTAAACATTAATTAAATTTATTAATGTATGGGCCATTGTAAATAATGAACTATCTCAAGAACCACTTTGGAACGACCTAGAAAACCATTATAAGCCCCCCATTCAAATTTTTGGGTTGTTGGTTGTTGGATTGGTTCATGGTGGATTGTAGTTCAGTCATTGTGGCTGGTGTTGGATTGAATTATCATTGTTATCCATGGAATGAGAAGGATTTAATGTTGTAATTTATTTACTATTGTACACTACATGTGTACAATGTCAGAATAATTTAAATTCTCATTTAGACTAGATTTGTTTATGCATGTGTGTGTATCTAAGAGCAATCTCAATAAATGTATTATTGAAGGATTTTTATTGATATTGCAAGAATTGTGGAGTCCAGATCTATTATGGATTTGCATACCCAAAAAACGTACAACCATCCATGTACTATTATGAGAAATAGAAGAATAATTAGAAACTCAGATTAATGGATACTACCCATTATGGGAAATGATGTTTTTAGCAATAAAAGGCAAATGGGTATTTTTCTAAGTCAAGAGATTGGGTAGAATGAGAGTTTTTACCAAATCGTACAATGGCATGACCAAACCGTACAAGGGTTTGTAATTCCATACATATGATGAGTTTTTGGCCTAAAATTGTACTCTTAAGCAATCTAAAGGTAAATCAAGTGATTTCCAAGTGAATCCTGGTAAAGTGAGTGAGATTTGATCAATTCCAATATTCTTGGAGAAGATAGTACAAGTGTTCAGTTATGACCGTACAACTATACGTTTTGAGGCTATTTTGAAGATAGTACAGTGTAAAATAGTACAATTGTATGGAATTTGCCAGATTAAGTGCAATTTATTGGAAATTATATTAAATATCTGTCATCACATCCCTCCCTATAATACTGCACTCCAATCATGCTACATTTGGCATCCATTTTCGTGTGGATCTGAACCAGTTTTATCATTGTTGAGAATGATGAAGGGTCTGGAAGAGTAAGTAGTATGGAAGAAAATTAGGGTGGATGATAGATACAAGCATGCAAATATGAGATTGCAGAGAAGTATATGATAGTTAAATTGTCAAAGATGTGGGAAAGTATGTTGCATCCCATTTCTACATCTTGGATACTTGGTATCTATGAATTGGGGGTATGCTTGATGACATGGATTTGTGATAAGCAATTTGCTTGGGAATATGTAAAAAAAAATACCATGGCATACAGTTGAAGCCATATATGTAGAAGATGAGTTTTTGATGTGGATGATAAATTGCACAATGAGATGTGTATGACTGATGTGAACAATGGAGTTGATGGTTATATTGTAGAGGGTGTGTACTATTTTAAAGTTGATAATTGTACAAAGGATTGCAATTTACAAGCATTGCAAGGTTATTAAGTTGATGTGCATAATCCAAAGAGAAACATGTGAATGGAGGAAAAAATTGCATAGTCGCACACAAAAAAGCAAAAAGTATGTGGTTATTGTAAATAATCGTATGATGGTTGGGGAAAACCGTACAACCAAAGGAAGAAGTATACAATTTCTAGAGAAAGCCATATAACAAGAGGAAAAGTTGTATGATTGTTGGATAGAATATATAGTGAGAAAGTTAATTGTTCATTTGCCAATGAAATAGTACAATTACAAGGTAAACTATACAATGAGGAATTTAGTTGTCCAATTGCCAATGAAATAGTACAGTTGCAAGGTAAATCATACATTGGGGAAGTTAATTTTCCAATTACCAATGAAATAGTATTATTGTAAGGTAAAATATACAATTGTCAATCAAATAGTACAAGTACATGTAACAGTAAAAATGGGCTGATAGAGTGTACAAGTCAAGTTCGATCAAAGTTGATGAGAAATGTTGGTAAGAAATTGAAAGTTGGGAAAGACTATTTGAAATCACAAAAATTTCCAGTAGTGATGCACTATGGTGAGCAAGATGAGAGTTTGACATCGATGCCAATGGAATATGATAAGTCCAATAGTGTGCGAAAGGTGAGTTCGACACTATAAAAGCTATAGATGGGTGTGCTCTATGGTAAGTGGGATGGGAGTCTAACATCGAAGCAACTACAGGGTGGAATGTTATCTAATGAAAAGAAAGAGAGTATAGTAGAAGAGCAATTACATGGTGATGTATGTAAGGCTATGGAAATCCAACCTATCAAATTGAAGGATAATTTGGGAATATCATGTAAATATCCATTGTTTCATGGAGAATCAATAGAATATCAAGTTCGGTATTGGAAATTTTGTTACCTAATTTGGAAAGCGATTGGACAGACCAATGAGGCAGAATGGAGATGGTTGTTTCCTACAACATTTTGTGGATATGCAATAGACTGGTATATGAAATTACCAGAAGATAAGTACCAGATATGGGTAGAATTATGTGATATATTTGTAAAATAATTTTGGTTATATGATAATGAGGATGAGATTCTTATTAAAATTTATAGAACGAAATAGTGTGATTATGATTCTGTTTGTTCTAATAATAGAAAGGTAAGTGGGTTGTTTGATAATTTTGAGAAAGACCAGTCTGAGGCATTGAAGAGGATGTGGTTTGTAAATGGACGTCTTCCTATGTATAAAAAAAAAATGAAGATTTTCCCTCCAAGTACATACCAAGAAGCTATAGATTATACCTTGATTTAAGAAAGTGATGCAAAAGTAGCATTAATGAAGTGACATCATGTTAATGAGGAGGATAGTAGCTTAGAGGATGAAAGTGAATCTGATATTGAAGATAACTCAAAAAATGAGAGTGTTGATTCTAGAAAGGAGAGTAGTCCCTTGTCCAAGTGTTGGAGCCAAGATGTCAAAGAAGAAAATGAATCCAAAGAAAATAATGATGCATTGGATGATGATTGTAACTTAGAAATTGCAAGCCCATCACCACAAGTATATGCAGCCCAAAACAAGATTGTACAAAGGAAGGAGGTCAGTGGTGATGCAGGGTGTGACAATCATACCAAATATAAAAGAAGCAAAACATAATATGATAGTGATGGTAGACCCATTGTACAATATGGGCAATGCCAATTGTAGGGACAGTTTACACATCACTATGATAGTACTACAAATCAGGATGAACTAGTGAGGCATTGATGCAGGAGCATCCAACAGCACCAGCAGCAAAAGCATCGAGTTGCAAGAAAGCCAGCATTGAAGGAGCGGTTAAGGAAGAAAAGCATCGTGATTTCACGACGTGTCGTGAAATCGTGATAGAAAATGGCAAGGAGAGCAAGAAGGAAAACTTGTCATGATTTCATGACGTGTCGTGAAATCGTGACATGTCACGAAATTGTGACTTGTCGCAGAATCGCAACAGCAGCAGCAAAGCAAAAGCAGAGGCAAAATCATGCAGCAAAATTACGACGTCGTGATTTCATGACGTCGTGAAATCGTGACATCTCAGCGAGGCAGAGGCGGAGGAGAAAATTTGTAGTGAAATTGTGACATCATGATTTCATGACATCATGAAATCACGACGTCAGAAGGGCGAAGGCAAGGGCAAAGGTTTGTGTAGCGAAATCGTGACGTGATTTCGTGACGTTGCGAAATCGCGACGTCAAGACAGAGATAGAGCAGAGCAGCGGGTGTGGTCATGATTTCATGACATGTCACAAAATCATGATGTCACAAAATCATGACAGTAGGGCAAAAGCGGAGCAGAGCAACGAAAGTGTCGTGATTTTGCGACACGTCATGAAATCGTGACTATCGTAAAATCGTGACTACAGGGCAGCAAACAAAGAGAGTAGCAGAGAATTCGAAGGCGGGCAAGCAACGAGAGTTGGTCATGATATCGTGACATGTCACGATATCTTGAAAAAAAGTGCCAAAGAGTGCAGAGGGGCAGAAACATCGTGATATCACGACATGTCGCGATATCACGACGGAGAGAGAAAGATGTGACGGAGAAGGAGAAAGAGGTGGCGGGAAAACCGCAATAGGTGGTATTTTCAAAATTTGATCTAGAATGACACGTGGCACCCAGGGTGCAGTAAATGGTGGAAAAATACCAAGAAGCGTGAAAGACGAAAAGGATGGATGCGCAGGGTATTCTGACCGAGTCAGCAGTGGCAAGGACCGTGTGGAGTGCGGGAATTTAATCGGGTTGGTGTCCCAATTTTTGTGAATGTAATTAATCGGGTTGGTGAAACCTTTTAGGTAGGATTTGATGCGTGAGAGGTTCGGGGCCTCTATAAAAAAACCCAGTTTGTTGTTTTAGTCGGGACGGTGGATCGGGGAATGCACACATAGGTATATAAGCGTGAAGCTAAGCCGGGAGCTAGCAATTGTAAGCCTGCAGGCAGTGTTATGTAAAGATTTTCAAAATTAATAGATGAATTTTTTTGGAACTTGTGAGTGTGAGTATGCGTGTGTTCTTTGGGTCCCCGTCAGTGGTATCAGAGCAGACGATCCTAAGTGCGTAAACAGACCGTCGGTCATGAGGTAGTTTGTGCCAGGACCTGCAGGAGGGTTTTGAGAGAGTGAGTTTAGATCCCGGGCATGTTAGCAGATCGTCGGACGTGAGGTAGCTACACCGGATCATTAAAGCTTTGTAAGAAAAGAAAGAAAAAAAAATGCATTCTCGAAGAAGACGGGACAGCAAGGAAGATATAGTGTCGGAGGAAGAATTTTTAGCTTTACAAAAATAGTTGAAGGCCCTGCAAAAGGAATGGCTCGCAATAAAGTTGCGGGAGCAAGAGGAGCGGCAAAGAAGACGGGAAGAGAGAAAGAGAAAGAAAGAGGAGAAGTTGAAGAAGGCTGCAGAAGAGTGCAGCAGTACCGGGACCTGCCCGAAAGAAGGCACAAATTTTTCTGTGCAAGTGGAGGAGTTAAAACAGGTTGCAAAAAAATTTTGCAGCAGTGGAGAAATCTGTCTGGAAGAAGACAGAAGTATGGACCGGGAGTTGGGGTTGAAGCGGACTGCTAAGGCAGATAAGGGTTTGGAAGTGTTGCAGGAGGCAGCAACCAGACCAAGCAAAAGTGAAGATCACTTCTCCACTTACCCCGGGTGTCTGATGCAGGAGCATCCAACAGCACCAGTAGCAAAAGCATCGAGTTGCGAGAAAGCCAGCACTGAAGGAGCGGCTAAGGAAGAAAACCATCGTCATAAAATCACGATAGAAAATGGCAAGGAGAGTAAGAAGGAAAACTTGTGAAATCGCAACTTGTCGTAGAATCGTGACAGCAGCAACAAAGCGAAAGTAGAGGCAGAATCATGCAGCGAAATCGTGACGTCGCAATTTCATGACATCGCAAAATCATGACGTCTTAGTGAGGCAGAGGCAGAGGATAAAATTTGCAATGAAATCACGACGTCACGATTTTGCGATGTCACAAAATCGTGACGTTAGAAGGGCGAAGGTTTGTGTAGCGAAATCACGACGTCAGAAGGGTGAAGGCAAGGGTAGTAGTGGAGCAGAGCAGCGAAAGTGTCATGATTTTGTGACACGTCATGAAATCATGACTTTCACAAAATCACGACCGTAGGGCAGAAAATGGAGAGAGTAGCGGAGATGTTGTGATATCACGACGTCGCGATATCGCGACAAGAATTCGAAGGCAGGCGAGCAGCGAGAGTTGGTCGCGATATCGTGACCAAAAGTGCCAAAGAGTGCAGAGGGGCAGAAACGTCGCGATATCGCGACATGTCGCGATATCGCGACGGAGAGAGAAAGATGCGACGGAGAAGGAGAAAGAGGTGGCGGGAAAACCACAATAGGCGGTATTTTCAAAATTTGATCCAGAATGACACGTGGCACCCAGGGTGCAGTAAATGGTGGACAAATACCAAGAAGCATGAAAGATGAAAAGGATGGATGTGCAGGGTATTCTGATCGAGTCAGCAGTGGCAGGGACCATGTGGAGTGCGAGAATTTAATTGGGTTGGTGTCCCGATTTTTGTGAATGTAATTAATCGGGTTGGTGAAACCTTTTAGGCGGGAGTTAATGCGTGAGAGGGTCGGGGCCTCTATAAAAACCCAGTTTGTTGTTTTAGTCGGGACGGTGGATCGGAGAATGCACGCAGAGGTATAGAAGCATGAAGCTAAGCCGAGAGCTAGCAATTGTAAGCCTGCGGGCAGTGTTATGTAAATATTTTCAGAATTAATAGATGAAATTTTTTGGAAATTGTGAGTGTGAGTATGCGTGTGTTCTTCGGGTCCCCGTCAGGCATACAAAATTGGAAGCATCAGAGATAAGTTCTAACCCTTACGAGGAAATAAGGGAGGTGGAGGTGAACTTGAGAAGCGTGTTTAGAAGTGAGTAAGTGAACTTGATTTCAATGGACGAAGAAGTGATTGTTGTAGATAAGGAAGAACACCATGCTGCCATAAGAGAGAACAAAGTAGAGAAGACTGATATCCAAGATGAGTATGTAAAAAAAATTGTTACTCAAATGGATAATTTTGATGTACCAATGGAGGACACTAAGAAGTGTTGTTATTTAAGTGCAGATAATGAAAGTACAACTAATGTGCAATTAGGAGATATTATTCAAGTGGAATAACCAATTGTACAATTGGAGGCAATTGTTCAAGTTGAACAACCAATTATATAGTTGGAGGATGTTGTTCAAGAGGAACAGTCAATTATAAACATGGAGGATGTTGTTCACATAGAACAATCACTTGTAAAATTGAAATATGTTGCTCAAATGGAGCAAAGTGTCATACAAGCAAACTTGACCAAAGAAGAATAGGATTGCAAGAATCTGCAAGAAGGAACTGAACAAAGGTTGGTTGAAATCATACAAAGGAACCAAATCGTATAGTTAGTGAATGAAATTGTGCAAGTGATAGTGAGTGTACAATTGCAAGTGGTAAAACATACATTTCAGGGTGTTGTATGATTTGGATTAAACAATGGTACAATTTGGAAATCGTATAGGTACAGTCCGTACAAAATGAAATCGTACATGTTCAATCAGTACAAGATGAAATTATACATGTTCAATCCATACAAGATGAAATTGTACATTTTCAATCCATACAAGAGACTACTACTATCACATCTTTTGATCAAGCAATTTAGTTAGAAAAAAATGAGAATAGACTCTTATTAGAAGAGGATAACTCAAAATAAAAGAATAAAAATTTACTAAGTCATAGTACAAGAACAAGCATGTGGTAGGTGATTGTGTAATGGTTAGTAGACATGTTAATAGCATTACTAACAACCTACAAAACATAGTACTTCAAAAACCTCCAAAAAGGAATTTCACAAAGCTTAACATGTCCATGGAAGCCTATAAAAATCAACTATTAGAAGCCAATGCAATTGAGTTACCTTCCATAAGGAAACCAGATAATACAACCAATTGGTACAAGGTAAGTCAACATTGTGCATATCACAGAGTGGAAGGACATTGAACAAATTATTGTAAGTAGTTAAAACATGTGGTTCAAGATTTAATTTATGCAAGACGTCTTGATGTAGAAAATTCTCAATATTCAAATGGTCAATGAGGATCCACTATTAACCAAAATGTACCTAAGCAAGGATAATAGGTAGTTAATCAAGTATCTTATAAGAATGTACCACCACCTTATGTAGATACCTAAACATGTCATGTTTAGGAGACTACTCATATGGGCACCTTTTCAGACCATATGAATGACCTTGGACCTTTCTAAGATCAAGAAATGGTTCTAACCATTCATTTTAGGCATCCTAGGCCTTTTCAACCTTAGCTATGGGTGAGAACCGTGGCTATAGGAAGCCTACTTCTTAGCCATGGGTGAAAACCGTGGCTACAATAAATCTATATATTAGCCATGGGTGACAACCAAAGCTATGATATTGGTCACACTAAGCAACCACGACTAGCTTTGTAACAAAATTAGGTGACCAAAGATAAGTAAAATCAGTTGCAACAATCAAATTGCAACGGTTTTGAAGCGGTTTTGGCTTGGAAGCATCCAAAAGCTTCCTCCCAACTGCAAATTCTTGTTCTTGTCTTCTCAATTAAGCTAGAGAAAGGATTTTGGGAGTCTATTTAAGACCTAAATTCCAAAGAGCAAACCATGAATAATAGCTCAATTACATTATAGCGAAGCCCTGTTGAATTGGAGAGCCAATTGCACCTTGTGAAGAGTAACAAGATGCTACCAAAATCTAATTTGATCATAAACCTTACACCAATGGATATATCAAGAGCTTGAGGAATAAACTTGACAATTGACACACTTCCATTTCCAATTCCATTGAATTCAACCACCAATCTATTTCAGAACATTGAGGTGACCCTTGATCATCAATTCCTTGAAGGATTTGAGAGTTTTTGGCCTTGGTTGTTGGAAATTTTGAGTAGATAAGTTGTAATTGATGTCAAGAGTGAGTGGTTATCAATGATAGGCTTTTAGCACTAGTCAGTGGTAGTTTCAGTGGGAAGAATCAGTTTTAGGTTCTCTAGTTTCAGTTGACCAAGACCCGGTTCCAGGAAGTCAGATGAGGTCCAAAGGGTAAAGAAGAGGCCCAAGAAAATAATATTATAATATTTTATTATAATATTAAAAAGGAGATTTAAATTAATTATAAATTAATTAATATAATTTTATTATAAATTAATTTAATTAACTCTTATGTTACTTAAGTTAATTATAAGTTAATTTTAATTTAATTATAAATTAATTTTTATTAATTTAAATAAACCCTAAAAGGGTTATAAAGAAAAGTTTATAAATCAAATTTTTAAATTTGATTTGAGCATCGACATATTATAAACATCAAGGCATTGCATATAAATCAAGGCAAAAACCTTTGCCTTAGGTCTAACTCTCCATGCAATAATTAATTCGAATGCCCCTAAGTGAAAAACATGTGCAGAAGAGGAAGCAATGATTCTTGTTTGAAAAGACTTTGACAGAAGAGAAGGGACAAGTAGGAGCTAGGCTCCACTCACATTGCACAAGTGACATGTAGCATAGCTGGTGATGGCGTAAGGAGTCAAGACACTTGTTGGTAGGATGCAGGTTCAAAACCTGCGGGGTTCATATTTTGCAAAGAGGAAGGTTGCCATTCTTTTTGAAGTGGTGCTTAGCACGGGGAGCAAAGGGAGGCTAGTGCCTTACCTTTCTCGTGGGAGTGCCTAGCCTATGTGGTGGTATAGTGCCTTGGTAAGGCACTTGGTGGTAGAAAGGTTTTAGGTTCAAAACCCACCGAGGCCCTTTTGGTAGTTGAAGAGGTATGCACTGACATCATATGCTTGGTTGCTTGATTAATTTTGGGGTTGCTTTATTAATTTTGGAGATGCTAAAGTTTGAAAAATAAAAATATTTTTGTGCCTTGTAAAGTTTATTTTGCCTAAATAAAATTGATGATTAAGTGTTGTTGAGGGAGATAAAAGGGTAGGCAATTATTTTTTCTGAAGGGATATTTTTGAAAGTTTGATTAATTAAATTGGAGATTATAAGGAGCATCTTGAGTGATTATTTTTATGTGTAATTTGATGATTGCTAATTTCAAGGAGTAATAAGGTGTATTTTGGACTAATTATTTTTGTGTTTGAAAAATATTTGAAAGAGAGTTAGTGTGATATTTGTCATCTAACCATTGAAATTGGCAAAGGAGAAAATTATGATTGAGACAAGTTTTTCTAAGGGAACTTCTACATAAAATAAAAGGTATGGTCATATCTTCCTAGTGAGTGATTTTTGAATACTGTGAATGTAAATTTGGAGTGAAAAGGATTGTTTTGTGAGCATTTTTGAGTGTGCTTTGAATTAATGGTTCAATATTTTCTGGAATAAGGAGTTGTTGATAAAACCTTATTTTATAAGCATTGTTGTTGAAGTGATTAAGTTGAGTGAACTTGAACTAGGGTTTGAAAAGATCATGAGTATCATTTTTATGTGAATATTGTTTTATAATCATTGTTTTTGAAGTGATTGAGTTGAGTGAACTTGAACTAGGATTTACAAATATCATGAGTATCATTGTTATGTGAGATTGATTGATAAGCATTGTTGGAAATATTTGAGTGAGTATTCATATGCTTGGACTAGGGTTTTTGAGAAAGGATTATTTCATTGAGTGATTGATTGAGTAGATTTTATTGAGCCTAGTCAAGTGGATGTGTTAAAGTGATAGTTCAAGTTCTATGAAATAAATTATTCTATATTCTGAATTAAGTTGAGATAGTGATTGAGAGTTGATGAGTGTGAAACATATTGAGTCTCTAATAATTCTCTATATGTTTATGTATTAAAAGAAATATTGAAAGTGATTGATAGTTTGTGAGTGTGAAGCATATTGAGTCTCTAACAATTCTTTATGTGTTTCTAGAAGAGTGATTGAAAGTAAATGAGCATTGTGATAAGTGTGAAGCATATTGAGTCTCTAAAAATTCTCTATATGTTTCTAAAAGAGTGATTGAAAGTGATTGAGATTTTGTGAGTGTGAAGTATATTGAGTCTCTAAAAATTATCTATATGTTTCTAAAGGAGTGATTGAAAGTAATTGAGCATTGTGGTGAATGTGAAGCATATTGAGTCTCTAACAATTCTCTTTATGTTTCTATGAAATTGGACAAGTTCTAGTGTGGAATTTTTGAGCATATTTGAGGTAAGTCTTTGAGAAGACTTGTGGAAATATTTGTGTGAGATTTTGTGGAAGCTTACAATACAGATTGAGAGTAGAATTGGATAAGTTCTAGTGAGGACTTATTGAGAAGATTTGGACAAGTTCTAATGAGGACTTGTTGAGAATATTTAAGACAAGTCTTTGAGAAAAATTATGAGTAGAGTTGATTGCTTGATTTGTTCAAACCTTGAGTTAAGGTTTGGGGTAGATCTAGAAGAGTTGATTTGATATTGAGTCAAGCTTTGTGATCAGGATTGAGAAAAAATATTGAGGATAGATTTGTGCTAGATCGAAGGAATGTGTTTATTTTAGATTAAAGGACAAATATTGAGGATATATTTTTGCTAGAACGAAGGACTATGTTTAGTGTAGATCAGAGGACATAGTTTGGTGTAAATTTGACGATGAGTTTGTGCCAGACCAAAAACATAGATTGAGCAGATTTGTGCTAGACCAAAGGACTATGTTTAGTATAGATTTGAGATAGATATTTGAATGTGATAAAGTATAGAGGATGAAAGTCTCCAGTGGATAGAGATCCATTAGCTAGGGCATTGAGTAAATGTGTCTTTAGTGGATAGAGATCCATTAGCTAGTGTAGTGGGGGCAGCAGTTCTTCTAGAATATCATTAGTCAGAGCTAAGGAGAAAGGAGTTATCCTATGGATAGAGATCCATGAACTTGATTAGGGTATTGGTGTCTCCTTTGGATAGAGATCCATAAATATTGTAATAGGGAAAGGATTCCCAAGAGATTGATTGAGAAAATTTTAGTGAAATATTTTCTCTATAGAGTAGCCCACATTGGGTGAACCATTTAAAATTGGTGTCTCTATTATGTGTGGTGATTTGTGCATTTATTTGATTAATGTTGTTGATATTGCTATCTATACATTGCATAATATTGATTGGTAAAGAAAAGTAAAAAGTGGTCTTATACTGTTCACCCCCCTGTCAGTATAAGCTTGTTCTTGAATTGGTATCAGAGTGGGTTCCTTCAAAAGAGTTTAATATCTTGAAGGAAAATATTTCAAAAACATAATGGATTCTAAGAATGTGTCCTCAAATAATTCAACTCCAATTTTTAACGGAAGTGATTATATATTGAAGTATGAGAAGTAAGGTTCACCTGATGGCACTTGGAAATGAAAATTGGGAAGCAGTTGAAAATGAATACATAACATTAGTTGATCCACCTACATATAAGGAAGGTAAGCTTCTACAACATTACAATTCAAAAGCAATAAATGCAATTTTGAGAGGTTTGCATAGAATAGAATCAATAAAATTTATGCATTGTAAATATGCAAAAGGAATTTGGGATAAGTTGCAAAGCATATATGAAGGAGATAAAAGTGTCAAAAAGGCAAAGATACGAAATATCAAAGGACAATTTGAATAATTAAGAATGAATAATGAGGAAAACATTAGTACTTATCTACTTCGGGTAGATGAGGTTGTTAATGCTATGCAAGGACTTGGACTTAATTTTGAAGAATCAGATGTTTGTGATAAGATCTTAAGATCTCTTCCAACAATATTTAGTGAAAATATTTTAGCTATAGAAGAAGCAAAGGATGGTGATTCTTTGAAAAGAGATATGTTACTTGGTATTCTCACAACCTTTGAGTTAAGAACAAAAGAGGAACCTAATATTTGGAAGGAAGCAACCTTCAAAGAAATTAAGAAGATGAAGGGTAAGAAGTCAAAATCGAGCAATGAGTCATCCAATGATGAAGAAGCTAATTATGGCAGAAGGAATAAGGATTCAAGAAGATTTAAAGATGCAAAATCTTTTAGATGTTTCAATTGTGGAAAGTATTGTCACTATGCAACTAATTGTCAAGAAGCTAAAAATAACAATGATGAAGAAAAATAAGATCACAAGAACAAGGAATCAAAAAAATATAGGCACCAAAAGAAAGGTAAGGATGGACAAGGTAGACAAGGAAAGAAGTTATTTCAAAGACAAAAGAGGAGCTACTATGCATACAAGGCAAGTAAGTACTCAAGTGATAGTGATAATAGTTTTTCATATAATGATAAAGATGAAGTCCTATTTTTGATTGAAGAAAAAGAAGTCAAGAAAAGGTCACCAATAATTCTCAAGTGTTTTAGATGTGGTAATTTTGGACATCTTGAAGATAGTTGTACAAGGAATGGTTTCAATTTCAGTGATGATGAATATGAGGATGCATTTGAAAGACCAGAAGAGAATATTCTAATGGTACTAGAAGAAGAAGAAGATCATCCTATAGGAGATAAGTCAAAAGAAAATAAAGATGCTGACAAAGGCAAAAAAATAGAGGAAGTATCAAAAAAAGAGTTGATCTTGAGGGAGAACTTATTTATGCTCTTAAAAATTTAAAGAAGATAAGAAAGAAAAACTCCCAACTTGAATTTCAATTCCAAGAATGTGATGAAGAGAGAGGAAATCTTATAGAGGATCTAAACAAGTCAATGGCTAAGACAAAGAAGTTCAAGGATAAGTTAGAAGCAAAGGTCTTAGAATGTGAAAACTTAGAACAAGAAGTAGCTCTACTAAGGGAAGAGTTAGAAAAGTCCAAGGATAAGATACACAAGTTTGGAAAGATTTCAAAGAATTTGGATAAGATGATCAAGGTACAAAGAAGGTCAACAAACAAAATAGGTCTTGGTTTTGAACAGGCTCAAAAGAAACAAGAAGAAAATTCAACCTCAAGTTCTTTAGAAGAAGAAACTTTAGAAGAAGACAATGTAAGAGAAAGTGAGGCTTCTAAGGATGAGTTGGCTAATAGAAAGTTAAACAAGGAAAGGAACAATGCACAAAGAAGAAATAGATGGAACATGAACCAACATAGAGAAAAAAAGACTAAGAGACCAATGAGGTCAAGGCAAGGAAATTTCAATGGAAGATGTTTCTCATGTCATAGATTTGGGCACATGGCTTCATAGTGCAAGACACATGAAAGACAAGAATATGGGAACTTCATAAATAAGAAAATTTTCCATGGGTATTGCTACTCATGTAATCAGTTTGGTCACAAGGCAATGAATTGCAAGGTACATAACAAGAACATAGATGGCTTCACTAGGAGAAATCCCAAGACATTTGCACCTCCAAGGAATAATAACATTAAGTGTTATAAGTGCAATAATGATGGACATACAACAAAGTGGTGTAGATCAGACATTCCAGAACCAAGCATGAACATGAACAGGAACATGAACAGGAATATGGGTATGAACATGACCAAGAACAAGAACAGGAATAGGAATATGTATATGGACATGAACAGGAATAGGAATAAGGACATGAATAAGAACATGAATATGGAAAGGAATAGGAACATGGACATGGATAGGAACAGTCAAAGGAATCAGAAGGATCAAATGAGAAGGAAAGAGGACAAAGGTAAAGACCAGTGCTTTCTAGGAGTAGAAATACTCCCACCCCAGAATTAACCACCTCAAGAGGAGGTGGGGGAGGGGCTAAGCTAAGAGACTCATTATTAGACTTGAGCCCCAAAGGTGACCCTTTGCCATTGATGTCAAAGAGGGAGATATTTTAGTAAGGGGGAGAGATTTGGTTTAAGAAGAGCACATTGATTTAGGGGAAGCAATGTACCAAGGGGAGTAGAACAAGAAGAAGGTTAAGTTTTTGGTAAAAAGAATTTGGGTTGCCATCAATGACAAAGGGGGAGGTTGTTGGACATTTTGAGTAGAAAAGTTGTCATTGATGTCAAGAGTGAGTGGTCATTAATGATAGGCTTTCAGCACTAGTCAGTGGCAGTTCTAGTGGGCAACATCAGTTTCAGGTTCTCTAGTTTCAGTTGACCAAGACCCGGTTCTAGGAAGTCAGATGAGGTCCAAAGGGCAAAGAAGAGGCCCAAAAAAATAATATTATAATATTAAAAAGGAGATTTAAATTAATTATAAATTAATTAATATAATTTTATTATAAATTAATTTATTAATTAATTTAATTAACTCTTATGTTACTTAAGTTAATTTTAATTTAATTATAAATTATTTTTTATTAATTTAAATAAACCCTAAAAGGGTTATAAAGCAAAGTTTATAAATCAAAATTTTAAATTTGATTTGAGCGTCGACATATTATAAACATCAAGGCACTACATATAAATCAAGGCAAAAACCTTTGCCTTAGTTCTAACTCTCCATGCAATAATTAATTTGAATGCCCCTAAGTGAAAAACATGTGCAGAAGAGGAAGCAACAATTCTTGTTTGAAAAGAATTTGATGGAAGAGAAGGGACAAGTAGGAGCTAGGCTCCACTCACATTGCACAAGTGGCATGTAGCATAGCTGGCTACAATGGAAGGAGATAAGATGCTTGTTGGTAGGATGAATGTTCAAAAACTATGGGGTTCATTTTTGCAAAGAGGAAGGTCTTTGTTATTTTTGAAGTGATGCGTAGCACAGGGAACAATGGGAGGATAGTACCTTCCCTTTCCCATGGGAGCACCTAGCCCACATGGTGGGCTAGCACCTTGGTAAGGCACTTGGTGGTAGAGAGGTTTCGGGATCAAAATCCATCGAGGCCCTTTTGGTAGTTGAAGAGGTATGCACTGACGTCATATGCTTGGTTGCTTGATTAATTTTAGGGTTGCTTTATTAATTTCGAAGATGCTAAAGTTTGAAAAATAAAAATATTTTTGTGCCTTGTAAAGTTTATTTTGCCTAAATAAAATTGATGATTAAGTGTTGTTGAGGGAGATAAAAGGGTAGGCAATTATTTTTTCTGAAGGGATATTTTTGAAAGTTTGATTAATTAAATTGGAGATTATAAGGAGCATCTTGAGTGATTATTTTTATGTGTAATTTGATGATTGCTAATTTCAAGAAGGAGTAATAAGGTGTATTTGGGATTGATTATTTTTGTGTTTGAAAAATATTTGAAAGAGAGTTAGTGTGATATTTATCATCTAACTATTGAAATTGGCAAAGGAGAAAATTGTGATTGAGACAGGTTTTTCTAAGGGCACTTCTACATCAAATAAAATGTATGGGCATATATTCTTAGTGAGTGATTGTTGAATGTTGTGAATGCAAAGTTGGAGTGAAAATGATTGTTTGGTGAGAATTGTTGAGTGTGCTTTGAATTAATGCTTCAAGGTTTTCTAAAATAAAGATTTTTTGATAAAACCTTATTTTATAAGCATTGTTGTTGAAGTGATTAAGTTGAGTGAACTTGAACTAGGGTTTGCAAAGATCATGAGTATCATTATTATGTGAATATTGTTTTATAAGCATTGTTTTTGAAGTGATTAAGTTGAGTGAACTTGAACTAGGGTTTGCAAAGATCATGAGTATCATTGTTATGTGAGATTGATTGATAAGCATTGTTGGAAATATTTGAGTGAGTGTTAATATGCTTGGACTAGGGTTTGTGAGCAAGGATTATTTCATTGAGTGATTTATTGAGTAGAGTCGATTGAGCCTAGTCAAGTGGATGTGTTAAAGTGATATTTCAAGTTCTATAAAAAAAATTATTCTATATTCTGAATTAAGTTGAGATAGTGATTGAGAGTTGATGATTGTGAAATATATTGAGTCTCTAAAAATTCTCTATATGTTTATGTATTAAAAGAAATATTGAAAGTGATTGAGATTTTGTGAGTGTGAAGCATATTGAGTCTTTTTAAAAATTATCTATATGTTTATAGAAGAGTGATTGAAAGTAATTGACCATTGTGATAAGTGTGAAGCATATTGAGTCTCTAAAAATTCTCTATATGTTTCTAAAAGAGTGATTGAAAGTGATTGAGAGTTTGTGAGTGTGAAGCATATTGAGTCTCTAACAATTCTCTATATGTTTCTAAAAGAGTGATTGAAAGTAATTGAGCATTGTGGTGAATGTGAAGCATATTGAGTCTCTAAAAATTCTCTTTATGTTTCTATGAGATTGGAAAAGTTCTAGTGTGGACTTGTTGAGCATATTTGAGGTAAGTATTTGAGAAGACTTGTGGACAAATTTGTGTGAGCTTTTGTGGAAGCTTATAATACATATTGAGAGAATAATTGGATAAGTTCTAGTGAGGACTTATTGAGCAGATTTGGACAAGTTCTAGTGAGGACTTGTTGAGCAGATTTGAGACAAGTCTTTGAGAAGACTTGTGAGTAGAGTTGATTGTTTTATTTGTTCAAACCTTGAGTTAAGATTTGGGATAGATCTAGCAGATTTGATTTGAGATTGAGTCAAAAATTTTTATAAGGCTTGAGGATAGATATTGAGGACAAATTTGTGCTAGACCAAAGGACTATGTTTAGTGTATATCAGAGGATAGAGTTTGAGGATAGATTTGTGCTATACCTAAGGACTATGTTTAGTGTAGATCAAAGGATAGAGTTTGGTGTAGATTTGAGGACAGGTTTGTGCCAAACTAGAATAAAAAATTGAGCATATTTATGCTAGACCGAAGGACTATGTTTAGTATATACTTGAGATAGAGCTTTGAAGGTGAAAGAGTATAGAGGATGACAGTCTCCAGTGGATAGAGATCCATTAGCCAATACAGTGAGGACAGGTGTCTTCAGTGGATAGAGATCCATTAGCTAGTGCAGTAGGGGCAGCGGTTCTTCTTGAAGATTACCAGTCAGAGCTAAGGAGAAAGGATTTCTCCTATGGATAGATATCCATAAAATTTATTAGGATATTGATGTCTCCTTTGGATAGATATCCATAAACATTGTAATAGGGAAAGGATTTCCAAGAAATTGATTGAGAAAATTTTAGTGAAATATTTTCTCTATGGAGTAACTCACATTGGGTGAACCACATAAAATTGGTGTCTCTATTGTGTGTGGTGATTTGTGTATTACTTTGATTACTACTTTTAATATTGCTATCTATAAATTGCATAATATTTATTGGGAAAGAAGAGTAAAAAATGATCTTATACTATTCACCCCCCTCTTAGTATAAGCTTGTGTTCTTCACTAGTTTCAAGAGAAAGGGAAATTTTTCTATAGCCATGGTTGTTAGCTATGGCTAATAGAGCTAGATACTTTAAGCATCCGTGGCTAGGGTTTGATGCTCATTTCCTTCCATTTTAGTAGTATATTTCCATTTCTAGTTATGCAAATAGGTTAATCTAGCTTAGATTAGTCTTCATTTACACATTTGCATGGTTAATTCTAGGATTTAGAGGTAGATTTGCTTCCATTTCTTTGTAATTAGAAATTTAGACTAGTTTTATGTTTTTCAAGTTCTAATGACTAATTGGGCTTCTTGATTTTTATATTTCATGCTTTATTTACATGCTTTACAGTAATTTAATGATTTCTTGCATATCTTCATAGATTTATATGCTTTATTGCTTTCTTTATCATTGATTTATGCAATTGTCCATCAAAAGCCTCATCAAGAGAGGCCTCCTTTGTCATTAACTCCTTTCATGTTGTTTCTTGAATGTAGGGTTTACATGACCTATTCATTTTCAAGGCATTCAAGGTAGCATATGCCTCCAATCATGTGAGAAGAAGGCTATATTTGGCCTTGAGCAGTTCGTGTACCTTCTAAAAAGTCTATGAATTACACCTCCCCCTCGTTTAGAGGGTCTTCAATATTGTATCAATTATATCAAAATTGAGTATCCCTAAGAGGGACGTATATGTAATTTGGATATGGTAAAGTTTTAATAAAAGGAAACCCTATTTTCTTGTTAAATTCATTATTGTCCATTATTTATTGCTTTAATGCTCAATTTCAACTAATGCACTAGTAGGGTGTATGCTCTTTAGATCATCACAAATGGTGATAAGGGTGAAAAACTCGCAAATTCTATAAGAACTATTGGATTTTTAATTTTTTTAATTGTAGGTGTTAGCCACGATTGACAGTCATGGTGCACAATCTCAATCGTGCTTGACAGCCACAGCTAGCAGAAGATCAAAAAAGTAGACAATAATCGACTTGTCTCTCCATCAGATGAAGAATATAGGTAACCCTGATCCTCTGTAATTTTTTAGCTTGTTATTTTTATTGTTGTAGGTAATTAGAAAACCTAGAGAAATAGTAAAGTGAATGAATTTCAATGCAATTTTTATGCTATCTGTTAGTTGTGGCTAGCTCTGTTAGTTGCACCTATCAAACGTGGCTAAATTATTAGCCTATGGCTCCATACCAAGACCAACATTGTTACGTGCAGTTCTATCCCACAACTATCAAAGAACATATGTTTGTAGTGTTTGCCTATGGTGGCTTGATCAAAGTCCAATTAGAGCATTTTACCTACATTCTCTTAAAATCATTCAAATAATTAGATGCATATTTCTAAATATTAAAATGCTTTTATCATTAGGCATATAGGAAAGAGCATTGTATGCTTGGTGTTGCATTTTCTCCTTTTCACAAAGTATAAAATAAACACACTGTTGGTCAAATATCTGCCTAATCAATAAACACTACAATTATGCACCCTAGATATGACCAACATTGAAAGGTCAGAGGAAAGAAATGTTCTTCGTGCCAATCTCCAGAGAGGACTAGTTCCCGAACTAATTCTAAAACTTGTAAAGGACTAAGGATGTAGGAAATAAATTGTAAATAACAAAAAGAAATGGGAAATATGGCCATAGGCCAAAGTGCAGAATTGGTGTTAGACTAACTAGTAGGAAAAAACCCAAGCACAAAATATCATTCACACAAGAAATAACTAGAGAATAAATTTGTGATCTTACAGAAATAACTCTCAAAGGATCACTTCGGCATTCACTCTCTTACTAGCAATATTCAAATCCAATCTCAGAATTTAAATTTAACAGCAAACAAGAAGAACAAATGTGAAAAATAAGTGCATAATACAGAAAGCAACTATATGCAAAACCACTTATAAATTCAAAAGTTTGATGCCTTGTATTAATGTAGAGAGCTTGGAGATATCTCTTGCAAATTGTCCAACCTCCTTTACAATGGAAATTTGATTAGTATTTATAGAGGTTTTTGCCTCTTTAATTTAATACATATGAGGGAAGAATGTCTGAGAATCAAAGACAAAATCAGCAAAATCCTCCTTGAATTCTTGGAAAATACATTCGCCAGGGGAACAAATTCCTGAAAATTCAAACTTCAGACAAAGGTGTGTCTGTTAGGAGAAAATATTAAATTATTCGGATTGCCTCTAATACATTGGAAATCATGAAGGCTCATTTCCCTTCGCCTTCATATTCATTATCCATAAAATGGAATAACTGATAGCGGCCTTCATTTAATGCCAAATTCAACATCTTGACTAAAGTTCCATTCTTTTGATTTATCTTTGCCCTTCAGACATATGTGATCTTGATACAAATAGGTTCACCCAATTCAAGGGCGAATGGTACGTTAACCCCTAAAGGAAGGCAAACATGATTTTCTATCGTTTCTAGGTGTTTCACCCATAAGAGAGGTGAACGATGTGTTCAGACCTCGACTAGGGCAAATGTAATTTGATTTAAGCACATGCACTAAGTGGTTCACCCATAGGAGAGGCGAACGGTGTGTTCGCCCCTCAACTAGGGAAAATGTAATTTGATTCTAACGTATAACTGCTCTTGGCGATGCCAAGGCACGTTCACCCCTAAAAAGGGCCAACAACCTATTTGCCCCTAAGGGAGGGTGAACGCAATTTGGCACCTTTTAATTTTTCTTCATTCTGCTTTCAAACTAATTCACCCTTAGAAAGGGTGCAAGGGATGTTCACCCCTAAGGAAGGGCGATTTTACTTCAAATTTTTTATGAAACTCATTATCTCCATTGTTTTGGACTTCAAAGGACATCTCCCCATTAATCATTAAATACATTAGATTTCAGAAAATTGTTTCAACTTAATGATGCATAGTCGTTATACCATCATTAATTCTCAATGAATCTGTCAATCCATGGCAGTGTACAAGGCTATCTGCGAGAGAAGAAGTGAAACAGCTATAACTTAGGTCAATCTAGGGCAACAAGTCTTTATTGGTGGAACCGATTTTGTGGGGGTTTTGGAACATTCCTATCTCTAAATTGCATGAATTAAATCTTAATCTAAGTTGCAGAATTGGAAACTAATCACTAACTACAGAAATGAAGTCCTAATTACAATTACAGAATGAGACCTAATTATATTACAGAATTAACAGTTGCAGAATTGAAAGTCTGATCCTAATTGCAGAAAGGAAATCTAATTATTTTTGTAGTAATTAAAGTCTAGATCTAATGTGGAAATAAAAACTATCAAAATTTTGTAACAGAAGGTTGTCAATCTTCTGTTCAGATTTTGACAGCAAAACACAAAAATGCAAGAAATTACTGAAAAACAGTAAATTCTAGAAATAACAACCTGAAAATAAAGTGGAAACTTTTCTGAAAGTAAGATTGCAACTAAAAGCTTTAAGCACAAGATTAAAATTAGCATAAATAAACTAATACTGCAATTATTGTCAACTATTTACAAGCAATTTGACATAACAAGTTCTAGGACTCATTCTGCTGTAGCAAAATCAGAATAAAAACCTACTTTGTTAGTCCTCCTCCTAGGTCTGGAAGTGGCCAGCCTCTTTGTCCAGAAGAAGGTGTAAGTCTCTCTCTTTTTCTAAATCTTAATCACACTCATTTACAAGTAATTTGAAATAGAACTAGTGCACTTTATTGATCAAAAGACATGATTACAAGAATTCTGCTGAAAAACTGTTATAGGACTGTAACAGTCAATTTCTAGTTATACTCTGTATTTTCTGCTAGCTTCCTTACTCTATTTTCTATCTATCTTCTATTACTACTAGGCTCAACCTGAACGGGAGTAATATTTATAGCTATCCTATGATCTGATTACAAACAAAGAATATCTCAAAAGATCTAATCCTACAATGCTGCAACAAATTTTGGTTTTATCCTAGAAGAGGACTAAAACCTGATCTTTCCCTTAATGATGGCTTTGGTCGGCAATGACGGCAAAGACAGATGGAAGATATTTCTCTTTACTTTTTCCAACCTTTATTTCCATTTTCCCGGCTTCAAAAATCGGTCAAAAGGTCAAAAACACATTATGTTCTTCATTCCGAAGATAAGTGGCTTCATTCCGAAGACAGTGCAGTTTTCATTCCGAAGATCGCTCATTTCGAAGATACTGCATTCTCATTCCGAATATCGCTCATTCTAAATATATTGCATGCTTCATTCCGAAGATCCTCTTATTCCGAAGACGCTGCATTCTTCATTTCGAAGATCTTGTTCATTCCGAAGATACTGTGTTTCTTCATTTCGAAGATATCTGTTCATTCCGAAGATACTTCGGAATGAACAAATGTATGATTTTCCATTGATTTCTTCTGCATCTCTTAGGTGGGTTATCTCCTAAGATCAAATTCTAATGGTCTTCATCCATTTTCTTATGTGAATTCCATGCCTTGCTATTTATGGACAGCTGGCTGGAATTTACATGGGAAAGACCAGTTTTTGCTGCACATCAACAGTTTGCTTGCACTGTTGCCAGATTTAGGTGAAGTAAATGCTTGAAATAAATAAAAATATGATTAGTGAAATGTTGCTATTATTCTAACCATATCCCATTGTAGCAAATCATAACAAAAAGAACACAAAACTATGCAAAAAGCTGTAAAATCAGCATATAATATTTCAAATACATTGATCATGCAAAATGGTTAATATACAACATATTAAATCAACTTAACATATCAGATAAAACATAAGAGTTTATAGGCATTTTTAGTGTACAAACCATGTTATGATTGAGGCATTTCCAGGCCTCATCATTTTCCCCCCAACTTATATTAATGCATGCCCTCATGCATTCTGTTGGGCTATGGAATCACATATGTCCATGTTTAGATTCCATGACCTGTAGAATAACTTCTTGCCTATGTAATATCCTCTGTTTTCCTGAATGTTTCTGAGCCAATCTTCAAATTGTTCATCAGGCTGGGCATCTTCTTCAAAGTAAAATGGAACTGGAGTAATGATGGTTGGAGGCCTGAACCTGAGACCTATCCAGTTATGTTGCATGATCTGGATCAGTTGGACTACACCTTCTGCTCTTCTTCTAGACCACTCTAGATTGATGGGGGAGATAGGTTCTCTTTTTCTTAAAGACATGGAAAGTTCATTCCATCTGTCTCTGCATACTGACAATGCTGGGAAGAAATTGTGATCACAAAAATTGTTAAATCTGGTTACACAGTCCCTCAAATTGTTCAAGTACATTCTCTTAATATCATCCCTGTTCATCATTGAGAAGTGCTACTGAGTGATATTTAGGTGATTTTGCTGGATTGCTCTGACTAACAACTCAGCCCTTGTTTCAATCACTTTATTCTGCCTTTTCTCATGATCCCAATAAAGCTGATTTTGCACAGTAGACATGAATGCTCTCAACTGAACATCTCCAATGTATATTTGAGGATGAGAGTCAACTTCCTCTGGAATGAAGAAACTATGCAAAAACAGTTCACACAAAATATTTTTTTGCTCAAAAGGACTGTCAAAATATGCCTCTAGAAAATCTTCAATAGTGTCCAATTTGTATGGAAGGTTTGAAGTAATCCTCATGACCTGCCATCTAAGGTATTTTTCCTTCAAAATAAGGCTGTAAAATCTGGCTGGCAGTCTAAATTGGAATAAAAAATTAGCAATTTGGCACAATTCAGATACCTTTTCTTTCAATGCCTAAATTTCTGTGTCCTTGGATTCTAGTTGTTTTGCTTCTAGTTTGAATTTTTTAGTTTTATTGGCAAGCTGTTCATATCTAATCATCCAGCTAGCTATGTCTGCATTGTACTGCTCTAGGGACACAGTATTAGGTGGTCTTACTACAGGGGGGATCCTAGGCAATAGATTTATCTGAACTTCTTTTTCTGACACTTCTACTGGATGTTCATCTGTCAATATCTCTACTTGCACCCCCTTATTTGCTATTTATATGGGGTTGTCATCAGATAGTATTTCTACTTGTACCCCCTTATCTGCTATTTCTACTGGAAGTGTAACAAGTTGAAATGCAGGGACCTCTGTAGGAGTACTTAATTGAGAATTTTCTTACTGTTGGGACTGTTTCTGTGTTGGTGGTTTATTTTCAACATCTTCTGAAATATTTCTCACCATTTTTGAAGCATCTTCAGAACAAGAAGGCACTTCTTCAGAATGAATAGGCAATTCTTCAGAATGAAGGAGTGCTATTTCAGGATGAACTTCTATGTCTGCCTCAACAGAGTCATCTGCTCTTGATAAACCCAGAAGCAATTGAACCAAATTATCTTCATCATGGGACATAGCTGGCTGTTTTTCAGATTGTGACAACAACAATTGTTTTAGTTCTACCACTTCCTGCTGAAGTTCTGTAATTTTTCTTTCTTGCATCTCAATGATGCTTTCTTTCTCTGTGATCCATTTGGTCTGTGTTTTGACAACACTTCTTTCTGCCCTCAGCTGCTCAGTGATGTCTTCCACTTCTATTTTTGCTTCAGAAGTTGATGCAGACAAATCAGTTGCAGTTGGCTGTTCAACCAAATTTTCTTCTTCTACTGCAATAGTTTGTTCTTGTTCAGGAGGCTTTGTGAGACTGTCTATAAGGGCATCTACCATATATGTATCCTGTTGAACTGTAGCCTCTTCCAAACCAACTTGCTCAGTTTATGCCTCAGCTATCTGTTCAGGGAATTCTGGAAAGTTATCAGATGCTGGTTGTATTTCTGTGACATCTGGGCTACTTGGTCTATCTTCTTCCTCCATGACCTGTTCTGTAGTTTCTTTCAAATGGATTCTTGTAGACCTCCTAGTTCTAGATGCAAATTTCTTCTTTTTGCTCTATTTTATGGTGACAGCAGGGGTCATGGGGTTAGTTTTTGATGCCTCTATTTCCCTTGTTTCACTTCTCTGCTCTGATAAGTCAGTTGCAGCTTCAGCAAACCGAAATTTCTTTTGTTTTTCTGCTCTGTTGCTAGTTTCATATCCTCTTCTCTTTTGTCTCTTAGCCTATGAAGTTGATGGTTCAGGAGCAATGTTTTTTGCTGCTGTTGTGGGGTGTAGTTCTGTAACAACTTTAGGGGCACCTTCTGCAGCTTCTTCTACAGCATCCTCTGTAACATTTTTTGCAGCAAATTCTACAATACTTTATGCAGTAGCTATTTCCTCTTCTGCAGCAACATCAATAGTATTTGGCTCTTCTTTTTCCTCACTTTCATCCCCAAAAATGACATCATTTAGGTTAGAGTAAAACCTGTCAAAACTCCTAGGGTTTCCTCTAAAATGATGTTGGCAAATTAATTTAATAAGGCCATGATGGCGAAGGCTTCCTTTACCCTCCTGATATATTTTTGCCATGTTCTTTAACTCTTGATACAAATACAGGGGAAGATTTACCCTAACTTTTGGTTGTTGTCTACCATGTCTGAGATGGTTCAAAATTCGTAGATGATGCCCTGACAATAGCACATACTGCCCTTCACAGGTCAAAAACTTAATCACCCAGGTGGCTACTTCATCCCAGGGTTCCTGTAGGCTGGCCCTTTTTAACCATTTGCATGTGTTGTTATGGGTTAAGTATTCAGGTTCTCTATCGTTTTCTTCTATGAACTGATTAACTACATTTGCCAATGTGTTCTTGCCAGATCTAGTAATTGAAATTCCCTCTAATGGCAGCTCTATAATCTAACTTAAAATTTTAGGGCTTACCTCAATAGACATGTCGTTGACATGTGCTCGGTTATTTCTGAACGTATGGGCAAACATGCCAGCTAAATCTTCAGAAGACCCATTGAATTTATCCAAAAATGTCATAAATCCTCCGTCTTCAAAAATTTGCACAACTGCCAAATTTTCTTGGAGGTAATTGGTGTCTGTAGGCTTTGTTCTGATATTTCGCCCCATTTTTCTCTGTTTAAAAATTGTACACTGCGGCTGCTGTTCTGCTGTAAGATTTTTGATTGTTTTCTATTGCAAATTTGTAGAGTTTTAAGTTAGAACCCTCGTTGCCCTGTTTCTCGTCTTCTTCTTCAAAATGAGTCGTATTCTATGCACTGTACCTCGCAACACGTCTTCAAAAAGAAGGATGGCACACATATCTACTTCTGCACTGTACACCTGTTCATTTATAATTGCATGGATGTCCTTGCCGTCAGATCCACCTCATTAGTTTTTCAGATTCTCACGTGCATGTTAATTGACATTAAAAACTGGTGGCATATGGTTGCAGATTCTCTCGTATTTCCAATGAGTGCAAAAACAGACCATGTGCTGATTGACACGTGTCCCTTCTTCGCATGCAATTAAGAAAAAATATTGATTTTGTCGGACCTTATTTTTTTGATGCCACGTGGAAATGCTCTTTTCGAAAATGCAAACAAAATTTCATTTCGAAGATTATGACTTCATTCCGAAGACAAGTCTTCATTCTAAAGACAAATCCTCATTCCGAAGATTATGACCTCATTCCGAAGACAGGTCTTCATTCCGAAGACAAATCCTCTTTGCAAAATTTTTATTTTGAAGATATATCTTCATTCCGAAGATCAATCCTCATTTCGAAGATTAATCCTCATTCCGAAGATCAAGCTGTGTTGTGAATCGTCATTCCGAAGACAGACCCTCATTCCGAAGATGATGCAGCAAGTCATCATTCTGAAGACCAAGTTTCATTCTGAAGATAATTTCATTCCGAAGATAATACAGCAGGTATTGTTTTTGGCATTCTTGTTCCGAAGATTAGGCAGAAATCAATATTTTTATTCTCAAAACATGTTTTTAAGTATGCCAAATCTTATGAATACCTTTTATGCTAATGGTTAATTGTCACATACTATATACCAATCATTTTACAATGAAAAAAATGTAAGAAATATATACCTGATAAAAATAGTTAATGCCAGTTTTGAAGAATGACTGCTTTTGTTGATATTCTCCTGAGATTTTCTGCAACATTTCAAAACAAGTGCACTAGGTGAATTTGTACAATGATGGTTCAAAAATTTCTCAAGGTTATGCATGCCAGAAAACTGGTTTTCATGCACACCAACTCAGTAGTGCCTTAAGAAAAGGTTTTCACTGCTGGGTTATTCATTTTTCTCTCCTTTTTTTTTTTTTCTTGATTTTCCCTCTTTTTTTTTTTTCTTTTAACCTCTCATTTTCTCTCTTTTTTTTTTCTTTTTTTTTTCTTGATCCTGACTATGCCCATGGAGGAATTTCATGATTTCCCCTAAAACCATGCCCATGGAGGAATTCATACTTAGAATTTATTCATCTTTTTTTTTTGTTTTCTATTTTTTTTATTTTTTTGTATTTTCTATTTTTTCTTGAAATCCACTGATCATGTTGATTGTTTTGAAGTGGAAGAAGGATTCTCTTCCACCTGTTGTGTATCCAAACTATAAATTTGCTACAAGAATTCTTCTTTAGTCAGAGGTGTATGGTATACCCTGAGGCGATGTCCATTCACTACCAACTTTCTTTGTGACCCATCAATGGGGGATAAACGAGCTACTCCATTGTTAAATACCTCTTCAATCTAGTAAGGTCCCAACCATCTAGTTCTCAATTTTTTAGGGAAGTCTTCATATTGAGAATCGAACAGTAAAGCCCAATCTCCTTGTTGAAGTTTCCTCTGCTGAATGTGACTATCATGCCACAGCTTCCTCTGCTCCTAAATTACCTTAGTTTGGTGCAGAGCATCCAATCTAAGTTCATCCAATGCATTCAGTTGTAGAATCCTGTCTGTCTGTGCCTGCGACAAGTCAATTCCAATTTCCAGTGTTGTGCGCAATGTTAGTAGCTCAAATTCAATAGGTAAGAGAGGCTTTTTACCAAAGACTAGTTCATAAGGTGTGAATCCAGTAGTGGACTTCCAAGTAGTATTGTAGGCCCAAACTGCTTCAGGTAGTTTTTCTAGCCAATTTTTCCTATGAAAAGCTATTGTTTTTGTCAAGATGCGTTCTAGTTCCCTGTTTGTTACTTCAACCTGGCCATTTGCTTGTGGGTGGTAAGGTGATGATTTCCTATGTTTGATTTCATATAATTTTGTAAATACTTTTATGACTTTGGATGCAAATTGGGGTCCTTGGTTTGTGGTGATAGACCGTGGAGCTCCAAATCTCTGAAAAATCTGAGTATACAAAAAATCAGCTACTTTCTCTTCACGAGCATGCTTGAAAGCATGCACCTCTACCCACTTTGTCAGGTAATTAGTGCATACTATAATATGCACCTTTCCTTGAGAAGGTGGATCAATAGGTCCTACAAAATCAAGCCCCCACCTCTCAAATGGTTCTAAAACCATTTGAGGCTGCAGTGGCATCTCATTTGTATGAGTGGGTTTCCCCATTCTTTTGCATGCATCACAATGCCCGATGTACTTTTTCACATCCTTGTGAAGAGATGGCCAATAATATCCTATCCCCAAGATTTTTCTAATTGTGCTTTTTACGGAATAGTGTCCACCTGAGGGTTCATCATGACAAGCTCTAAGGATATCATACACTTCATCCTTTCGGATGCACCTACATAACACATGGTCAGGACTGCACTTAAAAATCATACCCTTAATCCATTCAAAATAAGAAATCTGTTTGATCAATTGTTTTTTTTGTTTTGAAGTAAAATGTGGAGGAACTTTCCCTGTGACCAAATAATTGGCTATATCTGCAAACCAAGGTGATTGAACTGATATAGCAAATATTTTTTCATTAGGAAAAGTGTCATCAACTAATTCCCCTTCATCTATGTTCTGCAACCTTAGCTTTTCCTGGTTTGTTGATTATGGTGATATCAAATTCTTGCAGCAACATCAACCAACGAATAATTCTTGCACTTACCATAGGTTTATTCATCAAATACTTAATGGCTGTATGATCTGTGTGAATAAATATTTGATAACCTGTGATATAATGCCTGAATTTGTTGATGGCATAAATTACTGCTAGGAATTATTTTTCAGTTGTTGTATAATTTTTCTTTGCTCTTGTCAAGTTTTTGCTAATGTTGTAGATGGTATAATGTTCACCATTATCAATTTGTCCTAATGCTTCTCCAATTGCTGTATTGGAGGCATCAGTCTGAATGTGAAATGGTAATGTCCAATTAGGTCCTCTGAGCATAGGCGAAGTTATCAATTTCTCTTTCAGAGCTTCAAATGCTTCCTGACACTTCGTAGTCCAGGAGAATTCAAAATCTTTAGTCAATAAGGCAAACATAGGAATGGCTATTATACTAAAGTTGGGAATAAACCTGCGGTAAAAACCAATGTGTCCTAGGAAACTTCTGACATTAGTCTGAGTTTTAGGAGGAAGGAGATTCTTGATAATTTCAACTTTCTTTGGATCAACTTGGATCCCTTCGAGATAGATGTGATGACCAAGAACTATCCCTTCCTTCATCATCATGAAGCATTTATCCGGATTTAAGGATAAGTGGTATGTTTCACGGCGTGTTAAGACTTTATCAAGATTTTCCAATGTAAAATCAAAAGTTTGTCCACATACTTGTGAAATCATCCATGTGAATTTCAACACTTTTGGTGGTCGGATCAGCAAAAATTGCTAGGACTGCTCATTGAAAAGTTGTTGGGGCATTACACAAACAAAAAGGTAAAACCCTATAGGCAAATGCTCCCCATGGACATGTAAAAGTTGTCTTTTCTTGATCTTCAAGTGCAATCTGAATTTGATTATATCCACTAAATCCATCAAGAAAACAAAAGTATCTTTTCCAGATAAGAGTATCTAACACTTGATCTATGAAAGGTAATGGAAAATGGTCTTTGTATGTCACCTTATTCAATTCTCAGTAGTCTACACATACTCTCATTTTTCCATTTTTCTTAGGAACTATTACCAATGGAGAAACCCATTGGCTATTAGAAATTGGGTAAATGAATCCTACTTCCAGGAGTTTTTCAAATTCTTATTTCACAATATCTCTTAAGGTAGGATTCAATATTCTTTGAAATTGTCTGACTGGCTTGACTTCTTCAGTATAGATTCTATGGGTACATGTATCAGGATGAACTCCTGACATATCTTTGTAGTTCCAAGCAAAAGCATGAACATGCTTCGTCAAAACAACTATCAATTTTTCTTCCTCTTCCCTAGTAAGCTGGTGTAGATGTTCAAAAATTTGCCTGGCTGGACTTCTATTTGTTTTGTATTTAGAAGGACTGAATTCACTCCTTCATACTTGGTGTTTAAGGTATTAAGAGGACATTTTTGAGATGGGAGAAACAAAGCAGTTTTTGTTTCATTGCTACTTGAGGGAAGCATTTCTTGTATGGAACAGTGAGAAGGAAAAATCAGATGATGGTGCCATCCATGTGGTAGTGAAACAGAGTTTCCCTGTGATAGCACAGATGATACATCTTCAAATTTTTGATTCTCCTCATTACTTATCAATTGTTGGATATTTGTTGCTTCCCCTTCTAAACCTTGTTCATGCAGAACATTCATCAGGATTGTTTTATTTTCTAAGTTTTCTGTGTCACTGAGGTCTTCTCTGTGTTCTCTTACTACTAAGGTAGCTAGTGTAGAAATGACCTCTTCGGTTCCTCATCCGAGTCGGAAAACCATAACCGACCTAAAAATTTGCTAGATGGTTTTGCAGGAGGATATAAAGAAATTTGTTTCAGCTCAATACCATTTAAAATAGTCATATTTCCAGATCTGCAGTCTATGAAGGCTGCTGCAGTTGTAAGCCAAGGTCTTCCCAGAATAATGGGATATCCATGTGCTAAATTTCTTGGTCGTAAAACCAAAAAATCTGTAGGGAATTCCCAAGAAGAAACTTCTATAGGGACATCTTCAATGATTCCTTCGAGTTTTGCAACCGACCTATCGACCATTTCTAAAAGCTGTAAATGTGGGGCTGAGATGTTTGAGTTGTAATTGTTCCATTGTATATTTAGTCATGACATTTATTGCAGCTCCTAGATCCACTAAAACATTTGATATTGGTACTGAACCTATGGTGATTGTGATAACTGGGCTTCCTGGATCACTATACTTTGGAGGTAGTAGTTTTCCAGATAAGAGATCAGCTATCTTCCCTTCAACCTGCACAGTCTTGGGGAATGCTTTCTTCTTTCTTCTTGCTCTTTTAATGCACAAATTTTGGACAGTATTGTTAATTTTTGGTATTTCCTTAATGCCTTGTAATAAGGGTAATGAGATAGTCAGCTTTTTGAGTTCTTTGATCAATTCTGACTCAGAAATTTTTGGTATTACATTAAGTCTTTCAGGATATGGAACTATCCTTGGTAATTGTTCTGCTTGTGTATCTTTTTCTATTGTTGGATCCAATTTTTCTGTTTCTTTTGTTGGTTGGATTATCTCTAGTTCTGATGATTCTTGCTCTTCATTATCTTTGGTTTCCATTAAAATTGGTTTAGGTACAACTTTTCCTGAACGGAGTTGAATATCACTACAATCAAGAACATTAATTTCAATATTTTCTTCAGCTTCAGCCACATAGACAGGAGGTTTTTGTCTTACACTATTTGGATTAGTGACTGGCTGAGCTGGCAATTGAGGTTGCTTCACTTGTTGTGTTTGTTGTTGTTTATCTTGAAAATTTTGATTAGGTGCAGGCAACAAATGTTGAGTTTGACCTTGATTCCTTTGCTGCCTTGGATAGGACTGGTATTGCTGATTCCACTATGGTTGGTTTTGCACCCAATGTGGATTAGTCTAATTTTGATTCCAAGCTGGATTGTTTTGATTCCATGAGGGGTTGTTTTGATACTGATTCCAGGCTAGGTTACTCTAATTTGATTATGGCCATTCTTGGGAATTTGTCCATTGAGGATAATTCCAAGGACGTTGGGGTGGTTCTGATTGTCCCCAAGGCATAGTACCAGGATTATGCCCCCAATTTGTAGGAAAATGAGGGGGATTTTGATATTGAGAGAAATTCCCCCTTGTTTTGGTCTAATATAGTTGAGTTCCTCAGTCTGGTTTTCTAACACATTTTTGAGTTGTGGTAGCAGGTGGCATTGATCAGTTGAATGCCTGTTTGAACATATACTACAAATGGCTGAGATGGTTGTTTTATTCAAAGGACATTCTTGCAAAGCATGTTTACTTCTACATATTGGGCAATAAATTGCCAAAGGTTCTATTTTTTTAGCTTTTGCAGAGATTTCCCCTAAAGTAGTGTTTAGATGCACTAGGATATCAGTTTTGAAATTTACAAGTTCCTCTATCAGGTCCTTTACATCAGTACCATTTGTGCGGATTTTTCTTCTTCTCTACTTAGTGCGAGAGTAATTCCTACAGAGATCCATAATTTCTTCATTACTGAGAGTGGTTACATCCCCTTTTCCCATTAAATCCAGAACTTCTCTGGATTCATCTTGCAATCCTCTCAAAAAGATGGTTTTACATAATTCTGGTTCTACTAGTCCACATCTCCTTTGAACAAAGGAGAACCTATCAAGATAATCTTCTAAGGTCTCATCATCTTCCTGCTTGATTCTAAATAACTCATCTTTTCTATTACTTACACGGCAGTATTCCTGATATTTGTCTAAAAATACAGTCTCCATTTGATCCCAGGTTCTTATGGAATTTGGCTCTAAGCTCATGAACCAGCGTAATGCTGAATCCTTGAGAGTTGAGGGAAAAACCTTAAGTTTTTTATTGTCATTTATATAATCATAGGTCCGACACACTACCTTGAATTCAAACAAAAAGCGGGTCAGGATCTTCAGATACAACACCTCGAAAGGTTGGAAGTACTGAAGGTGAAATGGTCTTCATGGGAGAGTTTTGTGTTGGATTCAGATGAATAGGATATTCAAATGTTCTAGATGGTTGGAGTATATCCTGATCATCCCATGCATTATGAACATAGCCATGCTGGCCATCTACATTACCTCCTTCTACCATAGTTTCTTATTTCCTAGGAGAAGTTAAAGCTTCCCAAGTTGTTCTCTCAAGAGGTCCAAGCTTTTCTGTTGATGAGTCTGATGAATTATCTTCCTTAAGATATTTTGTTGATACAATTGGTGATTTCCCTTTCTCAAAATGTTTTACTGATGGTGATACTGGTGATTTTTCTATCAATCTTTCAGGTAGTTCAAACACAGGTGATTCACCCCTTAGGCGTGAAGATATCCTTAATGGTACAATCCAAGGATCCTTTGGGGTCTCCCTAGACTTACTCATTCATGTTTACTCCTAAATGACATAAATTAAGTCAATAGTTGTTATCTTACTCTGCTGTTATATTCAGATTTTAACTTGAATGTTCACAGTTTAGTCTGATTACAGCTATTGGACTATTTGTTTTCTTCTGACAACACTATATCCCTGGCAATGGTGCCAAAATGATGCGTAGTCGTTATACAATCATTAATTCTCAATGAATCTGTCAATCCAGGGTAGTGTACAAGGCTATCTGCGGGAGAAGAAGTGAAACAACTATAAATTAGGTCAATCTAGGGCAACAAGTCTTTATTGGTGGAACCAATTTTTTGGGGGTTTTGGAACATTCCTATCTCTAAATTGCATGAATTAAATCTTAATCTAAGTTTCAGAATTGAAAACTAATCACTAACTACAGAAATGAAGTCCTAATTACAATTGCAGAATGAGACCTAATTATATTGCAGAATTAACAGTTGTAGAATTGAAAGTCTGATCCTAATTGTAGAAAGGAAATCTAATTACTTTTGCAGTAATTAAAGTCTAGATATAATATGGAAATAAAAACTATCAAAATTCTGTAACAGAAGGTTGTCAATCTTCTGTTCAGATTTTGACAGCAAAACACAAAAATGCAGGAAATTGCTGAAAAACAGTAAATTCTGGAAATAACAACCTGAAAATAAAGTGGAAACTTTTCTGAAAGTAAGATTGCAACTAAAATCTTTAAGCACAAGATTAAAATTAGCATAAATAAACTAATACTGCAATTATTGTCAACTATTTACAAACAATTTGACATAACAAGTTCTAGGACTCATTCTACTGCAGCAAAATCAGAATAAAAACCTGCTTTGTTAGTCCTCCTCCTAGGTCTGGAAGTGGCCAGCCTCTTTGTCCAGAAGAAGGTGTAAGTCTCTCTATTTTTCTAAATCTTAATCACACTCATTTATAAGTAATTTGAAATAGAACTAGTGCACTTTATTGATCAAAAGACATGATTACAAGAATTATGCTGAAAAACTGTTACAGGACTGTAACAGTCAATTTCTAGTTATACTCTGTATTTTATGCTAGCTTCCTTACTCTATTTTCTATCTATCTGCTATTACTACTAGGCTCAACCTGAACGGGAGCAATATTTATAGCTATCCTATGATCTGATTACAAACAAAGAATATCTCAAAAGATCTAATCCTACAATGCTGCAACAAATTTTGGTTTTATCCTAGAAGAGGACTAAAACCTGATCTTTCCCTTAATGATGGCTTTGGTCGGCAATGACAGCAAAGACAGATGGAAGATATTTCTCTTTACTTTTTCCAACCTTTATTTCCCTTTTCCCGGCTTCAAAAATCGGTCAAAAGGTCAAAAACACATTTTGTTCTTCATTTCGAAGATAAGTGGCTTCATTCCGAAGACAGTGCAGTTTTCATTCCGAAGATCGCTCATTTCAAAGATACTGCATTCTCATTCCGAATATCGCTCATTTTGAAGATACTGCATGCTTCATTCCGAAGATCCACTCATTCTGAAGACGCTGCATTCTTCATTCCGAAGATCCTGTTCATTTCGAAGATACTGTGTTTCTTCATTCCGAAGATATCTGTTCATTCCGAAGATACTTCGGAATGAACAAATGTATGCTTTTCCATTGATTTCTTCTGCATCTCTCAGGTGGGTTATCTCCTAAGATCAAATTCTAATGGTCTTCATCTCTTTTCTCATGTGAATTCCATGCCTTGCTATTTATGGACAGTTGGCTAGAATTTACATGGGAAAGACCAGTTTTTGCTGCACAGCAACAGTTTGCTTGCACTATTACCATATTTAGGTGAAGTAAATGCTTGAAACAAATCAAAATATGATTAGTGAAATGCTACTATTATTCTAAGCATATCCCATTGTAGAAAATCATAGAAAAAAGAACATAAAACTATGCAAAAAGCTATAAAATCAGCATATAATATTTCAAATACATTGATCATGCAAAATGGTTAATAGACAACATATTAAATCAACTTAAATAACATATAAAATAAAACATAAGAGTTTATAGGCATTTTTAGTGTACGAAACATGTTATTATTGAGGCATTTCCAGGCCTCATCACTTAATACAACTTTTCCAAAAATAAAAGAGACAAATATATTATCGATTTATACAAAATTTCCAATGAATACAAAATGGCCAACATTTCTTAGTGACTCATGGGGTATCCAAATTGCATGGATGCAAGCGATCCCGGGCATTTATCCATTGGTTGTAGAGTTCCTTTTTCCAGCTACTACTACCTTCTTTGTTGTGGAAGCTTTCTTCTTGGATGCCTGCTACGCACGTTCTGCTTCTTCCTGTTCCACCATGGTTGCAATGCAAAGTACTTCCGTCCATTCTGCTTCTTTTTTTGCCTTTGCCACTACTTCATGATCCACCATGGCTTGCTATTCTTGCTCTATGATAACCTCTGAAAGGGCCTCGTAGGTGTGAACAACCTCATGCCAATATTCAATATTAAATAAGTAGGGACCACTAAAGGTTTCATAAACAAAGCAAATATTTTGCACATCCATCAAACTGAGGCACTTCGAATGCTAGGCTAATTCATAAAGAGACAACTCCAAACATGTATATTTTTCAATCAAAGGCAACACTTACACCTCAATAAGGGGATCATTCAAGGCGTTAATGTCTATAGTATATTCAATAAATGCACTCCAGAGCTCTTGCAATTGCTCCATAGAAAGAGGTTCACCCCATTCATCCAGGAAGGTAGTGAAACCCATCTGGTCTAAAGTCTCAAAATGAGACATCAAAATAGTATTCTCCCACTCAATAGTATTGAGGGTAGCCCACCCTTCATTTACAAGGTCCATGCACTAAAAATAGCTTCGTAGGGTTACGCATGCTTAGGACCAGGTATAATCCATCTCATTAAGAGGGTGAATATTCAGAGACGTATTCAACAATGCTTGTATCTTCACAGCTATCTCCATATGAGGTGACAAAAACTCCTCCACTGAATCAATTATTTGTTGCCCAAGCTAGATTTTTATCCCTTCTTCCCATAAGTATTGCAATACTTTGACGGCTTGTGCGGCCAACTTGGTAGAATTTTGGGCGAAGCGAATGAGAATATCTCTTACACTATCACGCAAAAATATTGAAATAGGCGTGACTTTGTATTTCAACTATTTCTTGAGTTATTTGACCTACTGCTAAATATTATGCATTTCAATTCTAGCAGCATCACGCTCCTTTAGGTTCACATGTACTTGATTGCGTAAGTATTCATTTTTGATGGTCGTATTTTCTTCTATCGCCCTTCTCTTGGCCAAGGAGGTTTTAAGCTAAAGCACCTTATTTTGCACTTCAAAATATTTCTCTTTATAATGCTCCCCATGCAAATACAATGAACTCATATCAACTTGCATATTACCCATTTTTTCAATGGGATTAATCCACGTCAGATATTTAGTGATAGTCTCAGAAACATAGTCTTTAGGCTGCAATTTGCCTTGAGGTTTCTGAACCAACAGAGTAGATGTTGTCATATGAACCTCCTTGGCAATTATATTGAAAGCCACCTTATTGATTAAACGTGTCAGTTCCAAAGCCTCCTTTGGTCGCATACTCTTCAACCATTAGGAATAGTTTAGATGTACCCAATTTAATTTTTTAATTTCTGGATTCTTGTAGGCTACATGTGTATCTAGGATAGTCTGCAACTCCAAAAATGGTGTAAATGGAACAAAAACTTCTGGACGACTAGGCCCAGTGGACATGGATGCAACATATTGCAATGAAGGAATGGAAATGGGAATGGTGGAAGGAAGAGAAAGGGCAGAGGAAGTAGAAGACGCAGGTGTGGCTATAGTTATACTCATTTTATATGGAACTTGGGTGCTAATAGCTGTAATAACAGAGGAAGTGACAACTGAGGGAAGGGGACGAAAAAAATATTTCCCCCTGATGCATACGAACTAAAAGAAATGAAAGACAAAGGGGTGGGAATGAAAGAAGGAGCAACATTTTAGAAATGGAAGAAGTCAAAGCGAAAGAAGAAACTATAGAAAATGAAACGGAAGGACTACCAAAAGGTGGAGAGACAAAAAATGGAGGGAACAAAAATGTAACAGATGGAACCAAAAAATAGATCACTATGTGCTCGATGAGAGAGAGATAAGAAGAGGAAAAATATGACTTACCTTGGAGTGTGGGCACCACTTGTTCTATATATGAGGGAGGTTGCACAACTACCTTCTCTTCTTGATTTACCTCTAGTTCACCAACACTTAGGGTCATCCCCTCATCCAAAATCTCAACATGAGAATCTTTAGAAAGTTTTTCTTCCTCTCCTTGATGCACCAATAGAAATTGTTGTGCTACAGAAGTAGGAAGTTCAACATTGGGTGAAGGCATTGCTATCAGAATAGATGTGACTATAGAACTTGGTGCGGTATAAATCATAGTACCTAAAAACATGCGATCTATCATAGTGGAAGTAGTAGTTGTGCCAGTACGAGGCCATTTAGCTGCTTTAGGAAATTGAGGTTCCATTGGTTGTTTCTGCTGCTTGAGTGTGGGAACCTCCTCCTGAGGGTGCTTCATCCTTTGTGATCGCCTTTTGAAAAAATATTATTGTTCTTATTCTTCTTCTTCACCTTTCTCTTTGACGTCATCCTCAACTATTGGATTTTCCTCAGGTTTTCTCTCACCACTTTTGGACTGCTAAAAACTTTGTGGTAAAATAGTGGTAAAAGCAACTAGCTGATAAGATTTTACAAACTAATCATAAAATTCAAAAAATTGGGTATCAAGCTTCATCCCATAAGCATTATACAACTTTCTCCTATGAATGTACATCATCCACGAATTCATAATTTTCTCCTTTGTCTAATTAGGATTCACTTCTTGGAAAGTTGTGAAAAAACCCAAACGAGGAATACATGTTGCATTCATTTTTGGATTATACTCGGCTTCCTACTCATAATAATCATGCCATGGAGGAAGGGAGGACATATTCTCTAAATTCTAGTTCATGTCTGGCCCATCAAAATTGTTTTGCTACCTCTGAATATCTGGGTGTGGGAAACAATGAAAGGATTTTGCCTTAATAAACTCCAAAAACTTTACAAGTGGGTCATAGCACCAACGATGTGGTAACTCAATTAAACCTAGGTCTTGTAGTGCCACAATTAGCAGGCAATTTTTCCCAACTTGATTTACTTCTATACTCCCAAAATTTAAGGGCATAGTACAAGTTGTCTTCTTTCCTCATCCATAGCCATATATATCATTGATATAATCCATCTAGTACACCACTTCCATTGCAAAAACACACATATTAGCAAAATAAGGAAACAAAAATGGTTTTCTTGTATATCCAAAAATTCAAACTACCACTCCTTGAGTAAGCAAAAATATATCACCCTCTTGCTTCGAAACAACTATATATCTCAAGTCGCGAGGCACTCGATCGTAACTGCCACAGAGCAATTCAATGGTAGGGCCCAAGAACCAGCTATTAAAGCTATAGAGTGACTCTTTCTTTGTTAACACTTCAGTCCACTTATAAACTGGTAGAGGCTCATTCTTTTTGTCCATATATGTAATAGTGATAAAAGAAAAATGTCGCTGCATCTAAAAAAAGAACCATACTAGCAGTGACGTATACTAGAATAACCTAGATTTCCCTTCCTACAATATATGTAGCTGCGAATTGATTCTCCATGAAATAAATTTGGTGCAATCAAAATAAATCATATTTTTCCCCTACCTCATAGTAGCGGGTAAATAAAACTCCATCTTAGAAATACATTGAGCCATAGTTGCCTACCATTTATGCATCGTTCCATCTGAGGGCAACCCAACAATCCAGGCAAGCATGGAATAGATGTCCTGGAACTTGAATTTTGAAATAAGTTTAGGCAAACTAGGTAGCTGCTCCATCTGTGGATCTTTGACTAGTTGAGTTTCCATGAATTGTCTCATTATAACTGTGGAGACATACCTAGCCTCTTGTTCGTCCATATGGATATTTTTTTTTACTACATAATTCGATGTACCTACCCACAGGTGAAAGCTTCTCGAACCTCATATGGTGTAATTGTGAACAGAATCTCTTGTCTGGCATTTTGGATGGCCCTAGTAGAGGAGTCATAAAATTATGCAGTTAACTGAATAAGCTCGAGGCATTGATGTACAGGTGAACAAATATACCATGAAAACTATGAATTGTGAGTCATTGTCAGCCAACTATTATAGGAAGATCCTGTTGAGAAGCAACACACCCCCACTGAAAAATGAGATTCCATCCTCTTGAAAACTTTGAAATTCCATTTTGCAGCAGGGACCCTCTTGATCTTTTCAGGTTTTAAATCCAAATTTGCTTGCCTCCTTTTTAAAGTTGTGCTTTTTCTTGCATTCCAGCTGTGTTATCCAAGAATTCACTTTTTACATGCTAGAATCATTCATGCACAAGCAAAATCTTGCACCGGTACCGAGAAAATCCAGAAAACAGTTGCATAAATTCATGAAAAATCAAACTTTCCATTTTTGGTAGTGTCGCGATATCGCGACACTTCCATTTTCGAAAATGTCGCGATATCGCGACAGGTAAGTCAAAATGCAGCTAAGTCCTGAAAGTGTAGCGAAATCGTGACACTTTCCATTTTTGGAAGTGTCGCGATATCGCGACGTTTCCATTTTTGAAAACCGTCGCAAAATCGCTGTTGGCCGGAGGAGAGAGAAGATGAACTGTACGGAAGGGCGCGATTTTGCGACATGTCGCGAAATCGTGACATGTCGCATTTTCACGGTAGGAGAGAGAAAATGGGCCGAAGAATCAAAAATCCGCCAAGTCATTTTTGTGTAGCGAAATCGTGACACTTTCCATTTTTGGAAGTGTCGCGATATCGCGACTTCCATTTTTGGAAGTGTCGCGATATCGCGACATTTCCATTTTTGGAAAGTGTCGCAAAATCGCTGTCGACCGGAGGAGAGAGAAAGAAGTCGTACGGAGGAGCGCGATTTGGCGACATGTCGCGAAATCGTGACATGTCCCATTTTCACTGAGGATAAATGAAAAAGTGGCTAAGTCCGAAAATTGTAGCGATGCGCTGCATGTTTCAAAATCAGGGGTGAAAAGTGGCAGCGATGCGCTGCATGTTTCAAAGTCGAAGGGAGAAAATTGTAGCGATGCGCTGCACGTTTTGAGGAAGATGTACGGCCGCCAGCGAGAGGCGCGATTTCGTGACATGTCGCGAAATCGTGACATGTCGCGTTTTCGCGGCCGACGAGGGAAGAAGTTGCCGATGCGCTGGCGAGGTCGCGATTTCGCGACATGTCGCGAAATCGCGACATGTCGCAGAATCGCGGTAGGAGAGAGAAAGTCATAAGTTGACCTGAAAGTGCATTTCGGCGGGAAACAGAAGGCATCCTGGGGTAGCGACACGTGTCAAAGCGTGAATGAGACAAACAGAAGCCGACATGCAAGCTTATTTTGTGGTTTTTAATCTGTTTTAACCTTTAAAGCTTCTGATTTAATTAAAATGCTAATATAATGCATCTTTTTGTCTTTCATGCAGGATTCCATCTGGCACTTGCGGGACAACCGGGAAAGACCATAAAGGCAAATTTAAAGTGCAGATTTAGTCAAGGACCGCCATGCTAGGAGAGAAGCTGCCGGTGAGAGCATTCAATGACAAATTTATTGCAGAATTGATAGCATGAAGACCATTTCAACTCAAAGATGGATTTGCGGGATCAAATTGATGGAGAAGTGGTGACTCATCCGGCTCACCAGCAGAATTAATGGAGGCATTTATTTGTAGCTACGGATGAATGCAAGTTGCATTTGATTTTATCTTCTCCATTTATGGCAATTGACTACACTGATTTGTCGAAGGGTTAAGTTCTATCCGGACTTTGATTTTTAAATGGATTTTTATTGTAAAACCCGGGTCCTAGGGTTTAAGTGCGATAAGATTTAGGGTTTGAGCAAGATATTTTGAAAAGATCAGGGTCTATCCTGAGTCTATAAATACAGATTCTAAATGTAATCGCGGGAGGCGGAGACTTAGAAATAAAAGGCTTATAAGCAATTTCTTGCAAATTTTGTGAAATCCTTTGTTTATGGACTTGGAGTTGATGTGCTTTAGCTTTTCTGTGATAGCATGGCCAGGAGCCTAATATTTTGCAGAGTGTGATAAGTGTATCTTCTTTTGTTATCCGTTCCATTTAAAGTTTATTAGATATATGCTGTAAATCTGAGTTATCAAGTTTAAATATGCTGTTAGGCTTCAGTTGTTCTCTTGTCTGCTAGGGGAAATTACAGATTTCAGGTGTAAGTTTGTTCTAATTGCTCTGTCTTCACTGTGTGAGCTAGGCTGTCGGTGAAAGATACCAGTTTTAACCAGCTGCCCTTGGATTTATAATTTTTTGCTAGATCTGTTTCACTCTGCCTTGTGCTCTTAGTTGAAAGTGATCTTAGACTGACTGGACACTTTCTTCTTTGATTTGTTCTGTTGTGAAGCTAGTAGCATAGATAAGATTGGTGGGTTTAAGTTTTACAGTTTAATGTTTGATAAGCTTCTCTTTCTGCCTTACCCTACCCTCTCTTTGCTTTCGGTGAATGATCCATTTTTATTTTCTTTGTTTGTCTTTTATTTAAATCTGTTGACCCATGAGAGCTAGATCTAGAATTCAAGTTAAATCTGATTGTCAACAACTTTTGCAACTACTGAACAAGTTCAAGAACCCCCTGTAAGGTAACAGAGCAGTCCATATTGAAATCTATTCCGAAGTGGAAAAGAGTGAATTGCCATTCGACCCAACTCTGTAACTCGCACCTTGGATAACCAGCTAGATCCTAAAGTGAGTGGGATCCGTCCCGTGGGTGTCTCCGGAGCTTCCTTGCTTCATCCTTCCCGGGGTGTGCATGAAAGCCGGACCAACACCTAATTGGCGCTAGAAGGAGGGGCTGAACTCAGTTCAAGTATTGTAAGGGCATAACAACAACATTTTGAAGGACCCACAGTGAACTTCGGACAGTTTTGTAAATTGTCAGTACAATTTTGTAAATTGTCAGTGCAGTGTTGTCAGTGCAGTTGTCAGTACAGTATTTCAACTTGCTAAAATACAGAACCTGTTCAGAACTGCAGAGTTTGTCAGTACCTGTGAAAACTGGATTCTACATACAGGGTAACAAGGTCCCACCCCAGAGCTGGAGAGCTCCTTGTCCCTGAATTAGAAACTCCGAGAAGAAGTAGCCACAGAAGAGCCACATCTCTATCACAGACAGTTTTATCACCATTGATAGTCACTCCAACCAGAGCTCAGAATATCCCTGTTAATCCATTAGCTATGGCAAATTGGTTGGGCTCCACAGCTTTGAACATTCCGGGTATAGCCCATGACTTGCCCAGAAATCCAGAAAGATACCTCCCTAGGTATAAACATGATGGGACAAGAACTGCAGAGGAACACTTAATTGCATTCAAGAATGCACTGAAGTTATTAAATGTACAGCATGAGGATGTTGCCTATAGACTCTTCCCTTTCACTCTCCAGGAGGGAGCCTATGATTGGTTTCTAAATCTTACCAATGATTCCATCACCAGTTGGAATGACTTAGAAAAAGTCTTTGTGTCACAGTTCGGGGAAGTGATAGATCCCAGCATTTTATATCAGCAGTTTTCTAGCATCAAAAGAGAACTGAATGAGTCTATTAGATCCTATAATGTCAGATTCCAGAAAGCTTATGGTAGACTCACTGGCTATTATGTCCCGAATGCAGACCTGGCACTAGAGATCTTCAAAAATTATTTAGATCCCATGACCTCTGTCTTCTTGAAGAGGGATGCCACTGTTACCAACTTGACAGAAGCTTATAAAGAAGCTTTAATCCTGGAAAGACAGTTGGGACCCCAGCCTTTAAATATTCAACAAACTCCTCTGATCACTCAGCCTGCTCCTATACTCAATCCTATCCCACATCAGATGATGCTGCCAGTTTGTCAGACTTTACCATCAGCAGCACCATTAGCTGCTACACCTGTTGAGAATGTACAGAACCCTGTGAAAGAAGCTGACAATGCTAGGATTGAAGAAGTTTCAAAGATTGTTCAGAAGCTGGCCAATGATTTTTTGAGTTTTAAAAGGCAAACTTCTACTGGAGACAATCCCAACAGATATTCATATCAACCAAACAGATTTAATAGGCCCCCATATGAACCTAATAAAGATTACAAGGGTAAAGCTCATGATGTGAACATCTGTGATTTGGCTCTGCCCAACTGGTGCAGAATTCATGCCACTTCTCAGCATGGGGAGTTAGATTGTGTGGAATTTTGCAATGCATTTGAAGCCTTGTCAGGAGATTTGATCTCCCCTGAAAATCAAAGAACTGCTGAGGGCCCAAGTTCATCTGGACACAGTGCAGCTATGGTCTTGGATTCTTTTTCTTTCCCGGATGAATCTGAGAATGTAGTTGAAATGCCCATGGATGAAGTACAGGCTTTCCAGCAGTACAGAAGAGATAACTACAACCTGAGGAACAGGAATCCAGAGCCAAATACCACATCAACTCCTCCTGACAATTCTCATAATATTCCTCCTGACCCCTCTCCAAGCAATAATCCACCTCCACCAAAGGGAGGAGCTCAAAGAGTACCAGATGTTGTTGTTCCTCCACTTAACAAAGGATATAACATAGTGGAAGACATGAAAAAGATTAAGGCCAACATTACTCTGCATGAGTTGGCACAGATTTCAGAGCAGAGAGATAACCTGATAAAGACATACTCTGGCCCTGTTGCTAAACCTGTGGATAAAGGGAAGAAAATAGCAAATGCCAATCTAGCCATGTACAAAGAAAAGACTGAAGTTCCCCCATTTTTACTGACTGTCAAAATTTTTGGGAAGAATTTACATAATTGTTTGGTAGATTCAGGTGCATCTGCTAATGTCATGCCACTGGCAATTTGTCAGCAGTTGGGGCTGACCCCAATGAAGTATGAGAGGAGAGTTGTCCAATTGGACAAGTCAGAAGTTAAGGTTGTGGGAGAGCTGCAAAACATTCACATTCAATTGGCATCTGAGCCAAGGGCTCAACATAAGATCGAAATCCAAGTTGTGGATATCCCAGTGGGGTATGGAATGCTGTTGAGTAGGGATTGGTCTAAGTCTCTGAATGGATATCTGGCAACAGACTTTTCACACATGTGGTTGCCATGGAAGGGTGTGGCTAATCAATTACGGGTTGACAGAGAACCCAGGTACAAGCACACCATTACAGAGTACAATGCTGCAAATGAGACTGTCAATATTGCAGAGGTAGACATTGGTGTCTACAATTTAACAACTGGGCACAATGATAAATTTAACAAAGCTCATCCTGTACATACTAATGAAGTTTGGACACTTCATGTGGATGGAGCCAGATGTAAGCAGGGTTCTGGAACAGGGGCAGTCCTCAAAGGGCCTCAAAGTCAGACATTTTTTATGTCTTACCGCCTGCAGTTCCCATGTACTAATAATTTAGCAGAGTATGAAGCTCTGATTTTAGGTTTAAAATTTGCATTGGATAGAAATGTGAAAAACATTCAAGTTTTCACTGATTCAGAATTAGTGGCAAGCCAAGTCAGGGGTAAGTTTCAGTGTAAAGCCTCTTATCTGAAGGGATACAAGCACGAGCTTGGGATCTTGTGGAAGGCTTTGATGCATTTAACTTAACACATATACCCAGGGAACAAAATTCACATGCAGATGTCTTGGCATCTTCAGCTGCAAGTTTAAAGCCATTGGAAGATTTTAAGTGGGATAGGTTTTCAATTGAGTTAGTCCCTGCCCTTCAGTTCCTAACAATATAGACAGCTTTCAAGTTTTCTCAGATGATCAACAGATTGTGAACTTTCTGCAGAGTACCAATACCTTTGAGAATGCTATAATTGATGAGGGCCAAAGGGACACCCTGATGGAACAGCTAGATGATGACAGGGGAATCATGAGATTGAAGGACAACAGAATCCCAAAGGGAATGGTAGAGCTGGAGAGGCTATTCGATGTTGACAAGATCAGGCAAAGGGTGAATTCTGAGGATTATGTGGGCACCACAGACAATGAGACTAAAAATTTGAATGTAGGAACTGAAGAGGATCCAAGGAACATCAAGTTGGCAAAGGATTGTGATCCGAAAATAAAGAGAAATATGATTGATTTCCTGCACAAGTCCAAGGATGTAATGGCCTGGTCATACAAGGATTTAAAGGTATTTGATCCAAAAGTTTACACCCACATCATACCTTTGAAAGAATCTTGCAAGCCTTTCAGACAAAAATAGAGGCATGTTAATGCTCTGTTAGAACCCCTTATTCAGAAAGAAGTGGAGAAGCTCTTGAGTGCAGCAATTATTTTTCCTATCAGGCATTCTACTTGGGTGGCAAATCTGGTGCCAGTCGGGGAAGAAAAATGGGGAGATCCGCCTTTGTGTGGATTTTAGGAATCTGAACAAAGCATCTGAAAAGGACAACTATCCCCTGCCTTCTATGGATGAAGTCCTGCAAATTGTTAATGGATCAGAGATGATGTCTTTCTTGGATGGCTTCTCAGGCTATAACCAGATATTGGTGGAGAAAGAAGACAGAATGAAGACTGCTTTTACCACCAAGTGGGGGACTTTTGCTTACAAGAGGATGCCATTTGGTTTGATAAATGCAGGAGCAACATTTCAGAGGGCAATGGACCATGCCTTCAAGGGGCTTATGGGCAAATGTATTGTAGTTTACATGGATGATCTAACAGTCTTTTCCAAATCCAGATTTGACCATGTCAAGCATTTAGAGTCTGTGTTTAACAAGTGCAGAGAGTTTGGCATCTCTTTGAATCCAAAGAAATGCATATTTGGTGTAACAGAAGGCAAACTTCTTGGGCATTTGGTCACAAAGGATGGCATTTCTATGGATCCGAGGCGAGTTGAGGCCATATCTGGCATACCATTTCCCAACTCCAAGAAAGAGTTGAGATCATTCTTTGGAAAGATTAACTTTGTCAGAAAGTTTATCTCAGGCTTTGCAGAGATAGTTAAACCAATGAATGATATGTTAAAGCAAACTGCCCAGATTTCCTGGACCACTGAAGCTAAGACTGCTTTTCAAGAAATCAAGACAACCATTAAACAAGCACCAGTCTTAGTAAGCCCAGATTTCAGTGCAGATTTCTATCTGTACACATTCTCTTCTGAACATACACTTGCTGCAGTCTTGACTCAACGGAGAGATACAGGAGAACATCCAATTGCTTTTAAGAGCACTAATTTGAAGGGAGCTGAACTGAAATATTCCCGTTTAGATAAACAGGCTTATGCTTTGGTAAGGGCAGTGAAACAGTTCAGACATTATATACTCAGAAGCAAAACTCATGCCATAGTGCCAGACCCAGCTGTGAAGTATCTTCTAAGTCAAAATGAGTTGGGTGAACTGAGGGGCAATTGGGTCACCAAGTTGCAAGAGTATGACTTGGAGATTAGGCCTGCTAAAGCGATCAGAGGACTTGGTTTGTCCAGGCACATTGCTGAAGTGCCTCCACGAGAGGAAGTTAATCAATTAAACTCTGAATCTGATGATTGGTATGGGGATATCATTCATCTGCTACAGTTTGGAGTTTGCCCATCCCATTTGAACAGAACTCAAAGGAGAGCATTAAAGTTAAAAGCTGCTCACTATCTCCTCAAGGCGGGTACTACTGTACGGGGAGAATTATGCTGGCATCTTCCTAAGGTGCATTTCTCCCAGTGAAGTCAGTGAAGTCATGGCTAGTTTTCATGAAAAACTAGGGGCAGGGCATTCATCAGGATCTGCCACTGCACATAAGATATTAAGAGCAGGCTATTACTGGCCTACACTTTTTAAGGATGCACATCAACATGTCAGAACCTGCCATCAGTGCCAGACATTTGCAGCCAAAGAGGCAAACCGAGCTCTGCCATTGCAACCAGTTGTGATAAACAAACCTTTCATGCAGTGGGGACTTGATTTTGTGGGAGTCATTAACCCAAATTCCTCAGCAGGGCATAAATATGTGCTGACAGCTACTGACTATTGCACAAGGTGGGTTGAAGCAGCAGCCACTACAAGAAGTACAGCCCAGGAAGTTATTGATTTTCTTGAATCAAATGTCATAACTAGATTTGGGGTTCCCCTGAATTTGGTCTGTGATAATGGGCCCGCCTTCCAATCATTGGAGTTTGCAGATTGGGCATACCAGATGGGGATAGTTATCAGATTCTCATCCAACTATTATCCCCAAGGCAATGGACTGGCTGAGTCAACAAACAAGAACTTAATGAATGCCATCAAAAAGTCTGCAGCAGACAAACCCAAGCAGTGGCATACATTGTTGAAATATGCACTGTGGGCTGACCGGATAACACACAAAGTGGCTCTTAAGACCTCTCCCTTTGTTTTGTTGTATGGTACCCGGCCAATTGTTCCCATCTCCTTGAAGTTGCCCACCTACCAATTTGCCTTAGATTATTTTGAAGATCATGATGATGCAGAAGCCCGTGTTTTAGACCTCACTAACTTGCAGGATGAAAGACTCCAAGCCCTGGAGCACTTCAGCAGGCACCAAGAAACTGTCAAGCGGTGGTTTGACAAGAGAGCCAAGGTGAAGGCTTTCAGGCTGGCAGACTTAGTGCTTCTGTGGGACAAGGCCCATGAGAAGAAGGGTAAGCACACAAAGTTGCAGCCACTGTGGATAGGCCCCTACCAAATTGCTAAAATATTGGGTAACAATGCTTTCCGCTTGCAAGACCTGGATGGTAATTTTTTGGACCTCCCTGTTAATGGCCAGTACTTGAAACATTATTTCTCTACTGTTCCATCCAATGTATCATTTGAGTGAGCTATGAAGAAGTTGTAACATGTGTACATATTGTGAATAGCTCTCCCAGTTTTATTTTGTTCTAGTTTAGTTCTTTTAATAGCTCTGTACAGTTGCTTTAGTTGCTTCTTTTTAGTTTTAATTGTGTGCTGTCTGTACAGGTTTGTTTGTTAGATTAATCCTTGTTCTCAGTGCAGTTTTATTTTTTATTTATTTTAATATGTCTATACAGTTGCAGTTTAGTTTATTTCAGTTGCTTTAGTTTATTTCAGTGCTGTTGCAGTTTCCCTTTGTCAGTTTTTAGTTGCTGTGTTTTTAGTTAATCCTTGCTTTTATTTAAGTCTGTGCAGTCTTTTGTTTCAGTTTTAGTTGCTTTGCTTCTTTTTCTTTGCTGCCTGTACAGTTCTCAGTTTTAATCTGTTTCAGTTTAATTTTAATGCTCTGCAGTTTTAATTTATTTGTTTTTCAGTTTTCTTTTATTGTCTGTGCAGTTTTTATTCTGTTTTGCTTTAAAGCCTGTGCCTGTCCTTGGAAGCCTGTACAAAGTCCTTTGGCTTTTGATATTCTGTCTTTTAACCTTTGCCTGAGCAATCAATGAAAAGTCAGCCTACTAAAATTGTTTATTCTAAGCTGATCAATCCAGTTTCAATCCAATGCCCATGCTGTTCACCATTCTAATTGAGATAGTCTGCTTACTCTGAATAGTAGAGCTATTTTGTTATTCAGGACAAAGGTAGAGAGATGATTGGATCTTGTGTCTTACTTGCCACAGTTGTTTTAATGATAGAAAAACTGCTATGTTGTTTAGTTGGAGGAACTCCCGGGGAATCCAAGAAAAGCTGGTTATGAGAGGGGACTATGGTTCATGCAATTATTTGGGTGTCACCAGAGGCTATCAATGCCTAGACTGAAACAGTTCCAGATTGATCAAATGATAAAAGAAAATTGTGATTTCCCTAAAAGCCTTCCAGATAGTGATATATTTCAAAAGAGAGAGAGAGATAAAAAGAAAAAAAAAAAAAGAGTTGAACAATTAAAAGAGGCAGCCAATATTAGATTCTGCCCTACAGTTGTAAATTTGGGTCGTGTAAATCTAAAGGGTAACTCTGTCTAGGCTGTAAAAGGCTAAACTAGTAAACAGAGCTCTACTCGGTTTCCCCTTTTACAATCTAGAAAAGTTGATCAGTCCAAAGTTCATCATTCAATTCAGTCATCCTTGAAGAAAGTTTTATACCTTTTGAAATTGCACATCAGAAATCTTCCTTGAAGTAATCCAGCCTAGTATGTCCTTGGGAAATTTTAACGACTGGCAGTTAACGATCAATTTATTGTGAAGAATGTCCGTGGCAAGGCATGATGCATGGTCTTTTTGTTTTGAAACCAGAGTCTTGGGTTCTAAAATAGTGCTACTATTTTACCCGTAGATATCGCCATTTGTTGAGAAGCAACACACCCCCACTGAAAAATGAGATTCCATCCTCTTGAAAACTTTGAAATTCCATTTTGCAGCAGGGACCCTCTTGATCTTTTCAGGTTTTAAATCCAAATTTGCTTGCCTCCTTTTTAAAGTTGTGCTTTTTCTTGCATTCCAGCTGTGTTATCCAAGAATTCACTTTTTACATGCTAGAATCATTCATGCACAAGCAAAATCTTGCACCGGTACCGAGAAAATCCAGAAAATAGTTGCATAAATTCATGAAAAATCAAACTTTCCATTTTTGGTAGTGTCGCGATATCGCGACACTTCCATTTTCGGAAATGTCGCGATATCGCGACAGGTAAGTCAAAATGCAGCTAAGTCCTGAAAGTGTAGCGAAATCGCGACACTTTCCATTTTTGGAAGTGTCGCGATATCGCGACGTTTCCATTTTTGGAAACCGTCGCAAAATCGTTGTCGGTCGAAGGAGAGAGAAGATGAACTGTACGGAAGGGCGCGATTTTGCGACATGTCGCGAAATCGTGACATGTCGCATTTTCACGGTAGGAGAGAGAAAATGGGCTGAAGAATCAAAAATCCGCCAAGTCATTTTTGTGTAGCGAAATCGCGACACTTTCCATTTTTGGAAGTGTCGCGATATCGCGACATTTCCATTTTTGGAAAGTGTCGCAAAATCGCTGTCTGCCGGAGGAGAGAGAAGAAGGTTGTACGGAGGAGCGCGATTTGGCGACATGTCGCGAAATCGTGACATGTCCCATTTTCGTTGAGGATAAATGAAAAAGTGGCTAAGTACGAAAATTGCAGCGATGTCGCAACATGTTTCAAAATCAGGGGTGAAAAGTGGCAGCGATGCGCTGCATGTTTCGAAGTCGAAGGATGAGAATGGTAGCGACGCGCTGCACGTTTTGAGGAAGATGTACGGCCGCCAGCGAGAGGCGCGATTTCGTGACATGTCGCGAAATCGTGACATGTCGCGTTTTCGCGACCGACGAGGGAAGAAGTTGCCGATGCGCTGGCAGGGTCGCGATTTCGCGACATGTCGCGAAATCGCGACATGTCGCAGAATCGCGGTAGGAGAGAGAAAGTCATAAGTTGACCTGAAAGTGCATTCCGACGGGAAACAGAAGGCATCCTGGGGTAGCGACACGTGTCAAAGCGTGAATGAGACAAACAGAGGCCGACATGCAAGCTTATTTTGTGGTTTTTAATCTGTTTTAACCTTTAAAGCTTCTGATTTAATGTTTATTAAAATGCTAATCTAATGCATCTTTTTGTCTTTCATGCAGGATTCCATCTGGCACTTGCGGGACAACCGGGAAAGACCATAAAGGCAAATTTAAAGTGCAGATTTAGTCAAGGACCGCCATGCTAGGAGAGAAGCTGCCGGTGAGAGCATTCAATGACAAATTTATTGCAGAATTGATAGCATGAAGACCATTTCAACTCAGAGATGGATTTGCGGAGATCAAATTGATGGAGAAGTGGTGACTCATCCGGCTCACCAGCAGAATTAATGGAGGCATTTATTTGCAGCTGCGGATGAATGCAAGTTGCATTTGATTTTATCTTCTCCATTTATGGCAGTTGACTGCACAGATTTGCCGAAGGGTTAAGTTCTATCCGGACTTTGATTTTTAAATGGATTTTTATTGTAAAACCCGGGTCCTAGGGTTTAAGTGCGATAAGATTTAGGGTTTGAGCAAGATATTTTGAAAAGATCAGGGTCTGTCCTGAGTCTATAAATACAGATTCTAAATGTAATCGCGGGAGGCGGAGACTTAGAAATAAAAGGCTTATAAGCAATTTCTTGCAAATTTTGTGAAATCCTTTGTTTATGGACTTGGAGTTGATGTGCTTTAGCTTTTATGTGATAGCATGGCCAGGAGCCTAATATTTTGCAGAGTGTGATAAGTGTATCTTCTTTTGTTATCCGTTCCATTTAAAGTTTATTAGATATATGCTGTAAATCTGAGTTATCAAGTTTAAATATGCTGTTAGGCTTCAGTTGTTCTCTTGTCTGCTAGGGGAAATTACAGATTTGAGGTTAAGTTTGTTCTAATTGCTCTGTCTTCACTGTGTGAGCTAGGCTACCGATGAAAGATACCAGTTTTAACTAGCTGCCCTTGGATTTATAATTTTCTGCTAGATCTGTTTCACTCTGCCTTGTGCTCTTAGTTGAAAGTGATCTTAGACTGACTGGACACTTTCTTCTTTGATTTGTTCTGTTGTGAAGCTAGTAGCATAGATAAGATTGGTGGGTTTAAGTTTTACATTTGATGTTTGATAAGCTTCTCTTTTCTGCCCTACCCTACCCTCTCTTTGCTTTCGGTGAATGATCCATTTTTATTTTCTTTGTTTGTCTTTTATTTAAATCTGCTGACCCATGAGAGCTAGATCTAGAATTCAAGTTAAATCTGATTGTCAACAACTTTTGCAACTACTGAACAAGTTCAAGAACCCCCTGTAAGGTAACAGAGCAGTCCATATTGAAATCTATTCCAGAAGTGGAAAAGAGTGAATTGCCATTCGACCCAACTCTGTAACTCGCACCTTGGATAACCAGCTAGATCCTAAAGTGAGTGGGATCCGTCCCGTGGGTGTCTCCGGGGCTTCCTTGCTTCATCCTTCCCGGGGTGTGCATGAAAGCCGGACCAATAGATCCCTGACTTACTATAGCTTCAACCTCTTTCCTCAACTGATCAACTCCTTTATGCGTGATCAAACAATCACCAATATTAGCCATATTATCTTCATAAGGATCCAGGCCAACATAATCATTTTGCTAGGCTTTCTTGGCCCTTGAAATTCTTTCTCTTTTCTTAGCGAGATTCGCTTCTATGACCTCCTATGCCTCTGTTGATTGTTTGCCATGTCTGCCCATTTTTCCAAACAAAAGCAACGACTCTTCTGCAGTTCCCTACTCTAAAATCTCAAAAATTCTTCTACACTTCAAAGCATAGGATACAGATAAGCAAAAGACTTTTAAAAATCAAGGTGAAAAAACAAAATTAGCCTTTTACCTCCTAGGATTTATAGAGTCGCTACCAGCTACTATAATAATTACAGAATTAAATGGAGGTGCGCCTTCAGGGAGAAAAATTCTTCAAAAATTGCTCAAATGTCCTTTCCAATGTGTGAAAATCCTTTTTTTGGTTCATTTTCTGATCCTCTTGAAAAAATGTGTCCTCTACGCTGCGCAATATATAAGAAAAATGTGCCTTGGCACTAGAAGATTTTTAAGGAAACCAACCTGTCCATTACTCATTCGATCATTAATTATGACTGTTACCTTGGAAAAATCAATTCGAATGCTTCCCATGTTCGGAAATCATTACTCAAATTTATCACCCACTACTTCTGATTATTGCCACGTACTCCTTGGGAATATCTTCTTTATCAAAAACCCTTTCATGCGCTTATAAATTCATGGGCGCATGAGTTTTAAAATCTCATAGTGCGCCTCCTGAAAAACATTTTTTTTTCCTCTTTTTTTTTTTTCTCTTTCGGGCGAATGATGTCTTAATCATCATTTTTTTTTTTTTTAGAAAATATTTATATGCCTATGCAGAATTGTTTAAAATGCATGAAAATATTTACATATATACAGGATGTTACCTTTGAATTGAAATATTACAAAACATAAGCCTTCAGATGAAGGCCATTCACTAGGATAGGGAGCTCATACCCTTCCATGTCACAAAGTTAGAATGCATTAGAAGAAGTAACAACAAAAATCCAAAAAGGTCCTTCCCATATTGCATCAAATTTATGATTTTTTCCTAGCTTTGATTTTTTCTTGTTCCACTTAAATACCAAATCCCCCATCTGGAAGCTTCAATCAGTCACTTTTTTCTTGAACCACTTCTTCATCTCAGTAGCATGTTCTGCAAAATTATGGTAGGCATGCTCCATTTCTTCTTCTAATTGCAACAATTATGCCAATATAACCTCCATTAAATCATTTTCTTTGTTATCATCATGAAATATTTGCAATACTTGGAGCATAGGGAGCTCAATATGCGTAGGAAGGATAACTTCTTTCCCACACACCAAAGCGTACAAGAAGGTCTTTATTGACTTCTTCACTGAAATGCGGTCAGCCCAAAGTGCCTGATTTAATAACAAATGTCAAATATTATTATTGTCGCCCATTTTTCTCTTGAAAATCTAGTGCAGATTCTTGTTAGTTGACTCAGCCAATCCATTCCCCTATGGGTAATAATTGGAAGAGGTCTTCAGGTAAATTCCATATCTACTAGAAAATTCTATAATTTTAGATCCAATGAAGGGAGTGCCATTGTTGGTGACTAAAGAATCTGGTATGTTGAAACGAGTAATAAGGTTTTCCAAAAAAGAAATAATAGTCGCCTGATATACCTTTTTGGTAGGTATAGCTTTTGCCCATCTGGTAAAATAGTTTGTCATCCTTAGAATATATTTATTTTTGGCAGAGGAACATGGATATATAACTCCTATAAAATCTAGACCCCACTATTGAAAGGGCGCTTCCACCTGGATCAGATGCAGCGGTGATGCTCCTTTCCTAAATTGACCCACATATCTTTGACAACTATCACACCGTTGGCTTATCTTATGTGAATCGGTGAATAGAGTGGGCCAATAATACCCCACTCAAATAATTTTTAGGGCCATAGGCCTACCTGCATAATTTCCTCCTGATAGCCCAGAATGGAATTATTCCATAATATTATTTTTCTCATAATCTTTTACACATCTAAGAAGTATACCATCAATATTCTTATAATATAGGTAGTTGGGCAACAGTACATACCTGAGCACTTGTAATCTGAATCTTTAGCACAGTGAGGATTTAATATGGCTTGGACACCTTCCATAAAAAAAATACTCAATGATTTTCTCGGTCCATTACTTGCTGACTACTGCACTATTCACATAAATTACATCTTCGCAAATTGTCTCAACAACAACGCTTTTGGCCAACTCCTGACACAGAGCGCATCCACGAACTAGTTTTGTCGACTTAATTTCTACATCATACTCCTAGATATTCGAGAACCATCTAGCCATTTTATCACCAAATTCTCCTTGAATGATCAAGTTCTGAACATCTGGATGAATGACATAAATCACAATTTTACTCTAAGAAACAAAGTGGCAAAACTTATTCAAGGCCTTTATCACTATATAAAATTGTTTCTCTATAAAGTTATACTTTTCTTGATGTGGTGCTATGACCTGGATTACAAAAGCGATAGGATTATCTTCACCATCATGTTGCTTTTGCGTTAGTACTACAACATAGCTCTCCTACTCACGCACTGCATAAAGTATAAAGTATTTGGAGTAATTAGGGTTGATTAACATTGGAGCTTGAGTAATTCTCTCTTTGATTTCTTGAAAATCCTACTTCCTGGATTCTGTCCACTTGAATTCCACATTTTTCTTCAGGAGCTCGGTCGTGGGCTTGACAACTTGGGTAAAATTAGCAATTAAATTACGCATGAAATTTATCTATCCAAAGGACTGAAAATATTTCTTATTAGCTAGTAATGACAAACTCATAGGCACTTCCACTCATGCAGGGTCTATGGCCAATCCTTCCTATGAAATCACATGTCCCAACAACTTCCCTTCCTTTACTGCAAAAATTGACTCTTTGGGTTTATAGAAATCCCAAATTCTTGACATTTCTCAAATATTTTCCTTACATGGAAAATATGATTTGTTCTGCAATGTGAAAACATTGTCATATCATCAAGATAAATCACAATGATTTTATTTAGCAACTCACCAAAGGTGACATCCATGGCTCTCTAAAAATTAGCTCCAACATTTGAAAGTCCAAAGGGCATTCGTTGGTAAGCGAATGTGCCCTGCTTAGTTGTAAATGATGTCTTGTATTGATCTTCATCTTTAACCCAAATTTGATTGTACCCAAAAAATCCATCCAACAAGGAAAATCTCTGAGCACCAGCCATGACATGAAGAATATGGTCTATCTGCGATAGAGGATAGTGGTCTTTAAGTGATGCTTAATTTAAATTTTGAAAATCGACGCATAAACATATGTCCCCCTTCTTCTTCTTTACAGGAACCAATTTTGCCACCTAGGTAGAATGCTTAATAGGGTATATGATTTTTGCCTCAAGCATCTTCAGTAACTCTACTTTCATGAGAACCTCAATCTTGGGATTAACAGGGTGCTGCTTTTGTAGAAAAAGCTTAACTCCTTCTTGTAGCTCGATAGTATGCTAAATCACTCTCTTGTCATATCCTTTCAAATCTTGATAACTCCATGCTACTATATCTAGGTATTCAAAGCATATATTTCTAATGCCCTCAATCTCATTTGGTTCACAATCAGTACCAATCTTGATAACTTTTCCTGGCTCCAACTGCAATTCTCTGAATTCCTTAGCATCCATATTAATCCTATGCTTAACAGCCCTATCACTTTGATCAAATAAAATTTCTAATGAAATCAAACCTTGAGGAATGTGATTATTTTTTAATTGAATCATACCTTCCTTTTATTCTTCCACAAGAATCCTATCTTCTATGCTGGAAGCTTCTTTTATCAAAAAAATCACTATTTTCTCATCATTATCAAACACCTCCCAATAGAGGTTCTTATCAAGAATGGAAGGCATGTAAATCAACCTTACTTTCTTGGGCTTGCGAACCACTTGCCCAGTAGGAGAATAATTAGCGTCCAAGGAAGCTAAAATGTCAGCATGTCTATTTTTTTCTTGAGGAATTGCCTGAATATCCAAAGCTTTAAATGCTTCCAAAATATCCCATATTTTGTTGTGATAAGCCTTCAAGTAATGTTGCTTTGATACACACTTATTTGTAACTTGATTAACAATAAACTCTGAATAACAAAAAATTTGTAGTTGTTCGATTCCTAATTTTTTAGCCCTTTTTAATCCAAGGCATAACGCTTCGTATTCAACCACATTATTTGTACAACTCAAGGTCAATCTATAGGAGTAAGTTTTTTGTATACCTTCAGGGGAAATCAAGACAACACCTACTCCTGCACCATTCTTACAGCGAGTGCCATCAAAGAATAGCTTCCATAACTGATGCAAACCAAGTTTTGGGGATTCAAGAATTTTCTCTTGGGACTTCTCTATCTTCTAAATTGAATAACAGCCATTATCTATTTCAATCATAGAATTGAAATCTATCAGTAGGAACTCATCTTCCAGACCAAGCTCCTGGGGTATTTCTTCAACCAAGTCAACTTCCTCCAATTCTTCGGTCATCATATTCATCATGCCTGGGGCTTTTTATGCCTCCTCAATTTTTTCAATATGAAAATGGGAGGGCTTCTCATTATGAATGTGAAATTACCTACATTTGAATTAAATCTCCAAATGTGAATAATCTAGGGAAAGATAACCTCCCAGCTTTGCTGTTAATTCTCTTGAAAGGCACATGCTAAAGTAGGGCTCTAAATCAATAGCCACCACTTCTTGGATGATGGTAATCTATGACATGCTATGGAGAACTATTGGAATATCCTTGATTACTCCAATAGTCTTAACTGGCATACCATCCAATTGTAAAAATCCTGGGCTACTTCTTGTATATTCCATTCCCATTACTTCGCATATTGCCTTCAGCATGATAGTAGTGGTAGCACCAGAGTCGATCATACAATTATGCATGATCCACCCTTCTATTCTCAAAGATAAGTAAAACAGGGGAGGTTGATTCTTCCCTATCGCTGAAGTGGGGAGTGCATGCTTGAGCCAAGACTGTTTGTAAATGATCCTTCTTTTGATCTTTGGCAGTCTTCAAATATTCTTGTAATAAATCAATCTTCCTGGGTAATTGCAATGCATCAAATAAGCTAATCCTTGTCAAAATTTTATTCATTTCTTCCATGATACTGTGGCCACGATAAGGTGAGATATTTTCTTCTAAAGGCTGCTCATATTTGTCTCGGTGCTTTTGCGTAGCGTCAAATCTTTGCCTTTTTATCAATGAAGGATACTTGAGTCTTTCCTTAGCTTGATCCTTAGTTTCACTAGGAAATGGAGCAGTAGTGATGCATTGCGAAGTTGAAGGCTGAACCCACGCTTTATCGTACACTTGATCAAGTAACGAGTTTTTAAATTTGTCAGCATAAGTAATATTTGTTGGGGATGCCCGCTTTTCTTCCTGCACTTTTGGAGCCGTAGGTATTTTCAAAGGTTGCATGTCTACAGGATCAATAGTCACTGGCTTCTTTCAGGACTAAAACTTGCTCTGGAGATAGCACCGTATAATTACACTCCATCTATTGAATCATGTTAACTTGCCTACCTAAAGAACTTTTCTTTAATGTCTGAACATAGTTCAGATGTACCATACATGTGTCTTCACCATGAGGATCGTTACATGTAGAAAACCAATATGTCCTTTTAGATCCGTTATTCTCATCATTTTCTTGGATCATGGTGTTTTTCTCAGGTCCCTTGCTAATAGATACTTATTCTTGGGTTATGGGCGGAGTCTGAAACCTTCTTGATTGGAACTCAGCCTCAGCCTGCTTCTTCCTCACAGTAGTAAGTTCATTAGATATCATCCTCAAAGTTGTATTATTATATTTTACTTCTTATAACAAGGCCATGAGAGGATCTATATTGGGTTATGGATCTGGCATTGGCAACATCAAGGGCATTGGTGGTGTCGGTAATGGGAAAGGCATTGGGAGTGTTGAAAAATAAATGGCTGAAGGTTGTGATGTTACTAACGGGATGGGAAATTATGGAAAGCTCGTAGCATATGACTGTGGAATAGGGATAGGAGCTATTTGAGGAGAGTCTTAATTCCATGAATGAACAAGATACATCAATTGCATAGGCTGCAAAAATGCATTAGAGTAAATATACTGTGGTAGATCAGGGAGGATAGGCATCATCACCTTCAGAGGAAGCCTACCTACAACAATCAAATCCAACTCAGCATTTTAAGCTTTTGTATAGTTATCAGGAAATGTAGTCACATTGGCCTAGCACACCACCATACCAATATCGGTAATGAGTGCTCAAAGATAATAAAATGCTACTTTCTCATGAGTTAGTCGTAAACCATTTGGGACCCTCTACCAACTTCACGCAAAGTGAATGTTGAAATCTACAAGTTTCTCTTGTGGATGTTTTTGGATTGAGGTGAACTGGTGCAACAGAGAATACATATCAGTTTTTTCATGGAAATTCTTAATCAGTAGCTCTGGAAATTTATCCCACGAGGTAATGGTACCCTATTGCAAAGATCGGTACCAATACAAAAATTTCCCTCTCAATGATAGGACCAAAAGTTTTATCATCACATCCTCATCGGTTATATCATGAATATTTGCAAGAGAGGCTACATCTTGGATATGCTCATAGGTAGTTTTCCTAGTACCATCATATGTGGGTAAAGCCTTTAAAGCAGTTTGAGGTACAGGATTTTGTGCTTGCAAATTCAGCACTCCTAAGCTATTCCAAGCCAAAAACTACCTTGCAAGTTGTTTATGTGGTGGAGGATTCTTGGCCATGTGGATAGGAATATGAGGAGTAGTCCTTGAGATGTTAGTGGTTGTACTAGTCAGAGGTTGAGGGAAACTGGTGGTAATTCTTACAAGACTCATAGGGGCAGAAAACACACCAGCTAACCAAAAATATGAAACAAGTGGTATGGATGAGATATGCGAAAGTGAAGATGTTCATCGAAAAGTGGCTATTTGAGGATGCTCTCCTAGCATTTGAATGTCTAGTTCATAAAATTGAATCTAATTATCAGGATATTTGGCTTTTGATCTTGTATTCATGAGAAAACAACTTTTGTCGTCCTCACCCTTATGAAGTTTTGGGTAAAAATTGAGTCACCAGATGTTCTAATGTTAAGAAGGAAGGCAAACACCAAACCTAATGTTGCTGGAAGTGGAACCTTAAAAGTCCCACTCGGCGTGCCAAAAATTGTTGGTCAAATATCTGCCTAATCAATAAACACTACGGTTATGCACCCTAGATACGACTAACATTGAAATGTTAGAGGAAATAAATGTCCTCTGTGCCAATATCTAGAAAGGGTTGGTTCGTGAACTAATTCTAAAATTGGTAAAAGACTAAGGATGCAGGAAAGAAATTGGAAATAACAGAAAGAGATGGGAAATATGGCCACAGGCCAAAGTGTAGAATTAGCGTTAGACTAACTAGCAGGAAAAAACCCAAGCACATAATAGCATTCACACAAGAAAGAATAGTAGAATAAATTCATGATCTTACAGAAATAACTCTCAAAGGATCACTTCGACATTCACTCTCTTACTAGCAATATTCAAATCCAATCTCAGAATTTAAATTTAACAACGAACAAGAAGAATGAATGTGAAAAAGAAGTGCATAATACAGAAAGCAACTATATGCAAAACCACTTATAAATTTAGAAGTTTGATGCCTTGTATTAATGCAGAGAGCTTAGAGATATCTCTTGCAAATTGTCCAACCCCCTTTACAATAGAAATTTGATTAGTATTTATAGAGGTTTTCGCCTCTTTCATTTAATACATATGAGGGAAGAATGTCTGAGAATCAAAGACAAAATCAGCAAAATCCTCCTTGAATTCTTGGAAAATACATTCATCAGGGGAACAAATTCCTGAAAATTCAAACTTCAGATGGAGATGTGTCTGTTAGGAAAAAATATTAAATTCTTCGGATTGCCTCTAATACATTGGAAATCATGAAGGTTCGTTTCCCTTTGCCTCCCTCTTCATGATCCACAAAGTGGAGTAACTAAGAGTGCCCTTAATTTAATTCCAAATTCAACATCTTGACTAAATTTCTATTCTTTTGGTTATCTTCACCCCTTTAGATGCGCATGATCTTGATGCAAACAGGTTTACCCAATTCATAGGAAAACGGTACATGGTTCGCCCATAGGAGATGTGGACGATGATTTTCTACCATGATTTTCTATCGTCGCTATGTGGTTCACCCATAGGAGAGGCGGATGGTGTGTTCGTCCCTCGACTAGGGTGAACGTAATTTGATTCAAGCATGCGCACTAAGTGGTTCACCCATAGGAGAGGTGAACGATGTGTTAGCCCCTTGACTAGGGTGAACATAATTTTATTTGAAAGTGTGACCACTCTTGGTGATGACAAGGCACGTTCACCCCTAAAAAGGGTGAATGACCCATTCACCCCTCAGGGAGGGCGAATGCAATTTGGTGCCTTTTAATTTTTCTTCATTATGCTTCCAAACTGATTTGCCCTTAGAAAGGGTGCAAGGGACGTTCTCACCTAATGAAGGGCGAACATCAATGCATAAAATTTTATGACAATTTTACTTCAAACTTTTTATGAAACTCATTCTCTCCATTATTTTGGACTTCAAAGGACATCTCCCCATTAATAATTAAATGCATTAGATTTCAGAAAATTGTTTCAACTTATTACAACTTATCCATAAATAAGCTCCTTATTTTGCACTTCAAAATATTTCTCTTTATAATGCTCCCCGTGCAAATACAACAAACTCATATCAAATTGCATATTACCCATTTTTTCAATGGGATTAATCCATGTTAGATATTCAGTGATAGTCTCAAAAACATAGTCTTCAGGCTACAATTTGCATTTAGGTTTCTGAACCAACAGAGTGGATGTTTTCATATGAACCTCCTTGGCAATTCGATCGAAATCCACCTTATTGATTTGACGTGCCAGTGCCAAAGCCTCCTTTCATCGCATACTCTTCAACCATTAGGAAGAGCTTAGATGCACCCAATTTAATTTTTTAATTTATGGCTTCTTGCAGGCTACATATATATCTAGGATAGTCTGCAACTCCAAAAATGGTGTAAATGGAACAAAAACTTCTGGACGACCAGGCCCAGTGGACACGGATGACACATATTGCAATGAAGGAATGGACATGGGAATGGTGGAAGGAAGAGAAAGGGCGGAGGAAGTAGAAGACGCAGGTGTGGCTATAGTTATACTCATTTTATATGGAACTTGGGTGCTAATAGTCGTAATAACAGAGGAAGTGACAACTGAGGGAAGGGGATGAAAAAATATTTCCCCCTGATGCATATGAACTAAAAGACATGAAATACGAAGGGGTGGGAATGAAAGAAGGAGCAACATTTCAGAAATGGAAGAAGTCGAAGCGGAAGAAGAAACTATAGAAAATGAAATGGAAGGACTACCTAAAGGTGGAGAGACAAAAAATTAAGGGAACGAAAATGTAATAGATGGAACCAAAAAATAAATCACTGTGTGCTCGATGAGAGAGAGAGAAGAAGAGGAAAAATATGAGTTACCTTGGAGTGGGTACCACTTGTTCTATAGATGATGGAGGTTGCACAACTGCATTCTCTTCTTGATTTACCTCTAGTTTTACAACACTTAGGGTCATCCCCTCATCCAAAATCTCAACATGAGAATCTTTAGAAAGTTGTTCTTCCTCTCCCTGATGCACCAATAGAAATATTTGTGCTACAGAAGTAGGAAGTTCAACATTGGGTGAAGGCATTGCTATCAAAATAAAGGTGACTGTAGAACTTGGTGTGGTAGAAATCGTAGTACCTAAAAACATGGGAGCTGTCATAGTGGAAGTAGTAGTTGTGCCAGTGCTAGGCCATTTAGCTACTTTAGGAAATGGAGGTGCCATTGGTTGTTTCTGCTGCTTGAGTGTGGGAACCTCCTCCTGAGGGTGCTTCATCCTTTGTGATCACCTTTTGAAACCATATTATTGTTCTTATTCTTCTTCTTCACCTTTCTCTTTAGCGTCATCCTCAACTATTGGATTTTCCTCCTCAAGTTTTCTCTCACCACTTTTGGGCTGCTAAAAACTTTGTGGTAAAATAATGGTAAAAGCAACTAGCTGATAAGATTTTACAAACTAATCATAAACTTTAGAAAATTGGGTATCAAGCTTCATCCTATAAGCATTATACGGCTTCCTCCTATGAATGTACATCATCCACAAATTCATAATTTTCTCCTTCGTCTAATCAAGATTTGCTTCTTGGACAGTTGTGAACAAACCCAGAGGAGGAATATGTGTTGCATTCATTTTTGGATTATACTCCACTTCCTGCTCATAGTAATCATACCATGGAGGAAGGGAGGACATATTCTCTATATGCCAGTTCATGTCTGGCCCATCAAAATTGTTTTGCCACCTTTGAATATCTGGGTGTGGGAAACAATGAAAGGATTTTGCCTTAATAAACTCCAAAAAATTTACGAGTGGGTCATAGCACCAATGATGTGGCAACTCAATTAAACCCAGGTCTTGCAATGCCACTGTCAGCAGGTGATTTTTCCCAACTTGATTTACTTCTATACTCCCAAAATTGAAGGGCATAGTACAAGTTGTCTTCTTTCCTCATCCATATCCATATATATCATTGATATAATCCATCTGGTACACCACTTCCATTGCAAAAACATGCATATTAGAAAAATAAGGAAACAAAAATGGTTTACTTATATATCCAAAAATTTGAACTACCACACCTTGAGTAAGAAAAAATATATCACCCTCTTACTTCGAAACAACTATATCTCTCAAGTCGCGAGGCACTCGATCATAACTGCCACAGAGCAATTTGATGGTAGGGCCCAAAAACCAACTATTAAAGTTGTAGACAGACTCTTTCTTTGTTAACACTTGAGTCCACTTATAAACTGGTAGAGGCTCATTCTTTTTGTCCATCTATGTAATAGTGATAAAATAAAAACATCGCTGCATCTAAAAAAAGAAGAACCATACTAGCAGTGACGTATACTGGAATGACCTAGATTTCCCTTCCTACAATATCTGTAGCTGCAAATTGATTCTCTGTGAAATAAATTTGGCCCAATCAAAATAAATCATATTTTTGCCCTGCCTCATAGCAGCGGGTAAATAAAACTCCACCTTGGAAATACATTGAGCCATAGTTGCCTACCATGTATGCATTGTTCCATCTGAGGGCAACCCAACAATCCAAGCAAGCATGGAATAGATGTCCTGGCACTTGAATTTTGAAATAATTTTAGGCAAACTGGGTAGCTGCCCCATCTGTGGATCTTTGACAAGTTGAGTTTCCATGAATTGTCTCATTGTAACTATGGAGACATACCTATCCTCTTGTTCATCCATATGGATCATTTTTTTACTGCATAATTCGATGTGCCTACCCACAAGCAAAAGCTTCTCAGACCTCATCTGGTGTAATTGTGAACAAAATCTCTTGTTTGGCATTTCATATGGCCCTAGTAGAGGAGTAATAAAATTATGCAGTTAACTGAATAAGCTCGGGTCACGGATGTATAAGTGAACAAATATACCATGAAAGCTATGAATTGTGAGTCATTATCAGCCAAATATTATAGGAAGCTCCCTGAGTTACTACAGCTTCAACCTCTTTCCTCAACTGATCAACTCCTTTATGCGTGATCAAAAAATCACCAATCTTAGCCATATTATCTTCATAAGGATCCAGGCCAACATAATCATTTTTCTAGGCTTTCTTGGCCCTTGAACTTATTTCTCTTTTCTTAGCGAGATTCGCTTCTATGAACTCCTATGCCTCTGTTGATTGTTTGCCACTTCTGCCCATTTTTACAAACAAAAGCAATGACTCTTCTGCAGTTCCCTACTCTGAAATCTCAAAAATTCTTCTACACTTCAAAGCATAGGATACAAAGAAGCAAAAGACTTTTAAAAATCAGGGTGAAAAAACAAAATTAGCCTTTTACCTCCTAGGATTTATAGAGTCGCTACCAACTACTGCGATAATTACAAAATTAAATGCAGGCACGCCTTCAGGGAGAAATATTCTTCAAAAATTGCTCAAACGTCATTTCTAATGTGCAAAAATCCATTTTTATGGTTCGTTGTCTGATCCTCCTAAAAAAATGTGTCCTCTATGCTACGCAATATTATAGAAAAATGTGCCCTGGAACTAGAAGCTTGTTAGGGAAACCAACCTGTCCATTACTCATTCAATCATTAAATCTAATTTCTACCTTGGAAAAATCAATTCAAATGCTTCCCATGTTCAGAAATCATTACTCGAATTTATCACCCACTACTTCTGATTATTGCCACGTACTCCTTGGGAATATCTTCTTTATCAAAAACCCTTTCATGCACTTATAAATTCATGGGCGCATGAGTTTTAAAATCTCATAGTGTGCCTCCTGAAAAAAAAAATTTCTCCTCTTTTATTTTTTTCTCTTTCGGGCGAATGATGTCTTAATCATCATTTTTTTTTTTAGAACATATTTATGCCTATGCAGAATTGTTTAAAATGCATGAAAATATTTACATATATACAGGATGTTACCTTTGATTTGAAATATTAAAAAACATAAGCCTTCAAATGAAGGTCATTCACTAGGATAGGGAGCTCATACCCTTCCATGTGACAAATTCAGAATGCATTAGAAGAAGTAACAACAAAAATCTGAAAAGGTCCTTCCCATATTGCATCAAATTTATGATGTTTTCCTAGCTTTGATTTTTTCTTGTTCCACTTAAATAACAAATCCCCCATTTGGAAGCTTCAATCAGTCATTTTTTTCTTGAACCACTTCTTCATCTCAGTAGCATGTTCTGCAAAATTATGGTAGGCATGCTCCATTTCTTCTTCTAATTGCAACAATTATGCCAATATAACCTCCATTAAATCATTTTCTTTGTTATCATCATTAAATATTTGCAATGCTTGGAGCACAGGGAGCTCAATATGCATAGGAAGGATAACTTCTTTCCCACACACAAAGCATATAGGAAGGTCTTTATTGACTTCTTCACTGAAATGCGGTCAGCCCAAAGTGCCTGATTTAATAACAAATGTCAACTCTTATTATTGTCGCTCATTTTTCTCTTGAAAATCTAGAGCAGATTCTTGTTAGTTGACTCAGCAAATCCATTCCCCTATGGGTAATAATTGGAAGAGGTCTTCAGGTAAATTCCATATCTACTAGAAAATTCTATAATTTTAGATCCAATGAAGGGAGTGCCATTGTTGGTGACTAAAAAATCTGGTATGTTGAAACGAGTAATAAGGCTTTCCAAAAAAGAAATAACAGTCGCCTAATATACCTTTTTGGTAGGTATAGCTTCTGCCCATCTGGTAAAATAGTCTGTCATCATTAGAATATATTTGTTTTTGGTAGAGGAACGTGGATATATAACTCCTATAAAATTGAGACCCCACTATTGAAAGGGCACTTCCACCTAGATCAGATGCAGTGGTGATGCTCCTTTCCTAACTCGACCCACATATCTTTGACAACTATCACATCGCTGGCTTATCTTATGTGAATCGGTGAATAGAGTGGGCCAATAATACCCCACTCAAATAATTTTTAGGGCCATAGGCCTACCTGCATAATTTCCTCCTTATAGCCCAGAATGGAATTATTCCATAATAATATTTTTCTCATAATATTTTACACATCTAAGAAGTATACCATCAATATTCTTATAATATAGGTCGTTGGGCAACAGTACATACCTGAGCGCTTGTAATCTGAATCTTCAGCACTGTGAGGAGTTAAGATGGCTAGGACACCTTCCATAAATAAAATACTCAATGAGTTGCTTGGTCCATTCCTTACTGACTGTTGCACTATTCACACAAATTACATCTTCGCAACTTGTCTCAACAACAACGCTTTTGGCCAACTACTGACACAGAGCACATCCACGAACTAGTTTTGTCGGCTTATTTTCTACATCATACTCTTAGATATTCGATAACCATCTAGCCCTTTTATCACCCAGTTCTCCTTGAATGATCAAGTTCTGAACATCTAGATGAATGACATAAATCATAGTTTTACTCTAAGAAACAAAGTGGCAAAACTTATTCAAGGCCTTCATCACAACATAAAATTGTTTCTCTATAAAGTTATACTTTTCCTTATGTGGTGCTATGACATGGATTACAAAAGCGATAGGATTTTCTTCACCATCATGTTGCTTTTGCGTTATTACTACAACATAGCTCTCCTGCTCACCCACTGCATAAAGTATAAAGTCTTTGGAGTAATTAGGGTTGATTAACATTGGAGCTTGAGTAATTCTCTCTTTTATTTCTTGAAAATCCTACTTCCTGGCTTCTATCCACTTGAATTCCACATTTTTCTTCAAGAGCTCGGTCGTGGGCTTGAAAACTTGGAAAAAATTAGCAATAAACTTATGCATGAAGTTTATCTATCCAAATAAGGATTGAAAATATTTCTTATTAGCTAGTAATGACAAACTCATAGGCACTTCCACTCGTGCAGGGTCTATGGCCAATCCTTCCTATGAAATCACATGTCCCAACAACTTCCCTTCCTTGACCGCAAAAATTGACTTCTTTGGGTTTATATAAATCCCAAATTCTCGATATTTCTCAAATATTTGCCTTACATGGAAAACAATATATGTTCTGCAATGTGAAAACACTGTCATATCATCAAGATAAATCACAATGATTTTATTTAGCAACTCACGAAAGGCGACATCCATGGCTCTCTAAAAAGTAGCTCCAACATTTGAAAGTCCAAAGGGCATCCGTTGGTAAGTGAATGTGCCCCACTTAGTTGTAAATGATGTCTTGTATTCATATTCATATTTACCCCAAATTTGATTGTACCCTAAAAATCCATCCAGCAAGGAAAATCTCTGAGCACCAGCCATGACATGAAGAATCTAGTCTATCTGCAATAGAGGATAGTGGTCTTTAAGTGATGCCTAATTTAAATTTTGAAAATCGACGCATAGATGTATGTCCCCCTTCTTCTTCCTTACAAGAACCAAGTTTGCCACCCAGGTAGAATGCTTAATAGGGTATATGATTTTTGCCTCAAGCATCTTCAGTAACTCTACTTTCATGAGAACCTCAATCTTGGGATTAACAGGGTGCTGCTTCTACAAAAAAATCTTAACTCCTTGTAGCTCGATAGTATGCTGAATCACTCTCTTGTCGTATCCTTTCAAATCTTGATAACTCCATGCTACTATATCTGGGTATTCAAAGCATATATTTCTAATGCCCTCAATCTCATCTAGTTCATAATCAATACCAATCTTGATAACTTTTCCTGGATCCAACTGCAATTCTCTGAATTCCTTAGCATCCATATTAATCCTATGCTTATCAGCCCTATCACTTTGATCAAATAAAATTTCTAGTGAAATCAAATCTTGAGGAATGTGATTATTTTTTAATTGAATCATACCTTCCTTTTATTCTTCCACAAGAATCCTATCTTCTACGCTGGCAGCTTCTTTTAGCAAAAAAATCACTATTTTCTCATCATTATCAAACACCTCCCAATAGAGGTTCTTATCAAGAATGGAAGGCTTGTAAATCAACCTTACTTTCTTGGGCTTGCGAACCACTTGCCCAGTAGGAGAATAATTAGCGTCCAAGGAAGCTAAAATGTTAGCATGTCTATTTTTTTCTTGAGGAATTGCCTGAATATACAAATCTTTAAATGCTTCCAAAATATCCCATATTCTGTTGCGATAAACCTTCAAGTAATGTTACTTTGATACACACTTATTTGTAACTTGATTAACAATAAGCTCTGAATAACCAAAAATATATAGTTGTTTGATTCCTAATTTTTTAGCATTTTTTAAGCCAAGGCATAATGCTTCATATTCAGCCACATTATTTTTACAACTCAAGGTCAATCTGTAGGAGTAAGTTTTTTGTATACCTTCAGGGGAAATCAAGACAACACCTACTCTTGCACTATTCTTACAGCGAGTGCTATCAAAGAACAACTTCCATAACTGATGCAAACCAAGTTTTGGGGATTCAAGAATTTGCTCTTGGGACTTCTCTATCTTCTAAATTGAATAACAGCCAATATCTATTTCAATCATAGCATTGAAATCTATCAGTAGGAACTCATCTTCCAAACCAAGCTCCTAGGGTATTTCTTCAACCAAGTCAACTTCCTCCAATTCTTCGGTCATCATATTCACTGTGCCTGGGGCTTGTTCTGCCTCCTTGATTTTTTCAATATGAAAAGGGGAGAGCTTCTAATTATGAATGTGAAATTGCCTAGATTTGAATGAAATCTCCAAATGTGAATAATCTAGGGAAAGATAACCTCCCAGCTTTGTTGTTAATTCTATTGAAAGGAACATGCTAAAGTAGGGCTCTAAATCAACAGCCACCACTTCCTGGATGATAGTAATCAGCGACATGCTATGGAGAACTATTGGAATATCCTTGATTACTCCAATAGTCTTAACTAGCATACCATCCAATTGTAAAACTCCTGGGCTACTTCTTGTATATTCCATTCCCATTACTTTGCATACTGCCTTTGGAATGATAGTAGTGGTAGCACCAGAGTCGATCATACAATTATGCATGATCCACCCTTCTATTCTCAAAGATAAGTAAAACGGGGGAGGTCGATTCTTCCCTATCGCTGAAGTGGGGAGTGCTTGAGCCAAGACTATTTGTAAATGATCCTTCTTTTGATCTTTGGCAATCTTAAAATATTCTTGCAATAAATCAATCTTCCTAGGTAATTGCAATGCATCAAACAAGCTAATCCTTGTCAAAATTTTCTTCATTTCTTCCATGATACTATGGCCACAAGCAGGTGAGATATTTTCTTCTAAAGGCTGCTCATATTTGTCTCGATGCTTTTTCCTAGCGTCGACTCTTTGCCTTTTTATCAGTGAAGGATACTTGAGTCTTTCCTTAGCTTGATCCTTAGTTTCACTAGGAAATGGAGAAGTAGTGATGCATTGAAAATTTGAAGGCTAAACCCATGCTTTATCTTACACTTGATAAAGTAATGAGTTTTTAAATTTGTCAGCATAAGGAATCTTTGTTGGAGATGCCAAATTTTCTTCCTATGCTTTTGGAGCCATAGGTACTTTCAAAGGTTGCAAGTCTACAGGATCAATAGTCACTAGCTTTTTTCAGGACTGAAACTTGCTTTGGAGATAGCACCGTATAATTACACTCCATCTCTCGAATCATGTTAACTTGCCTACCCGAAGAACTTTTCATTAATGTATGAACATAGTTTAGATGTACCATACATGTGCCTTCACCATGAGGATCGTTACATGTAGAACACCAATATGTCCTTTTAGATCCGTTATTCTCATCATTTTCTTGGATCATGGTGTTTTTCTCAGGTCCCTTGCTAATAGATACTTATTCTCGGGTTATGGGCAGAATCTAAAACCTTCTTGATTGGAACTCAGCCTCAACCTACTTCTTCCTCACAGTAGTAAGCTCATTAGATATCATCCTCAAAGCTGCATTATTAGATTTTACTTCTTATAACAAGTCCATGAGAGGATCTATATTGGGTGATGGATCTGGTATTGGCAACATCAAGGGCATTGATGGTGTCGATAATGGGAAGGGTGTTGGAAGTGCTGGAAAAGAAATGGCTGAAGGCTGTGATGTTACTGAAGGGATGGGAAATTATGGAAAGCTCATAACATATTATTGTGGAACAGGGATAGGAGCTATTTGAGGAGAGTCTGAATTCCATGAAGGAACAATATACATCGATTGCATAGGCTACAAAAATGCATTAGAGTAAATATACTGTGGCAGATTAGGGAGGATAGGCATTATCACCTTCGGAGGAAGCCTACCTACAACAATCAAATACAACTCAGCATTTTGAGCTTATATATAGTGATCAAGAAATGTAGTCACATTGGCCTAGCACATCGCCATACCAATATCGGTAATGAGTGCTCAAAGATAATAAAATGCTACTTGTTCATGAGTTATTCGTAAACCATTTGGGACCCTCTACCAACTTCACGCAAACTGAACGTTGAAATCTACAAGTTCCTCTTGTGGATATTTTTGGATTGAGGTGAACTGGTGCAACAGAGAATATGGATCAGATTGTTCATGGAAATTCTTAATCAGTAGCTCTGGAAATTTATCCCACAAGGTAATGGTACCCGATTGCAAAGATCGGTACCAATACAACAATTTCCCTCTCAATGACAAGACCAAAAGTTTTATCATCACATCCTCATCAGTTATATCATGAATAGTTGCAAGAGAGGCTACATCTTGGATATGCTCATAGGTAGTTTTCCCAGTACCATCATATGTGGGTAAAGCCTTCAAAGCAGCTTGAGGTATGGGATTTTGTGCTTGCAAATTCAGCACTCCTAAGCTATTCCAAGCCGAAAACTACCTTGGAAGTTGTTGATGTGGTGGAGGATTCTGGGCCATTTGGATAGGAATATTATGAGCGGTCCTTGAGATGTTAGTGGTTGTACTAGTCAGAGGTTGAGGGAAACTGGTGGTAATGCTTACAGGACTCATAGGGGCAGAAAACACACCAGCTAACTAAAAATATGAAACAAGTGGTATGGATGAGATATGCAAAAGTGAAGATATTCATCGAAAAGTGGCTATTTGAGGATGCTCTCCTAGAATTTGAATGTCTAGTTCATAAACATGAATCTAATTATCAGGATTTTTGGCTTTTGATCTTGTATTCATGAGAAAATAACTTTTGTCGTCCTCACCCTTACGAAGTTTTGGGTAAAAACTGAGTCACCATATGTTCTAATGTCAAGCAGGAAGATGAACACCAAACCTAATGCTACTGGAAGTGGAACCTTAAAAGTCCCACTGGGTGTGCCAAAAAATGTTGGTCAAATATCTGCCTAATCAATAAACACTACGGTTATGCACCCTAGATACGACTAACATTGAAATGTTAGAGGAAATAAATGTCCTCTGTGCCAATCTCTAGAGAGGGTTTGTTCCTGAACTAATTCTAAAATTGGTAAAATACTAAGGATGCAGGAAAGAAATTGGAAATAACGAAAAGAGATGGGAAATATGGCCATAGGCCAAAGTGCAAAATTAGCGTTAGACTAACTAGCAGGAAAAAACCCAAGCACAAAATAGATTTCACACAAGAAAGAACTATAGAATAAATTCATGATATTACAGAAATAACTCTCAAAGAATAACTCTGACATTCACTCTGTTACTAGAAATATTTAAATCCAATCTTAGAATTTAAATTTAACAATGAACAAGAAGAATGAATGTGAATAATAAGTGCATAATACAGAAACCAACTATATGGAAAACCACTTATAAATTTAGAAGTTTGATGCCTTGTATTAGTGCAGGGAGCTTAGAGATATCTCTTGCAAATTGTCCAACCCCCGTTCCAATAGAAATTTTATTAGTATTTATAGAGGTTTTCACCTCTTTCATTTAATACATATGAGGGAAGAATGTCTGAGAATCAAAGACAAAATCAGCAAAATCCTCCTTGAATTCTTGTAAAATACATTCATCTGGGGAAAAAATTCCTGAAAATTCAAACTTCAGATGGAGGTGTCTGTTGGGAAAAAATATTAAATTCTTCGGATTGCCTCTAATACATTGGAAATCATGAAGGTTCATTTCCCTTTGCCTCCCTCTTCATGATCCACAAAGTGGAGTAACTAAGAGTGCCCTTAATTTAATGCCAAATTCAACATCTTGACTAAAGTTCTATTCTTTTGGTTTATCTTCACCCCTTTAGATGCGCATGATCTTGATACAAAGAGATTTACCAAATTCATAGGAAAACGGTACATGGTTCGCCCGTAGGAGAGGTGGACAATGATTTTCTACCATGATTTTCTATCATCGCTATGTGGTTCGCCCATAGGAGAGGCGGATGGTGTGTTCGTCCCTCGACTAGGGTGAACGTAATTTGATTCAAGCATGCGCACTAAGTGGTTCACCCATAGGATAGGTGAACGATGTGTTAGCCCCTTGACTAGGGTGAACATAATTTTATTTGAAAGTGTGACCGCTCTTGGCGATGACAAGGCACGTTCACCCCTAAAAAGGGTGAACGACCCATTCACCCCTCAGGGAGGGTGAATGCGATTTGGTGCCTTTTAATTTTTCTTCATTATGCTTCCAAACTGATTCGCCCTTAGAAAGGGTGCAAGGGACGTTCTCCCCTAATGAAGGGCGAACATCAATGCATAAAATTTTATGGCAATTTTACTTCAAACTTTTTATGAAACTCATTCTCTCCATTATTTTGGACTTCAAAGGACATCTCCCCATTAATAATTAAATGCATTAGATTTAAGAAAATTATTTCAACTTATTACAACTTATCCATAAATAAAAGAGACAAATATATTGTCGCTTTATACAAAATTTCCATTGAATACAAAAATGGCCAACACACACACACACCAAGTAACACTTAAATGCTAGTGAGTTGGAAGTCATATCCAACCACTAGTAGGGTTCAACGATGGTGATAGTGATTTCCATCCGTTAGCCCAACTCCCTCAAACCATGTACTATTGGCCAATACAAACTCCAATATATGTCCTAACCATGCAAAATCGTATGGATTCCTCTTCGAAGGGGTGTATTGCTATGCACGGGGTGCTAGGTGAGGATTGACAGAACCTATGCTCCCTGCCCAGGTGTCGATTTTATCTCAACATTTTGGGGGGTTTACATGATTGTGACTTTCATTATTGATTGTTGAGATATGACCATATAGGTGAAAATCCTTAAACTATTGAGCATTACATCAATAATTTCAAACACGATGAGAGTAGTTTAAGTTTTCAACAAATTTCAAAACACACTAAACAAGTTTTAGGACACACATATAATCCTTAAAAGAGATAATCATATTTTCTACTTTGTGTGTTTCTTTATTTTTTGGGTAATCAACATAATATCCTTGGTCTAGGACCAAACCCCAACCCTAATAATCTATGTTTTAATTTTGCATCCAATGGATCGATAATCATGCAAATAAAAGCTATAACAAAAAAGTTATGTTGGTTTTATGATTACTCTATTTTTGAAGCCAAAAATAGGGAAAAATTGCACTAAAACGGTCATAAAATGGTCTAGACAACTCCAACAATCACTAAAAAAAATTTGTTGTCTTAGTTTACCCCTTGTGCACCTCTCACAGAAATTGTGATTCCTAACTCTTCATGCTTCAAAATTTCCCACAAATTCCTAAAAGTGGGCATTTCCCCAAAAGCAAAAAAACAAAATTTTGACTAGAAAATAACTTTTTTGAGTTATAGCTTATCGCACTGATCATTTTGATATATAACACATTCAACTTTTTTTTAAAATCCAATTTTTTTCTAAATGGTCAGGGGACCTCCCATGGTGAGCAAGACCTCCAATCTAGAGAGGGAATCAGATTCCATAACCACTGAACATATTCAAATCAGTCCAAAGGATATGGACATCCCTGAATGGCATCCCAGGTCTTATCATAACATCAATACCATCCACAGGGGGTCAAAAATTCGAGATATCCCTATTAGGGAGGCACCCATAGGTCCTCCAAGAAACCTTCCTGATTGGAACACCTTATAGAATTCTATATAAGGAACAATCCACCTACTGAGAAGCCTAGTAGGTCAATATCACAGGTTCACATACCATATTGCTCTATACATCAATCAAAAAATGATCATGAACATACACCATGGCCTAGCTTGGGTGAGCAAACCACCCCATCTGGTCGAGCAAGCCACCCCCCTACTCCTCATAGGGAGCATTCTATGCAGTCTGAATATATAGAACCTACATCTAAGCCTGAATAAGTGTCATTCCTAATAGATGAGGAAGAGGACCCAAGTCATCCTCCTAGTCCTCATTAAGAGTACGTGGGACAACCACATTGTGGCTCTACATTGTCAAACTATATAGATCCCACTTATAACTCAAAATATCAGGTTAATGCAACCTTTAAGGAGCATGGAAAACAAGTAATAAATCCTACTAGGGGGGAAAGACATGACAAACCCATTCGTATTTCCAATATGAGGGTACATATACCTCATAAAACTGAACAATGGGATCATACACATTAGGCACTAATGCCACAACTTAACCAACAACATACAGATCAACTTCGGTTGGATCAACAGTAATTAAATCAACAATGGGTGGACTCATAATGAGCACACTTACAAAGGTTGTATCAATGAAAGATATAAGAACAAAAAAAAGTACAACAAGAGCAAGTGAAAAACACATTGCGTAAAGTAGTGCTTATGCCTAGCACCCAGAGGATGTGACAATGCATAAGACATCTAGTGCAATCTTGAAAACTTTCCCCTCGACCATGCAAAAATCACGTTCAACATCATAGGTCGTTATCTGGTTATCATCATGAAACTTATACTCCTCAATAGTACAAAGGTCAATATGATGAGGAATCATATGCTGAGTCCCAATGGGAATCTCATGAAGAAGTAAATGGCTGCCCTAAATCCAGTTATGATAAGGTACCTAATGATCATACTTATCATCCACCTCAGCATCAAAAGTGACCTCTTATACCTAATCAAGGGTGATGGGATGAAGATCATATCATTTTTTTTGTTGGCAATTTTGGGTTTGAGATCCTAGCTTCTTGTCTATGAGTTGTCATTGATGTCAAAAGGAAATGGCATTAATGTTAAGAGGATGTGTTGGCTTCAAAGGTGGAAGATTCCAAGAGAATCCGGAGAGATTCCATTGGCAAGGGTTTTTCATTAAAACCAAAGCAATGGTTTTTATTAAAACCAATGGAGGTTCTCTTTATTATTTATTTAATTATTATTTAAAACCCTTCAAGGTTTTAATTAATTAATTATTTAATTAATTAAGGGAGAAATTATTTTTAATTTATTAAAAATACTTTAAGGGTTTTTAAACCCTTTAGAAAGCAAATTTCGATTAAATTCGAAATTACTTTTCTTTGCAACTGACGTGTTCTAAAGTCCACGTATGGACTATAAATATGAGAAGGTTCCTAAGGTTAAACCCTCTTGGAAAATCGAAGGCAATTAATTGGTTTGGCTGCGATCGAATGTTCTGTTTACGCTGCGAAAGAGGAGAGCTCGTGGTTTGAAAAGCTTTCGAAAAGCTTGACCGTTTATGTGGAAGGAAGTCCGTCTTGGACTTCGTAAGCCCCTTGTGGGCTAGTGGCAGCGAAGGCTGCGTTTGGGCCTTGCGTAGGCGGAGGTCTGCGTTTCGATCCCCGCGGAGGGAGCTGTGCATGGATTAGTCACGTTTTTATTAAAACGTGTTTTGTGCCGCGAATTTTGGATTCTTCAAGGGCAGCCATTATAAGGTGTGATTATTTTCTTGATATGATTTTTGGCATTGTTTAGCATTGTTTAAAAGACATAGGAGAAATAAGGGGATATTTCTTTGGTTGTATTTTTGAGATTAGTCTTTTGCTATGCTAAATTTAAAAATGGAGATATAAGGTGTAAGTTTTGGTTGTTGTGTTTTTGGCTTCTTTGGTGGTTGTTTTTAAAGAAGAGGAGCTAAAAGGTGTATTAAGGAAAGTTTTTATATATGCTCATTTATCTTGGTTCTAACCCTAACTTGGTTGGAAGTTTGAGGGTTGTGTGTGGTGACAGCTTTAAGGATCAATTTTCTTCTACTCCAAAAAGGTATGGGCACATTTTTCTTATGAGTATGATTGGTGTATGTTTTTCTGAAATAAGGTTGGAGTGAAAAGGTTTTCAACTAGGTTTCCTTTGGTTGGGTGTAAATCCTATTTTCTGGTTTGTTGAAGACTACTTATGCATTGTTATCCTTGAGGAGAGTTTTTGGTGAATGCATAATTTTTGGTTTGAGATAGTGGAAGCTTTGTGCACTAGGGTTTATATTTGTGAGTCTAGCTACTTGCATTGAGTTGGTGGAACCCTTGGTTGGCTGTTTTGAGTTTGATGGTTGAGTTGCTTCCATAGAGGTTGTTTGATCAAGTTATTGCTTTACTTGATTCATGATATTGGGCTTACTCCATTGAGTTGATTTGAGCAAGTTATTCTTTGCATTTGGTGATATTGTGTTGGTGGCTGTTTTGTTCAAATATCTTTGGAGGGAAAAGGATTTCTACTTGTTTCCTTTTCTTGTGATGATTGGTTGAATGCTTCAAGGTTGATGTTGAGTTGAATGGTGTTGGTTGACTAAACCTTGTTTGATGAGCATTGTTGTTGAAACCCTAATTGATGGTGAAAAGAACATGAGTATCATTGTTATGTGATTCTTTGCATAGTTGGCAATTGTTGGGGTTTCATGTTCTTGAAAGAAAACATTCTATCCTATCCATTTCAGATATTGAGTTGAGTTTTCAGATTTGAGATTGAGATTGAGCTGAGTTGATTTGAGTTGAGTTTTGAGATTGGGATTTGAGTATAGAACATATTGAGTCTCTAACAATTCTCTTTATGCTTCTATGAGTTTGACAAATCACATTGGGTCTCTAACAATTCACTTTGTGATTTCCTACTAAGAAAGTTTTTCTTGGTGAGCTTGCTGAGTTTTTGGACAGGTTCCGGTGGGGACTTGTGAGCAGTTTTTGGACAGTTTCGATGGGGACTTGTGAGCATTTTGGAGGAAGTTTCGGTGGGGACTTGTGAGCAGATTTGGACAGGTCCTAGCAGAGGACTTGTGAGCTGAGTTTGATAGTTCTATCAGAGAACTTGAGGACAGAGGTGCATTGGTTCTATGAGAAGAACCTGAGGATAGTTGGCAAGTCTTTGAGAAGGCTTGTATGTAGAGGATTGATTTGTTCAAGAGTTGGACAGATCTGACAGACAGAGGAAGACTTGTACTAGACCGACTGACTGTGTTTGGTACAGGTTGCTGAGCTATTGTGGACGTGATCATAGAAGGCAGAGGTCTCTTAGGCTAAGCATTGAGGACAGGAGGTCTTCGATGGAAAGGAGTTCCACGTGCTGGCAAGAGGTAGAGGCAGTTGATCTTCTGAGGGATCATTTCCAGAGCAGAGGGGAAGGTATCTCCTTTGAGCAGAGGCTCATAAATTTTGATTGGGGGAAGGTATCTCCTTTGAGTAGAGGCTCATAAATTTTGATTGGGGGAAGGTATCTCCTTTGGGTCGAGGCTCATAAACATTGTAATTGGGAAGGATTCCCAAAGAACTTTGAGATAACTTTTAGAGAAAAGTTTTGTGGACGTAGCCCAACCATTCTGGGTGAACCACGTTAAAATTGGTGTCACTTTGTGGATGATATTGTGCATTGCTTTGATATTGCTTTGGGTATATTGCTTTACTATTTTGAAGTATAAAGGAAAAAGTAAAAAGAGGTCTTATACTGTTCACCCCCCCTCTCAGTATAAGCTTGTGTTCTTCAATTGGTATCAGAGCGGGTGCCTTCGAAAAGTTTAACAGACTTGAAGGAAAAGCTAGTAAAGAACACAATGGATCATTCAAGTGGCAATGCAACACCTATTCTTGATGGGTCAGATTTTGGTCTTTGGAGTGCAAGGATGAAGGTTCATCTAATGGCACTTGGGAATGAGGTTTGGGAAGTGATTGAAGATGAGTACACTATTCCTGAACATGGTCCTAATACTAAAGAAGAAAGGCTCCTACATCATAACAATTCAAAAGCAATGAATGCAATCCTGAAAGGCTTACAGAAAGTAGATCTCACCAAAGTGATTCACTGCAAGACAGCCTAGTGAAATGTGGAAACAGCTTGAAGGTGGTTCATACAGGTGATACAAATGTCGGAAAGGCCAAGTTGAGACACTTCAAAGGTATGTTTGAACAACTCAAGATGAATGATGATGAAAATATTAGTGACTACATGCTTCGTATGGATGAGGTTGTTAACTCCATGAAAGACTTAGGTCTTGAGCTTGCTGAAAATGATGTTTGTGATAAGATTTTAAGATCTCTTCCTAATAGATTTAGTGAAAATATTTCTGCTATTGAGGAAGCTAAAGATTTGGATAAGTTGAAAAAGGATGAGCTCCATAGTATACTTGCAGAATTTGAGTTGAGAACTCAAGTGAAGGTTGATGTCAAGAAAGAGGCAGCTTTCAAGGCTACCAAGAATTCCAAGGGTAAACAGATTCAAGATAGTGATGAGTCTTCTAGTGATGAAGAGGCATATTACAACAAGAAAGGCAAGTTCTCTAGAAAGCACAAAAGTATGAAAAATATAAGATGTTTCAATTGTGGAAAGTTTGGTCATTATGCTACTGACTGTACTGTTCCCAAGAATGAAAGTGATGAAGATAAACAGGATTCTAAGAGCAAGGATTCTGAAAAGCACAAGCATCAGAGGAAAAACAAAGATGAGCACAACAATCAAGGAAAGAGGTATTCTCACAAGCACAAGAAGAGTTTCTACCTAGACAAAGCAAGTAAGTGTTCTAGTAGTGATAGTGAAAGTTCTTCAAGTGATAATGAAAATGAGATGTTGTTCATATCAGAAAAAGAGGAAGAACCGAAACATAGATTCATTATCATGAAATGTCTTAGATGTGGAAATTTTGGTCACCTTGAGGATGATTGCACAAATAATGATTTGGTTTCTAGTATGTATGAGGATGCTTCAGAAAACTATAAGGAAGATGCATGTATGGTTTTTGAAAAGGGTAGCACCTCTAGTGATAAGAAATCTGAAAAAGGCTTTGATGATTCAAAAAGCAATCAAATAAAGGATCTTGAAAGTGAACTTATTAGTGCTCTTAGTGTTTTGGAAAAGGAAAGAAAGAAGAATGCTAGACTCAAGGATAAGTTAGATGAATGTTGTATGGAGAGAGATGATCTTATAGAAAGTCTTGACTTCTCTATAGCTAAGACACAAGAACTCAAGGATGAGTTAGAGTCTAAGGTTCTTGAGTATAGTGAGTTAGAACAGAAAATGGCTTCTTTGAAAGAGGAAACTAAAGAGTACAAGGATAAGCTTTACGGGTTTCAAGATAGCTCCAAAAAGGTTAAGTCACTCATCAAAGGTCAAAGAAAGACAACAGATAAAATAGGCCTTGGTTTTGTTAAGCCACACAAGGAACAAGTTGGAGAGTCTAGTAAGAGACTCCAAAAGGAAGAGAGTTCTGATGAGGAAAGTATTTCAGAAAAGGAGTCCTTGAATGATAGATGCACAGAAAACAGAATTCAGAATGAGAAGAAGAAGTTTTCAGAACCTAAGAGGTCAATTAAAGGAAAGTTTCAAGGCAGATGTTTTGCTTGTCACAGGTTTGGTCACATGGCTTCACATTGCATGGCTCAAGTGAAGGAGGTAAATGACAGTTTCAGAAGTGCTAGTTACTTTCAAGGGTATTGCTACTCTTGTCAACAGTTTGGGCATAAGGCAATTTATTGCAAGGCAAATAACAGGAACAGGTTTGGTCGAATTGGTGGATTCAAAGATCAGGTTTACCTAAGAGAAACAACATCGTCAAGTGTTTCAAGTGCAACAATGAAGGTCACACAATCAGACAGTGTAGAGCTGAAATTCCAGAATACAGGAACAGGAACAATGGCATGATCAGGTCCAAGGATCAAGGCATGGACAAGAACAGGGATGAGAACAAGAACAAGAATAGTGACAGGAATAGGAATATGGACAAAGAGTTCAAGAGAAGGCCTGGAAAGGAAGTTATAGACACTGATGATGATCAGTGCCTAATGGGAGTTTTACTCCCACCCAAGAATTAATCACCTCAACAGGAGGTGGGGGAGGGACTAAGCTAAGAGGCTCATTCTTAGTCCCGAGCCCCAAAGGTGACCCTTTGCCATTGATGACAAAGGGGGAGAGATTTGAGTAAGGGGGAGAGCCTCAAGACAGGGGGAGCTGTTTATGTTGAGTTTTTGTGTTGTTGAGAAGCATGGTTTGCCATCAATGACAAAGGGGGAGATTGTTGGCAATTTTGGGTTTGAGATCCTAGCTTCTTGTCTATGAGTTGTCATTGATGTCAAAAGGAAATGGCATTAATGTTAAGAGGATGTGTTGGCTTCAAAGGTGGAAGATTCCAAGAGAATCCGGAGAGATTCCATTGGCAAGGGTTTTTCATTAAAACCAAGTTAAATGGTTTTTATTAAAACCAATGGAGGTTCTCTTTATTATTTATTTAATTATTATTTAAAACCCTTCAAGGTTTTAATTAATTAATTATTTAATTAATTAAGGGAGAAATTATTTTTAATTTATTAAAAATACTTTAAGGGTTTTTAAACCCTTTAGAAAGCAAATTTCGATTAAATTCGAAATTACTTTTCTTTGCAGTCGACGTGTTCTAAAGTCCACGTATGGACTATAAATATGAGAAGGTTCCTAAGGTTAAACTCTCTTGGAAAATCGAAGGCAATTAATTGGTTTGGCTGCGATCGAATGTTCTGTTTACGCTGCGAAAGAGGAGAGCTCGTGGTTTGAAAAGCTTTCGAAAAGCTTGACCGTTCATGTGGAAGGAAGTCCGTCTTGGACTTCGTAAGCCTCTTGTGGGCTAGTGGCAGCGAAGGCTGCGTTTGGGCCTTGCGTAGGCGGAGGTCTACGTTTCGATCCCCGTGGAGGGAGCTGTGCATGGATTAGTCACATTTTTATTAAAACGTGTTTTGTGCCACGAATTTTGGATTCTTCAAGGGCAGCCATTATAAGGTGTGATTATTTTCTTGATATGATTTTTGGCATTGTTTAGCATTGTTTAAAAGACATAGGAGAAATAAGGGGATATTTCTTTGGTTGTATTTTTGAGATTAGTCTTTTGCTATGCTAAATTTAAAAATGGAGATATAAGGTGTAAGTTTTGGTTGTTGTGTTTTTGGCTTCTTTGGTGGTTGTTTTTAAAGAAGAGGAGCTAAAAGGTGTATTAAGGAAAGTTTTTATATATGCTCATTTATCTTGGTTCTAACCCTAACTTGGTTGGAAGTTTGAGGGTTGTGTGTGGTGACAGCTTTAAGGATCAATTTTCTTCTACTCCAAAAAGGTATGGGCACATTTTTCTTATGAGTATGATTGGTGTATGTTTTTCTGAAATAAGGTTGGAGTGAAAAGGTTTTCAACTAGGTTTCCTTTGGTTGGGTGTAAATCCTATTTTCTGGTTTGTTGAAGACTACTTATGCATTGTTATCCTTGAGGAGAGTTTTTGGTGAATGCATAATTTCTGGTTTGAGATAGTGGAAGCTTTGTGCACTAGGGTTTATATTTGTGAGTCTAGCTACTTGCATTGAGTTGGTGGAACCCTTGGTTGGCTGTTTTGAGTTTGATGGTTGAGTTGCTTCCATAGAGGTTGTTTGATCAAGTTATTGCTTTACTTGATTCATGATATTGGGCTTACTCCATTGAGTTGATTTGAGCAAGTTATTCTTTGCATTTGGTGATATTGTGTTGGTGGCTGTTTTGTTCAAATATCTTTGGAGGGAAAAGGATTTCTACTTGTTTCCTTTTCTTGTGATGATTGGTTGAATGCTTCAAGGTTGATGTTGAGTTGAATGGTGTTGGTTGACTAAACCTTGTTTGATGAGCATTGTTGTTGAAACCCTAATTGATGGTGAAAAGAACATGAGTATCATTGTTATGTGATTCTTTGCATAGTTGGCAATTGTTGGGGTTTCATGTTCTTGAAAGAAAACATTCTATCCTATCCATTTCAGATATTGAGTTGAGTTTTCAGATTTGAGATTGAGATTGAGCTGAGTTGATTTGAGTTGAGTTTTGAGATTGGGATTTGAGTATAGAACATATTGAGTCTCTAACAATTCTCTTTATGCTTCTATGAGTTTGAAAAATCACATTGGGTCTCTAACAATTCACTTTGTGATTTCCTACTAAGAAAGTTTTTCTTGGTGAGCTTGTTGAGTTTTTGGACAGGTTCCAGTGGGGACTTGTGAGCAATTTTTGGACAGTTCCAGTGGGGACTTGTGAGATTTTGGACAGTTCCAGTGGGGACTTGTGAGCAATTTTTGGACAGTTTTCGTGGGGACTTGTGAGCAGATTTGGACAGGTCCTAGCAGAGGACTTGTGAGCTGAGTTTGATAGTTCTATCAGAGAACTTGAGGATAGAGGTGCATTGGTTCTATGAGAAGAACCTGAGGACAGTTTGGCAAGTCTTTGAGAAGGCTTGTATGCAGAGGATTGATTTGTTCAAGAGTTGGATAGATCTGACAGAAAGAGGAAGACTTGTACTAGACCGACTGACTATGTTTGGTACAAGTTGTTGAGCTGTTATGGACGTGATCATAGAAGGCAGAGGTCTCTTAGGCTAAGCATTGAGGACAGGAGGTCTTCGATGGAAAGGAGTTCCACGTGTTGGCAAGAGGTAGAGGCAGTTGATCTTCTGAGGGATCATTTCTAGAGCAGAGGGGAAGGTATCTCCTTTGAGCAGAGGCTCATAAATTTTGATTGGGGGAAGGTATCTCCTTTGAGCAGAGGCTCATAAATTTTGATTGGGGGAAGGTATCTCCTTTGGGCTGAGGCTCATAAACATTGTAATTGGGAAGGATTCCCAAAGAACTTTGAGATAACTTTTAGAGAAAAGTTTTGTGGACGTAGCCCAACCATTCTGGGTGAACCACGTTAAAATTGGTGTCACTTTGTGGATGATATTGTGCATTGCTTTGATATTGCTTTGGGTATATTGCTTTACTATTTTGAAGTATAAAGGAAAAAGTAAAAAGAGGTCTTATACTTGTTCACCCCCCTCTCAAGTATAAGCTTGTGTTCTTCAATTGGTATCGGAGCAGGTGCCTTCGAAAAGTTTAACAGACTTGAAGGAAAAGCTAGTAAAGAACACAATGGATCATTCAAGTGGCAATGCAGCACCTATTCTTGATGGGTCAGATTTTGGTCTTTGGAGTGCAAGGATGAAGGTTCATCTAATGGCACTTGGGAATGAGGTTTGGGAAGTGATTGAAGATGAGTACACTATTCCTGAACATGGTCCTAATACTAAAGAAGAAAGGCTCCTACATCACAACAATTCAAAAGCAATGAATGCAATCCTGAAAGGCTTACAGAAAGCAGATCTCACCAAAGTGATTCACTGCAAGACAACTAGTGAAATGTGGAAACAGTTGAAGGTGGTTCATACAGGTGATACAAATGTCGGAAAGGCCAAGTTGAGACACTTCAAAGGTATGTTTGAACAACTCAAGATGAATGATGATGAAAATATTAGTGACTACATGCTTCGTATGGATGAGGTTGTTAACTCCATGAAAGACTTAGGTCTTGAGCTTGCTGAAAATGATGTTTGTGATAAGATTTTAAGATCTCTTCCTAATAGATTTAGTGAAAATATTTTTGCTATTGAGGAAGCTAAAGATTTGGATAAGTTGAAAAAGGATGAGCTCCATAGTATACTTGCAGCATTTGAGTTGAGAACTCAAGTGAAGGTTGATGTCAAGAAAGAGGCAGCTTTCAAGGCTACCAAGAATTCCAAGGGTAAACAGACTTCAAGATAGTGATGAGTCTTCTAGTGATGAAGAGGCATATTACAAGCAAGAAAGGCAAGTTCTCTAGAAAGCACAAAAGTATGAAAAATATAAGATGTTTCAATTGTGGAAAGTTTGGTCATTATGCTACCGATTGTACTGTTCCCAAGAATGAAAGTGATGAAGATAAACAGGATTCTAAGAGCAAGGATTCTGAAAAGCACAAGCATCACAGAAAAACAAAGATGAGCACAACAATCAAGGAAAGAGGTATTCTCACAAGCACAAGAAGAGTTTCTACCTAGACAAAGCAAGTAAGTGTTCTAGTAGTGATAGTGAAAGTTCTTCAAGTGATAATGAAAATGAGATGTTGTTCATATCGAAAAAGAGGAAGAACCGAAACATAGATTCATTATCATGAAATGTCTTAGATGTGGAAATTTTGGTCACCTTGAGGATGATTGCACAAATAATGATTTGGTTTCTAGTATGTATGAGGATGCTTCAGAAAACTATAAGGAAGATGCATGTATGGTTTTTGAAAAGGGTAGCACCTCTAGTGATAAGAAATCTGAAAAAGGCTTTGATGATTCAAAAAGCAAACAAATAAAGGATCTTGAAAGTGAACTTATTAGTGCTCTTAGTGTTTTGGAAAAGGAAAGAAAGAAGAATGCTAGACTCAAGGATAAGTTAGATGAATGTTGTATGGAGAGAGATGATCTTATAGAAAGTCTTGACTTCTCTATAGCTAAGACACAAGAACTCAAGGATGAGTTAGAGTCTAAGGTTCTTGAGTATAGTGAGTTAGAACAGAAAATGGCTTCTTTGAAAGAGGAAACTAAAGAGTACAAGGATAAGCTTTACGGGTTTCAAGATAGCTCCAAAAAGGTTAAGTCACTCATCAAAGGTCAAAGAAAGACAACGAGATAAAATAGGCCTTGGTTTTGTTAAGCCACACAAGGAACAAGTTGGAGAGTCTAGTAAGAGACTCCAAAAGGAAGAGAGTTCTGATGAGGAAAGTATTTCAGAAAAGGAGTCCTTGAATGATAGATGCACAGAAAACAGAATTCAGAATGAGAAGAAGAAGTTTTCAGAACCTAAGAGGTCAATTAAAGGAAAGTTTCAAGGCAGATGTTTTGCTTGTCACAGGTTTGGTCACATGGCTTCACATTGCATGGCTCAAGTGAAGGAGGTAAATGACAGTTTCAGAAGTGCTAGTTACTTTCAAGGGTATTGCTACTCTTGTCAATAGTTTGGGCACAAGGCAATTTATTGCAAGGCAAATAACAGGAACAGGTTTGGTCGATTTGTTTTTTTTTTTTTTAACCGGTGGATTCAAAGATCAGGTTTACCTCAGAGAAACAACATCATCAAGTGTTTCAAGTGCAACAATGAAGGTCACACAATCAGATAGTGTAGAGCTGAAATTCTAGAATATAGGAACAGGAACAATGGCATGATCAGGTCCAAGGATCAAGGCATGGACAAGAACAGGGATGAGAACAAGAACAAGAATAGTGACAGGAATAGGAATATGGACAAAGAGTTCAAGAGAAGGCCCGGAAAGGAAGTTATAGACGCTGATGATGATCAGTGCCTAATGGGAGTTTTACTCCCACCCAAGAATTAATCACCTCATCAGGAGGTGGGGGAGGGACTAAGCTAAGAGGCTCATTCTTAGTCCCGAGCCCCAAAGGTGACCCTTTGCCATTGATGACAAAGGGGGAGAGATTTGAGTAAGGGGGAGAGCCTCAAGACAGGGGGAGCTATTTATGTTGAGTTTTTGTGTTGTTGAGAAGCATGGTTTGCCATCAATGACAAAGGGGGAGATTGTTGGCAATTTTGGGTTTGAGATCCTAGCTTCTTGTCTATGAGTTGTCATTGATGTCAAAAGGAAATGGCATTAATGTTAAGAGGATGTGTTGGCTTCAAAGGTGGAAGATTCCAAGAGAATCCGGAGAGATTCCATTGGCAAGGGTTTTTCATTAAAACCAAGTTAAATGGTTTTTATTAAAACCAATGGAGGTTCTCTTTATTATTTATTTAATTATTATTTAAAACCCTTCAAGGTTTTAATTAATTAATTATTTAATTAATTAAGGGAGAAATTATTTTTAATTTATTAAAAATACTTTAAGGGTTTTTAAACCCTTTAGAAAGCAAATTTCGATTAAATTCAAAATTACTTTTCTTTGCAACCGACGTGTTCTAAAGTCCACGTATGGACTATAAATATGAGAAGGTTCCTAAGGTTAAACTCACTTGGAAAATCGAAGGCAATTAATTGGTTTGGCTACGATCGAATGTTCTGTTTACGCTACGAAAGAGGAGAGCTCGTGGTTTGAAAAGCTTTCGGAAAGCTTGACCGTTCATGTGGAAGGAAGTCCGTCTTGGACTTCGTAAGCCTCTTGTGGGCTAGTGGCAGCGAAGGCTGCGTTTGGGCCTTGCGTAGGCGGAGGTCTACGTTTCGATCCCCATGGAGGGAGCTGTGCATGGATTAGTCACATTTTTATTAAAACGTGTTTTGTGCCGCGAATTTCGGATTCTTCAAGGGCAGCCATTATAAGGTGTGATTATTTTCTTGATATGATTTTTGGCATTGTTTAGCATTGTTTAAAAGACATAGGAGAAATAAGGGGATATTTCTTTGGTTGTATTTTTGAGATTAGTCTTTTGCTATGCTAAATTTAAAAATGGAGATATAAGGTGTAAGTTTTGGTTGTTGTGTTTTTGGCTTCTTTGGTGGTTGTTTTTAAAGAAGAGGAGCTAAAAGGTGTATTAAGGAAAGTTTTTATATATGCTCATTTATCTTGGTTCTAACCCTAACTTGGTTGGAAGTTTGAGGGTTGTGTGTGGTGACAGCTTTAAGGATCAATTTTCTTCTACTCCAAAAAGGTATGGGCACATTTTTCTTATGAGTATGATTGGTGTATGTTTTTTTGAAATAAGGTTGGAGTGAAAAGGTTTTCAACTAGGTTTCCTTTGGTTGGGTGTAAATCCTATTTTCTGGTTTGTTGAAGACTACTTATGCATTGTTATCCTTAAGGAGAGTTTTTGGTGAATGCATAATTTTTGGTTTGAGATAGTGGAAGCTTTGTGCACTAGGGTTTATATTTGTGAGTCTAGCTACTTGCATTGAGTTGGTGGAACCCTTGGTTGGCTGTTTTGAGTTTGATGGTTGAGTTGCTTCCATAGAGGTTGTTTGATCAAGTTATTGCTTTACTTGATTCATGATATTGGGCTTACTCCATTGAGTTGATTTGAGCAAGTTATTCTTTGCATTTGGTGATATTGTGTTGGTGGCTGTTTTGTTCAAATATCTTTGGAGGGAAAAGGATTTCTACTTGTTTCCTTTTCTTGTGATGATTGGTTGAATGCTTCAAGGTTGATGTTGAGTTGAATGGTGTTGGTTGACTAAACCTTGTTTGATGAGCATTGTTGTTGAAACCCTAATTGATGGTGAAAAGAACATGAGTATCATTGTTATGTGATTCTTTGCATAGTTGGCAATTGTTGGGGTTTCATGTTCTTGAAAGAAAACATTCTATCCTATCCATTTCAGATATTGAGTTGAGTTTTCAGATTTGAGATTGAGATTGAGCTGAGTTGATTTGAGTTGAGTTTTGAGATTGGGATTTGAGTATAGAACATATTGAGTCTCTAACAATTCTCTTTATGCTTCTATGAGTTTGACAAATCACATTGGGTCTCTAACAATTCACTTTGTGATTTCCTACTAAGAAAGTTTTTCTTGGTGAGCTTGCTGAGTTTTTGGACAGGTTCCATGGGGACTTGTGAGCATTGGTTCTGGGGACTTGTGAGTTTTGAAGTTTGGGACTTGTGAGCTTTTGGATAGGTTCTGGTGGGGACTTGTGAGCAGATTTGGACAGGTCCTAGCAGAGGACTTGTGAGCTGAGTTTGATAGTTCTATCAGAGAACTTGAGGACAGAGGTGCATTGGTTCTATGAGAAGAACTTGAGGACAGATTTGGCAAGTCTTTGAGAAGGCTTGTATGTAGAGGATTGATTTGTTCAAGAGTTGGATAGATCGACAACAGAGGAAGACTTGTACTAGACCGATTGACTATGTTTGGTACAGGTTGTTGAGCTACTGTGGACGTGATCATAGAAGGCAGAGGTCTCTTAGGCTAAGCATTGAGGACAGGAGGTCTTCGATGGAAAGGAGTTCCATGTGCTGGCAAGAGGTAGAGGCAGTTGATCTTCTGAGGGATCATTTCCAGAGCAGAGGGGAAGGTATCTCCTTTGAGCAGAGGCTCATAAATTTTGATTGGGGAAGGTATCTCCTTTGAGCAGAGGCTCATAAATTTTGATTGGGGGAAGGTATCTCCTTTGGGCCGAGGCTCATAAACATTGTAATTGGGAAGGATTCCCAAAGAACTTTGAGATAACTTTTAGAGAAAAGTTTTGTGGACGTAGCCCAGCCATTCTGGGTGAACCACGTTAAAATTGGTGTCACTTTGTGGATGATATTGTGCATTGCTTTGATATTGCTTTGGGTATATTGCTTTACTATTTTGAAGTATAAAGGAAAAAGTAAAAAGAGGTCTTATACTGTTCACCCCCCTCTCAAGTATAAGCTTGTGTTCTTCAATTGGTATCGGAGCAGGTGCCTTCGAAAAGTTTAACAACTTGAAGGAAAAGCTAGTAAAGAACACAATGGATCATTCAAGTGGCAATGCAAGACCTATTCTTGATGGGTCAGATTTTGGTCTTTGGAGTGCAAGGATGAAGGTTCATCTAATGGCACTTGGGAATGAGGTTTGGGAAGTGATTGAAGATGAGTACACTATTCCTGAACATGGTCCTAATACTAAAGAAGAAAGGCTCCTACATCACAGCAATTCAAAAGCAATGAATGCAATCCTGAAAGGCTTACGGAAAGCAGATCTCACCAAAGTGATTCACTGCAAGACAACTAGTGAAATGTGGAAACAAGTTGAAGGTGGTTCATACAGGTGATACAAATGTCGGAAAGGCCAAGTTGAGACACTTCAAAGGTATGTTTGAACAACTCAAGATGAATGATGATGAAAATATTAGTGACTACATGCTTCGTATGGATGAGGTTGTTAACTCCATGAAAGACTTAGGTCTTGAGCTTGCTGAAAATGATGTTTGTGATAAGATTTTAAGATCTCTTCCTAATAGATTTAGTGAAAATATTTCTGCTATTGAGGAAGCTAAAGATTTGGATAAGTTGAAAAAGGATGAGCTCCATAGTATACTTGCAGCATTTGAGTTGAGAACTCAAGTGAAGGTTGATGTCAAGAAAGAGGCAGCTTTCAAGGCTACCAAGAATTCCAAGGGTAAACAGACTTCAAGATAGTGATGAGTCTTCTAGTGATGAAGAGGCATATTACAGCAAGAAAGGCAAGTTCTCTAGAAAGCACAAAAGTATGAAAAATATAAGATGTTTCAATTGTGGAAAGTTTGGTCATTATGCTACCGACTCGTACTGTTCCCAAGAATGAAAGTGATGAAGATAAACAGGATTCTAAGAGCAAGGATTCTGAAAAGCACAAGCATCACAGGAAAAACAAAGATGAGCACAACAATCAAGGAAAGAGGTATTCTCACAAGCACAAGAAGAGTTTCTACCTAGACAAAGCAAGTAAGTGTTCTAGTAGTGATAGTGAAAGTTCTTCAAGTGATAATGAAAATGAGATGTTGTTCATATCGGAAAAAGAGGAAGAACCGAAACATAGATTCATTATCATGAAATGTCTTAGATGTGGAAATTTTGGTCACCTTGAGGATGATTGCACAAATAATGATTTGGTTTCTAGTATGTATGAGGATGCTTCAGAAAACTATAAGGAAGATGCATGTATGGTTTTTGAAAAGGGTAGCACCTCTAGTGATAAGAAATCTGAAAAAGGCTTTGATGATTCAAAAAGCAATCAAATAAAGGATCTTGAAAGTGAACTTATTAGTGCTCTTAGTGTTTTGGAAAAGGAAAGAAAGAAGAATGCTAGACTCAAGGATAAGTTAGATGAATGTTGTATGGAGAGAGATGATCTTATAGAAAGTCTTGACTTCTCTATAGCTAAGACACAAGAACTCAAGGATGAGTTAGAGTCTAAGGTTCTTGAGTATAGTGAGTTAGAACAGAAAATGGCTTCTTTGAAAGAGGAAACTAAAGAGTACAAGGATAAGCTTTACAAGTTTCAAGATAGCTCCAAAAAGGTTAAGTCACTCATCAAAGGTCAAAGAAAGACAACAGATAAAATAGGCCTTGGTTTTGTTAAGCCACACAAGGAACAAGTTGGAGAGTCTAGTAAGAGACTCCAAAAGGAAGAGAGTTCTGATGAGGAAAGTATTTCAGAAAAGGAGTCCTTGAATGATAGATGCACATAAAATAGAATTCAGAATGAGAAGAAGAAGTTTTCAGAACCTAAGAGGTCAATTAAAGGAAAGTTTCAAGGCAGATGTTTTGCTTGTCACAGGTTTGGTCACATGGCTTCACATTGCATGGCTCAAGTGAAGGAGGTAAATGACAGTTTCAGAAGTGCTAGTTACTTTCAAGGGTATTGCTACTCTTGTCAATAGTTTGGGCACAAGGCAATTTATTGCAAGGCAAATAACAGGAACAGGTTTGGTCAGAACTGGTGGATTCAAAGATCAGGTTTACCTCAGAGAAACAACATCGTCAAGTGTTTCAAGTGCAACAATGAAGGTCACACAATCAGATAGTGTAGAGCTGAAATTCTAGAATACAGGAACAGGAACAATGGCATGATCAGGTCCAAGGATCAAGGCATGGACAAGAACAGGGATGAGAACAAGAACAAGAACAGTGAAAGGAATAGGAATATGGACAAAGAGTTCAAGAGAAGGCCCGACAAGGAAGTTATAGACGCTGATGATGATCAGTGCCTAATGGGAGTTTTACTCCCACCCAAGAATTAATCACCTCATTAGGAGGTGGGGGAGGGACTAAGCTAAGAGGCTCATTCTTAGTCCCGAGCCCCAAAGGTGACCCTTTGCCATTGATGACAAAGGGGGAGAGATATGAGTAAGGGGGAGAGCCTCAAGACAGGGGGAGTTATTTATGTTGAGTTTCTGTGTTGTTGAGAAGCATGGTTTGCCATCAATGACAAAGGGGGAGATTGTTGGCAATTTTGGGTTTGAGATCCTAGCTTCTTGTCTATGAGTTGTCATTGATGTCAAAAGGAAATGGCATTAATGTTAAGAGGATGTGTTGGCTTCAAAGGTGGAAGATTCCAAGAGAATCCAGAGAGATTCCATTGGCAAGGGTTTTTCATTAAAACCAAGTTAAATGGTTTTTATTAAAACCAATGGAGGTTCTCTTTATTATTTATTTAATTATTATTTAAAACCCTTCAAGGTTTTAATTAATTAATTATTTAATTAATTAAGGGAGAAATTATTTTTAATTTATTAAAAATACTTAAGGGTTTTTAAACCCTTTAGAAAGCAAATTTCGATTAAATTCGAAATTACTTTTCTTTGCAGCCGACGTGTTCTAAAGTCCACGTATGGACTATAAATATGAGAAGGTTCCTAAGGTTAAACTCACTTGGAAAATCGAAGGCAATTAATTGGTTTGGCTGCGATCGAATGTTCTGTTTACGCTGCGAAAGAGGAGAGCTCGTGGTTTGAAAAGCTTTCGAAAAGCTTGACCGTTTATGTGGAAGGAAGTCCGTCTTGGACTTCGTAAGCCTCTTGTGGGCTAGTGGCAGCGAAGGCTGCGTTTGGGCCTTGCGTAGGCGGAGGTCTGCGTTTCGATCCCCACGGAGGGAGTTGTGCATGGATTAGTCACGTTTTTATTAAAACGTGTTTTGTGCCGCGAATTTTGGATTCTTCAAGGGCAGCCATTATAAGGTGTGATTATTTTCTTGATATGATTTTTGGCATTGTTTAGCATTGTTTAAAAGACATAGGAGAAATAAGGGGATATTTCTTTGGTTGTATTTTTGAGATTAGTCTTTTGCTATGCTAAATTTAAAAATGGAGATATAAGGTGTAAGTTTTGGTTGTTGTGTTTTTGGCTTCTTTGGTGGTTGTTTTTAAAGAAGAGGAGCTAAAAGGTGTATTAAGGAAAGTTTTTATATATGCTCATTTATCTTGGTTCTAACCCTAACTTGGTTGGAAGTTTGAGGGTTGTGTGTGGTGACAACTTTAAGGATCAATTTTCTTCTACTCCAAAAAGGTATGGGCACATTTTTCTTATGAGTATGATTGGTGTATGTTTTTCTGAAATAAGGTTGGAGTGAAAAGGTTTTCAACTAGGTTTCCTTTGGTTGGGTGTAAATCCTATTTTCTCGGTTTGTTGAAGACTACTTATGCATTGTTATCCTTGAGGAGAGTTTTTGGTGAATGCATAATTTCTGGTTTGAGATAGTGGAAGCTTTGTGCACTAGGGTTTATATTTGTGAGTCTAGCTACTTGCATTGAGTTGGTGGAACCCTTGGTTGGCTGTTTTGAGTTTGATGGTTGAGTTGCTTCCATAGAGGTTGTTTGATCAAGTTATTGCTTTACTTGATTCATGATATTGGGCTTACTCCATTGAGTTGATTTGAGCAAGTTATTCTTTGCATTTGGTGATATTGTGTTGGTGGCTGTTTTGTTCAAATATCTTTGGAGGGAAAAGGATTTCTACTTGTTTCCTTTTCTTGTGATGATTGGTTGAATGCTTCAAGGTTGATGTTGAGTTGAATGGTGTTGGTTGACTAAACCTTGTTTGATGAGCATTGTTGTTGAAACCCTAATTGATGGTGAAAAGAACATGAGTATCATTGTTATGTGATTCTTTGCATAGTTGGCAATTGTTGGGGTTTCATGTTCTTGAAAGAAAACATTCTATCCTATCCATTTCAGATATTGAGTTGAGTTTTCAGATTTGAGATTGAGATTGAGCTGAGTTGATTTGAGTTGAGTTTTGAGATTGGGATTTGAGTATAGAACATATTGAGTCTCTAACAATTCTCTTTATGCTTCTATGAGTTTGAAAAATCACATTGGGTCTCTAACAATTCACTTTGTGATTTCCTACTAAGAAAGTTTTTCTTGGTGAGCTTGCTGAGTTTTTGGACAGGTTCCAGTGGGGACTTGTGAGCATTTTTGGACAGGTCATCATGGGACTTGTGAGCATTTTGACAGGTTCTGGGGACTTGTGAGCATTTTGACAGTTCCATGGGGACTTGTGAGCAGATTTGGACAGGTCCTAGCAGAGGACTTGTGAGCTGAGTTTGATAGTTCTATCAGAGAACTTGAGGACAGAGGTGCATTGGTTCTATGAGAAGAACCTGAGGATAGTTGGCAAGTCTTTGAGAAGGCTTGTATGCAGAGGATTGATTTGTTCAAGAGTTGGACAGATCTGACAGACAGAGGAAGACTTGTACTAGACCGACTGACTATGTTTGGTACAGGTTGCTGAGCTACTGTGGACGTGATCATAGAAGGCAGAGGTCTCTTAGGCTAAGCATTGAGGACAGGAGGTCTTCGGTGGAAAGGAGTTCCACGTGGCTGGCAAGAGGTAGAGGCAGTTGATCTTCTGAGGGATCATTTCCAGAGCAGAGGGGAAGGTATCTCCTTTGAGCAGAGGCTCATAAATTCTGATTGGGGGAAGGTATCTCCTTTGAGCAGAGGCTCATAAATTTTGATTGGGGGAAGGTATCTCCTTTGGGCCGAGGCTCATAAACATTGTAATTGGGAAGGATTCCCAAAGAACTTTGAGATAACTTTTAGAGAAAAGTTTTGTGGACGTAGCCCAACCATTCTGGGTGAACCACGTTAAAATTGGTGTCACTTTGTGGATGATATTGTGCATTGCTTTGATATTGCTTTGGGTATATTGCTTTACTATTTTGAAGTATAAAGGAAAAAGTAAAAAGAGGTCTTATACTGTTCACCCCCCCTCTCAGTATAAGCTTGTGTTCTTCATTTTCATGGCCATACAAAGTTCTAGCTGATCATATAAATGCATTAAAAAACAAAATCAACTATTAGATTATAAAAAACCCATGCTAAAGTAGTTGAGAAATCAGCCTTTGCATCCCTCAGTGTCATCACTGACATACCCATCGAATTTCAATATGCCTACACTTGAAAAGATCAAAGATGATGAAGATGCACGAGAGCACGTGACAAGCTTCATCCAATGTACTTTAGTCTTCAATACAATGACCCATTGATGTTAAGAAACTTTATGAAAAAATTAGCTAGATATGCTTTAGAGTGGTATAATCATTTACCAAACCATAGCATATACACCTTTGAGCAATTAGCCTATGTATTTCTGCAAATTTTTGCCTCTAGTGATAATAAAACGATAAACTTGATCGACTTGACTATCCTCTGTCAACTTTATGACAAGCCAATCAATGAATATGATAATAAGTGGAGGAAGGTGATGTTAAAATTACCTTTCACCCTACCCACAATAGAGCTCATTAGAATGTTTATGACAAGTTGTTCGAAACAAATCTTGCTTCTCCTACAATTACAACAATATCAAAAATTTAAGGAGGCCTTAGAATAGGCCGAGGTCATTCAGACAATCAAGATACAGGAGGGTGATATTCAACTCCACAAAAAGAAATGGCCAAACAAGAATATTATAGGTGGAAATATACAATAAAAGGTAGCCCCAGTCAATCATGTTATTTTTAGTATCCCTGAATCCTCAAACCAAGTCGCACCACATCTACCAGTGCAATATAATTACCAAGCTCAGTGTCCTCTAGCCCAAAATCATATGCAATAGAATCAGATACAAGGCCAATAATGTCGAACACAATGACAATATACTAATTTTCCAGAGACATTAGCATCAATATTTAATTGATTATGTGAAGTAGGAAAAATCAATCCTCTAGAGCTCCATCCGTTGAAACCTAATAAACATAGATTAAAGGTGCATAGGGAAAATCTATTTGTTTTTACCATCGACAAAGGCGTCATGACATCCATACATGCTATCCCTTTAGAGATTTAGTATAGTATATGATAGAGAGGCAAGAGATTTAGATAGGAGTCTTACAAGAACCTTTTTCCATACATGAAAAAATAATGCTTACCAATAAATTTGGGCAACCTAATCAGGTGCACATTAATCAACCTCCCCAAGAGTTTGCGGGAATGATTAGTATTGTAATAGATAAATAAGAGCAACAAAATAAATCTACAAAACTTGTATCATCTTCCAATGTTTCACCTTCGCTTGTATCATCTCAATGGGACATTGGCACTACATAAAATTACACATCACAGTAGGGAGGATCGATTGCTACTACTCATCCTAGCCAAGCCAATCATAGTATATCAAATACAATGCACATTAGGGGTTTTCAAGGCATCACAATTTCCCCATCATCCACATCATGATCAATGAAGCAAAGTGAGACTTCTAAAGGCATCGCACCTTCCTCACTTTCATTGAGTGGCACACACAATGGAGGTACTTAACGTAGTGTACCTTCCCCTTTAAAAATATAAAAAAACAAAAATCATAAACTATCAAAATTTTAAAAACATTAAAATAAATCATATAATTTCAAAAACAATTTAAAAAAGCAATAAAACTTAAAAATAATGCAAAACATTAAAAATACAAAAACATTTACACTATGCATTTTCATTTTGAACACACATTCATTTAATTACATTGCATTAGGCATTTCCATCCATCGCGCTTACATTAGGATATATTGCATTCACAATATTAAAAATTACACCATGTTTGTATTTAAATAATGCATCTATGCATCATATTCCATCACCCTTGTGAGTGATTGTGTTTTTCAACACAACCCCTCTTGTTGCTATGAAGAATACACTAGGGCTTTCTGATCATTCAGCCAATACCTAGTGGTATTTTTAGATTTAATAGAAATATTACTTTGCTTTTGTAGATGAGGTCTAATTTTTATAGCACTTAGCATATCATAATCCCATCACTAATCAAACACATTAACAATCATAATTAGGGAAAGGAGAGATGAACACTACAAAGTGGTTCTAGTCACCTTAAGCGAAAAGTTTTATTACTTGCTCATTTTGTGATGCACAATTGTCTAGAGTGTGGGTCATTGGAAAAAGGACAAGTTTCCCCCTACCCAATAAATCCCTTGCTTACAAAAAAAGAAGCAAAACCCCACAATCAAATCAAATCCCTTGCTCAAAACAAAATAAAAATAAAATACAAAATAAATAGTGATTTTCATCACTATATATATGAGCAAGTATCCCAATAAATTGAAGAAAATAAGGGGGGTGAAGATCTTGAATCCTTGGAATGATAAATAATCAAAGCCATACAGTGATCCCCAATACAAAAATGGGCTGAATGAATCCCACCTGACATGGGGGTTGGTCTAAGCAATTTACAAATGAGCTAGCTTTAGGTGACTTGTATTGCCTAGTGGTCTAGTCCAACTGAGTCCAAACCTAGGATCAAGTGAGCATGTGGTTATCCTCATTACAACAATAGGGTGAATGAATCCCTCTTGGAAATGAGGTAGTCTTATGTCTCATCTAATATATTTATTTGCACTCATAGGGATAATAAATAGCTTAGTTTTTCATAGAAAAAACTTTATCTTATAGGAGTGTAGTATAGTCATTATACAACTTTTGATAAGTCAACTAGAGTGTTTGAGTCTCATGGAAAACCTCAAAAATTCCCTAATAGAAACAAAACATCTCATCTCATAAATCATTCAATATATTTCAAACTCATAATTTCATATATGGATGTCTAATTGGTTAATTATTATGATAAAATTTATCAATTACATTCATGATGGTTATACATTATGTGGTGTCGTCCATTAGTTTGTAAACACATATTACATTCATTCCTTATGTTTTAAGTGATTAAAGCATACAATTTCATTTGCATTAGTTCATTCATCATGTCATTAATGCATTACATACATCATGAATCATATCATATCACATAAATTAAATGCATCAACAATTGAATCAAAATTAAACATGCATTTAACAATAAGCATTGCATACATATGCATACAAAATAGTGCATCTACTCATATAGATCACATACATTTATCATCTAGCTAGTGCATGTCATCAGTACATTGCATAAATATAGAATAATAACATCATAATGTAGGTATTTCATTCATCATTGCATCCATAACATAAAATCAAAGCAAAAAAAATTGCAAGCATCAACTGGGGCATTATCAGTATCATACTTCCCTTAAATCAGCAATTTAACAATCAAGCAACATGGGGTAAATAAAGGTAGTGTACCATCCTAATCAATAGCATAATTCAATCCCAAAATTAATAAATTGCTAGTTTTCCAAAAGGTTGTTCCCTTTGTCTCTCTATATCAATTCTAAAAAGCTTCAAAAAGTATAAAATTTTTGTCTTTTCATTCAAGTCATAACTGCACACATTTGCTCATCATAAGGAGTTTTAGATTTGAATGTAAAGCATATCTACAAGTCCAGAATTTCAAAAATTTCAAAATTAAAAAAAAATTAAATAAATCAAAATTCAAAATGATTCATAAGATCATCGAACATAGTGATTCAACACAAGCTTAAATTACAACTGCCATCATCTTGATTTCCTAATAATGCCATTACGACCATACTTCTCCTTAGGATAGAGATGTACAATTACTATCCACATTTGAAATCATAGTTGTAATAGGACATGCCTGATAACAAATGCAATCATCTTGAATTATCCAAATTATTCATCTTGGTCAAGCGACTCGTCGCTTTCATCACTTTTCCTTACCCTCATCAACTCGTTGCTTGAGGGGGTATTCATAATAACAACATTCATAATCAAAATCAGCAATTAAATGCTTAGTCATTGCTAAGTGCATTCATTAAATAATCATTTCCAAAGAAAATCATGTACCCTCCTTGCTTGGGGCAAATAAAAAAAATATCAAAAGAAAATTCAAGCAAACTGGGCAGCTAGTTTCCTAATTGCCATCAAGGCTAGGATTAGACTTAAGCTTATATCCTAATTGCCATCAAGGCTAGTATTAGACTTAATATTATCTCCTAATTTCCATCAAGGATAGGATTTGACTTAATATTATCTTCTAATTTCTGCCAAGGCTAGGATTAGACTTAAGGTTGTCTCCTAATTGCTGCCAAGGCTAGGATTAGACTTAATCTTATCTCCTAATTGTCGTCAAGGCTAGGATTGGACTTAAGCTTATCTCCTAATTACTGCCACGGCTAGGATTTTAATTTAAGCTTACTAATATAAAGTTCTTCAACTCATCTAAGGTAATGATTCAATGATGTATGCTATTTTCATGATTGGGGCATCTAATTTTGATTAGATCAATGATCATCATTCAACATACAACATGGCTTTAGGTGGTCTGTTTTTGCTCAGCATTGTTCATTCTCATAATGCATCCCAAAAGGGGCATCTGTAGACACCTAAAATACATTATGTTTAGGATACTACTCATATGGGCATATTTGTAGACCATATGAATGATCTTGGACCTTTATAATACCAAGCAATGGTTCTAACCACTCATTTTAGGCATTCTAGGTCCTTTCAGCCTTAGCCATGGGTGACAACCACAACTGTAGGAAGCCTACTTCTTTATCATGGGTGACAACTGTGGCTATGGGAATATTATCTCTTATACATGGGTGATAATAATGGCTAGGATCTTAGCCGCACTGAGCAACCACAACTAGCTCTATAAAAAACTTGAGTGACTAGAGTTGAGTAAAATTAGTTGCAACAATAAAATTGCAATTATTTTGAAGTGGTTTGGGCTTGGAAGCATCTAGAATCTTCCTCCAAACTACAAATTCTTGTTCTTGGCTTCTCCATGAAGCTAAAGCAAGGATTTTTGGAGTCTATTTAAGACCCCAATTCTAAAGAGAAAACCTTTAAGAATATCTCAATTGCATTGTAGCGAAGCCCTATTGAATTGGAGAGCCAATTGCACCTTGTGAAGAGTAACAAGATGTTGTCAAAATCTAATTTGATCATCAACCTTGCAACAATGGAGATCTCAAGATATTGAGGAATAAGCTTGACAATTGAAATACTTCCATTGCCAATTCTAGTGAATTCAAGAACCAATCTATTTCAGAACACCGAGGTGACCCTTGATCATCAATTCCTTGGAGGATTTGAGATTTTTTGGCCCTGGTTTCAAGATAAAGGGATTTTTTTTTGTAGTCGTAACGATCAACCACAACTAACAAAGCTATCTACTTTAATCACCATAGCTAGGTTTTGATGCTCATTTCCTTTCATTTTAGTAGTATATTTCCATTTCTAGTCATGCAAATAGGTTAATCTAGCTTAGATTAGTCTTCATTTACACATTTGCACAGTTAATTCTAGGATTTAGAGGTAGATTTGCTTCCATTTTCTTGTAATTAGTAATTTAGACCAGTTTTATGCTTTTCAAGTTCTAATAGCTAATTGGGCTTCTTAATTGTTAGATTTCATGCTTTATTTACATGCTTTACAGTAATTTGATGATTTCTTACATACATTAATAGATTTATATTCTTTCTTGCTTTCTTCATCATCGATTTATGTAATTATCCATAAAAAGCCTCATCAAAAGAGGCCTATTTTATCATTAACTCCTTTCATGTTGTTTCCTGAAAGTAGGGTTTACAGGACCTATTCATTTTCAATGTACTCAAGGTAGCATATGCCTCCAATTGCATGAGAATAAGGCTATCTTTGGTCTTGAGAAGTTTGTGTACCTTCTAAAAATTCTGTAGATTACACCTCCCCCTCATTTAAAGGGTCTTAAATATTGTATCAATTGTATCAAAAATTGAGTATCCCTAAGAGGGACGTATATGTAATTTGGATATGACAAAGTTTTAATAAAACGAAACCCTATTTCTTGTTAAATTCATTTTTGTCCATTCTTTATTGCTTTACTGCTTGATTTCAATTTATGCACTCGTAGGATGTATGATTTTTAGATCGTTATAACTTAAAACAATATGGTTGGTATAATAATAGCTAATTCAGAACAACATGTGTAGAATCAACATATCCAACAATCTCAATAGGAGATGAGTTTTTCAGTAAACATTTCCCTCTTAAAACTTTTATAAAATTCTCCTAGTCATGGAGAAACCTTGATAAATGTTCTAAAACAACAAAATGTCCCACCAAATATTCCCCTAGTGATAGGGCCAATATTTTAAGTTCTCTTGGGACATATCTTCTCACATTCTCGAATGTCGATATCTCTTCCTCAAATTTGCAATAATACTCTTCTCTTTACATCACCACATTTATTGAGTATACTTTTATCAAGAGATTTATGATTGATAGTGTTTCTTTCATTAATTTATGATTTGTAGTGGTTCTTCCCTAAATTTATGCACATATCATTTCTTTCAAAAGTGTAGATTAAAATAGGAAGATTTTACTAAATCCGATGATATCATTAAAAATTTCAAAAACAGGTCCCAAGAAGCTTGTGGTACCATATCTCTTCCCCTTAAGGTTGGACCTAATATTTTTGATACATTGTTCTATGTGGCATCTTTCCCTGCATATTTTAATTTGCTTCTCGGACATCCTTGAATACATGCAATGAAGGTCATCCCTTCTACCTTTCATCAATGTTTAAAATTTGAATTTAAAAATCAACTTGTTTCTATTTTGGGTGATCCTCATCCATTTGAATATTGCTCACCAGATAATCTAGCTTAGTTTCATTAATTAAATTTCTTGTATAACAAAACTAAGCAATTTGAAAATTTTTATGAGGAATCACCCATAAATATCTCATCACAAGATCAAGTCAACTCATCTTGTCAAGAATATCTCTTAGATGAATCTCATCAAGGTTTAGAGTGGAGTGTTGAGGATGAGGGGCCATCATCTCTTTATTTTTTGGTCATAATACCAGAGCAATATGCCAAATATGAGGATACACATCATAATGACATATGCGTTGATGGGTCTATCCCTTGCATTACGCAAGTTGAGTCTTCTAATTCTCAAGTGGACTTTGGTTCTATCTCTCGAGGATCTTGAGCAATTAAGAGTGATTCTTTCCTTACCTCCTCTTAAGGATGAGTTATACATTCTTATTGATGAGACCAAAAATGTGAAAATAGGTTCTGAAGAAGCCCCTAGAATCCTTAATCTAGGTAAATCCTTGTCCATAGACAACCAGGAGCAATTGATCAATTTATTAAGAGAATATCAATATATTTTTGCTTGGTCATATGCTGACATTCCAGGGCTTGATCCCTCCCTTGTTATGCATTATTTGGTAGTTAAGCCTAGTGCCAAGATTGTTAAGCATAAAATTAGAAATATGCATCCTAAGGTTGCCATTTTAGTCAAGGAGGATCTACAAAAACTCCTTGGCATCATTTTTATAAAAGCTATTGATTATTCTAATTGTATCTCTAATATCATTATTGTGGCTAAGAAGGAAGGAAAAATCAGAATATGTACCGAATTTTTGGATATTAAATTAGCATATCCCAAAGATAATTTTCCCTTTCCCAACATAGATCATATTTTAGATTTCACTACCAAATATGGAATGCTTTTGATCATGGATGGTTTTTCAGGAAACAGTCATATTTTGATTGCTCGAGAAGATCAGGCCAAGACAACATTCACTACTCTATGGGGTACCTTCTACTAGAAATTCATGCCTTTCATATTGAACAACATAGGATCTACCTGTTAGTAGACTATAACTTATATTTTCCATGTCATGATGCATGATATTCTCTAGGACTATGTTGATGATCTTCTAGCTCGCTCCATAGAATGAAAGGATCATGTTCATGATTTAAGAAAAATATTTGAAAGGCTTTGGTAGTTGAAATTTTATCTTAAACCTACTAAATGTGTGTTTGGAGTCATATATGCAAGTTGTTAGGCTTCATATTTTCTATATGAGGTATTGAAGTGGACCCTTCTAGGATAGCTACTATCACTGGCATACCTCCTTCCCACAAACTAATAGAACTACATAGCCTGCAAGGTAAGCTTCAGGCTATTCATCGATTCATTGTCCAGTTAGCCAATAAGTGTTAGCACTTTCTTAAGATTATTAAGAAATATGTAGTCTTCCAATGGGATTCTAAGTACCAAAAATATTTTGATTATCTCAAGAAGTATCTCATTTCCCCACTTGTCTTAGTTCCTCCTATGCCTAGTAGGCATTTGATTCTTTACATAAAAACCACTACTCATGTTTTGGGAGCCATGTTGGCTCAACATGATGATAATAAAAAAGAGCGAGCTATCTACTATAGTATTAGAACCTTGGTTAGCTATGAAAATAGGTACACTCCCTTAAAGAAGCATTTCCTTACCGTAGTGTTTGATTCCCAAAAGTTAAGACACTACATGCTCAACCATAAGATATTGGTAATTGCAAAGTTTGATCTTTTGCACTATTTGATGTATACGCCTTACCTTTTAGTGCTAAGTGTGTGTTGACCCTTAGTGAGTTTGATATGATTTTTATAAGTTAGAAGGCTATCAAGGGTTAAGTAATCGTTGATCAGTTAGCCTTTGCTCCCCTAGAAGATGTCCATCCTTTAGTCATTGAGTTTTCCAATGAGTGCTTCAACATCGAAGTTGAAGAGTCTGAGTATTGGAATCTATTTTTTGATGGAGTCTAATTCATGAAGGGCACTGGTGCTAGAATTATTCTAGTCACCCAAAACAAACAACTCATCCCTTTGTCCTTAAAACTTGTTTCTCTTGCACAAACAACACTACAAAGTATAAAGCTTTGATCCTTGGTCATAGATCCACCTTAGCTTTATAGGTTGGAGTCCTCTTGGTTTTTCCTGAATCAACTTGTGGTTAATCAAATTAACAATGTTTATGAAACTCAAGATGATAAATTTAAGCCTTATAAGGTGATATTCACCAAGTTGTTGTCCTCATTCAATTGAGTAACCATAGATTCTGTCCCTAGATCCTCAAACTACCATGTAGATGCCATGGCTATTGTTGCATCCTTTTTTCCTTTGGAGCTATAATATGATCAAGCACCGATTATCATTAGACAACTCTGGGAGCCTATTTCACTTGGTTCTTATTTTGTTCTATTATATTGTTTGTCCATCGGAGCTTTGCCATATGAACCATGGCATATCAACACCTTTAATTTTATTTGAGATGGTTTGATACTTGATTGTTTAAATCATAATTAGCATAATATTTTAAGTAAAAGAGTGTGTCAATTCATCATAATCAGAAATACTTTGTATCAAAATTCTTTTGAAGGCATACTTATATGATGTATTGACTCCGATGAAGCTCAACTTGCTCTTAGTGATGGTCACAAAGGTTCATATGGAGGTAATTTTAATGGAAATGCTATTATCAAAAATATTATTTAGATGGGATACTATTGGTCATCCATGGAGAAATATGCATGCGATTATGTTCGATGTTGTGACAAGTGGCATTGTCATGATCATATTATTCATGCTCCTTCTCAATACCTTCAAGTTATCTATTTCCCTTGGTTATTTTCCATGTGGGGATTGGACATTATTGGGATGGTTAACCTAGTTTTATATGATGACCATAAGTTTATCATTACAATGATTAAGTACTTCACTAAATGGGTTGAATACATACCCCTGGCTATGGTGACTAGAGCTTAGGTTTCTAAGTTCATATTCAACCAGATTCTTTTTAGGCTCAAGATTCCTTCAATGATTATTTTTAACAATGACAATCCTTTCAAGAATAAATATATCCATAATATTTGTGCTAAGTATAATATTGAGCACTGTTAGCATATATGTCATTGTCATTACATTATTTGCAAAAGGGTAGCGCTCATAGGCACTCTCTAGGTTGGTTTATTAACCACCAAGTTGGTTAGATAAACCAAATCATAACCACATTGTAACCTTTATATTGATATCAATCAAAATGAATGAAGTGTTTCATCAATTTATATATGGCATCAGAGCTACGAACATAGACAAGACTACCAGACAACAAGACTGGAGGACCCTAACAGACATGAGACTGACGAACGTAGACAGAGGATAGACTACTAGCCAACAAGACTAGAGAACAATGATGGATGCAAACAAAGGATGGACTACCCACCAACAAGACTGAAGGTATGAACATAGAGGAAAGTATATCAAACATGTGAGGCACGTAGATAGAGGACACATGAGTCATGTAGATAGAGGAAATATTGATAGGGTAGATCAGGAATGTGGGTCGATGATGGACGATTATGGAGGCAAAATGGTGGGGTGGTTTCCTGAAGGCAACTGAAAGCTATAGTAGCTTTCCACATTTTTAAAGATCCCCACAGTGGCAGCATAGGCCATCTGGGATTAAAGATTTTTTTTCCCTTCTTCGGCCCTGATGCTGCTAACACATGCCTGGTCCATACTTGTTCACATCGGTCCCTCTGGCTCCCGTGGTAAGCGCGGTGATTGTTAGGCGGTAGGTCACGGTTTCAAGTTCCTCTGCATGCGCTATGACGGTAGGTGGTATTTTTTTGACACCTCGTGCATGTTTTGATGACAGGTGGCATTTTTGATGCTCAACAGTGCATTTTTGACACCTGAACATGCCCAGTTGATGCCCAAAAGTGGTCATTTGACGCTTGTGCAGTCCAATGACACCTTGAAGGCTCCAAATTTTTTTTTTTTGGGTGTTCAGGTATCATATTTTTTCACTCCTTGTCCATTTTGCAATTCGATGGGGGGGAGATCTCAGTCTTCACATGATTCATTTGTAAAATTGTAAGATAAAGGGGGAAAATAAAACCATTTGGCAGAATAATTGCTAGATTTGTAATAGGTGCTTAAATTTGTGGGCATTTGTGATTGTTTCTTTTGCATTTAAATATTCTCTTTTTTATTGCATTAAAAATCATAAATTAAAAAAATATAAGACCCCAAATTTATACCCTATTTGTGCAATTTATTGCACAACAGTGTTCGGTATTTGAGATACCTTTGGTCAACACTTACAGGTAATGTTGTGATGCTTTGGACTACTATATTCACCACCTAGTATAGCTACAACAACGATATCTGAGCTTGTTCTCTATTAATCATCGAGGAGAAATAAGGCAAACTAGTTTTTTTTTTTCCATTTCATACCCACATCATGATTGTTGTTAGGCGTAAATACTAACAAAAGTTTTGTTTTCCAAAGTGTTTAGGGGAAGTTACGTCCCACACATGAGGAATAAAACTTTCTATGGTAGGTGTCATTAACAACATGATGCCCTTTCAGTATCACCTATGTTCAATATATTGTGCTTCTCATATGTACTTATAGTCTCCCTCATGTAATGGCGGGTACATATTGAGTAGTATATTGTTCCTATATACCTATAGTCTCCCTCACATAAGGGCAGGTATATATTGAATGGTTACAATATAAATATCTGGCAGGTATAAATAAATGGAGACCAATTGGTGATATAAGGAACCTTCATAATGGCCACAATTCATAAGTATCTCTCAGATTCACAATTGTTGAAAGGTCCTAATTTTGTTCCATGGAAAACAAAGATGAAAGCTATTCTTCAGTTGGAAGCTTTATGAGATGTAGTTACTGGCACTACAAAATGCCCTCAAACAACAGGAATAGATCAATATGCTTGGGATAAGAAAGATAAGAAGAGTCTCATGTTTATCTTGCTTGCTACTACAGATGAGGTACAACCTCATATTTTTGATGCAAAAACTAGTAAGATAGCTTAGGATGCCTTGATCACAGTATATGAAGGAAAGAATCAATCCATTATTCTACATCTTCAAACTCAACTACATAATCTTAGTATGAATTTTGGGGAAACAGTTGATATATTCCTTTGCATAGTGGCTGACTTGAAAGCCAAATCGAATGCCATGGAAAAACCAGTGGATGATGATATCTTAAACTCTATCATCTTGAGAGCATTATCAAATTCCTACAAGATGTTGATCACTTCTCTCAATGTTTCTAGAAGACAAGTATCATTTATGGACCTGGTAAATTTGTTTTAGACTGAGGAGGCAACTCAGGTCCAGAAAGATGATGTGCCAGATAATGCTCTTTCCACACAACAAAGTGGTAAAAAGCAAGGTCAGTTTCAAAAAGGGGGTCCTTCTTCCAAAGGAAAAGGGAAGCAAAATTAGTAGAAGGATACAAAATATTGCAATATTTGTGATATGAATAACCATAACACCAACAGGTGTTTGTTAAAAAAAAAGCAACAAAATGATAGAGGTCCTTAGAAGAAGGGCAAAAACAAACAGAAATACAACAAACATAAGCAATCTAAAGGCCATGTTGCTTATGCTAACTCCAACTCAGACTCAGATTCTCCTAGGTCCGATTCAAATTTTGACTCTAAAAGAGCACACAAGGTGCTCATGACCCATACTTCGTCTTCCCAGATAGATGTTGTATGGTATATTGATTCAGGAGCTAGAAAACACATGACTGGGGATAAATCATGGTTTGATACTTTTGTGGAGAAAGAGGGTAAGCCAGTCACAATTTTTGACAATCAAGTCTATCAAGTATAGGGAGAAGGGGATATTTCTGTGTCCCTTCCTGATGGTAATTGTCAAATTGAGAAAGTTTTATATGTTCTAGATTTAGCCAATAATTTGCTCTCAGTCTCACAAATGTTGGATAGAAACATGGATGTCATATTTCGAGTTGTCAAAGGCAAGAAGATATTTTTTATCACCCACAATGGTAAACATGTTGCAACCGTATCCTACAAACATGGCTTGTTCATTCTAGATGCACTTTCAACTCCTCATGTTGCTTTGGCTGCAACTACAAAGGAGACCATCTCTATCTGGCATAGACGTTATGGGCACCTTAGTTCTGGATATTTGCTTGAATTATACAAATATGGGATGGTGAAATGTCTTCCACCACTCTCGTCTATCTTACCATTTTGCTCGAATTGCTTAGCAGGGAAGCAACATAGAGTACCTTTTGAATCTAGCTCCTCTTGAGCTACAAACCCTTTAGAGCTGGTACATACCGATCTGTGTGGTCCTATGCCAACCAAGTATGGTGGGAAGAAGTATTTTCAACTATTTATTGATGATTACTCACAAAAGATGTGGGTTTTCTTTCTTCAGTTAAAATCAGAAGCATTTCTCTACTTTCAACAATTCAAGAAACTTGTCGATAAGGAGTCAAGTTGTTTGATAAAAACCCTCTGCTCAGATCGAGGGGGGAAATACACATCTGAAGAGTTTTCAGAGTTTATTAAGAAACATGGGATCAAAATACAACTTAATACATCCTATACACCTCAACAGAATGGAGTTGTAGAAAGGAGAAATTGTTCCATTATGGAAATGATTCGATGTATGCTAAAGGGAGCACATCTTGAGGATCAATATTGGGCAGAAGTAGTAAACACAATATTATACCTCCTAAATAGAGCACCCACTAGATATATACAAGGGAAAACACAACAAGGAGCTTGGAGTGGTAAGAAACCTTCCATTTCTCATCTAAGGGTGTTTGTATGTAAAGCATTCATGCACATTCCAAAATAGAAAAGGAGGAAGTTGGATGAGAAAACCTTGTAGTGTATCTTTCTTAGCTATGATAAGTATTCAAAAGGTTATCGATTGATTGATCCTAATACCAAGAAGACACACGTAAGTAGAGATGTTATATTTTATGAAGCTTTCACATCAAAAGACACATCCACAGCTGTATATCTAGATGAAGAAGAACCTAAGAAGGAGTTTCAACTTCCACAGTAACAACAGAAAGTTCCAAAATGGTACACTAGAACTTTTAGAGATGCTAAGTTCAATTCCCTTCTATATCTATCTCTAGATAGGCCATGTACTCACAACATGACTCAGCAAATGAGAGTAGAGGAATCTATTTCAGAGGTTGAAAAACTTAGTCAACACTTTGATGATTTGTTAGTGGGTACAGAAAATGATAGAGAAGAATATGAGGATGGAGCTAATATTTATATGTCTAAATTGAATGCAAATGAACCCATAACGGTTCAATCTGCACTTGATAAACCATAGTGGAAAGAGGCCATGGATTTAGAACATAAGTCTCTCATAAAAAATAATACTTGGAAGTTAGTCGATCTGCCAATAGGAAAGAAACCCATAGGCTACAAATGGGTGTTCAAAGTGAAGTATAATGCAGATGGATCTATTGATAAGCATAAAGTCTGACTTGTTGCAAAGGGATATGCTCAAAAAGAAGGTATATACTATGAAGAGACTTTTTCCCCTACTGCAAAAATGACTACCATTCGAGTACTTTGTTCCATGGGAGCTCAGTTTGGGTGGAAGTTGCATCATATGGATGTTAAAAGTGCCTTCTTGAATGGTGACTTACAGGAAGAAGTATACATGACTCAACCAGAAGGATTCGTGGTCGAGGGGCAAGAACAAAAAGTATGCAAGTTGATCAAATCCTTGTATGGGCTAAAACAAGCTCCTCGAGCTTGGTATATCAAGATAGATAGTCACCTTGTGCAACATGGATTCAAAAGAAGTCCTTTAGATGCAAATATCTATATTAAGAAAAATGGTTTTGATATAGTGATCCTTGTACTTTATGTAGATGATCTAATCATAACAGGAAGCTCGAAAAGAATGATTGACTTAGTGAAAAATGATTTGAAGCAATCATTTGAAATGATAGATCTAGGACTTCTACACTATTGTCTTGGTTTAGAAGTTACTCAGCAAAGATTTCATATTAGAGTAACACAAAATAAATATGCCAAGACTTTAGTAGAAAAATATTGTATAACTAACTGTAAGTCAAAAGAAACTCCAATGGAGCAAGGACTTAAGTTATCCCGATATGATGAATCACCTCAGGTAGATGGTAATCTCTATCGCCAGTTGATTGGGAGTTTCCTATATCTGACAAATACCAGGCCAGATCTCAGTTTTGCTATGGGATATCTTTCAAGGTTCATGTAAGAGCCTAAGATGAGTCATTGGAAAGTAGCAAAAATAGTTCTTCATTATGTTCGTGGTAGTACAAATTATGGTCTGGAATACAAAAATAATAATAAGTTTTTCTTACTAGGATACATGGGCTCGGATTATGTTGGATCCATTGATGATCGTAAATCCACTTCTGGATATGTTTTTCATCTAGGATCCGGACCTGTCTCATGGCACAGTAAGAAGCAACATGTGGTTGCTTTATCTTCTATAGAAGAAAAATATCGCACAACCAGTGAAGCAGTCTGTGAGATAATGTGGTTAAGTCACATTCTTACAAACATGGGTCTTCCAAAGAATCTTCCTCTTCATTTGTTTTGTGACAATAAAGGTGTTTTGAATCTTGTCAAAAACCAATTTTTCATGAACGTACCAAACATGTTGATACCAGATGTCATTTCATTCGAGATGAAGTTCCCAAGAACCATATACAACTTCAATACATTCCTACTGATGCGCAAGTTGTAGATATCTTTACCAAATAACTTGGGCATATCAAATATGAAAAGTTTTGAGATACTATTGGAATTTGTCGATAATGTAATAAGGGGGGATGTTAGCATATATGTCATTGTCATTACATTATTTGCAAAAGGGTAGCACTCGTAGGCGCTCTCTAGGTTGGTTTATTAACCACCAAGTTGGTTAGATAAACCAACTCATAACCACATTGTAACCTTTATATTGATATCAATTAGAATTAATGAAGTGCTTCATAAATTTCTATAAGCACAAGTGGTCAATTTCTTATTACCCTTAAGGTAATGGATAATCTAGAGCGTCCAACAAGTCCTTGACCAGGATCTTGAAGAATTTGGTTAGTAAGACTAGTCATGACTGGCATATCCAAATTTACCTTACCTTATGGGCCTATCGTACTAGTGTGTGTACCCCCACAAGTGTCTCACCATATGTATTGTGTATGGGTTTGAGGTAGTGTTTCCTTTTGATCTCAAGGTTCTCTCATTGTGCATCTTGTTTCAATATGTCTCAGTTGGTGATGAGTATCGTGCAAACTATTTGCACTAATTGAAGATGTTGGATGAAAAGTGCATTCATGCCTTAGAGCATTTGTGAACCTATTAGGACAGGCTCTAGTGATATTATTCTAAGAAATTTTGTAATCAGTATTTTGAGGTTAGTGATCTTGTTGTCAAGTAAAACAGAAGAACACCAATGCTCGTGTTGATATTCGAGATAAGTTTCAATCCAATTGGTTAGGACCCTTTGTCATAACAGCCAAGTTTGGCTTAGATGCCTATCATTTGGTTTCTTTGGATCATAAATAACTTAAATAACCTATGAATATAATACATCTAAAAAGATATTATGCTTTATCCATCATCTGCATTACATTTTATATTTATCTTAGATCATACTGCATTTTATTACCTAATCATATTGCATGACTTCCTATCATACCTTTGCATTGTTTCCTGAACTTCTATTTCTCTTGCACTTCTGATTTTCATAATTGCATTTTTGCTTACTCATGACTACTTGTTAATGTAGCTTTTTGAGGATTCATGACAATGGCAAGTGATGATACCTAGTTAGGTCATAGCTAACATGCATTGCACTCTCACTAGGGATCTGATGCTTAGCAAAAATAAAACTTAAGGCCCATGCATTTTCATCCCTTATTATCTTCTCATATTTCTTTTCTCTTTTCTTCACTCTTCTTCTTGTGTCCCTTGACTTTGAAAATTTTATAATGCTCATCCGTTTTCTTCAAAGTCAAGGAATGCAATCCTATTTTGGTATATCCTTGTCCTTTGCATGTTTCTTCTTTTTCCTTTGATTTTTATTTGTTCATATAGGGATATACATTCCCATATATTTTTTTGTTTACACATTTCCTCCCTCTTGATTTTTCAATAGCTAAAATGTCAAGCTAGGGGCACACATGCATAGTTTGTTACTCCTCATTTTCTTCATCTCTTTTCTTCTAGCACATACATGCACCCACATTGCATTATGCTCATATTACCTGGTCTATATACATTCTTACACACCCCTATTGAGTAGCACTTAATAATACATCATACACATCAACAATAACATATCACACCTATTGGGTTACACTTCTTTTGACTCAACAAGCGCTACACCCCATTATTGTATAAGCTCCTTGAACATTTTAATAGATCTCAACATACATCCTAGTGGTTAATCGCCCCATAGAAGTCACTATGAGAAATCATACATAGTAGGTTATGCTCCATACTTTGACCATTTAAGAAATCATCCATAGCATATTACACTCCATATTTCACCCATTTGTCCATCCTAGTGAGTACTACACCCATAGTGGGTTTTCATTCCACATATGGACCATTCTATTGGGCATAATACCCTTCTCATGGGGTTCTTGATTAGCTTCTCTCACTTTCTATTTTGTTAAACTTCTTTAGAGATGTTCTTCTTCTTCTTCTTCGTCCTCTCTTCTCTTACCTTATTATTTATTTCATTTTTTTATATTCATCCATGCATTCCATATTAAATAGATTACATTTCATTATAGCTACAGTAGTTTCATGTCGTGCCTAGTGATCCTTGCCATGTTTGCTGCTTGTGTTTTTTGTGTTTTCCTTTATTCTACTTTTTTTTCCTTGGCCTTTTTCAAGTTTCTTAAGGAATTCTTATTCCTTCTAAAACTTGAGGGGGTACCCTAGCCATAAAGGCATTAATGATAGTAATGTCTCACCTTGGGTGTAAAATTCTAGAGTATCCCTCGTGATACCCCTTTTTGCACCACCTCTTTGTCCAAACCTGGCCACCCCTTCTCTATTTTTATTGTCTTCTTGACCATAGGAGTCTACATATTTCTTTGACACATTTACTTGGCCTTAAATGCATAAAAGAGGAGGAAAAATGTAGACAAACAATTTACCCACTAAGGTGAGTAATTTTATGTAGATCCCTTATTTTTTCCTTAGAATGGTTGGGTCATATTTGAGCCAAATTTTTTCCCTACCAAATATTCTCCTTTCCCTCAAATATTACATATTTGGATTGGGCTTGGAAATATATTTCCAATGGTATATGATTTATCCCATTCTAACTCTATTTGGCCCTTCAAATGCATTAAAATTGCACAGGGATCCAGTAGTTGCGAAATCATGGTCCAATTTTGAGGGGTGTGATTTTGTATTACAAAATCACGGTCAATATTTAAGGGGTATTATTTTGTATTTTAGGGTTAACTTATAAGGAAACCCTAATTTTTGAATTTGGCATGTTTTGGCATTGGCTTCCCATGGTTTTCCCACCCATTTCACTTTCAAATCTGATATAAAAGGAGGGTTTGAAATATTATTTCCACACACAAGTAACAACCAAGCAATATAAGAAGCAATTCTAGTTATATGATATCTCATATAAGTAATATTATTCTTCTTAAGCAAGTTCCTTGATTTTTGAAGTGTTCCAAATGATCTGTTTTATTCTACAAGCAAGATGATTTGGAAGTGTGATTTGTTGAAGCTCTGTTTTACGCTGCATTGATTTATTTATCATTGAATTTAGTGGAAAGTGTTGAAGCCCGAAGGAGATATCAACTATTTTAGAGGTCTTAAACCTTCTATCTACTTTTGTGCTATCTACCAAGTTTTTTTGCTTTCTATGAAAAATCATGCCTAGTCTCTACGGGGTATGATTTTGTTGATTTGCAAAATTATGATCGCTCCTTACAGGGCATGATTTTCCATAGACCTATTTTTGGGGAAATTTGTTGTCTCAAAACCCTATATCTACCTATTATATAGTATATAGGATATACTATTGCATTATGTGCTTTGTTTCATCATTTTGTTCTATTGTATTCTATTATGATTGTTCATCTCCCAAAGGTCAAATTCAACTTCTATTTTCAAAGGTTACCTAAAAGGACATAGGGGGATTGATTGCTACACCTCCAAGAATTATTGTACAATGGCCTAATAAGGCCCTCTATCATTTATTATATTTTTCAAGTGTTTGCTAAATTATCTTGCAGAAATAGGAATTGTTGGACATCGTTGGGTAAAGGATAAAAACAAGGATCAACCATCGGGTAAGATAAGTGCTCTAATTTAGTATTTAGGCTATTTTGTGGCTATTTGTTAGTTATGTTATTAAACCTTAGATCTAATTTAAAGGAAATATTTATTTAATTTGTTTTTGGATATTGAAAAGAAAACAACATATAGCGTGCACTTAGGATTTAACATTGTTTATGCATCCTTTCTTGAGCCTTTTCTTGAAGGTTTTCTATATTAAAACCTAGGTTCTTGATCTCTTGCTTGAAGGTTTTCTATATTAAACCCTAGGTTTAGAAAACATTCAAACAAAGAATAATTCTCGGGTTAGCTTTTGTCTTCTTGCATATTATATTTCTTCATTGTCCTTTATCTTTCATAGCATAGATCTAGAAAGACCAAACATAGGTGATTATATTGAAACAAAAACATCAAAAATTATTGAAAACCTATTGAATTGGAGCAAGTACTAAAACCATTTCTAGTGAACCCTCCCCCCTATTTTACACTGAGTGTAGAGAACAACATACCCCCGTGGTTAGCCTTAGCTTTCTTTTGTGGATCTAGCCAAGAATCATATGTGGTAGGGAAATTTTCCTTCTCTACACATCTCTTCCCTCTTTTCCTTTGATAAATAAGTATTTTAGGAAGGTGTACTAAAGATTATATCTAACCAAATGCTGGCCTATATAAAAACATCATAGGTTTCCCTAAAAGTGTATCCCTCACCCATAAAGTTTTCCCACTATGTTACTCAATGCATGGTACATGACAGGTGCACCCAATCACTATCAAAGTTACCTCTAAATATTTTGAGTAGACAACACCTATTACAAGCCATTTCTAAAGAGAAAAATTATTTCTGAATATAGGATGACTAATTTTATCCGCTTGAGAGTGATCATATAGATGAAATTGAGGCTAGTATTCAAAGATATATCTTAAGGTATTATGCCATGCTCAACACTAGAACAATATTTGTTGGAAATAACTCCATACTTTGAAATTGAAATTAAAATTAGGGAGAATATTAATAGTCTCCATCTCACTTTTACAAAGGATGCATTATGAAGGTTTGTACCAAACCTTATTTTGTAGGTTATCATTACAAAATATTATTCTTCACTTTCTACCTTTGATAAATCATTGACTTTGAGGAGGCCATGTTTAATATAAATATATTATGAAAGATTATGCTTAGAATTATATAGAGATAATAGGACCTCATAAACCTTCTTTATCTTATATAATTTGGTAGAAATAAGCTTTTCATATAAAAAAATATGTTATATTTTATGAAATTATTAATATTAGGAAAATTAATTAATTCTCAAGGTTAGTAATTAATTATTATGATTAGTAAATAGTTAATTTTGACTTTGTATTGTTGATTTTATATTCAAAATTGACTAACATGCAAAATTATTACAAGTGCTGATAGGTCATCCTCAAGGAAGTAGGAGAGGGAAGGTATTATCTAGAAGAAGGTGAAAGATCAAGAAGAAGTAGTTAACAAAGAGATTCATCACATATCATTGAAACATGCTTGAAAAGTAATAAAATTACATGATGGATATAGGATAGTCACAATAGATGAAGCATGCTGAGGAGTGGAAGCTTGGAGGATGTATTGCTAGCATTGTATTGTGTATATTATTTTCCCACCCTGCATGACATTTGGTTATTTTCCTAGAATATGTTCAATAGGTGTAACTAATTTGCATGTATGAAATTACTTTTAAATAAAATTAAATTTTCCCTAGAATGAAGGCACAATAGAATGGAGGTAAAAAATTAGAGTAGAAGAACAAATGTCTTATTATACCTTGGTCAAGTTTTTATTTTATTTTTTAAAATATTTTTATTTAGGGATTTTTTCCTATATTAAAATTTAAAGTATAATATGTGTTATAATATAAAGGGTTTGTGGAAGGTAATACCTGCCTTCTCTGTTAATTTTTTATTAAAAAAGTTCCTTAGTTACACAACCACACAGTAAACAAACAATTAAGGACAATCAAAAGCAATAGATCACGATGATGAATGAAAGCAATAACAAATTAATTCTTGCTTCTTAAGGAGGGCTGATCCTTGCCACTCGAAGGTCTCAGTCCATTGAATTTGCAAATGAATAGATGATTATATGATAATAAAACTAAATCAAAACTACCCTATTAATAATAATTAAATCAAATATTGGAATACAACCGATATTATATTTGGTGTGTAACATGGCTCCCCTCCTTGGAAAGCTTTGTCCTCAAAGCTGGAAATGTCTAGAAAATACTTCCAGGTTCCCATGTAGCATCTTATTCAGGTAGGTCCTACAATTTTATGAGGAATTCTTGGATGTGACGAGATCTCAGCATGCGTGTTCTACTTTGTAAAATTGCTTCAGGTTGGAGATATATATGCCCTTCTTCATTGACTATTGGTAATTCTAACTAAGATTGTACTTTTTGGTTGATCACCTTCTTGAGACATGAAACATAGAATACTAGATGTATACGTGAAGAGGGAGGAAGCTCTAATTGGTATGCCACTTCTCCAATGCGACACATAATTTTGTAAGGGCTATAGAATTATGGAGCCAAATTTTGACTAGTCTTGAGTTTTAATGACAAATTTTTTTAGGGATGCAAATGCAAGAACACCATATCACCTGCATTAAATTATATTTTTGAACAGTGTGTCTTGTTGCTGCTTCATACGATTCTATGCTTGGACCAAGTTGTCTTTGAGAATGTTGAGCATTGAATTTCGATGTTGGAACCAATCATCTACTTGAGCTACTTTGGAAGAATCGGGTACATAATATGCTATTGTCAGTGGTTCAATTACATACAATTCTTCAAATGGAGAAATCTTAGTGGAATAGTGGTACGAAGTGTTGTACCACCATTCTTCCAAGGAAAGCCACTAACTTTGTTATTGTTTATCCTGACCAAAACATCTTAGATAAATACCCAAACATTTGTTAACTACCTTAGTTTGACCATCTGTTTGTGGATGATATGCATAAGACATATTCAATTTGGTACCACTAAGACAAAATAGTTCTTTTCAAAAATTGCTAGTAAATATGGGATCACGATCACTTATAATGTTTTTTAGAATTCCATGCAATTTGAAAATTGAGTCCATAAATACCTTAGCCACTTTGCTTGCTAAAAATGGATGTTGTAGAGCCTGGAAATGAGCATATTTGGAGAGGCGATCTACTACCATGAAAATTACTATTTTGCCTTTTGATATAGGAAGACCTTTAATAAAATCCATTGAAATATGTTCCCATTTATGATATGGAATGGGTAATGGTTGAAGCAAACCTAGTGATTTTACTATTTCACCCTAATTGCATTGGCATAATTCACATTCAACCACCAATTGTTTGACCTCTGCTTTTAATCCTTTTCAACAAAAGGATTGTTTTATCCACATATAGGTTTTCAAAAAACTTGAATGTCATGTTGATGGAGAAGCATGCAATTTATCTAGAATCCTTGACATGATTGTAGAATTATGTGGAATATAAATATGATTCTTTCTTATTAACACATTATCCTCATAAGAAAAAAGAGGATGCTTGGATGAACCCAACATCAAATCCAAAATTATTTGAGCCATTTCTATATTGGACAACGATTCTTCTTGTAGCTAAGATACCCATTGGGAACAAGGACCTAAAATAGCATTAATAACCACTTCATCTTCATATTTTCATGATAATGCATCTAATACCACATTTTCCTTCCCTTTCTTATATTCGATAACAAAATCATATCCAATAATTTGGTTAAACACTTGTTTTTTTTTGGATAAGAAAATCATTGTTTGAAAAAGTTCTTGAGACTACTATGATAGATTTTAATAATGAATCGGCTATTGATTAGGTAGTGTCTCCATTTATTCACTACATGTAGAATAGCCAACATTTATTTCTCATATGTGGATCTTCCTAAATTTTTTCCTAAAATTTGTTTACTTTTGAATGCCAAGGGATGATTTTCCTCCATTAATACTGTCCCAATACCTGTTCTTGAAGCATCACATTTGATCACAAATGGTTTGAGAAAATCTGGAGTTGTCTATACTAGAGTAGTACACATTGCTTCTTTGATTGCCTCGAAAGCTTGAGTGGCTGCTTATGACCAATGAAAATCATCCTTTTTGGTAAGAGTTGTGAGAGGAGCTACAATTTTTCCATAATTTTACACAAAATTTGTGATAGTAGCCGATGAGACCCAACAAACCATGAAGTTTATTGAGAGTTTTAGGTAAGGGCCAATCCTAAATCACCTTTATCTTATTGGGATCCACTTTAACACCTTCCTGAGAAACTATATGACCCAAGTACTCAACTTATTGAACACCAAAAGAGCATTTATAGTGTTTGAAAAAAAAAAAATCTTGTATAATATATGAAGAACCCTCTCCATATGTATCAGATGATCATTCCATGATTTACTATATATGAGTATGTCATAGAAAAATACTAGGACAAATTTATGAAGGAAAGAACAAAACACATGGTTCATGAGACTTTGGAATCTGTATGGGGCATTAGTGAGACCAAAAGGCATGAAAAATAATTCATAGTGACCTTCATGAGTTTGTAAAACTGTTTTGGGGATATCCTCTTCCCTAACTCTAATTTTGTGAAATCTAGAATGTAAATCCAATTTTATAAAACAATTTGCACTATGTAGTTCATCTAGTAAATCATCAATGACAGGTACAGGGAATTTGTCCTTGATGGTGATTTTTTTAAGGGGACGAAAATCCAAACACATACGCCAAGAATTGTCTTTGCGATGGGCCAAAACTACTGGTGAATAATAATGACTAGTGTTGTGATGGATGATGTCATGTTCTAATAGTTCTTGGAAAATTTTCTCAATTTCTATTTTTTGAGGTTGGGGATATTGATAAGGGCAAACATTAGGAGGAAGAGTTCCTGGAACAAGGTGTATGGTATGGTCATGGGATATTTTGGGAGGTAGTATCTTTGGTTCTTGGAATACTTCATCATAGTTAACCACAATTTGTTGTAGATCTTCAAATTGGAAAACTGAAATCTCTTGTGCTTGCTTTTCCATACAATTAACTTGGGCAATGAATCTGTAACTACATTTTCTTAAAAAAAATTCCATGTTGTGATACCTTACTATCTTTGATGGTGGTGTTGGAATTCCTTGGAGGCGAATGGTCTTCCCATTTTTTTCCATTCAATAAAGTGCTGCTTATAATTAAAACTGACTATGGTGTCCATTTGTTCTAACCACTCGACTCCCAAGATAACTTTAGAATTCCCTAAACTCATAACAAAAAGTGGACCACACCAAGTATAACTTCCCATTTGCAATGAAATTGGAGATGTTCTACCTATACATTGAGCACTTCCCCCATTTGCAATTATAACTTAAAATTTATCTTTATTGGAGGAGTTAATGTGCAAGTTTAATGCCTTGGCAATATTTGTGTCAATAAAGTTATGAGTACTTCCTGAATCAATCAATATAGTTACCTTCCTTTTTCGAATGAATCCTAATACCTTGATTGTATGGTGAGATGATAACCCCATAAGAGCATGTACTGAAAGTGCCATAGTATCCTCTTCAACTATGGCCTCCTCGATTTCAATTTGGTCTTCATTTATGGGAAAATCAGGTGAGCTAGTATCCTCTATTTCCTCTTCATCTTCCTTGTCAGCATATTCAATTTGAAAGATTTTTCGTGGTACACATGCCTGCTATTTCAGATGGTGATTACGATATTTATAGAAAAAATATCTTGATGGCTAGTCATTTCTATGAAAATAGGTGTTGCAGTAGTGATGTTGACCATGGGAATCACATCGTATATATGTCCCCATTTGCACCTTCTTCTTAGCCAACTTGGAAATCCTTATACATGTATATAAATAACATGGATCTTGTAGGTCAAATTCAACTTGAATATTCTCTTTCAATCCATTTATAAAATTAGATACCACCACATCGGGTTGTCAGTTTCTTGCATAAGAAAGTAGACTAGTGAATTATGAAATATACTCCATTACAAATCCTATTTGATTAAGTTATAACAATCGCACCATGTATGAATATGAGGTTAATTCATAAAATATTTTAAGGAAATGTGTAGTGAAGTCATCCCAGTAGATGGTATTTCCATTCTCACATTTGAGCCATACAAATCATTGATAAGCTTTAGTACCGAGTTTGGAGGTAGCAAAAGGAACTTTTTTTGAATCTCGAATTCGATAAAGTCTAAAATGCCTTCCATTTTAACTATCCAACCATGTGGATCATGACCCTCAAAGGTGGGTATATCAATGTGTGGAAAATTGACCACATTAGGACCTCGTGGTTGTTGGTAAACTTCATCTCTATCTTGGTCATAATTATACCTATGTCTATGGGAGCAATTTAGGGGAGCTCTATTAGGACCTCTTTGTTGTTCATAAACTTCCTCACTATCCATATCCTTGTTATTCCTCTATCTATTGAAGTGATTTTGGGTACTACCATTATGACCTTTTTGTTGTGCATAAATGTAATGTCCCCTTTCTAGATAGTCAGTGTTCAGTGGTGATTTAGCCTATTCCTAGGTTCCCATAGGCTAAATAGGGATGTTTGGGAACCCTAAGTGGGTTGTTCCCTGGTGATCAATGCTTCACCAGATCTTCTCTGCCTCTTTCTAGAGGCGATTCAAAGCTTTCTTCCACAACTTACTATTTTTAGTAAGTCAAAGCTGAGACGTTCAGTGGTGATGAATTTTATGGGTTTTTGTTCAAAGTAGTGCTAAGGAGTTCTGAGTCCTTTCGAGGGCTCTATTGGGTGATTCTGATGGAGTTACTATTTATAGTAACTGCTAATTTTGGCAATGTTAGCTTTGGTCTTCTTTATTCCACATTTGTAGTGTTTAGGTTGCCTTATTTGATGAATTTATTAAGTTGCTAAGATTGGGAAAAATATTTGGAAGTTATTAAAGTTACTTTTTAATTAAAAAGGGCCAAATGATATATTATAAACAAAAGTAACTTTATGTTTTTTTAAAAACAACATTATCCTAATAGGACAAGCGGGGTCGTAGGAGTTCTCAAGGCAATAAAATAATATTATTTTATAATGTGTTTGGAGCCAAAAAACCTAAAAATGAGGCATGGGGTTTATATTGGAGTTTTGGAGCTCATTTGCATCATCTTCTTTCTGGCAACATAATAGAACTCTATCAAATTTGCTTCAACAATTGTATACTTTGGATTTTGGAGACAAAAAACTCCATTGGTATCACTAGTTTCAGGGTTTAAAGGTCCTCCCTAGTCAGTTATGGGTGTTTCTACTTTAGCGGACATATATTTGAGCTTGATTTGCAATGGTAGAGTTTGTGATTTCAGTAACTTTAGTGGATGTTTGAGGATATCTTCTGGGTATTATATTTTTTGGTCATTTTCATCTGGGTATGCTTCAGTTTAGTGTTTTGTGGTGTTATTTGAGGGTTCTTTGAGCTCACCATACCATTTAGGAGTGCATTGAAGAACGTGTAAAGCATTTATCTCTTAATCCAAAAAGTTTCTCATTTTGGGTTTCCTCGAATATGTTATCCAAGTTTGGACGATGAGAATGGAGGCATTTTGATGAGGGTTTGGAGCTGGAGTGAATTTATTTTGTTGGTCATACCCTTTCCAGCAGGCTATACCATTACCTTGGAAAGTATGTAATAAATTCAATCAATTTTGGGTGTGTTTGCTATCCAAACATTGGCACCTAGCTTGTACACGATTGTTGCATTTTACGGTATGTCATTCAGAGCCTGTCTGATGAAGTTATGAACATTTTTGCATGTTTAGTTGTGTATGGTTCATTTTTAGAATTTTGTATTAGACATGTACTTGCATTTCTAGATCAGAAATTTCAATAATATAATGTTTTTTGGTGTTGGGTTTCAGTTTGTTTCATTCCATTTTATGTTTATGTAATTTAGAGTTTTTCTTTATGCATATGTTCACACATTATAAAGCACAAAAATCCCAAAACAATTGCATATAATACCTATCAGCAAAACATCAGAAAAGGCACAAAAAAAAATTAGATGTTACAAAAACAAAAACAAAGAAAAAACCCTCAGTTATTTCAAAGCAGCAAACAAGGGTGTCTATTACAGTGGTATCAGAGTGCAATCATTTCTTTCCATCTTGTGGTTAAGTTTGAACTCATGAAGGCATCATCAATTAATTATAAGTTTTGAGGTGAATTTCAACATTGTATGCAAAAGATTTTTGACATTATGAAGGATCTAGACTTCAAAAGGTATTTGTTTTTTAAGTTTGCAAGGGAAGAGTTTGAAAGGTTAAACATAGTATCAGGAAACCATGATAATGAAACTAAAAAAACAAAGGTATTTGCAAAAAAAAAAATTAGATGAAAAATATGTGAAGGAAGTGACATTTCACATGAGGCATGTATGACCGAATGCCAAAATGAGTCCTTAGTCATGCATGCGACTTTTGATGATGAAATTGTACACGAGGAAAAAGACCAAATAGTAGACATGATTTTATATTTGAACCTACCAAATGAAATTTCTAAGTCTACTAGTTGCTTAGATGAGACCAAAGAAGCTGATGCATATGATGACAAATTAGTTGAGATTACTAATGCCATTGCAGAGAAAGGACATGATGACAAAGTTATAGGTTTCATAGCAGCTCTTTCCGATGAGTACACTCATGATATTTCGGAGCATGACACATATTTGGATAGCCATGATGATTCAGTGTATGATGGGTTTATTGTTGATTATGATGTATTTTAAGATTTAGTGCATGTTGTCGGTTGTGAGTTTAGTTGCCAAAATGAATCTGTTAAGGTGAATATGCCAAATAGTTTCATGTCTTTGGTGACTTACAGAGTGAATTACATACAAAGACATTCACGCATGAGGAGCCAAAAGAGCACATTGGGATAGAATTAAGTGATCAGCTCTTAGTACCATGGGATTCGGGTGTGTTGACACCTGAATACAAAGAAGAACCTCTGTGGGATGGATTTCTTTTTGACTACAATAATGTTCCAACTTCTTATTAGGGTTCATGCAAAAAGGATGGCAATGAGGTAGCTGATTTCGAGAAGGCAAATATTGAAAATAAATTAGATTTATTTTTGCATGAGGTTTATTATGATTACAGGCATAGTGAGATACACCATTTGTAGCTCCAGATGAGAGTCATTGAAGACCAAGTTGTGACAACCTTATCTTGTCTTAATAACATGCATAGTTACATTGAGGATATTTATTGGAAGGTTTAAAGGGAAGAGCGACAAAAAGGAGTTTAGGGAGGTGTCACTCTTTTCGATATTTGCATCATCATAGAGGCTCTACAAGTAATCAACTCAGATTTTTTACTCTTGCTTGCTAGTAGAGATATGGCTATTAAGTTTGCAAAAGACACCTTGAAAACATACCAATAGAAGGAGAAAGAAATTGATGAGCTATACCTTGAGCTTAGCCTAACTCACCACTCTCTTTTGCAAGCTGAAAATCAATCAACTATGGCAGCCATGAATAAGAAACAAGAATCAGATGCAAGATACATGGATATCAAGCAATTGATTGAAGGCATTGAGGAGCTCCATAAGGATTTTCATTTGGACCCAAGTTTCCCACATCCACATGAGCTTGAGGATGGATGTGTAGGCAGTGAGCTTCATAACATGGATGTAGAGCTTTCATATCATAACATTCCTTTTGAGATGATGGATGACAACCCTTGTGTTGATTCACCTTCTATGTCAATTTATGATCCTGTAGAGCTGTTTGGCATGGATTTTGGTATTGGTGGTACACCTCAAATAGAGGAGTTCTATGGTTCTAAGGGATTTTTTGAGGTGGAGGAACCTAGCGTTGGGTCTTTGGTTATCACTAGATATGATTTTGGTGAGGTCCCTTTGATGATTAGTACAAAGCTACCTCAGCATGATAGAGCCACATGGGAGTTGAGTTTCCACACCCAAGATCGCATGTTTGTGTTTCTGGGCATCGAGGACGATGGTTGGTGCATGCCTTGGGAGTTGGTTGACCAAAATAATGAAAGGTATGCTATTATTCACTCCTTGAGCAGCCATGTTATGAATCTATTTATGTTCATACAAGTGGATTGGAGATATATTAAGCCAAGACTGGAGAATTGTAGATATGTTGATTAATTGGGAGGTAATTTCAGCTTGGGATGAGTTTAGTTTTGGTACCTTGGCTGTCATTCTTTAGATTTTTGGTAAATGTACACCTTGTGGTATGTTGATTTATCAAAAATCAGATTATGTGATGATGATTTCAGTCATGTACAGCGGTATAATACTTCCTTTTCAGACCATTAAGCTTATTGGAGGGGTTAATTTTGAGTCTAATATGAGGTCAACAAGATTTGTAGCTTACATGATCCATTATTGGATGGATTTATGGGCATTCCGAGTATGTGTTAGCTATCATTTCATGATGATGATTGATGTATTTCTTGATGATACTCTCATGATTATTGCTGAGTGGGAGTACTGGTACTCTTGGGATGATCATTTTGACTCATGGATATGGAGTATCAATGTGGATTTTTCCGATTCTGATGGCAGATGCATTCCCAGGATGATTATTTATAGATCTACCTTTATTGTCCACAACCTTTCCAGTTACTTGATAGAGATTGATCTACATTTTGGTTGGGCCTCTATGGTGAGATTTACTAGGTATCCTACTTTGTTGAGTGTAATTCTTTCTCAGGTGCTCAGTTTCATTTTCATCAGTAGGAGTGCAGGAGTAGACCATGCTGAGTTACTTCTACATGAGTTTTCTCATGACACAGAGCTTAGTTATTATAGGCATACCGGTTCATATTTTGAGGATGAGCTTATTACTGAGTTGTAGGAGTAGTATGTGTAGTCTGAGAATAGTGGATTTACTATTGTGATTAGAGTGGTGCAACGTCAGCGTGATGGTTTCTTTTCGAGGCTGTTATGGGATCCAGGTATTTTATGTGACCTCAACTAGGACTAGACAGTTGACTGGGATATATTTGAGTATTATTTAAGGATAAGCAATCTTTGGGAAGGGTTGATTGTAATGTCCCCTTTCTAGGTAGTCAGTGTTCAGTGGTGATTTAGCCTATTCTTAGGTTCCCATAGGCTAAATAGGGATGTTTGGGAAACTTAAGTGGGTTGTTCCTTGATGATCAGTGCTTCACCAACTCTCCTCTACCTATTTCTAGAGTCGATTCAAAACTTTCTTCCACAACTTACTATTTTTAGTAAGTCAGAGTTGAGACGTTCATTGGTGATGAATTTTATGGGTTTTTGTTCAGAGTAGTGCTAAGAAGTTCTGATTCCTTCCAAGGGCTCTGTTGGGTGATTCTGATGGAGTTACTATTTATAATAACTGCTAATTTTAATAGTGTCATCTTTGGTCTACTTCATTCCACATTTGTAGTGTTCGGGTTGCCTTATTTGATGAATTTATTCAGTTGCTAAGGTTGGGAAAAATATTTGGAAGTTATTAAAGTTACTTTTTAATTAAAAAGGGCCAAATGATATATATAAAAAAAGTAACTTTATGTTTAAAAAAAAAACATTGTCCTACTAGGCCAAGGCGGGGCATAGGAGTTCTCAAGGCAATACAATAATATTATTTTATAATGTGTTTGGAGCCAAAATACCTAAAAATGATGCATGGGGTTTATATTAGAGTTTTGGAGCTCATTTGCATCATCTTCATTCTGGCAACATAACAAAAATCTGTCAAATTTGCTTCAGCAATTGTAGACTTTGGATTTTGGAGATGAAAACCTCCATTGGTATCACTGGTTTCGAGGGTTAAAGGTCCTCACCAATCAGTTCTGGGTGTTTCTACTTCAGGGGACACATATTTGACCTTGATTTATAGTGGTAGGGTTTGTGATTTTGGCAACTTCAATGGGTGTTTGAGGAGATCTTCTGGGTCTTATAGTTTTTGGTCATTTTCATCTGGGTATGCTTTAGTTTAGTGTTTTGTGGTGTTATTTAAGGGTTCTTGGAGCTGGCCATACCATTTAGGAGTGCATTAGAGAACATTTAAAACATTTATCTCTTAATTTAGGAAGTTTATCATTTTGGGTTTCCTAGAATATGTTATCAAAGTTTGGACGATGAGAATGGAGGCATTTTGATGAGAGTTTGGAGATGGAGTGAATTTATTTTGCTGGTCGTACCCTTTCCAACAGGCTATACCATTACCTTGGGAAGTATGTAATAAATTCAATCAATTTTTAGGTGTGTTTGTTGTCCAAACATTGACGCCTAGCTTGTACAAGATTTTTGCATTTTATGTCATGTAATTTGAATCTTGTTTGATGAAGTTATGAGCATTTTGGTGTGTTCAGTTGTGTATGGTTCATTTCTAGAATTTTGTATCAGACATGTACTTGCATTTCCAGGTTGGAAATTTGAACAATATAATATTTTTTGGTGTTGGGTTTTAGTTTATGTCATTCCAGTTTATGTTTATGCAATTTAGAGTATTTATTTATGCATATGTTCACACATTATAAAGCACAAAAAATCCAAAACAATTGCATATAATACCTATCAGCAAAACATAAAAAAAAACACAAAAAAAAATCAAACATTACAAAAATAGAAATAAAGAAAAAACCCTCAGTTATTTTGGAGCAGTAAACAATGGTGTCTATTACAATAAACTTCTTCTCCATCCTAATTCTCATTTTTCCAGTGTCTACGGGAGTGATTTGGAATAGGAGGGATTGGTTGGCTTTATTTTTCTAGTAATTGTGTCACCATTGTGGTCAAGTTTTACATACTATCTACTAATATTTGTATGGTCAAGGTGTTGGTATTGGGGTTCCTTGTTTCCTCTTGTGTGAGGTTCTCATGGGAATAAGTAGGAGAGGGATTGGAAGACATGGTGTTAAGTAGTGGATGGATAGGATCAAAACTATTAATGTGTAAAGAAGTATAATGTGTACCTTTGTTACGTGGAGGCCTTCTTTGCGACTTTAGGAATTCATTGTTTGAATTATCTGAGTTTGTTAATCAACCATTTGGTCCTTTGGTCCACCTTTCGCTCATGCAATTGTCAATAAGTCATTTTTAGTAATTATCATCTTGTGATTTCTACAACAAATTTAGTGGATTTGGGAAAAAATAATTTGTTGGTTTTCTGCTTCAACTGCCACTCCAAATGCGATGTGAATTTGAATTTGAATCTCCCACTTGAGGCTACAATGACTACTCAACTACTTTGAATCTATAAAATATACTTGAACTACCAATTTAACACAACTGACATGACATAATTGACACGAGACCACCAGATGAAAGACCGCTTATGACTCAAGACTAACGAGACCTGACAAGACTTGAGACTGACTAGATACGATACCACCAATCAATCATGGGACTAATTTGTAAGTAGGACATAGCAAAAAATATATATGGGAGAGAAGACACAACATGATACAGTTGGAACTAACCGAAGGACACAATATAGATGGACCCGATTGAAGGACAAGACCCAATACAAGAGAACACGAGATAGCTAGACCCAACCAAAGGACAAGATCCAAAATGAGACTGAAGGACAAGATCCAAAATGATACTAAAGAACAAGACCCAACACGAGATATCGAGACATGGAAGAATCTGATAAGTACAATGGCTATACTCACTCAATGCGGGACTACAGCTAGAACAACCAACACATGACATGCAACTATAACAAGGCCAACCACAAGAGACACATGGCTATGAGGTTTCACACATGAGGCTTAGTTATAATGGGGTGTGACTGAAGTCACACCCTTGAAGGTGTGGCCAATGCTTAATTAATGCTTCACCTACCCATACACCATCAATGTGGGATAAAAGTACCAACGTAAAATAAAATAAAACTTGCATACCTTAGTTTATTCTTAATAATTTTTTGTATCACATGCTGTGATTGGTCATATTTACACACTGTATTCATAGATTATCTCCAACGTATTTTGTGGTGTTTTAGCCTGCAATTTGGTTTATGGAACCTTTGTATGCCCCAACCATGTTTGTTGCTCCATTATCAGTGTTTCCTTATGATACGAAGTGGTATTGTTGCTTTTGTTTGGATTCCTAGCATTTTTAATATTTGTGGTGATGTTTTCTTAGAGAAATGAAATAGTAGCATAGTGGTAGGTGATGTTTTAAATCTGCTCGAGTGTTGATCCAATCGGGTGGATCCACTTGGAACTCAAATCAGGAGGCATGAAGTTGAACAAGGTAGGTACTATCAAACCAGGAGGTATGAAGGCTTGAAGGTGATACGTTCAAGTGGATATGTTTGATTTCTCACTGTATCTTTAGCCTAATGTTCGAACGCTATAGCAGGACGCTTGGAAGGTCATAGTAGGCTACAGAATCCCAACAACCATTGTCAAACCTGATTTCTGATACAATTTGGAAGGCAATACCTACCTTCTCTATTAATTTTTTATTAAAAAATTTCCTTAGTTATATAACCATTCAATAAACTAACAATTAAGGATAGTCGAAAGCAATAGATCATGATGACGAATGAAAGTAATAATGAATTAATTCTTATCGCTTAAGGAGGGCTGATTCTCACCACTTGGAGGGCTTAGTCCCTCATGATGACAAATGAATAGATGATTATATGATAATAAAACTAAATCAAAACTACCCTATTAATAATGATTAAATCAAATATTGAAATACAACCAACATTATATTTGGTGTGTAACAATTTGGGTAACTATTATCGGTAAAATGGAAAGTAGAGAAATGTAAAGTCATGGGTGTGCATTATTTTGTTTAAGATTTTAATGTTTACTAAAAAGGATGGATTACATGTTATTCAAAATGATTTTTTTAAAACAATATTTGTATGATTATGTTTACCATGAAAGAAGGTGAAAATTTGAGTTTGATAGTTATATTCTACTCTATTTGAAACTAAAAACTTTATTGATTTAAATGGCCAAAAACTATAAGTTTTGGAGGAATTTAAACTCATATTCTCATTTAGTCATCCACATGATTGTATTCACCTTGATTATAATCACTAAATCCTTCTTTTAAGGCACTTTATAGGAATAAAAAGGTTCATTGTCTTTTCATTTTTTAAAAGCTTTCTATATATTCTTTCTAAAAATGCTACCTTACTTTGGCTATAGATAATACATCACACCCTATTCAAAAGTAATTCTTGTATGTGATATTTTTTGTTCTATTATTAAGTGATATTGTATACTGATTATGAATGAAAAATTATATATATATATATATATATATATATATATATATATATATTAATATTATATATTATTAAGCTATACCTAGGTGTTGTATCATAATATGTGATAAAATTGTAACTAGTTTACTAGGAAAAAGATCTATCATGAATACTTTTAGCAAGGTTCAAGTTACTCTATTATGATGTAAAACTTTGATTGATTGTAAAATGAAATAAATAGAACTAATATATTCAACTAAAAGAATATATCTTGTGTTTGAGTTGTTACCTTGAATTTATCTCTTCTGCATATCAATGTGAATGGGGTTTTGGTTATAAGGAACTTAACAAATTATGTTCCATATAGAAAATGCCTTAAGGAAGATACGTAAGTAGAATTTTATTGTGAAGTTATGATACACAATGTAACCCATACTTTGTATACCTAGTCCCTCAATCATGTATTGCTGCTTTAGGAAAAATAAGGTAGTTTATGTAGCACATAAAGGTCATTGCTATGTGCAATTATTCCTTGATACATACCATTCAAGGAGGTTACTTTGAAATATTGACTATTTTAAAAAACAATTTAATGTAATTTGCACTATCTATTTTGGAAATCTAGAGTATTTTATTACAACTTTCATTTGGTTATTTACCAAAGTTTCATATAAAATTGGCAATAAACATACATTTCACTGTCATATGTTGACATAGAATTTAATAGAAAACTACAATTTATTTTATATACTTCTTGATTGATTGAGTTTCTCGGATCATGACTATTTTCCAAATATGAATGCAATCTTTATATGCCTTTTATGATTGAAAACTGGTACATTCATGGCAAGTAGTTATGAAATGTATATTTTTATTAGAAAAATTAGTGATTATAGTACATATAGTGTATTATGGTTGTATGGAATGATTTACTATTTTTATTCTATTTAAATTTAGATACCTAATTTTTCATGCTAATTAATAGTTAGAAGGGTCATTTACCTTTCCAACTAGTTTTATAAATAAGTTAGGTCAATTCAACTATAGCATGCCTGAGTTTGGGGTAAAAAATTGATATCATATTTGGGGCCAAAAAAAATATTGTAAATATTCACAAAATTTCACAAAAATAGTACCATTAGAATAGCCTCAAAAATATATTTCCAATGAGTATAAACATTCCTATAGTTGCATAAATATTGATACCTCAAAATTTATTTAAAGCAAAAGCATCATAGCCCTACAAGAGTGTTGTGGCACTTTTGCATGACACTTATTTATGGAACTTATACTTCCTAGTTACACTTTTTCAAATCATATTTTTTTTAATTTACACCCACTTGAAAGCTATCAAGGACTAGTAGCCCCATGAACAAAATCACACTAGTGCTTCTATGTTGCTATGGTACTTTTGTTTTATCACCACAAAAATTAAAATTTAGTAGTTTGATTGTCTATCACTGCCCATTCCACCATGAGTCTCATATTGTTGATCAAATTCATGTATATCGAGGTGGAAAATAATGAACAAAATCTCTTTTATTGGTATTTTTATGAGACAACTCCTTAGAACTCCAAATCAATCCTCCATCACCTCCATGCAACTCATAATCAACCTAGATTGCTTTCCCTACAAAACAATTGCTTGAGATATCTCCAAAATGGGCTTGGTTTGTCTAGAAGGGGAGGATTTTGGAAATTAGACTATCCCACATAGTAACAAGTTTCCAAAATTATTATAGATTATGCTTATTGTAATGACCCTAAAAACAAGAAACAAGAAATCACACAGAAAGAGAGAATTTTTTTTTTTGACTAAGGAGAGGGATTCATAAACCCCTAACCAACCTTAAATTAACTTAATGTTTAACAAATCCCCTAAGTTTCTCAAAGAACTACACCTCACAATATTTCCCTCATGCAAGTCCATCTACATAGGCATATCTCATGTTATGCACATAAGTCCATCCATCTCATCTATCCTTGATGAGCTAGACTTATCACCTTCAATAATTAGAAGGTGTACACACATATCCATACTCTACGTAAGCCATTATGCATAGGTATCCTACGTGTACTGTGAGTTAAGCTATCAATCTCATCTTTTGATAAGCTATCTTAACTCAGGTACGATCTTCCATAAACCTAGTTACCATTCTCCCTAAGGGGTCATAATCCCTTAGGTCCACTATGTTCACCCTAAGGGGGTCTCAAGCCCTTAGGTTATCCTCTAAGTTCACCCTAGAACTTGCCACTAAATTCCATAAAAGTTTATTCAAGCATGAAAATAAAAGATGGATCTAGATACTAAATCTAACAAAACATGACTCATCAAACATGCAAGAGATAACTAGAAACATAGAGCAATATTTAAAGAATAGACATGAACTAGAAAATATTTATACATTCATAATGAATCAAACAAAATATAAAGGTGCATCTACCACATTAATCATTCATTACATAAGCATGTATGGTAAAACCTCCATACCCTTATGTAATACATTACATCAATTTCATTAGGGAAATCTCCCCACAAATCTAGTCTATTTGTGCATAAGTAAACAAGATGTAAGTAGAGAGTAAACTTGTGCATTGGTCCATCTATAACTTTGGTCCTCCCGCTCTTCCATTGATCATTTGAGGATAGTAGGGGATCAAGACACTCATGGTTCAGGATGGGCATGCCTCTAAATGCATTTAACATAAACTTTTTCAAAATTGCAACTATACAAATTTAATTCAATTACCAACCATCTAATGCATAGTTGATATCATAAAAGAATCATTACTTTTACTATCACCTCTCAAGTACCTTTAGAGAGTCATTCAACATACACAACTTAGATCACGGTTTTACTTCAATCAAACTTGTCTTGTTTTAAAGAATTAAAGTCCCATACCTTCAATCTATAAAACAATATTTTCATTCATTTGCCAAATTAAAGCTTTTACTACTTTAATTAAAATAATAAACCTCTTTTCATTCATTTCATAAACCAAAGTCCCATACCCTTAGTTTACAAATAAACTAATATCACTTATTTAATGAATCAAAGTCTCCTACCTTAATCCATAAATAAGTTATTTCTCTCTTTTATTTAACTAAAGCTCACACCTTAAATTAAATAAACCAACATAAAAACCTTTATTTTCATTAATCTAAAATCCACAATTTTAATTAATGAAACCAACATAAAACCCTTTCTTTTCATTAATCTAAAATCCATAATTTTAATTAATGAAACCAATATAAAACCCTTTCTTTTCATTAATCTAAAATCCACAATTTTAATTAATGAAACCAACATAAAACACTTTCTTTTCATTAATCTAAAATCCACAATTTTAATTAATGAAACCAACATAAAACCCTTTCTTTTCATTAATTTAAAATCCATAATTTTAATTAATGAAACTAAATTAAAACACCAACCAGTAGATAACCAAACATTCAACTTCCCATGCATGACGAAAGGTTAAAAGACATAAGCAAAGGTGCAAAGGGTCCTCAAAGGGTTCGACGGATGCAATAGTATGCCAGAACAATAGAGGCCGAGCCACCACTCAATACGTGGCAGTCTCAACTATTGATGGAGGCACCCCATGTAGATTTTCCAAGCACAGTAGCCTAAAGACTAAGGGATGCAATGTAGGAATAGTCTCCATGAACACATTACACCACATCCAAACAAGCCTCAGTGCAAGAACAACTAACACACACAATATATGGGGTCTGTCAACTACACAAGCACCCATCCCTATGGGATGTTGAATAATTATTGGATGAAAGGTAACAAAATATGCACATACACAAGGAGTGTGGCTCCCAATCCATTATCTAGAAAAAACACAATCAAACCTTACCCAATGAATTCATTGGATGAAAACAACAAAGAAACATGGCTTACAAAGTTCGAACTGAGCAGAACCTAGCACTACCTATGCTGGGGTCATAAAGCCAGTATACGAAGCACCCAAAGATCTGGTTCTAAGCCAACATCATCCTAGCTTCAAGGCATAGAGGAAAAGTTTACAAGCCAACGCATACTGGAACACTATCATGGATGAGTTACAACGAAAGGGATGCAACCCTTTCACAACATGACTGACCCAATCGATGAGTTCTAATAGCTCACAGTGGTCCAAGACATTTCCCAACTAGTTTTCAAGAAAATGAGATGATGACATAGAGAGCTCAAGCTCTACGTACCCAATAACATACCAGGACTAGCAAAAATAAAAGAGCAATACGTCCCAAGGGATAGGAGATAACAAATATGAATCCAACCTGATAACCCTAGTGATTTTTGTAGCTCTCTAGAGTGTTGTCCTTAGGTGTCTCATATTTCCTCCTCTCTTCACTAGTTTTCCCATCACTGTGACATCTATCTTATCCACATTGATGCTCCTCTCCTAACACTGTGACATCTACCTTATCCACCTTGATTTCTGTTCTCACCGTTCACCATCACTTTATTTCTACTCTTATCAATAGTAGGTTTTTTAACCCATCCTCTACTTAGGATGTCATAAATGGAGCTCCCCTTTGTCAAAGTTGGCAGGCAATCCCATACCCGAACGCATATTCTCACAACGTTCGAACTTATGGAAGATTCTCTAAATATTAATATTTTAAATATTTAATTACTTTAGGGGGGTTTTGAGATGGGAGTTCATAGTTATCACTTTTAAAATGATAAAGCCATTTATAATTGAATTTCATTAATATAATTCAAATATTATCTTGGAATGAAATCTCCTTTATTATTTAAAATAAAACATTTACTAACTTTCAAATGAAACCTATTATCATTTAAAATAAAGCATTTATGAATTTTAAATGAAAGTTACTATCATTTAAAATAAAACATTTATGAATTTTAAATGAAACCTACTATCATTTAAAATAAAGAATTTATGAATTTTAAATGAAACCTACTATCATTTAAAATAAAGTATTTATGAATTTTAAATGAAACCTACTATCATTTAAAATAAAGCATTTACTTAATCATTCTATTTGCCTAAACACACAAGGAGTTATGAAGACAACCAATCCATCTATACTTCCCAAATCATTGAGGCAAATAGTGTTGAAGTAAAAGATAATCAAACATGTGCAACAGACAAAGAGGAGAATATTTCCATCAACCTAGTCACCTGTCTCAACCTCTAGAATTTACGATAACTACTAGGCTATCAATTTGGGCTCAAGGTGGCTAGCTATTGATTATTATACCTAATTGAATGCATACCTATATGAAGGTATCCATAAATGTTACCTTTGAGTTGCCTTATCATCACTTCCCCAACCTCAAGTACCCTTACCTTTGGTGGATGACTCAACTTATTCCACCTACGAGCATACCTAATCCTACACATTGGCAATTTGTTAGTAGTATCATGCTCTTCAATATCAACTAACATCACATAGTTGCTTAATTTCACAAAATCAAGTATTAAAGCACCATAAAATTAATACATTATTTTCCATGTCACAAAGTCCACCAGGGAGGGTCATGACATCCTCCCCCACTAGGACTAAACATCGTCTCGGTGTTTCCTAGTTTTACACAATCACAACAACAAGAAAAAAGTAAATTATTACATTTTAGAGATCTTCAAACAAAAAAGGAAAATATTTTTGCATATCCGCCACTTTCTCCCAAGTGGCATTCCTTTCAGAGAAACGGTCCCACTGGACCTTACATTTCTCAAGAGTTTGATTCCACATAGTCTTAGAGCAGAACTCGAGAATATTTATTGGTATTACTTAAATTGCATATAGATTTACAATCTGTAAATTAGAAACATCCCACACATGTTAAGGGTCATTAATGTATTTCCTAAGCAAATATATGTGGAAGGTGTCATGGATTTTTGATAGATTAGGAGGTAAAGTAATTTGGTATGCAAACGGACTAATATTTTCAGTGGTCTCAAAGGGTCCTACAAACCATGGATCCAATTTTTTGGACTTGATCATACTTTTCATTGGTTTGACCCTTAGGAACACTTTGTCTCCCACTAAGTACTTCCTTGGATTTCTTTTTAAATCAACATAACTCTTTTGCCTATAAAAAACTTCCTTGAGTCTTTTCCTGATTACCTTCAATTGCTCTTCCTTTTCTCTAACTATTTTTAGCCCAATCACAACTCTATCCTCTAGGTTGTCCCATGACAATGGTGTCCTACACTTTCATCCATACAAGGCATTGAAAGGTGTCATTCCTAGAGATGAGTTATGCCCATTATTGTAGGTAAACTCTACCAAAGGTAGATAGTCTTCCTAGTGAGACTTGTGATCCATGTAGTACATGTGAAGCATGTCTTCTAGTACTTGGTTTACCCATTCTATTTGACCATCTATCTTAGGGTGGTATGCCAAACTCATGTTCATATTTGTACCTATTGCATGATGAAGGGCTTTCCAAAACTTAGAAGTGAACTTGGAATCCCTATTTAAGATGATTACCTTAGGAAATCCATGCAATCAGAACACTTCCTTGGAAAATCTATTAGCCACCACTTGAGCATCGTATTTTGTGCTCCTAGGTATAAAATGTGCAACATTATTCAATTTATAAACTACTACTAGGATTGCATCATGTTGGTACCTGGTCTTAGGTAAACCTACTATAAAATCCATAGATATGACCTACCATTTCTATGTAGGTATACTATGTGTTTACAACTATCCTACATGATACTTATATTCTACCTTAACCTTATGAAATTTGAGGTATCGAGTGACAAGTCTATGATATCCTTCTTCACTCCTACCTAGAATAAGGTTCTTCTCATGTTTTCCCTCATTTTATCCCCTCTAAGGTAAGCATAATAAGGATATATATGGGCTTCTTGCATTATTAACTTCCTTAAAACACCCAATTTTGGTTTAATTATTCTACATTTGTAGCACAAAATGTCATCTATCATTCCAAAATCCTTATTTCCCTTAGTGTTTATATCTATTCTAGCTCGAATTTCTTGGCAATATTCATCCTGATATTGCTTATATCTCACTTAATCCATGATATTTATGTGACTCCTAATTATAGATGTTATATGTCTCCTTACACTTAAGGCATCATCAACCTTATTCTCTTTTCTCTTTATATACTCAATTTCAAAGTCATACTCAATGAGAAAATTGATCCACCTTCTTTGTCTTGCATTGAGTATTGGTTGGGTAAATATGTACCTTAGACTTTGATGGTCAGATTTTAACTCGAAAGGTCTCCCCACCAGGTAGTGGTACTAGACCTTTAGGGCATGCACCACAATGGCTAGCTCTAAATCATGAGTAGCATAATTGAATTCATGATTTTTAATCTTCCTTGAAGTATAAGCTACTACTGACTCTTCTTGCATGAGTACTCCCCCTAACCCTTCTACCGATGCATTAGTGCATACTAAAAAATCTCCTTGAGGGTCTGGAATCTTCAATATTGATGTGGTAGTGAGATTCTACTTTAACAATGCAAAGGTAGTTTCACACTTTTCCATCCATTTAAATTCCTTCCCCTTCTTTTGAAGGTTAGTTATTACCGCAACAATCTTTGAGAAATCATTTATATAAAGTCTATAGTAGCCCATTAACCCCATAAAGCTTCTTAATTCAATAATATTAGAAGGGGGTGGCCAGTTCAATATGGATTTGATATTTTTGGATCCTAGAAATTCCATATACTAATATGATATACCATAAATATCGCACCTCTGAAACATAGAAATCACTCTTGGTCATATTTTTGTAGTGTATTTTACCTTAGTAACTGTAACATGATTGTGCTCTTCCTTGTTTCGAGAGTATATTAGGATATCATCAAGAAATACAAGGACAAATTGGTCCAAATGTATTTTGAACACATTTTTCATTAAATTCATGAAGGTAGCTGGGGCATTAGTCAGCCCAAAGGGTAGGACTATAAACTCGTAGTGTCCATACCTAGTCTTAAATGTCATCTTGTGACTATCCTCCTCATGTATTCTTAACTAGTGATACCCTGACCTCAAATATATCTTAGTAAACACCATGGAATCTCTTAGTTGATCGAATAAATATTCGATTCTAGGTAGGGGGTACTGGTTCTTGATTGTATCTTTATTCAGCATCTTGTAGTCAATACACAATCTTAAAGAGTTGTCTTTCTTTTTCACAAATAAAACCGGTGCACCCCAAGGTGACACACTTGGTTTTATCAACCCATTTTCTAATAACCCTTGTAATTGTACCTTTAATTCCTGCATCTCGATAGGTGTCATCATGTATGGATATAATTGAATTGGTTTTTCTCCTAGCATAAGATCAATAGTGAAATCAAATTCCCACACAGGAGGGAGTCTAGGTAAATCCTTAAGAAATACATCCTTGAAATCCTACAAAATTGGGTGTGTTTCCAACACCTCTTTCTTTCGATCTTCTCCAACTTCATTTATCTTAATTACATAGACTATAACTCCTTTACTAAGGGCTTTATTTAACTACATAGCTGACAACATCTAGGGTTTAAATACCCCCTACTTGCTATGAATTCGTAGTATTTCCTTACCTCCTTCAAAATATTCAATCCATCTATCTTGGAAATTGATTAAGACTTTATGGGCCTATAACCAATCCATCCCTAGGATCACATCGAAGGCATGAAGTGGAGCTACATATAAGCAACCTTTCATGGTTCCACTAGCTAAAGTAATTTCTATCATAGGGAAACACCGGTTTATGAAGTAGGTTTATCTAAAACCATACTCGACCTTCCATCCATGAGCCAAATATCTTGGCCTTTCCACCATGTATTTTGCTAACTTACAAGAAATGAAGCTATCACTAGTGCCACTATCAATTAAAATATTCACTTGCTTATCAAAAGTATTACATTTTACAATCAATGGGGTGGTTTGCCCCTCAAGCTTCTAACTCCCAGTTACAATGATATGGTGTGCAGGTTCTTTTCATTTAGCACTGGATGTGCTTGGACCTAGTCAGTATGGGCACTGATTAGCAAAATGCAGCCCTCTACAATGATAACATCCATCCTTGGGCCCTTGTTTTTTTTTTTTTTCCTTCTTTCCTTTAATTGCTAGAACTAAAGCTTGTAGTTTCTATGGTTGAGGCTTATCATTATTGGGGTTGTTGCCTTTCTTATAAAAGTTCTTCTTGAAATTATTTTGGTTTTCATTAGATTTCTTCTTAGGATTTTGGGGGTTTCTAGCCTTTAGATCTTGTTTAGCCTCCCATTTTACAAGCCCATTTCTATTCCTCTTCTTTAGTTCCTATTTATCTTTCTCAGACAAGGTGTCATATTTGTAATGAAAGTGTGAATCTACTTTCTTTGCTAGGTCATATACCTTTTGTAATGACTTAGGCTCTTGCATCTCTACATCATGCTTTATCCTAGATTGCAACCCATGAGTAAACTTATGAACCCATATTTTCTCATTATAGGTAGGTACATACTTTAGCAATTTTACTAGCTTTTTGTAGTATATCTCCACCAAGTTGGTTCCTTGCCTTAAACTAGAAAAATCCTCAAATTTTAGGACAAAATTTTTTCACAAGGAACATCTTTTTGAATATGACTATAAATTCCTTACATGGAATATCTACTGGTTCAATATTAGTTTCCTCATAGTAAGTTTCCCACCAGTATAGGGTGGCCCCTTCAAGGTAGGTCATAGCCCAAATAGTTTGGATCACTGTGGAATACCCATTTACCGTGAAGTAAACTTCCAATTCCCTTAACCAAGCCTCAACTGCATATCCTTCTCCTTCTTCATCAAAATTGGATATATAGAAATTATTTAGGTCTTTTACAATTTCCTTTTCTAGGAGGGCTCTAGCTTGTAACTACTCTGCAGTCATCCCCTCATCTTCATTAACTTCTAAACCTATAGCTTGCAAATTTTAGTTTGTAATAGTTTCTACTCTTGTCTCATCTAATATTGCATGGTAGTAATTGTAGTAGTGGGATATTTCATTCCCCTATTGGGAGGTTCTAGATCCCTTCTTTGATATTACTTTTTTGAGTAATCCTAGGTGTAGGCATTTCTCTTCTATTCTTAGGTGGCATATTGACCTGGTTTCAACCAAGAAAAGGATTAGGTTACAACTTCATCTTAAACTGTACCACTAATTCAAGCTACAATACAGAGTTCTTCTTACCAAAGTATTAATAATCTAACTAGGATAACATTTCAATATTATGATGTATCATTAATACCAAAGTCCATACTAAGGTATCGTAACATTCATCCACCCTTGGGATCAATTCCCATTATATTCTAGCAAGAAGAGATTCTAGGTCATCCTATATTTATCTTAAACTTAAGCAAGCCTTCATTGGAGATATCCAAATCTCTTTTAGGACATAAGAAGCTCTATACCCTCATACCTAGATCTCTGATACCAAATATAATGACCCTAAAAAAAAGAAACAAGAAATCATACAGAAAGAGAAAGATTTTTTTTTTGACTAAGAAGAAGGATTCACAAAAACCTAACCAACCTTAGATTAACTTAATGTTTAACAAATCCCCTAATATTCTCAAAGAACTACACCTCACAAGATTTCCCTCACGCAAGTACATATGCATAGACATATCTCATATTATGCACATAATTCCATCAATCTCATCTATCCTCGATGAGCTAGAATTATCACCTTCAATCAGTAGAAGGTGTACACACATCTCCATACTCTACACAAGCCATTATGCATAGGTATGCTACGTATACTATGAGTTAATCTATCAATCTCATCTTTTGACAAGCTATCTTAACTTAGGTACGGTCTTCCATAAACCTAGTTACCATTATCCCTAAGGGGTCATAATCCCTTAGGTCCACTATGTTCACCCTAAGGGGGTATCAATCCCTTAGGTTATCCTCTAAGTTCACCCTAGAACTTGCCACTAAATTTTGTAAAAATTTATTCAAGCATGAAAATAAAAGATGGATCTAGATACTAAATCTAACAAAACATAACTCATAAAACATGCAAGAGATAACTAGAAACATAGAGCAATATTTAAAGAATAGACATGAACTAGAAAATATTTAGATACATTCATAATGAATCAAACAGAATATAAAGGTGCATCTACCACATTAATAATTCATTACATAAGCATGTATGGTAAATCCTCCATACCCTTAAGTAATACATTACATCAATTTCATTAGGAAAATCTCCCCACAAATCTAGTCAATTTGTGCATAAGTAAAAAAGATGTAAGTAGAGAGCAAACTTGTGCATTGGTCCATCTATAAATTTGGTCCTCTTGCTCTTCCATCGATAATTTGAGGATAGTAGGGGATCAGGACACTCATGGTTTAGGATGGGCATGCCTCTAAATGCATTTAACATAAACTTTACCAAATTGCAACTATACAAATTTAATTCAATTACCAACCATCTAATGCATAGTTGATATCATAAAAGAATCATTACTTTTACTATCACCTCTCAAGTACCTTTAGATATTCATTCACATACACAACATAGATCACGGTTTTACTTCAATCAAACTTGTCTTGTTTTAAAGAATTAAATTCCCATACCTTCAATCTCTAAAACAATTTTTTCATTCATTTGTCAAATTAAATCTTTTACTACTTTAATTAAAACAATAAACCTCTTTCCCTTAATTTCATAAACCAAATTCCCATACCCTTAGTTTACAAATAAACTAATGTCACTTATTTAATGAATCGAACTCTCCTACCTTAATCCATAAATAAACTATTTCTCTCTTTTATTTAACTAAAGCTCGCACCTTAAATTAAATAAACTGAAGGTATACAAGATCCTCATAGGGTTTGGTGGACGCAACAATCTATCACAGCAATAGAGGTTGAGTCACCACTCAATATGTGGTGCTCTCAACTATTGATGGAGGCCCTCCACATAGATTCAAAGAGCACAACCACCTAAGGACTGAGGAATACCACATAGGAATAGTCTCCATGAACATGTTGCACCACCTCCAAACAAGCCTTAGTGCAAGCGCATCTAACACACATAGGAGATGGGGTCTACCGACTACACAAGCACCCATCCCTATGGGATGTTGAAAAATAATTGGGTGGAAGGTAACAAAATATGCACATACACAAGGAGTGTGGCTCCCAATCCATTATGTGTATGAAACACAATTAGACCTTACCCAAAGAATTCATTGGATGAAAACAATAAAGTGACGTGGCTTACAAATTTTTAACTGAACAGAACCTAGAACTACCTCCACTTGGGTTGTAAATCCAGTATATAAAGCACCCATATATCTGGTTCTAAGCAAAAATCATCCTAGCTTCAAGGTATAAAGGGAAATTTTACAAACCAACGCATATTGGACCACTATCAGGGGTGAGTTACAATAAAAGGGATTCAATCCTTTCATAACACGACTGATCCAACCGATGAGTTCTAATAGCTCATGATGGTCCAAGACATTTCCCATCTAGTTTTCGAGCAAATGATATGGTGACATAGAGAGATCAAGATTTATGTACCCAACAACATACCCGAACTAGCAAACATAAAAGAGAACAACATGCCAAGGGATAGGATACAACAAATATGAATCCAAACTAATAACCCTAGAAATTTTTGTAGCTCTATGGAGTGTTGTCCACAAGTGTCTCATATTTCCTCCTCTCACATCTATTTTTCCCTCTTGGTCCTCATATTTCTTCTACAAAAATTAACCTACTCTCTTCTCCATTCTTTCCTTTACCATGATGCTCCTATCCCAACACCGCGAAATCTACCTTATCCACCTTGACTATCACACTCACTTCTTGCCATCACTTCCCATATACTCTCATAAATAGCAAGTCATACACCCTATCCTCTACTAAATATATCATAAATGAAATTCCCCTTTGTCAAAGTTGACTGACACTCCCATACTCGAACGAATATTCTCACAACATCCAAACTTATGGTAGATTCTCTAAATATTACTATTTTCAAGATTTAATTACTTTAGGGGGGTTTTGAGATGGGAGTTCATAGTTATCACTTTTAAAATGATAAAGCTATTTATAATTGAATTTAACTAATATAATTCAAATATTATCTTAGAATGAAATCTCCTTTGTTATTTAAATTAAAACATTTACTAAATTTAAAATGAAACCTCTTATCATTTAAAATAAAGTATTTATGAATTTAAAATTAAAGTTACTATAATTTAAAATAAAACATTTATGAATTTTAAATGAAACCTACTATAATTTAAAATAAAATATTTATGAATTTTAAATAAAACCTACTATCATTTAAAATAAAGCCTTTATGAATTTTAAATGAAACTTACTATCATTTAAAATAAAGCATTTACTTAATCATTCTATTTGTCCGAACACACAAGGAGTTATGAAGATAACCAATCCATCTATACTTCCCAAATCATTGAGGCAAATAGAGTTGAAGTAAAATATAATCAAACATGTGCAATAGACAAAGAGGATAATATTTCAATCAACCTAGTCACCTATCTCAACCTCTAGAATTTATGATAGCTACTAGGCTATCAATTTGGTCTCAAGGTGGATAGTTATTGACAATTATTCCTAACCGAATGCATACCTATATGAAGGTATCCATCAATGTTACCTTCGAGTTGCCTTATCATCACTTCCCCAACCTCAAGTACCCTCACCTTTGGTGGATGAATCAACTTCTTCCACCTACCAGCGTACCTGATCCTACACATTGGCAATTTTTTAGCAGTATCATGTTCTTCAATATCATCTAACATCGCATAGCTACTTAATTTCTCAAAATCGAGTATTAAAGCATCATAAAATTAATACATTGTTTTCCATTTCACAAAGTCCATGAGGGAGGGTCATGAAATTTATCTTGCATTGATATTTTTATCAACTTGAAGTGTTGCTAGAATAATTTTATAATCTTCTTTTTTTTTGTAGTGTGATCAACAATCAAGGGAATAGCAAAAAGTGTTCAAAGTTTTGAGCGGTCTCTTGGAAATCATCACTAGGCATAAATACACTCTAAAATAAAATTGAAAAACGCTCATTAAAAATATCCATTGGACAAGGGGCAAACAATGATTTTGTCTACCCTCTTTAGTTTTATATTAGTTATTTCTAGTTCCAATCTTGGTTACATTTTAATTTTTACTTACATTTCACTATTAGAATCAATCATTTATTCATGATTTATATTATTTTAGTGGTTTGTATTAAAAATTAGGGGTTTTATCCTTTCAAACAAGGAATTATACCTATCTTTTTCATAATCAAGCAAATCCCCATGCACTACTGCCTAATTTTTTGTATTTATATTTGCAAGTTTTTATTTTCTTTGTTTTATAAGGTATAGTTGAAATTATCATACTGAAGCAAAAGCATTGTACAATTTTTCTTATAACACTTCTACATGGAACTTCTACCTAGTCTCCTATGTGGAAATTTTGCATGGTGATTCTACCTCAACTCAAAAACCAAGTTCTATCTTTCATGAATCTAGTTTACTTCTATTTTAAGGTTATTTTGGCTGATTTTTGTCTTTGTTTCTATTTTATAATAAGGTCTTACAAAAAGGGTAGAAATTCTCTTTGGTTATAAAAATTTTAAGGAAATATTTATTATTTTTAGTTCTTGCATTAGGCACTAAATTAGAAATGAACTATATTGCATCATAGGGAAAATTAGTTATTGTGTAACCTCCTATTAGGTTTTCTAAAGAATGTTTTTGAAAATAATGTTTTTGAAAAGAATGAGAAAATTAGTTTCTTTTATTAATGAATTAAAATAATAGATCTTGTTTGTATATTTAGAACTAGGATTGAAAGTGAAGTACATGTAGTTGCATCCTAGAATAATCTTTCTTGTTTGCACATTCTTCTAGAATTCTTGCTTGAAATAAAGAAATATATTATGACTTTATAGGAATTCAAAGTAAAAATTCATTTAGGATAGGGTGTTGTATGCCTATATCTATTTGCATTTACATATTGCATCTCAAATTAGGTCTTGACATGTAGGATAGGATTGGATCTTAGAGGTGAGATCCTACTTCCTCTTAAATCTTATGTGTTTAAAAAATTAATCCATCAAAATAGCTTGTTAAGAAAAAATAAGATACCTCCTAATCATGAGTGTGATCTCAAGTGAAAAGGGGTTCATACCTTTGTCATTGTCCCAATTTGCATGATCACATATTTGGAAAACTCAATGTGAACACCACAATGGGTCACAGAGGTATTTTATATCCTATCCAAGATATGTAACCAAGATAAAAGGAATTTTGAAACCTTAAAAAAGTCCACCTAATTTTTTTACATATTTAGATCATACTAATAAAGCTCATTAGAACATAACCAAATTCTAGTCCTACCAAGGATTGTATATGATACCCTAAGTAACTAAATTATGAGTCTATAGTATAAATTAAGTATATTATTATGTACAAATAAATCATGTCATTTCAATGATAATTAAAATATATTTACAACATGAATATTCTATAAATACCCCTTAGGCTACAATGAGGGCTTCCAATGAAGAAGCCCTTTTTTGGTCAGGTTTCATGGCTCTCCATGCTTTCTATGGCCACCTCAAAGGGGGCAGGTTTATGCCTACCACCACTGGTTGAGCTAGTTTCCAAAACCTACATACAACTAAAAATATATATTAGTAGCACCTATGGGTCTACCTTGGTTAGACCCATATTAAGAAGAGTGTGGATAATTGAAATATTAATCCATTGCATTAAAATAGAGATAAATAAGATAAAAATTATAAAACTGTCTTTACTCACCTTTGTAATTGATTTTAATCTCTCTAAAATTGGCTTCTAATAGGAATCATACCCGAAGGTAAGGTTATATCAACTATACCCTACAATTATGTCAAATCTACACCTCTTTATGGTTTATGTTGGTTTCATCGAAATGAAATTTCCTTTAGAGGAAATCTTCTTTTGGTTTCAAATACAATATGGTCTTAAGTTTAATTGTGATGGGATGGTTTAGAATATGAATCATACCCCCCTATATGGTTGGATCTAGCTTGGACCAATTGAAATTTCCTTTGGAAGAAATCTTATTTTGGTTCCTAGGAAGATCTGGTCCAAGTCTAATGATTTTTTAAGTCCACACCTACAAGAAGTTAAAAAAAAAGGAGGTAAAAAAAGAGGTATATAATAGCATCCATCGGGCCAAGAACAAAGGAGGTATAGGCAGCAAATCCGCCTCCCAAAAGAAGAATTGAAAACTAGGTTTGCACAATTTTATCAATTTTACCAATTTTGTTAGATGTACGGTTTGTCAAAACATACAAATATAGGGTTTGGTCCAATTGTACAAATGTGGAATTATAAAATGTATAATTAGGTGTAATTGTACTAATGTCATTAAATTATTATCAAAAATTAAAATAAATTAAGTGAAATGTGCATTTAAAGTAAATTTTATAATAATCAAATTAGACTTAGGGGAATCATAATGCAAGTTGGTTGTCTTACGGGGTGGTAGTTGTAAATAGTGGTTATAAGGATCTCCCATTTATTTTTTTATGGTTTTCATACTTATAAAATATTTATCCATGGAGGAGTTTTGTTCATTTACTATTCATGATTGTTATTCATTGTGTTCATTAGTAATTGTGCATACATTCAACCATGTTAATATGAAAAAAACATTATGAGTTATTATGAATTCTATTGTGAACATTAATAGTGAATCTAAATTGTGTGTTTTATGCATGTATGACCATAATGGTGTGGAATATGGATGTTGTGGCAATGGAATCACACTAATTATGAATCCATAACACTAGATGATGTTGTGGAGATGACTTTGTGCATTATTATTGTTGTACGTAAATGTTATTATGTTGTATGATTTGTAGAAATTTTAGTAATGATAAGAACTCAATTACAATGAATTAGGGTTTGCATGTCATAAAACTATGTTAGAAATTGCACTAGAAAGTGTTGTGGCCATTGCACAACTAGCCCCAAACTTGGGGACCCACCTTAAAATTTTGATTTTTGGGAGTTCTTTATTTTATCTGAGTGATAATTTTCCATGAGGTTGCGATGTGGATTTCAAGGTCTCTAGTTGTGTGGTATTTTCTTGTGGTGGTTCAACATGCTTTGTTGTTTTGGATTAGAATGGTTGTTTAGGTTTTAAGCTTTGGTTTTATTGTGATATCCTTGTTCCAATAATTCAAACCTTTGAAAGAGATTGGTTTAATTAATAAAGCATAATAATATATATATATATATATATATATATATATATATAATTAATAATAATAATAATAATAATGATAAAAAAAATAAAAATAAAACAAAATGTTTCTTTTTTTATTTTTGCACTTTAGTGTTCTTTCATTAAGAACAAAATAAAAAGATGTCTAATAAAATAAAATAAATAAAAAATAAAAATTTATAAAAAAAATAATAATAATAAATAAATAAATAAAAATTATATATATATATATATATATATATATATTAATAAGGTATTTTGTATATATATATATATAAGAGTAAATAAAGTGAATCCAAAAATGAATTTTTAATATTTGCTTTGTTTTATTTAAGTACTAATGGTAATGTTTTGGTGTGATGCATAGGTAATCAAGAAAATTGGACATCGAAGCCACCGAGACCCCATGGACGTCTCATAAATTGTGGCCTATGTAGAGGCCAGACTTGGACTAACTATAGATAGAGGATGACATGTCTAAACTGGTGATATGGGAATGGATATAATGCACAAGGATTGGTGATAGGTTGAAGACATGACATGGCATATGGAGATAACTGCTTAGCTCCCTCGCTCACTGACCTGAACTATTTAGGTAAAATTGAATGTATACTGTAGGGAACTACGCTCAATGTGGATACATAGGTGTTAAGAATATGGATAGATTTGTGGCTATGAGCATCAATTTGTTGAATTGATAATAGGACTGAGTGGTCAATGGGGATTTGTGATACCATGGCTTTTGATATTGGTTCCACGTAGGATGACGGATCAGTGGACTATATTATTTTATGGACATAGTTCTTAATATACCAGACGTGGAACATTAACAAAGAGTAGCATAGACATATTGTGTGCTTATCGAAGAAAAATGTATACCCCAAGATAAATTGATGTTGAGGTGGACCTAGACAACACGTGACGAGATGATGGAGATGATGATGAAGAATACCACTAACTTGGAACTAGGGCTTGGAAGTGGCTAGTGAAAAGGCTAAACTTAAAATGTACACTTATATGTAGTGATGCATATAAACCTGGATAACATGTGAAGACAGGTAGAGGCCTCCAAAATTGGTGATCTAAGTAGGGTTTTCATTCGAGAAAGGTTTGAGTAGGTTTAACAACCATAAGAACTAAGAGTGCTAGTGGTTGCACGAATATGATGTGGAGTGTGTATGCTAATGATGATAAAGCCCTAAAATCATAGGGAAGTTGACCATGCTTTGAATTCACCACATTCACATGGAATTTGTCACCATCGATATGACTAGAGACCCTATAAAACATGATCCGCTAAGGTTAATCACAGGAATAGCAAAGGCATCATCAACTTGGTGGTGACTAAACCTAGACCTATTAATGGGAGTTTGGAGCATGATAGATGAATAAATAAAGCAATATTTTTTTTTGTTGATGATGATAGAAAACATAGGCATGTTTAAGGATTCAAAAAATTTTGATAGGCAAAATTTGACAAAAATGATAGATAGTCTAGACCAAGGTAAAGTTTTATGGGAAACCATCGTTCACTTCAAATATGGGTGTACGATATGATAGTTGTCGTGGCTATCATTGTAGGAATAGAAGTGGTCGATTAGGAGAGAAGATCATGGCATAATAAGACCTACAACATTACAGACAAGGGTCCCTAGTTTCAATCCACATGGATGATGGAGAAATTATGATCATGAAAAAAAATCATAAAGGTGGTATGACTATGCAATATTCTACGATGAACGATCATGCCAAGGAGTCTTGATTATGAATTTTTGTTGTGGGGTTGCTTGTTCAGGTATAGATCCATGAAAGATATAAAAGCATTAGGTATTTCACTGATGGTAGTGAATATTTATTGTTTTCACCATAAGTATGCAAGGATGAAGGTAAATTATGTGAGCAATTATAGTGGAATTTAAAGTAAAAAAGGTAGGTTTAGCACTAGTTTTAGTCAACATGGAGAACAACAAGTGAAATGCATGTACATGTGACATCCAGGAATGAGGTAGTAATGGATCATTTATGGTATGGTTATTTATAGAAGAGGTATCTACTCCATCAATAGTTGTGGGTGGATTCGAAGGGGTCTCGACAGGTGTCCTATGAAGGCAGAAGAGTAAAAAGGTGATATAGTGGCAGTTTGGCCATGGCAGTGATAGATTCAACAATTACATGTATAATGAAATGAATTCGATGGGCATTTATCTATGGTAATGTTACTCTATACATTGGGTTTATTCTGATCCAAAACATAAGGGGAATGCATCACATACAATGGGTTTATAGATTGGTAGTAGCCTATCATAATCAATGGGTATTTCAAACAACCTCCATGTGAATGTGGTCAAAAATAGTAAATGCACTATCATATGTATATTTCTAGCATTTTTGTCAGTGTAGGCTTATATGATTGGTATGTCATACCTATAACTTACACATGGTGTCCCCACACATGTCAATTAAATTGGGTCATGGCCATAAAACACAATAATTAACCATTGGGGTTATAAAAGGTGTGTTGGCCAAAACAGTATAAGGTTGCTGCCAGTTGGCAAAATATAGGCATGGCTTAGTCCAAATTGGAAAGAATAAGAAATTTATTAGAATTGTATTATGAAAAAAGAAGACAAAGGGGTCTAAAATAAATGAAAGTAATGGAATTCCATTAGAAAGCTTTATGAAGACAATGAGATGTCGCAGGGTAACACGAATAAGGAGAACCAAATGATTGGGAAAAGAAACAAAAATAGAGGAAACAAAAGGTTTCTGCAATGTTAAATACACCATTGAAAGCAGAGAGAGAGGTTGGATCTTTTTGGAAGATGTTGGAAATATTATAGGGGACTATATTTTTTTTGTTTATATTACAAAATATTCCAGAAACTTGCACCTTATTAGAAGATAAGTTTTCTACATGTTTGTATTAACTACTTACTTTTTTCCTTCCATGTTTTAGGCTTATAGATGGTGTTAAATGCATTTTTATGGTTGCACTATTGAATGTTTAAAACATGGAACTCATTTTTTTTCCTTAGAAGCTTACACCTAGTTTATTTCAAACTGTGCAAATGCAACTTCAAATAAATTAGGTTACATGCAAAAAATCCTCACATATTTGGTTTTGCAGGATATGGTAGCATTAAATTGGTGGTACTTTGCCTGTTAACATTTTTAACATTCTAGTCTATTTTCTAGATTTTATTTTTATTTTTTCTAACCTTCCCTTTTTTGTAGTTTATTTTATAATTTCGTCAAATAAAATAAAAATTAAAAAAATAAAATTCTAAAAATAGATGCACAGAGCTCCAGAATAAGCTTTAAAGTTTCATTTAAAGCAATTTTTATTTTAGTTTGAGGCCATTTCAAAATTACAAAAATTATTTAAAGTTGTTGTTTTTGAAGAAATTTTATAATTTCAGATTTGACATAATTTCACATTTTGAAGGCATATCAAATTTCAAGCTTTGCATTTTATTTTCCAAGCAATAAATTAACTTCTCTTTATGAAAATTAAAATTTCATTAAAGGGATAATTTATATGGCATTTCAAAGGCCATTGTTTTTAAAGCAATAAATTGACTTCTCTTTATGAAAATTACAATTTCATTAAAGAGGGGTAATTTATATAGCATATCAAAGGCTATTACATTTTAGAGTTAGTCATTTATGTTATTTTATTTCATGCTTAAAGTTTAACAAAGCAAGCTAAAATGAATCCAATCATCATTTAAGGTTCACATTTAGAGATAGATTTTAATCTTTGTTTCATGCTCAAAGTAGGATTTAAGGAAGATAAAACTTGTTTAAAATTTTATTAACCAAAAGAAGATAATATCTACCTAAAATATTTCAAGATAAAATAAACTAAGGCATTTACATCATGGTAATATGAGGGCCAATCACATTTTATTTTATTTTAATTTTTTATGAACAATCAATAGCATAGCATAATAAAGTAACACCAACACAGGCCCCTTATTAACAGTTATTTGCAAATCACAAAGGTATTCCTAGTACTTATTAGATACATATTTACAAGATTACAAGCACACATTAATTAAAAGGAACCTTGCAGAAATTTCTATTTCTTTGCAAGAGAGGGTTTTCTAATCAAAATCCTAAGTGTGATGGTGATTTTGCAATTGCGAAAAATTCCCACTCAATATTTTGGCACTAGGAGGAGGGCCTGAATTGGTTTAATTTATTGCTACTTACATGCTAACTTGTTCATGTTACTTAAAATATTTATTTAAAGGCATTGGTATTGACTAATAAGATTTTTTTGGTTACATTTATTGATTTAAAAGTCCTTGAATTGATGAAGCATTAGTGCTAACATTGTTTTACAAATTTTAGAATCTTCCTGATTTTTAAGGTTTATCTAATGCATCATAATAGATGAAGTGGGTGATTTATTCATTTGTACATTTAAAAGTTATTGGTCATTTCATGCTTATTTGCAAGATATTTCTTTGACTAACAAAATTCACATTAAAGTTGTATTCTTTGAGGTCCACTAATGGTGTTTCTTACTTCTTGTATGGTAGGTTGTCCTTTAAACATATGTGGGCCTTCACATCATATGCCTACAAATATTTTGGATTATCTACCTCATTTTAGGTATGTGGAATAGAATCAACTGAGGAACATATTCAGGCATACAAGAGCACTTTAATTCAATTACAAATTATGCATGAAGATGTTGCTTGTAACATGTTTCCATCTACATTAGATGAATTTGCTTATGATTGGTACCTTAGTTTACCTATAGGTTCTATAAATTCTTGGTCTCAACTAGAAGCAACATTTCTTAGTCATTTTGGAAAACCAGTTGACCCAATCCTCATGTACAATCAGTTTGTCACTACCCGTAAAGGACCAAATGAATCTTTGAAGTTATTCACCGAAAGGTTCCATGGGTTATATACTCAATTGGTGGTACCCTATGTTCCTCTAGAGGGAGTTGCTATCCAAGTGTATTTCAATGCTATTGACACATTAATATCTATGCATTTTCAAGGGATACCTAAAATCACATCATTATCCCAAGCTTATATCGAAGCAATAGAATTTGAACAATAATTGAATTTGTAAGGTTATGGTGGGGGTTTTGGATTGTATAATTCTCCATAATTTAATACCTCCCTTACCCACCCAATAGTTTGTGCACCTCAACCTACCATTCAAAATCAACCATCATTCTTAAGTGTGAATCAATTTCAAAATACCCATATTGATTATATTTCAGATCATGATCCTAAGATAAATTTCAATGATTTTCATAATAGTATTATTTCAAGCAAGGGAGGAGTCCTAGATCTAACTAGTATTGAAATATGTGATAGGTCGGGACCTTCCATAGAGTTGAATGAAAGGATTAAAGTGGATTATCAAGAAAGCCAATATGTTTCAAATAATGACCCAATAGAAATGAAAGACTTAATATCATTATTTACAAAGGAGGATTGGGATAATCATAGAAAATTGAATATAAGAATTGATCCCATCGTAGAAGCTCTTGAACCATCGAAATATGAATATGAAGATGATTTTTTTGAAATTGAGGAGCATGAATCTGAAGAAGATGAATTTTCTAAAATTAAGGTGGATAAAGGTGAAAAGGAATTGATAGATGAATCTAAAGATCATGCCAAAGATACAATAGAGTTTCATCCCACAAATTTAGATGATAATTTTTATAATGGTTGGGGAATATATGAAGAATCATTGGTTTTTCACACCCCTATTGATGAAATTTCCATTGATATGCAGGATGATGAAAACACTATCTCACATGGAGATCTTGTAATTCCTATACAATCAGAAAATGGCATGCCACTTGAAAAAATAGAGAAGGTTCCAAAGTTTGATCATGTTGAATATGAGTTTATGGAACACCTTATTGAAATAGAAAAGGAATAAATGGTAAATGTTTCTTATGATTCAGTTGTTTGGGATCAAGAAGAAGTAAAACCTCCTCTTTCATTATGGAATACTAAAAACTTGGGTACAAATTCACATGATTGTCTTGAATATTCTAAGGAAGAAATACCATGGATGGTTAATAAGGAATGGGAACCAAATGATAAAAATATTGCTTTATTCAAAGTAACTCAAGTAATTGATCATGGAGATGTGTTATTTGACACATCCCTTGATCAACAAAAGTTATGTTTTGAAAAGGATGGATATGCTTTTAATTGGGTGCATAATTTTTGTGTTTTTGATGAACAAATAATTGATGAATATGGTCTAAAAGAAGATGATAATGATAAATACCAAGAGAAAAATACAAGTGCTCATCAAAATTTTGTAAATGAAAGTGTACAAAAGGTAGAATATCACCCTTTGTATCCAACCATCCAAAATCCAGGTAAAAGCTTATCTATTTGCATATTGGATTCAAATGTTATTAATGATGAAATGCCATTTGTGGTTGACAAAGAATTTAAGTTGATTTCTACTCACACCACTAATGAGATTGCTTTGTTGAATGAAATAAAAGTAGATGTGCTTGAGTTATTAAATCAAATTCATCAACAATTGATAGTGGAATCTAGGATAAAAAACTATAATGATCCTCATTTAATAGATATCCTAGATGCTTGCAAATTGTTGCATAAGCATGATTGTCCTAAATATGTAATTAATGACTTGGCTTCAAAATTTTCAGAAATAGCTTCTTATTTGAAAGAACTCATATCCATTGGTGAAAGTGAAAAATCAAGTTCTAAGGATGAATTAGGTTTTGAAATTTATACCTTTTTGAATAATCAAAAGATAATTGAAAATCGTGTATCTACTTGTAAGATTAATGAATCAAAGTTTCAGCATGGAATAGCTAATATCATTAAAACAAATTGGTGGGATTGTTGTAGAGCTTTGCATGAATATAATGGTAAATGTTTAGATTTTAGTAATCATGTTTGGGATCCAGGGAAGTGATGGCCCAATTATTACATCATCTTGGACCATATTGTATATGGTTTTGGTTTTTTATTTTTATTTTTAGCTTTATGTTTTTGTGCTTTATCCTTAATTTTTTGGTGTGGCAAGTTTTGTGTTTGCTTTCTTGTTAGTTTGAATTAGGTCAAATTTTGGGTTTATTTACAATTTTTATTTTACGAGTTTTGTGTTTTGAGGTTGGTCCCTATGTTTGAGGTAATGTTTCGTGGTCACTACTAATGGCCTCTTGATCATTTTTTATTTCCTTTGTAAAAGGTGAATTGCCTATCACATGGATCAAGAAAAAGGGTATGAAGTTATTTAGTAACCACTCCTAGATTTTGGGACAAAGATAGTTTATTTTGGAATACTAAATCATTTTTCTAAAGCTACATATGAACACATCATATTAAAGGGCATGCTTTGAAATCTTGAAGAATGAGGTCATTTTTATTTGTAAATTAAGGTAAAAATCTAATATGCTCCATTTCTAACTTCAAATACTCTCTAACCCATGTGGTGCATAAAATTTTTCAAGGCCTTAGTAAAAAAAAAAAGAAAAAAATGCAAGAAAAGAAAAACACACTAAAATAAGTCACCAGGTTTGGATAAAATCTACCAGAGCTATGGTTCCTGACTGGAAGTAGGGCTCTATCAATAAAATACTTGTTCAAAAAAAAAAGGCATTGCAAAATATCAATTAGACGCATAGATAAGTTAGATAAACTTTACCAGGGCTATAGATGTCTAACTAGCAGTAGGGCTCTGTTTGTAAAAGTTATTTTGATGAGCAACACTTTATAGCCTAATGTAGAACATGTGATGGAATATAGATGGTTTTTAAGCATGCAAAATGAAATAACTTTCACACACATTGAGAAAATGTAAATTATTTATGTGTTTTCATCTAAATATGTCTACCTCCATATTATTTGGATGTTTCTAGATGATGTATATTTTTTTGACCTTTGGTTTATTTGTTTTTAGAGCTGGGTTCTTCACCCAAAATGCTCGGGAGCATTTCCCAATAGAGTCACCATTTGTTGTGGCCATTGCAAAAATAGCCCCAAACATGGGGACCCACCTTAAAAATTTTATTTTTGGGAATTTTTTATTTTATTAGAGTGATAATTTTCCATGAGGTTGCAATGCATATTTCAAGGTACTTGGTTGTGTGGTATTTTCTTGTGGTGGTTTGGTGTGCTTTGTTCTTTTGGCTCAGGATGATTGTTTAGGTTTTAAGTTTTGGTTTTATTGTGATCTCCTTGTTACAATGATTCAAACCTTTGAAAGGGATTGGTTCAATTAATAAAGCACAAAATAAATTTATATATATATATATATACATATATTAAATTAATAATAATAATAATAATAAATAAATAAATAAATAAATAAATAATATATTAATAAGGTATTCGGTTTATATATATATAAATAAATAAATATATATATATATATATATATATATATATATATATATATATATATATATATATATAAGAGGAAAGAAAGTGAAGCCAAAATTGACTTTTTAATATTTGATTTGTTTGAGATAAGTACTAATGATAATATTTTTATGTGATACGTAGGTAAGTGGGCGAATTGGACATCGGAGCGACCGAGATCCCATGGACATCTTGTCAACCGTGGCCTATGTAGGGGCTAGATTTGGACTATGGACAGAGGATGACGTGTCAAAACTGGTGATGTGGGACTAGATACAATGTACAAGGATTGATGGCAGGTTTAAGACATGACATGTTGGATAGAGACGACTACTTAGCTCCCTCACTTGTTGATCTGGAATGTTGAGGCAAAATAAAATGTAGATCATAGGAAACTATGCTTGATGCAGATACGTAGGCATTGAGGATGTGGATAGATTGGTGGCTATGAGCATTAATGTTTTGAACAAAAAATAGGATAGTGTGGTCAACATGGATTTGTGACATTGTGGCTTTCAATATTGGTGTCACTTAGGATGACAAATCAGTGGACTATGCGATTGGATGGACATAGTTCTTAAGGTAGCATACACAGAGCATTAACAAAGAGTAGCATGGGTAGACTATGTGGTTACTAAAGACAAACATAGATCTCAAGATGAATATATTTTAAGGTGGACCCATCCAACACACGACTAGCTGATTCAAACAATGACAAAGAATATCATTGACTTAAAACTAGGGTTTGGAAGTGGCTAGTATATAGGCTAAAATTAAGACATACACTTAGATGCAATGCTACAAATAAACCCGAATAATGTATGAATATTTGTAGAGATATCCAAAATTAGTTCTCTAAGTAGGGTTTCTATTCGAGAAAGCTTTGAGTAGGTTTAACCACCATAAGAACTGATAGTGCTAGTGGTTGTACGAATATTATGTGAAGTGCGTATGCTCACAATGATAAAGCAATCACGAGGAAGTTGATCGTGCTTTGAAATCACCACATTCACATGGAATCCATCACCATAGTTAAGGCCAAAGATGTTGTAAAATAGGATCCACTAATGTTAATCATGAGAATAGTAAAGGGATCATTAGCTTGGTGGTGACTAAACCTAGACCCATTGACAGGGATTTATAGCATGGAGGATGAATAAATAAAGTAGTATTTTGGTTTTTTGATGATGATAGATGATATAGGCATGTTGAAGGATTCAGAAAATCTTGAGAGGTAATATTTGATAAAATTGATATATAGCCTAGACCAAGGTAAATTTTCATGGGAAGCCATCGCTCGCTTCAAATATAGATGTACGATTCAATAGTTATCATGGTTGTCATTGCAAGAATAGAAGTGGTCAATTAGGAGAGAATATTGTGGCATACTTAGGCCCACAACATCACAGATTGGGGTGCCTAGTTTTTATCCACATGGATGAAAAAAATTGTGGTCATGAAACAAAATCATAAAGGTTGCATAGTTGTGCAATATTTTATGGTGGACAACTGTGCTGAGGAGTACCGATTATGAATTATTCTTGTGGGGTTGCTCATTCAGATATAGAGCCATGAAAGATACAAAACATTAGGTATTTCACTGATGATAGTGAAGATTTATTATTTTCACCATAAGTATACAAATATGAAGGCTAGTTATGTGAGAAATTATAGTGGATTTTGAAGTTGAAAAGGTAGGTAAAACACTAGTTTCATCCAACATCAAGAACAAATGAAATGTGGGTACATGTGATGTCTAAGAATGAGGTAGTAATGGATCATTTGTGGTATGGTTGTTTATAGAAGTGGCTACTCCAATGACTATTATGGGTGGATTTGAAAGGGTATCGGTAGGTTCTCTACGATGGCAATAGATCAAACAAGTGATATAGTGGTAGTTTGGCCTTGGAAGTGATAGATTTGGTAGTTACATGTAGAATGAAATGAATTCAATGGGTATTTCTCCATGGTAATTTTACTCTATAATTTGGGTTTATTTCGGTCTAAAACCTAAGGAGAATGTACCACATATAGTGGGATGATATATTGGTACCAATATATCATAATAAATGGGTATTTACCATGAACTCCATGTGAATGCTATCAAAAATATTAAACACACTATCATACATATCTTGCTAGTATTTTTGTCGGTGTAGGATTGTATGATTGGTATGTCATACATGTAACTTATGCATGGTGTCACCATGCATGTCAATTAAATTGGATCATGACCATTAAAAAATAATTAACCGTTGGGATCATAAAATGTGTGTTGGACAAAATAGTATAAGTTTGTTACTAGTTGGAAAAAGACATAGGAATGGCTTAGTCAAAATTGGAAAGAATAAGAAATTTATTAGAATTTTTTTATGAAACAAAAGAAGCCAAATGGGTCTAAAATAAATGAAAGTAATGAAATTCTATTGGAAAACGTTATGAAGATAGTGAGATGTTGTAGGGTAAAACAAAGAAGGAGAACCAAATTATTGGGAAACAAAATGAAAACAAAGGAAACAAAAGGTTTCTTCAATGTTAAATACGCCATTGAAAGCAGAGAGAGGGGTTGGATATTTTTGAAATATGTTGGAAATATTATAGGGGACTATATATTTTTTATTTTTAATATAAAATGTTCCAAAAACTTGCACCTTATAGCTAAAATCGGAGAATTTTTCTGAATGTTTCTGTTAACTGCTTATTTTTTCCCTTCCATATTTTAGTCTTATATAATGTTTTCAATGCATTTTTATGGTTGCACTATTGAATGTTTAAAACAAAGAACTTATTTCTTTTCCTTAGAATATTGCACCTAGTCTATTTCGAACTGTGCAAATACAACTTTGGATAAATTAGGTTACATGCAAAAATTCCTTACATATCTGGTTTTGCAGGATAGAGTAGCATTAAATTGGTGGTACTTTGTTTGTTGATATTTTTAGCATTCTGGTCCACTTTCCAAATTTTATTTTTATTTTTTCTAACCTTCCCGTTTTTGCAATTTCTTTTAAAATTTTGATAAATAAAATAAAAATAAAAATAAAATTAAAATTTCAAAAATAGATGCACGAAGCTCTAGAATAAGCTTTAAAGTTTCATTTAAAGTAATTTCTATTTCAGTTTGAGCCCATTTCAAAATTACAAAAAATATTTAAAGTTGCTTTTATAAAGGAATTTTGTAATTTCACATTTTGAAGGTAAATCAAATTTTAAGCTTTGCATTTCTTTTTCCAAGTAATAAATTAAATTATCTTTATGAAAATTACAATTTCATTAAAGAGGGGTAATTTATATGGCATTCCAAAGGCCATTGTTTTTAAAACAATAAATTGAATTCTCTTTATGAAAATTATAATTTAATTAAAGAGGGGTAATTTATATAGCATATCAAAGGCTATTACATTCTAGAGTTAGTCATTTTTGTTATTTTATTTTATGCTTAAAGTTTAATAAAGCAGCAGCTAAAATGAATCCAATCATCATTTAATATTCACATTTAGAGATAGAATTTTAATGTTTTTTTCACACTTAAAGTAGGATTTAAGGAAGATAAAACTTTTTTAAAATTTGCTTAACCAAAAGAAGATAAAATATACCTAAAATACTTCAATATAAAATGAACTAAGGCATTTACATCATGGTCATATGAGGGCCAATCACATTTTATTTTCTTTTAAGTTTCATGAACAATCAATAACATAGCATAATAAAGTAACACCAACACATACCCCTTATTAACAGTTATTTGTAAATAACTAAGGTATTCCTAGCACTTATTTGATACATATTTACAATATTACAATCACACATTAAGTAAAAGGAACGTTGGATAAATTCCTATTTCTTTGCAAGAGAGGGTTTTCTAATCAAAATCCTAATTGTGATAGTGATTTTGTAATTGGGTAAAATTTCCACTCAACAAAAAGATAACCCATATCTTTCCTGGAGAAGAGTCTGTGTACAAATTTGTAAATCTGTAAGTGAAGAATTTGGTAGGGGTTTGGTGAAACCGTATAAAAAGACCACCAAATTGTACTACTAATCATTTTCCCAATTTGGAAGTGTAATTGTGTAGTTTAAACTTACCAAATGAGGAAAATTAGGGTTTGGAAGAGAATGATTACAAAACTGATTTATTTGAGTTACAAAATGAATTTCAACAAAGTAAGCAAGTGGAAAATTATACATGCCAACCTATTGTATGATTTAGATCATATAAATGTATAATTTGTGAACTGTACAACCGGTTTTGGAAACTTATCAATCATTCAATAGAAAATTATATAATTTTATGATTTGGGTAAAAGTTATTACAAAACATTAGAATCCATATCCAACCTCCTAAATCACCTCCTCTTATGGGAATACTCTCCATGTGGTACATTTGGTTTCATTGCTTATTAAAATTGAGTCATATTGACATAATTAAGAATAACCCATTGTCATAGTTGGAAGGACCCATTAATCAATTAGGTTGCGCTAAAGTGTGCTACATTTGGCACCATTTCCTAAGTGCACTTTGATAATTTTATCAAAATTGTCATAGTTGAAAGGAACTTGCAAGTGACATTTTTAGTAGAAATCAATTGGAGGTGAATGATAGATACAAGTTTGTGAAGATGTGAGAGATAGAATCAAGGAGAGGAGCATATTCTAGTTAGAAGAAGCACAAGAATTGCTTAAAGGGAGAATGTGAACAACTCTATGAATGAAAAAGTAGCCGAATAAGTATGGTCTTTAGAAGAAGGATATATTGAAAGGTGGGATGCATTGTTGATATATATGGCAGAGAGGGTACAAGAACCACAAAGAGTCGATGATAACATTGATGTAAGGGAATATGTTGACAAAAAATTATGCGAAGGGAGTGTGAGTGGATGGTAACACCTAAAAAAGTGATAGGGTATGCACAAAGGGCTTTATCCCTCAACCCCATTAGGGATTTTATCCCTTGACTTTGTAAGGGGTCTCCCATCCCTTTGAACCCTAAAATAGATGGTTACAGGTGTTTTCTATCATGTTGACAATGTTGTTCATCTTGATCATGTTTAAGACCACAAGGTTTTGTGAGCTACAAATTGAAGTGATTCCAGTTGTAGCAAACCTATGGAATAGGTGAAAATGAAAGAAGTGGGACAAGTGCTACTAGTACATTTTTTAGAAGTGGGTTGAAAAAAAAATGATGACCTCTTTTGAAGAAAAGAAAAGAAAAGAAAAAATAAAATATTCAAAAAGCAAGATAGGACAAAATTGCATGGAAAAGGAAATCATCCATGAAAAAATACAAAATTACATGCAAAGGAGGCTTATGTGGAAAATTTTCATGCAAGGGACATTGAAATATAAAAAGAGAGTGCCATGCATGTTACTTTACCAATTTTGAAAAATCGCATGAATGAAACAATGAATTTTGGAGCATCCAAGAGCAAGAAGTGTGCAACTGAACAAATTTTTTCTTACATGGGTATGAAAACATCATAAGATAACTGAAAATAATAACCCATCATGAATTTGCACCATGGAATTTTATTTTTTTTCAAAAAAGAAAACTGTATTGGGAGACAAGCTGCCAAAGTTAGGGTTTAATGTAGAAAAGCTAAGTTTTTTTAGGAAACATACTGGAGGAAAAATTTAAAATTTTTCGAGTAAGGGTTTTTAGTAAAAATATAGTAGAGAAAACCCCAAATTGTGAAAACATGGCTAGGGTTTGAATTAATTCTAAAAAAACAAGTCAAGTGGAAAAGTGAAAACCCTAGGGAAGGAAAATTCAGCTGATGAAAAGCACAAACATCTTAGCATTTGCATGTAGAAAATCTTAAAGGAGAAGGCCATACAAAAAATTGCACTTAGGTAGAATCAAAATGTATAGTTAAATAATTGCACAAGTATGAGAGAAATATTTCAAAGGGGAACTGGAAACACACTAAAAAGAGAGATTTGCACAAATGGAGCAAAATTAATTACAACAATCATGCAAAGTTGAATATTTTGTGGTAATTAATGGCTAAAAATACAGTTTGTATGATTTGGGGATAAAATTTTATGATTCCAGGGCAATATTGTGCAAATCGAATTATGCATTGAGCAATTGTTTGTGCAATTATATGATTTTTGGCACAATTGTACGAAGGAGAAGTGCACTTATATGATTTGGGGCTTCTTGTATGATTTCACAATGAAATTGTATGATTTGAAGCTTATATTATACATTTTTGATGAATCATATAGATTTAGACTATAGTTGTATGATTTTTGACACAATTGTACAATTTGGAAGTTATTGTACAGTTTTCCAAAGCACATGTACGCTTGTGGACAACAATTGTATGTTTTTTGGAAGTAGTTATACATTTTTAGAAGTAATTGTACATTTTTGAAGTAGATTATATGGTTGGTGATTTAGTTGTCCTAAGTTTCCATAATAGTGAAGTGGTTCCATAATGAAGAATGGTGAGGAATGAGCACCGATAGGGATTTTTGAGCTCATTTACAATGGATTGCAACATCTAGGATTGATCATTCACCAAGACCATTGCACTAGAGGGATTCATGACCCATGAAATAAGGGATGTAAAGAAGAACGTGACTACCGACCTTGGAGGGGGATAGATTATTGACTATGGAGAGAACCTAGGGGCTGACATGGTGGTAGAGGAGGAACGAAACCACAATTCTACAAGGAGGTAATAGAACCACCTAGGGCACACCATTGGGAGCTTTATAGTGAGATGCATAGGGAAGCTACCCCTTATGAGCAAACACCTGTAGATGAAGGAGGATAGGTGGATATCAAGGATATCACCTTTGTACAACCCATTGGATATTTTTTTCAAAAATGGTGGAATGAGAAAAAGGATAAAAATATATTGAAATTTACACTAAGATAAGCAGAAGTGAGCATAATAGCACAAATTCCACCATAGGATAAGGTATTCTACAATGAGTACCTATTACAAATGGTACATCCATATGTACCCAATTAGAATTGCACCTATGTGTGAGTTGGAAATCGCCATATTAAGGTGGAATTTTTGGCTAACGCGTTTTAATGAACATTCAGGTTACTGAAGGAAGGGCAGCCCATTAGAAATAATATTGTGGACTAGATTGAGATCCATAGGTTTATCACATCATTGATCAAGCTCACATCTTCATCAACTATGGATTTTGGTTTGGGTGGAAGAGGGATAAATTAGAGCATGTTAAATATTGATGAGTTGGTATGTGCAATGAATGTGGTTATGTCTCGACTATCAAGAGAAGCACACTCTTTCAAGATGCCTATTTGGATGGCATAATGTGTAGAAGGCATTTCTTATGGAGTATAGTATGATTGGAAAACCTACTTGGAATAGTGTATTTAGAGGTTATTATTGAAGAGAAATAAGACCTTTTAGATGGCCCTCCATGCCATAGCTGTTATGCTAGATACCATTTCCCAATATGATATCCCATTTCTTGGGCTAACACCACTACGTGATTTATCATAACATCAATATTTTATACTATGTTTGGTGAAGTTGGTACCTATCCAAAAAATGACATTGAAGAAATTTAGATAAAAGAAGAGCACAATAAAACTAGCACCTCGCATGATTAACAGAGGAGAGACTTCATCAAATAAGGAAGTCCGCCCTCAGAGGCATATACACAAATAACTGCAATTAGATCCTGATTCAAAGCAACATGTACCTGCATGATGATCATAGGAGAAATCACCATATCAAGTGAAGTAGGACGTAGTAGCACAAACATACATTATAGTGTGGATTATAATATGTATGCAATGAGAGAGACAAAGAAGGGAGATAAATCCTATATAGAAGGAGAAAATAGAACCTATGCCCACAAATCTAGATGATACACACTTAGATCTAGAGGATTTAGAATTGGTAGATATCAATGTGATAATTGATAAATAATAGTGGAGATAGGCAATGGGATATCCTACATTACTTTAGGATAATTATTTCAAAGTGTTTGAGGTATCTAAGGATTGGATAGATCGAGTAAGGACACCACCAAAAATAAAATCGAAGGAAGTGATGGAAGCATTTCCAGATGAAGCTAAGAAAAATAAGAAGCCTCAAATAAGAATTATGATGCAAAGAGGTAAAAATAATTCAAATAAGGAGAATACATGGCCATCATAGGAATGATCTGATCCAATTTTGATAGCTATAGTAGTGGTGGAAATATAGTTGAATCCACATGATGAATGGTTGGAAAATACTCAACAGGAGGAATTACCAATACCACAAGAGGAAGTTCAAGCACCTATGTAGGAGAAAAAAATTCTTAAATAGATCATAAATATTGAGGAGATCATATTGATTGAAGAAGAGATAGACAATACTATAGCTCACATTTCACTACAAGAAGGGAATGCAGTTGGTGCAATGAAATAAAGTGGAGAAAGTTTACTTCCATAGGAGGAAGAAAAGGAATTGACTCCACCATAGGAAATGGATGAGAGGCTTTGCATAATATTTTTGCTTGAATTACCTAAGTTCAATGTCTTAAATGGATATGGTGAAGACACAAATAAATAAGTGGATCACTTCCTCAAACAAGTTTGTGATATGTTCACTAGCACCTAGTTACACTAGCACCTAGTTACAATTATGCAAAGGTGGCATTGGACAAATGAAGCAATGGAGGAAGTAGACCTTCGATAAATTTGAGAAGGATATGGAGTGGGTGTGTAGTGAAGACAATACATGAAATATATTCCAAATTCATGCACAACATCCATGGTTATTACTAAGGGGAGAGGTAACAACAATATTGGGAATTATAGATTTGCTAGGAGTGAAGACAAATTATAGAGAGTATCCTTGAGTGTACTTGGATGTAAGCAAGAACTTGTTAGGCCTTATATAAAATGAACACAATGAGATGTATTACAAATGAAAAAAAGTTACATATATAGGCAGAAGGCCTATATGATAAAATGACAAGTGTCAAAATAGAGGCATAGTGCACTTTAATTCTAACATTCCCCCTTAAAGTGCACTATCCTAACTAAAGAAGAAAAAAAAAACAAGTCAACATTAGGTAACATTCCCCCTTAATGTTGACTTCGCTAAAAAACAACCTATCATCCTCTTTTATTGTTGATGGGATCTAGGCTCGTGCTCTTTGCGCTTGGCTCTCTAACTATGAATAATGCTAGATTCACTGTGTATACATCTCGGTCTGTTGCCTCAGGGTTAGCCACTTCCATGGGTCTGTTGCCACTAGGTCAGACATCTAAGTGCCTTAGGGTTAGCCACTTCTGGGTTTGTTGCCTCTGCAGGTCATCCTCAGAGGATGTTGCCTCTCATAGGTCACTAACTAGTCCCACCATAAATATCAAATCCTTCCTTATGGTGAAATCAATCTAGAAGGTGTCGATCTCTATCGAAAATGCACCTAATACAAAGGAAAAATGAGCCATATAAGAGTGTCGGTCTCTATCGAAAATGCACTCAATACAATAAAATGAGTCGTAGATCGAAATATGGGGGAGAAGAAGAAAAGAAGAGAATCTTCTGAAGTGTCTTCGTCTGTAGTCTTCAGAAGTAGATCTGAAAAAAAAACATTGGATAAAGTCTAGGGTGTCTATGTCTGTAGTCCCTAGAATAAGTTTCCTTATGGTAGTCACCTCATCTTATCGGAATGCATGGGTAACCAGCCTCTGCATCCACCAAGTGATAGAGGAGAATACTAGATACTAGGTTCACTTACAAGTGCCTTGGGAGTTTCAGGTACAATCGAAAGTACACTCCAAGGTAGAAAAACTTTGAGGCTAAAAAACTCAATTGAAACAGCCTCAAAATTACAATATGACACCACCATTATGTCCGTCATGGAAAATCATTTCCAACGACTATAAATACCCCTAGACTTGAGTCTCAATAGGACCTTCATCTTGCTGGAAAACCAATGTGCCTCTCTACGCAGCAGAAAAAACAATCCAAATATACCCTTGAAAAGCAAAAAATACAACCCATTACATGAAAGTGGTGCCCTCCACTTTATAATAAATGCCCCCATTGTATTAAAGCCATGACCATAATTTAAAAAAAACTCCCCCCACTTATAAATTTCCCCCATGAGATTTAAAAAACTATTGGCACAAATATATAAAATTTACATTTAAAAAATGCAATACTACCAATAAATTTGTTGTGATGTGGTGCATGCCTCTCCCACTCCTTGAGAGACACTATCTTGTACTGCCACATTGCTGCTCGGAACACCATTCACGAAGCCGACTTCAAGTCTCAAAAAATGCCAATCTTCAGATCTAGTTTTTAAACACTACAATGGCTAATATTTTTTGGAGATGGTGCGGCCCAAGATGGCGAAGGCAGTGGTGCACTAACGGTGAGGGTTTCATCGTCTTTGATTCCAATGCAGACATCATATTCAGAGTGGACACCTACGATGTAGATCCCAATGATGACCTTGTTCTCATGGACAAAGAAAACAAATGTCTCCTCACTCTACGTCGGTCCAGTCCGAAAGGCCTTTAGGGACTTCTCCCTTCCACTAAAATATCTTCGATAGTTCACCTATTTCTCCTACAAGAGCCAATAGAAGGTTGCGCAGACTATGAAACTAATTCTAGTTTCTCTCCCTTGTAAACTCTACCATTTTTTGTTTCAAATCTTCAAGCGTGATGCTCCCGCTCGTAGGCGTCTCTGCCACCGAATCCCCATAAAAAATTTGTGCAAGTTCATCAGTTGCTGATGATTTAGATCTGCTAGAAGTTCCTCAGTCAGGAATAGGAATAGTCCGTCTGCTACACAAAATCCAAGTGAAGAAGTAGCTTCTACTAGAACAAGAACAATCCATGTCCATCTGCTATTGATGATTCAGATCATCCATGTCTATCTACTGCACAGAATCCAAATAGAGAAGTAGCTGCAAGAATAGTTCCTCCCATGCCATCAGGTCCAGTTCATTCAACTTTGGCTTCCTATGGCCCACCTTAACAAAAATCTCAAAATCCAGACATGCAGGCATCGAAATCCTATGATTTCCTTCTTCCAAATCATGGAAAAATACAATCACAACATTCATTATGCACAGCCATTCCTGATGCTTTGTTGGCCATTTTCGTCGAGATGAAGAAAATCCCTTACAAATACCGTTAATCAACGAGGTCCCAAAGAGCAGATCTGGAAAAAAATTGGAATATGAAGAGCGATCGATGAAGTCAGGGTAAATACAGGGGATGCAAATGCAGATATAAATGTTAGATTTTGTCACAATGCAATGCAGATACCACTTGATTTATCCACCAGATTGCCGCTACAACATTCCACAGGTTGTAGTAGTTTGAACCTGGATTCCTGACAACCTAGGATCATACCAATAACAGGTACAAGCTCAAATAGATGACAAAGAACAATTTTCTTCCTTCATCGTGCACGCCTGTAGAGCAACCAATACCAATAGTAACCTTCCTCTAAACCTCATCTACAAAGAATCCAACAAAGGCCACATCCCACATCCTTAAGAGTAGAAGAAGATGCAATATGCAGTCGGAGCTCATGAACTCTCTACCACTGTGCTATGCCTCCAACTGCCCACTTACTTCTTATCTCTATCCACAATACCCAAAACCTCTTTCACTTGTAATGGCCTACAATCTCTCTTGCGAACCTCCAAATTTCCCAGCCTTCGTCACTTTCGAGGACACAGGACAACAAATTGCTAGAAGTTTCTATGTAGAACCAGATCCACCACCGTGGGCTTATAGGGGAATTCACAACAGGTGGAAGGAAAGGGTGATGTGAAAGAGCTAGAGGAATTTTTAGAAGAATGGAGAAGGGGGAAGATTGGGTGGCTCTACAAGGAATTGCCTATATCATCAACCACATTCTTTGCCTTCGAGAAAACAATGTTGTTGGAATAGGTCAGATTATGTGGGTACCAGGTATACAAGAGCTCCTCTCCCAATATGGCCATGTCTATTATGAAAAAAAAAAATCACTACACGGCCTCTCAATCCTCTCTGTAGAATGAGCATTCAGTTACACTCCAAGAAATGTAATAAAAAAATAGAGACCACGTTCTGTTCTGCCTCACAATCTGCATGTCCATCATCACGAGGCTGGGCAGAAAATCAACCGTGATATATTCCAAAATCTATGGGAATAATTAGGTGGCTAATTTGGAGCCACCATTGATTCTGCACTGATGATGCAATCTCTCTTTTTCTGCAAAAAAAAAAACATAATATGGAATCGCGCTGTAACATATGAATCGGAAGCCACCTCCCAATTTTTTTAAGAAATTGCAGATTTGGCAACCATGATTTTTCAAAAATCTGGTTTTTGATTCATCCATCAAGGATGAAGAGCATACTCCCTCTTTTGAAAAAAAATGGGAAAAATGGGGGAAAGGATGAGGGGGGAGGGAGGATTTCCATGAGGGAAATCCCCCCTCAAGGTTTCACAGGCAGGAGAGGGAACCTGCTCTGATACCAAATATTAGGCCTTATATAAAATGAACACAATGAGATGTATTACAAATGAAATAGAGTTACATATATAGGCAGAAGGCCTATATGATAAACTGACAAGTGTCAATATAAACTGACAAGTGTCAAAACAGAGGCATAGTGCACTTTAATTCTAACAGAACTTGTGATGTCCATTGAACACATCTGATATAGAATTAAGGGCACCTTCAGAGCTGGTCTTCATATTTTGGAAATTGAATTTCCTAACATATTGGATCGAGTGGCTAAGCCTGCGTCTTGAAAAACTTTATCAATTGAAGGAATCATAGAAGGAAAAAGTTAACACTACTCGAAAGGAGATGACTACAATTAAAAACTAGAATGCAAAAATACTGAGGCTGAGGAGAATTTGAGAAGATAGAAGCTTAATTGAATGACATTAAGTTTACTTATGAGGATAAGCTATGCTCACAAGAATAGGAAAAACAACTTTTGCCTAGTTGGCTAAAAAGCATAGGCAATGATTAGAAGAGCAGAAAGCACTATTACAATAGTATGCAACAAAATTCAAATGATAGGAGGAGAATTTAAAGGCTTCTAAAGAACAACTACAACTAAAAAACTATAATATTAAGGATTTAACATTATTTTCCATGCAATACAATGATTTGATCATGGATTATAAGGCACAAATATAGGTGAAATAAGAGTGTATATGGGTATATGAAGTAGACTTGAAACAACATCTGAGACTTATCATAGAGAAGGATGAGGTATTGGTTGTTACCACTAGTATGGAGGTAGCATTGAATAGGAAGATACACAAGGGTACATATGTGCATAAAAAATAGTTAGTTCAACTCTTGGATACTGTGGAAGATATGTCAACAAGTATGGGGTGAAGGCTATGGAACTTAGCCATTACGTAGTTAGGTTATAGAACGAGCATGCCATCCTTCATATTCAGCTTGATGATCTTAAGTAAGACTAGTCAACCAAGAATAAAACAACTAAGTCAATGAAGACACCACTTGATGCAAAGGTAAGGGCACATGTAGGTAGCAAATCCACCTCCCAAAAGAAGAAGTAAAAACTAGATTTGCACAATTTTATCAATTTTGCCAATTTTGTTAGATGTATGGTTTATAAAAACATACAAATATAGGATTTGGTCTAATTGTAAAAATGTGGAATTACAAAATGTACAATTGGGTGTAATTGTACAAATGTCATAAATGTGAAATTAGAAATTAAACTAAGATTTAGTGAAATGTGCATTTAAGGTGAATTTGATAATAATCAATTTAGACTTAGGGTAACCTTACTGCAAGTTGGTTGTCTTATGGGATGATAGTTTTATATAGTGGTTGTCTAAAGAACCACTTTGGAATGGCCTGGACAAGCATTACAAGTAACCCCCATTCATTTTTTGATGGTTGTTCATGCTTATGGAAGAGTTATCCATGGAATATTGTTGTTCATTTACTATTCATGATTTTTCTTCATTGTGAGTGTTCATTGGTAATTGTGCATACATTCAACCATGTTAATATGATAAAAAATTATGAGTTATTGTGAATTCTATTATGTACGTTGATGGTGAATCTAGATTGTGTGTTCTATGCAAGTATGGCCAAAATGGTGTGGAATATTGATGTTGTGGCAATGGAATCACACTAATTATGAACCCATAACCCTAGATGATGTTGTGGAACTAAATTTGTACATTATTATTGTTGTACATAAATGTTATTATAATGTTGTATTATTTCTAGAAATGTTGGTAATGATAAGAACTCAATTGCAGTGAATTAGGGTTTGCATGTTATAAAACTATGTTAGCAATTGCACTAGAAAGATAACCCAAATATTTCTTGGAGAAGAGTTTGTGTACAAATTGGAAAATATGTATATGAATAATTCAGTAGGGGTTTGGTGAAACCATACAACCAGACCACCAAATTGTACAACTATTTGTTTTTCCAATTTGGAAGTACAATTGTGTAGTTTAAACTTGCCAAATAAGGAAAATCAAGGTTTAGAAGAGAACAATTACAAAAAACTGATCGATTTGAGTTACAAAATGAATTTCAACAAATTTAGCAAGTGTAAAATCATACATGTCAACCATTTGTATAATTTGGATCGTACAACTATACAATTTGGGAACCATATAACCAGTTTTGAAAAGTTATCAATAATTCAATAGTAAATTGTACACTTGTACGATTTGGACAAAAGTTGTTACAAAACATTGTAATCCATATCCAAACCCCCCAAATCACTTCCCCTATGGGAACACAACCCCCATGTGCTATAGGATGACTTGTATGTAAATGAGGGCTAGAGTAATTTTGGAAAAAAATTGGTAAGCACTTGTCTTATTGAAAATGAAAGAAAGATGGAAAAATTTATAGCATTTGGAAACTGTTTGAGGGGTTGAGGTATCTTGTGAGATGAGAAGAGTACACCATGCCTTATAAATGGATTTGGATCAAGAAATTCCTCAATAATTATCATGCATTAAATGGGAATGGGTGAAACATACCTCATAAATGCATGGGGCTAAGAAATACTTCACCCTCTTTATGGCATGTGGATGAAAAGTTGCATGTCATTAATTCACATGGGTGAAGAAAGTCTTCATCTCATTTATGATATTAAATTAGCATGGGGATGTATATAGTATGAGGTAAGGTAGGCTAGGATGATATGGATCTAGGCTAGAGTCAAAGGATAGACTATGGTGATATGACCTTAGGCTAGGTTAGAGGGGTGATCACATGGTGACCAGGGGCTAGGTGTAGAAGAGGTCTTGGTGGAAAAAGGGGTCTAAGTGTCTAAATAGTTTTTTAATGCAAATTAACTAAATATTAGCACAACACAAGGGATAAAGTGATATTTGTATGTGTCTAAATTTACCTATTTTTATATTGTAGTGTGTGTGAATATGATGTAGTGCAAAATATATAACACCATATTGGTGGATTGACTATGAGGAGGATGATTTGATGATGGATGATCATGGTTGACCATGGATTTTGGCATAATACAATGATTTTTGAGGGAGAAGACGTAAGATCATATCAAATTATGAACAATGTAAGATACCCCAATTATGGAAGAGACTAATATCCTTGAATATTTTCCTTTGATTAAATTATTTGGTTCACTTGATTTAGCAAGATAACCAACCATAGGTAGGTATCATCATGATGTGAGGATCGATTATATAAGTGATATTAAGTTGATGTTATGATTAAATAATAAAACATAAGCAATAAATAAATGTGAAAATAAAACACAAAATAATAAATCAATACACGAGACATAGATTTACGTGGTTCACCCAATGTGGGCTATGTCCACAGAGAAAATAACCAGGCCTTATTATTTCGTTCAATAAATCTCAAAAGGATACAATCTACAAAAAAAAATTTGTAATTAATCTTAGATCTTACAATTACAGTCTCTCTTCCTTCTTCACACATCCAATTCCGTACAACATCCTCTTATAAAATAACGGTTACAATTTTAGAGAAAATCATTAAGGCCCAAAAATTAAAATAATACTATTTTTGACAAATTATCTTTTCTATCAAAATTTGCCATTTTTAGTAATACTATTTTTGGAAAATTATTTTGTGTCAAAAAAATTATGTTTTTAGTAATTAATATTTTCAGCAAATTATTTTTTCATCAAAAAGTTTCCGTTTTTAGTAATTACTATTTTCAAAAAAATATTTTTTGTCAAATTTTTTTTGAAAATAGTAATTCACAAAAAAACTTAGATTGAAATGCAATTTGACATACAACTACATAATGCCTATATATTTTCATAGAGTGGGTCCAAACATGGCTAAAACACGACCTCCAAATAAGAATCAAGCTCCACAACCAACAATCTCCCACTTGGATACTGATCACAGTAACTCCAACACTACTGCACCTACTGGACTATGCTTCAACTTTGGACCTAGAAATTTTCTCACCTTTTACTATCATGTTTGAAGACAAACTGAAAGTAAGTAAGAACTCAGTATCTCCCTAGTTACTACCTTTGTTAACATATCTGTAGGATTCTGGCTAGTTTGTATCTTCTCTAGTTTTAACTATCCATCTTCCAAAACTGAGCATATGAAATGGTACTTGGTCTTTTTTTTATTTAGTCTTGGAATGGAAGGTTGAATTTTTTGCAATATGAATGGCACTCTGAATTTCACTATATAATATGCTATTATTATGCTTCTTTTCCAACTCCTCCATAAACCATTATAACTAAATCATCTCCTTACTAGCCTTTGTAATAACAACATACTCATATTTTTGAAAGTGCAACAACCTTATATAATTTTGAAATCCAACTTGTTGTAGTTTCACCTATAGTAAAAACATACCCTATGGTACTCCTCCTACTTTCTATATCATCTACCATGTATGAATAAACATATCCCTTTAAAAAAGTGTTAGAACCTCCAAAGAATAACACCTGAGTGACAATACCTCTTAGATACCTGAGAATCCACTTCATTGCCTCTAAATTTTTTTTACTAGATTGTTCATAAACCTGCTCAAAAATCCTATTGCATGTGCAATAGCTAGCCTTGTGCACACCATCACATACATCAAACTACCAACTTCTAATATCTTGGACATATAATATATCTCTACTGTGTCTTAGGGAACATCCCTTTGGCCAGTTTGAAATGATTAGCCAAAGGTTTGCTAACAGGTTTTGCATCCTGCATATTAAATCTTTCCAACACCTTCTCAATGTACTCACTCTGAGATAATGTTAAATTTTTATTTTTTCTATCTCTTGTTATTCTCATACTAAGGATTTGCTTTGCAAAACCCAAATCCTTCATTGCAAATAAATATACCAATTTGATTTTGAGCATAATTATATCCTGCATGTTAGACCCTACAACAAGCATGTCATCTACATACAATAACAGGATAATATAGTTACCATTATCCATTCTCTTAAAATAAACACATCGATTAGAATAACATCTACTATAACCTTGTTCTAACATAAACCTGTCAAATTTCATATACCATTGCCTTGGAGCTTACTTCAGGCCATACAAGCTCTTTTTCAACCTACATACTAATTCCTCCCCTTTGACCTCATACCCTTGTGGTTGCTACATATAAATATCTTCCTTCAAATCCCCATGGAGAAAAGTTGTTTTTACATCTAACTATTCAAGATGCAAATTCTCTACCTTTATTTTATACAAACCCCTTTACAATTAGTCTAGACTTATATATATTTTTACCTCCATATTATTTTTTCACCCTGTAAACCCATTTAATTTGCAATGATATTTTTCTTGTAGGCAATCAAACCAGATACCAAGTCTGATTATGTATCAAGGAGTCCATCTCCTCTTTCATACCTTGCTCCCAATTCTTCCTGTTTTCTACCTACATCATTTCTTCATATGTTTTTGGTTCACTAGAGTCAAACAATAATACATAATATAATGAAGGAGAGTAACGATTAGGGGGTTTAATTATCTTGGTAGATCTTCTAACACCATTTTCAGGAGTTTACGTTGCTTGTTGCTGCTATTCTTCTAACACCTTTGGAGTTTCAATTTCATTAAGCACTTTGTATTCTGTGTTTGTTTTTTCTATTTCTTTCCTTGCAATTGATCCTTATACATGACATTCTCATTGAATATCACATATCTAATCCTAATGATTTTATGATTTGTATAATCCCAAAAGTGATAACCAAAATTATTAACTTCATATCCAATGAAAGTGCACTTCTTAGATTTTGCATCAAGTTTAGTTCTATTTTATTTATCAATATGCATGAATTCTTCACAACCAAAATTCTTCATAAATGAGTAGTTAATAGGCTTACCTGTCCATACATCTTCTATAATCCCATCATCCAGGGAACTTGAAGACCCTTTGTTTATTAAATAAACGACAATATCCATAGTATCTACCCAAAATTGTAAGGGTAATCTTGCATGTAATCTCATCCACCTAACACATTCCATGATAATATTGTTCATCCTTTCTGACACACCATTTTATTATGGAGTTCCTGGAACCGTATTCACTCTACGAATCCCATGGTATGAATAGTAATTGTCAAACTCTTTATTGTAGTACTCACCTCCATTATCTGATCTGAGACACTTCAACTTATAACCTATCTCATTATCAAAAAAAGCTTTCCATTTTGTAAAAGTATCAAAGATATCTTATTTCTTTAGAATATAATAAAACCATGATTTTCTAGTTGCATCATAAATAAATGTAACATAATAACAAGAGCCATGAAGAGATGATACCTGAGCTAGTACCCATATATTTGTATGCACAATATCTAGCTTTTCACTCTTATTTTCTTTTCCAACTCTAAGAAATATGACTCTTTTCTATTTTTTATAAATGTAGTGCTCACAAAAGTCTAAATCAACCTACTTCAAACCTGGCAAAAAATTCCTTGAGTGGATAATTTGCATCCCCTTCTCACTCATGTGCCCAAGCCTATGATGCCACAAGACTGTATCTACTCCTATAGAAGCTAAAACAATAGAAAGATCAATATTATTAGTACATACATACAATGTACCTTCCTTATTTACTTTTGCTAATAACAATGATCCTTTAGCAACCTTCCATGAATTTGCTAAGAATGTAAATATACATCCTTTGTTGTTCAACTACCCTATGGAAATTAGATTTCTTCTCAAATCAGGAATATGCCTTATCTCTTTCAACAACCATTGGTTTCCATTCGATAATTTTATCTGTATCTTACCCTTTCCAATGATTTTACATGGTCTATCATCACCCAAATAGACATGTCCAAAATCACCTTGAACATAATCTAGAAAATATTTCCTATGGGGTGTGGCATGATATGAAAACCTTGAGTCTAGCAACCAACAATCATTAATATTATCTATTGAAAGGATTAAAGCATATTGCAATACATCAATTGCTACATTTTCTTCTTGATTACCCCATTTTTCTTCTTCCTATTTTTATTTTCAAGTCTAACATTCTCTTTTCAGGTGTTCTTTCTTTCCACAATGCCAACATTCCAATTACTTCCCTTTGGATTTGGATCTATCTTTCTTTAATTTTCCATGTTTTTCTAAACTCTTTCCTCTCTCCTTTTGTATCCTCCTTTTTTCCATAGTCAATGCATTACCTGATGTCTCACTTGTGCTTTTTCATCACATTTCCTCACTAAGGATAACACCAATAACATCATCAAATTTTAAAGTATTTGTACCAAAAATAAAATTACTCACAACCATGACCAAGCCATTCCAGATTTTTGGGCATAAGATCAAAAGAGCCCTAACCTCATCATCAAAATTTACTCCAATAGAATTTAATTGATTGGTAATTATGTGAAACTCATTTAACTAATCAGTAGTAGACCCACATTCTAACATTTTCATATTAAATAAATACTTCACAAGAAATACCTTATTCGAAGTTATGGGTTTTTCATATAGTTTAGCCAACACATTTATTAAACCCTTTGTTGTCTTTTCCTTTGAAATGTTGAAGGTCACTAGTGCTGCCACGCACAATCATATTGTTCTTAATGCATTTCTTGTCAAGAACTTTCCACTCTTTGTCTAACTTCTTCGTTGGCTTCTTTTCTATTCCACCTAATGGTAGGTAAAGATCCTTCTAATAAATATAGTCATCCATTTGCATATTCCATAGCTGGTAATTTTGGCCATAAAACTTCTCAACTCTAAACCTGCTTTCTTCTACCATTTCTCCCACTTGAACCAGAAACCCTCTTTTCAAGTGCATTTTTCAAACCCTAGGCTTTGATAACATTTGTTAGGATTAAATAATAAAATACGAGCAATAAATAAATGTGAAAATAAAATAATGAAGAATAAATAAATATATGAGATACTAATTTATGTGGTTCATCCAATGTGTTCTACATCCACAGATAAAATAACCAGGTCTTATTATTTCATCTAGAAAATCTCGAAGAGATACAACCTATAGTAAATTCATTGTACTTCCTCTCTGAACTCATATTTATAGTTTTTTTCCCTTCTTCACACATCCAATTCCATACAACATCCTCTTATAAAATAAGGGTTACAATTTTAGAGCAAATCATTAAGGCCCCAAAATAAAAAATTACTATTTTCGATAAATTATATTTTCTGGCGAAACTTGCCTTTTTTAGTAATTACTATTTTTAGAAAATTAATTTTTGTTAAAAAAATTCTGTTTTTAGTAATTAATATTTTTGGCAAATTATTTTTTCATAAAATATTTTTCATTTTTAGTAATTATTATTTTCGGAAAATTATTTTTCTTCAAAATTTTTCCAAAAAAGTAATTCACAAAAAAACTCGGATTAACATGTAATTTCACATACAACTACATAACATCTATATCCTTTCGTAGAGTGGGTCTAAACGTGGCTAAAATAGTACCTCCAAATTAGAATCAGGCTCCACAACCAATAGTTACCACCTCAATGAAGTGAGTGTGCAAATAACCATACAAATATTGGCATAGAGTGTGCCAAATTGAATTGGATTAGAGTTTGAGTTGAGAAGAGAAATTCTACATTTTATCCCAGTAGAGGAGGAGGGCTTGTGATATTCTCAGGAATTTTTTTGGACAAACGTGATTCCAATATTGAGTGTTTTGAATATTGATGATGTTCAAGACAACATTAATGGGTAATATCTACCCCCTCAAGTAGTGAGTTGATGAGTGAAGAAGTTGAACAAATTAACAAAAAACTTGATAAAATGTTGTTGCACTATTAAGGAGTGGAAATGAATGAAGAAAATGGGGAAATTTGATGAGAGAACTAAGAAAATATTAGTCAAACTTAGACCGTATAGATTCATACAATTATTGATTGTACAAACCTATACGGTCATTGATCGTACAAACACGTACAATCACTAACCATAGGATATAGCTAGGGAACACTTGACTATAAAAGTTTAATTGTAAGGTGCAAGGGTTTATTTTCACCATAATATTTGGAAGAATTAAGAGGAGAGTGATGGGTGAGGTTGAGAAATTAATGCAAATTATTACCAAATTTGAAACACGAATGGACAAAATGGAGGATGGTGGTGTTGGACCTAGCAAGGGAGGTAGTGTAGTGTCGGTTAGTCTGTTTTTGCCCATTTTTCTCCTATTTTTGTATTTTTAGAATAAAATAAACCTAGGGCTAATTTTTAGAAAAATTAAACCATACAAGAGTATGATAACTTAGGAATATGAAGATGAATGTGCTTGGTGATTTTTTTTGGGGTTCGAAGTTTGCAAATATTATTGTTTTTGGTTTTTATTTTTTATTTTTTGGCATGGTTTCCAATGTGAGTGTGTGAATTCGAATGTTTTTTAATTTTTATCATTTTGAGTTATTTTTGTAAGTTTTTTCTTGGTTTTGTTTTTTTCGTTTCCCTAAAATAGCTCTAACAATCAAGGTTTAATGAAAGCTCAAGGTATGCTTAATTCAATGTTTAATTGAAATATTCATTCTAGTTTTAAGGTCTTCCAAGTGAAATACTACTATATAAATCAACTTATATGTTGTAATGAAGAGAAATTGTTTTGCTAGAATGATATATAGATTGTGGAGCTCCTAGCTCGCAAAGATCAAATAAGGAAGCCAATAGAGTTTGGTTAATGTAGAAATGCATAATTTGGAGAAATAAAAAAATATTTCTAATGTTAGAAGGTAATTTGAATATAAAAAATTTCATGTGAAAGTAAACAAATAAAGTCCAAAGCAAAAATTAAAATAACAATAAATAATAACAAAAAGGAGAAGACAAAAATTATTGCAGAAAAACATGAAACATGAAACTTTATTCATTGATTCATTTGAACACGTCTCATAGGATTTATGGTCATATAGCTCCACTCCATACAACATAAGAAATCACATTTTCTACACTCTTTATTTGACATCTATTTAGAAAGTAGATAGATGTGGCTAATGCTTTCTCTCAAAAAATATTTAAAAAACCTTTAGCCTTGAGCATTTTTCTTTCCATCTCCACAGTTGCCATTGAATACCATACCTTTTGTAAAAATATGAAAATTTATCAAACATAAAATCATCCCCTATATTTGTACATAAAGTCTTCAAGAGACAACCACTTTTATTTTCTACAATAAATTTAATTTTTTTTACAATAAATTAATATTTCTTTTGTAATATTTTGAGCAAAAAATAAAGTAATGTATTCTTCCCTTCATTTATTAAAAATAGCATGTGTATTATGCTTTTCTAGCAATCATATTCATAGTGACCAAACTTTCTACAATAATAACATTGAACTTGTGATTTATTAGGGTTTTGATCACCTCTTTTGTTGTCACTACTTCCTCATTCTCTATCACTATTGCTATTGCCTCTTTCTTATCCAATATTTATTCCTCTAATAGCACACCCTCTTCATCTAATTATTTATGTTCCCTTATAATATGATTATTTAAATCCTTTTCTATTATACCTTAAAATATTAAGCTTTGTTTGAAAAATCTTATTCAACATATTTTTTAGTCAATTTAATCATCCTTTGCTCATGAGTTTGAAGAAATCCCATAAATTTATTTACTAATAATTGAGTTAAATCATTATATTCTTCAATAGCAACCATAATGGGATCAAAACATGCATGGAGACTTCTTTATTTTTATTTAATTTCTAATATGATAAACTCTCTCTATAAGATCTAATTTGATTTACTAAGGCCATCACTCGAGTAAAAAAATATTACATAGATTTAGAGTCTTTCATGAAAATATTTTCAAAATCTCTTCTAAGCATTTGAATTTTAATTATTTTTATTTTTTGAGTTCGTTGATATGGATTCTACTGTAGATAACATGCTTGGAGTGGATACTTTTCTTGTTATAGCAATTCATAGAAAAATGGATTCATGTACTACTTGTTGAATTCAAAAATAGATTTTGAGTCCTTTCTATTCTCTTTTATCTCATATCATTTTGCTTGAGTCTATTTGACAATATATTATGTATTTGTAGGTTCTATGTAACCATTATCAACCAAATACCATACATTTAGAGACATAATTTCTTTCTTTCAATGAATCCATCAAATTTATATAGTATTTTGTAGACCTACTTTAGTCCAATGCCATCCTTTTCTAGTGGAGAATCTACTAACTCCCATATTTAATTTCTTTCTATGGTATAAATATCGTCATTCATTAATTTATGTCAAACATCATGCTCCACTATACCTTCAAAATATTTTGGTTCTACTTGAATATAAGACAATAAGAAAAAAATCACAATTGAATCAAGACTAGTAGTTCCTTCATAGATTTGTTTGAGAGTTTTTACTTTCCTTAGAGGAGGACTCATAATCAAATCTATTAAAACAAAATTTAAAAAATAGAAAATAATAAATTGTAGAAGTTATTGATAACATTGTAATAATTCTATATATTCATTTATCCCCACCAATTGATTTATCCATTTGTCCTCCCTCAAGCGGATCATCCAACTTTTGCATCATCCATAATTGGAATAAAGTGTTTGGAGTGGAGTGAGTTGACCATAAATCCTATGATATGTGTAGCACCCTAAAATTGGCACAGTGAAATTGTAATAATTACATTCATCCTAGTAAATAATTTAAATTCAAATTTTAACCTCCCAAACCGCTCGTTAACCGTTGGGTAATCCGTTTCCCCCTTTTCCATGTCATTTTTAGAGGTTATTTTGACCGTTTGACGATATCGTCACCGATCAGACGATATCGCCCCAGATCTGATGATTTCATTTGGGCTAGGACGTCCAGACGATCTTGTCCCAAAATTGATTTTGCACAATTAGCTTCTGTTCCAACGGGCCTCTAATCCGGGCAGAAGCGTGTCTGCACCGTTAGAGACCTTCCCCCATTGGAGATCTCCAAAATAGGGATGATATCTAACCTCCTAACCTCCATCCTAAGCCTATTTAATCCTAAGCCCCTCCCTTAGCACCCCCTTGGCTGATAATTCCTGTAACCTGACTTCATACACGTTAAAACATCTCAAATTCTATTTTGCATTAGTTCTATATCAATTTTGTTGTAGGTACCTTACTGTTTTTCAGTCGGAGCAAGCTTACATCGTCGTCGACGAACCTGTTCAGATCAGGGGTGAACTTGTCGAATTAGAGACGATTTCATACCAATGCGAGATGATTTTGACTGCAGTCAATATTAAGGCAATCAGTGCCTGAAGTTTGCATTTCTCTATCTTTTCTCTGTTATTTTATTCTATAATTAGCTTATTTTATTTAGTATTTTATACTATTTTGCATTTTGGAGTTCACCCATCTAGATCAAATGCATGATTAAATCATAATTATTATTTAATTAGCATAATTCATTCTTGTTTCTATGTTTAAGTTTTAGTTTGATAGTGCTATTGTCATTTTATACTATTTCCCTCTGTTATCATTGTTGTATCTTCTGTATTTTGCACCTATTTCTCCATTTGTAGGTCTCTGATGAATTCGTCTGACGAATTCGTCAGATCTCAAATGATCTTGTCTGATCTCAGACGATCTTGTCAAATCAAAGGTGATCCTAACTGCTTCAACATCAGAATTTTCATCAGACATCCGGATCAGGTATTCTTCTTTTAATCTTCTGTAATTTCTCTATTTTTTAGTTCTATTCTGCTTTTCTGTATTCATTTAATTTGCATCTGCATATAGAACAGCTTAGACGCATTTTGGCCAAACCTAGGATATGAATGCTTAAGGTTAAAAACAAACACATAAAACACATTCCCAACCTAGGCGTGGAAACTGCCATTAAATGTTTCCTTGTGAACCCACCATCCGTCGAAAAATCATCAAAATACACCTCCCTTGAGAGGCGGGACCTTCGTAAGTCCTCTTAGTCCAAGGTACCGCGACATCCTTTTCACATCCCCCTTCTGGGCACGAATCCTATAGCTTGAAGGTAAGGGTGTGAAAAATTTGGAGCGATACATTTTGGTGAACCCGACGTGAATGCATTATAAACCTTTTGAAAAAAAAAAAAAAAAAAAAATATATATATATATATATATATATATATATATAAAACAACTAAAACATAGATGCATTTCAAATCCTTTCAAACTGATAAGTTGCATATTAGATGGTAGCTCCTAAGAAAATATTAGCAGTTACTATAAATGTAGAAAACCAATTGGTAGCCATAGAAGTCAATTCTGTACTTAGTGTGCCTGAAATAGATAGAAATCAATTCTTGTGGGACGAACTTGATAGAAGACTTAGTATCATTTCATCTAGGTCTACACAACTTAAACAAATCAAGAGGCTAGTCCTAGATAGAATCCTGGATCCTCATCAACTAGTCTTTTATCATGAACTTCAGAGAGCCTGCCATAGATGGTTAGCTTATAGGAGAGCTCTTGTATCTTCAAAATTATTCACCTTCGAGGAATACCTCGAGAACACAACCATTGTACACCAGTTCCTAGGTCTTGTAGAAGACCAAGAGGTTGTTCTTATAGATATTGAAAGATGGAATAGAGTTCATCGAGTTGTGTTATATCGAGATTATTGTCACGAGCTTTACTTCTATCAACCAGCATCTGAGACAGATAATATCACTATAGCTCTTTTCATTAAATTTTAAAAAAAAAACTTTCAATTTGAAGAAGAACACTTCATGACTCCTGAAGAACTAGAGCCCATTAATGATATTTATAAATTGTTTATAGAAAACTAGATCATTTACTTTCAGTCTTACTATTTCTTGCATTTATTGTATTGTTTGTCATCTTTACAATATTATTACAAAAACTAAAAAACTAAAAAACATAGCAAAAACCAAAAACCAAAAACATTTCATTTTAAATATTGTAGTAGGTATATAATTAATATATACCTCTTAAAATTGTTGCATATATATATATATATATATATATATATATATATTTGCTGAAATCAAAATTAAAGCACCATGCCTAAACTTAGGAATGGTAAAGAAAATGTAGGAGAAGAAGAAGATTGGTTACAAGATACAACTAGAGACCCAAATGTCCTTCCTGAAGATCCAATTCCGAAAGGAAAAACTCTAGATCAACCATAACATGACCTAGGTGAAGACAATGAACAAGAAGGAAGTGTTAAAGAGGATGGACCCTCATCCCCTAGAGTAGCTCCAGATGGAACTATTGCCTTTGACAACATAGATCATTTTCAAAAATTTCTCAATGATAATATTGACGCCCTTAATGTGGCAGTTTGTATTGATAAAGGGAAAATTAGTAACACTCAAGCAACCATGGAATATATGTATGATGTGCACACTAATCCCTTGTCTTTCATTGACCAAGAAAGTGACAAGGCTGGGCCATCCAATACAGACATGGTCACTATGATGTAAAACATGTCAAAACAACAGGTTACCCAACCTCCTAAGGAACTTGTTATTCAACCTAAAATCATTCCCACACAAAAGAAACCTTCCTTCACTACTTTATTTCGCCAAACTATTGAGCAATATGCTTCAAGTAAAAAAAAACCTAAAACGAAGCCAAACACCAATTTTCAACAATCTGGAATACAACATAATACAACTTCAAAATTCCTTCATAACACCTTTCCTACCAATAATTTACACAATAGCAACATAGCATCTAATCTTCATGTCCCTCCATCATATGCTCACAAAACCCATGTTAATGCCCTACCGAACCAATATGGGGGGCAAACTAGTAATATGGAAGCCATGGTGAAATAGTTAGCTTCGCGTATGGACCAGATAGATCCTTACTGTCCCTCGTATAATTATCGAGAGATATGTAGTCAACCTTTGGATCCCATAGTTGTAGCTCAACCATACCCTAAGCATTTTCCCATGCCTATCTTGCCTATATATAAAGGAACCGAAGATCCCATAGAGCATCTTCACATGTTTAGGATAGCATGTCATGATATATCACATGATGACTTGCTATTACTAAAAATGTTCCCAAAAAGTTTAGGTGGAATGGCATTAGAGTGGTACTATCAATTTCCCACTCATTCTTTGAGAAACTTTGAAGAAACAACTAAATATTTTGTCCATAAATTTAGTGCCTACATTGAGAGGCATGTAACCATTAAAGATCTATACAACTTAAAACAAGACAAAGATGAATGCTTTGCCGATTTCTTAGCTAGATGGAGGCAATTGATAGGAAAATTGCACTTTGTGCTACCTTATAGGGAAATGTTGGACATTTTCATCAATAATTTACAAGAACAAATATCTTATGAGCTATCAACTGCTACTTTAACTACCTTCGATCAAGCTATAGATTTAGCTCGAAGAGTAGAAGATGCCCTCATTAGGAGAGGCCAACTTAGGAAGAAGGATGATGAGAAAACGTCCAAAAACCAATACAAAAACAAACAAGTTGTTGGTGATGGAGTCACTGACAGCAAAAATGTTGCTAATATCAATTCAATGAAGACAACAGAGAAATTTATATTGAAACCTCCTGACAAACCTCCTCGAGAATTTACTAGATTAAATCAACCATTATCAACTATTTTACCTCAATTACTCGAAAGAGGTTTGATCCAATTACCAGCTATCCGGGAACCTGATCCTACTATACTCGGATACAGAGTTGACTTACATTGTGATTTCCATAGAGGACCTGGAAACTCTACCAACGCTTGTAAAAGGTTGAAACATAAAATACAGGATTTGATTGATAATAATGAAATGGAGGTGCAAGCCTTCCAACCTAAACAAAACGCTCCTAATAATACTCAAAAGACCATTCCCCAAAATCAAAATCAAAATGCTAATCAAACATTAGACATATTTCAACACCCTTTACCAAGACATGGTAAAGAAGTGGCCAATCAAATCGAACATCATAATGTTCCTCCTCCTACCCGATATGTAGGGACCATTAGCGGACAATTACCTGTTTAGGATCCTCAAATATTTGATACAACCTTATCCCTGGTTATGACTAGGCCCTTACATAATATTCCAACTTCTGATTCTAGTGATATAGAATTAAATAGTGAAAGTGAACTAGACATCACTTCAAACCAATCAAATAGTTCTGAAAATAAATCAGATCCTATTCAACCCGTCACAGATGCCATGGTTCTAGAAGAACCATTTCCTAGAAGAGTTACTACTCGACCCTCTTCTACTCAATTCCTCTCAAATGAACAAGCCATAAATGCTAGACCGATGCCAGTTCAGCGTCCTCAATATAACATTGTAGGTACCATTGGAGTCGTTACCCAACAACAGGCTTAAAATTCTCAACAAGAATCAAATCAGAATGATGGATCAGTTCCATTTGTTTTGAAAAATCCCAATAAAGGGAATCATGCTCCTAATGTTTAACCTAAACCCCCTTACAATATTAATGAACAATTATCCAATACTACAGCCAGAATTTCCCTTTTGGATTTGTTAAGATCTTCTCCCACCCATAGGGATGAGTTGATGCTTACATTAAGCCAAATGATGGTACCTCAAAACATTCAATCGAAAGCTATGGCAAATACTATCATCACTCGAGAGGTTGATTGTATTGACTTTTAGGATAAAGATATCCCACAACACAGTTTACATAAGGACAATCCCTTATATATTACTGCTCTAATTGGGGATGTAGTTGTCAAACGAGTCCTGATTGATAATGGCTCATCTCTAAACATTTGCACTTTTGACTTCTACCAAATATTTGGCTTTAGAAGTGATGAAATGAAGAAAACTGATATGATTATCAAAGCTTTCAATGACAAAACACAAGAAACGTGTGGAGTTATTACCATCCCCTTGCAAGTTGGTCCTAGAACCCTAGAAACAACCGTGTTTATTGTACATTGCCTAGCATCGTACAATATACTTTTGGGTCGCCCTTGGATCAATGCGATGCGAGCGGTCCCATCGACTTTACACCAATGTGTTAAGTTTGAATTTAAAAATCAGTTGGTCACTATCCATGGTGACTCTAGACCCTTTGATATGTGTGCTTTGGCAGAACCTGTTGGAGTGCAATTTTTCCCCGCTCTGTCATCCACACATCCTAGTTCTTATTTTTCATCTAAACGTGTGAAACACACACCCATAACTTCACCTACTTCCCCTCCATTAATTTCATCCTCCTATATAGATCAACAATTTTCTAAACAAATCACTTTAGAACCTCAAAAAGATCTTAAATCTACAACCAATCCTTCATGTTCTATCCCTATAAATTCAAAACCTACAGACACAACTATTATACCTTCCACATCTAAAGATATAGGGAATAATCCTTCTACATCTTATGCTCTTTTACCAGATTTATCCACAATCCTAATATCAGAAAAAACAAATGCTTTCATGCAAGATTCAATTCTTTTAAATAACTTGTTGCCATCTCCTCATACTTTGGGCCTCCCACAACCTATGGGAAGCACTTACCAAGTCGGGAGTTATGCCTTCATTTATAAAGGATATGACTGGGGAAGAATCCCTCGGAATATCAAAACTCATCATGAGGGATACGCTCGGTGTTATTTTACCAATGAATATATTAAAGCTAAACCCATGATGCTTAAAATGGGATATAAAGGGAAAGGTTTGGGACCTTTCCAAAATGGCATGAAAGAACCTTTCGAGGTAGAACCGTGGCCTACCCATTGTGGTGTGGGCCTATTTCCTAGTAAGGGTCAACCCTTTCCTTTTGAATATGATGATCATCTCATATGTTATCAAGATTATTTGGATAGGCATGTTGATTTGCCTCTAAAAAATCAATCATTTACATGTAACATGCTATCCATAGCTTACCCTGAAATGATTGCTGACTCCGATGAAGAGTTGGAAGGAGATATCTTCCACGACGTCTCTGTTGAAGAGATGTTACACAATGGATTTTATTTTGATGGTTCTATACCAACTATAGCCCAACTTGAGACCACTAATCCTCAAGATGAATTATCCAAATTAACCTTACAAGAATTACAAGAATTGGGCGTTTCACCCGCCCCACCTAATTTTGAAAGAGATCTACACATGGAGGTAGAAAATGCCATTAAATTAACATTGGAACTGCAGATAATCCTCACATGATCAATATTGGATCAGAATTAAGTCAAGAAAAACAAGAACAATACATTGCATTTCTTAAAGAGTATGAAGATGTCTTCACTTGGACATATGAAGATATGCCAGGTCTAGACCCTTCTGTAGTCATGCATCATCTAGTGGTCCATCCGGATGCTAAACCTGTTAAACAAAAACTTAGAAAAATGCATCCCGAAGTGGCTCTGCTAGTCAAAGGGGAGTTAGAAAAACTCCTAAATGTTGTATTTATACAAGCTATTGATTATGCTGAATGGATATCAAATGTAGTTCCAGTCACCAAAAAATAATCTACCAAAGTTAGGGTTTGCACAGATTTTAGAGATATTAATGCCGCATGTCCTAAAGACGACTTTCCTCTTCCAAACATGGATCAAATAACTGACTTCACTGCAAGGAGTGGGATGATGTCCTTAATGGATGGATTCTCCGGTTATAATCAGATCAGGATGGCTCCTGAAGATCAGGCTAAAACAACCTTTATTACCCCCTAGCGTACCTTTTGTTGGAAAGTGATGCCATTTGGCTTAAAGAATGCAGGTGCAACCTATCAACGAGCTATGACCTATATTTTTCATGATATGATGCATGATATCCTACATGATTATGTAGATGATATTATAGCTTGCTCTATTATTGAAGATACTCATTTAGATGATTTGAGAAAAGTTTTTAATCGATTACGAGAATATCTTATTCGATTAAATCCAACAAAATACATATTTGAATTCAAGTCTGGCAAACTATTAGGGGTTTTAGTTTCTTTACGCGGTATCGAAATCGAACCTCTCAAAATTGTGGCTATCACTGATATGCCCGCACCTACTAATATATCTGAATTACGAAGTTTACAAGGTAAGCTTCAAGCTATCCGTCGCTTCATCGATAAGCTGGCGGACAAAACTGGTCCCTTTCTTAAACTCCTTAAGAAGGATGTCACTTTTTATTGGGACGACAAATGTAGAGAAGATTTTGAACTTCTCAAACAATACCTCCTTAATCCACTTGTGCTTTCACCACCTAAACCTGATCGCCCATTCCTCCTATATATTTTAGATTTAGATTCTGCCTTAGGGGCTATGTTAGCTTAGCTTGATGATGAAAAGATAGAACGTGCTAATTATTACATTAGCCGAACCTTTATCAGTTATGAAACCCGCTACACAGCATTAGAAAAACTATGTCTAGCAGTTGTGTTTGCTACGCAAAAATTACGACACTATATGCTTAGTCAGAAAACTTATGTCATTGCCAAATATGATCCCTTAAGATATCTCATGAGTCAACCTTATTTATCAGGTCACACAACCAAGTGGGTTCTTGCTCTAAGCGAGTTTGATCTCACATTAATAGGACAAAATTCTATTAAGGGTCAAATCATAGCAGATCAATTAGCTGCTGCACCCTTAGCATCTACCCATCCCCTCATCATCGATTTTTTAGATGAATGCCTTCAATTAGAGGAAGACCATACCGAACAATGGTCCTTATACTTTGATGGAGCCCGATGCATGAGTGGGGCTAGTGCGGGTATTATTTTAATATCCTTGCAAAAACATCTTATTCCTCTGTCCTTCAAATTGACATTTGCTTACACCAATAATACTACTGAGTATGAAGCTCTAATCCTTGGATTACAATCTGCTTTAGCACTCAAAATTAAACATTTGTTAGTTTTTGGTGATTCTCAACTGGTTATAAACCAAATTAATGAAGTTTATCAGACTAGAGATGATAAACTGTGCCCATATAAGGCCTATGTTTTACAACTAATGTCCCTATTTGATCAAGTTACCTTGGAATCTATTCCTAGAACTTGCAATCGTGCAGCTGATGCTATGGCCGTAGCTGCATCTCTCCTGCCCTTGGAGTTAGATGACAAATATGCCACTATCATTATTCATCGACTATAGGAACCCACTTCAAATAAGTCATGCTTAGAACCTTTAGATGTGTTTCTAATCAATGAAACTACTATGAAACCTTGGTATACGGACATATTTGATTTTCTCCAATATGGGACTTTCCCTGCCAATTCTAATAGAAACCAGCATCGGTTATTACGTAGACGAGCAAGTCGATTTGTAATAATTGGCAACACCTTGTATAGGAGATCTTTTGAAGGTATCCTATTAAGATGTTTGAACTTAGAAGAGTCCAAATCAGCCTTGAATGAAGCCCACGATGGATCTTGTGGAGGACACTTCAGTGGTAGTGTCATTGCTAAAAAGCTCCTTAGGATAGGATACTTTTGGCCTACCATGGAAAAGGATGCACATGATTATGTGCGCCATTGCGAAAAGTGCCAGAAACATGCTGACCTTGTCCATGCGCCTACACAAGAGCTGTAGGCTATTTCCTCTCCTTGGCCCTTTTCAAAATGGGGCTTAGATATTATTGGAAAAATCAATCCTGTGTCATCTGATGGACACAAATTCATCATAACCGCCATTGAGTATTTCACGAAGTGGGTTGAAGCTATGCCTTTAGCTTCCTGCACTGGCACACAAATCTCTAAATTCATTTTTAATCAAATCATTTTTAGGTTTAGAATTCTTGCAAATCTCATCTCTGACAATGGAACTTGTTTCAAAAATAAAGATGTTAAAAAATTATGCCAAAAAATACAAGATTCAACATCGCTGGTCCACTCCCTATTATCCTCAGGGTAATGGTCAAGTAGAAGCATATAACAAAACCTTAATAAAAATCCTTAAAATATTGGTCAATAAAACTGGTCGTGACTGGCACATTCAGTTATATCTAGCCTTATGGGCCTATCGAACTAGTGTTTGAACCCCCATGGGAACTTCACCATTTGTTTTGGTTTATGGTGTTGAAGCAGTTTTTCCATTTGAATTGGAAGTTCCTTCTTTGGCTCTGCTACTTCAAGATATTGAAGTAGGAGATGAATATCATGCTGGCAGACTCAGTCAGCTAGAACTCCTAGATGAAAAATGCATCAATGCTTTGGAACATCTCCGTGCCTACCAAAACAAGCTTAAAAGATCATATGCTAAAAAAGTTCGTCATCGATCCTTTGAGATCGGCGACCTTGTTTTAAAAGAAAATCAAAAAAATACTAATACAACTAAGGACCTTAAAGGTAAATTTGAGCCCAAATGGCTTGGACCATACATTATTATTGCTAAATTTGAATCAGGAGCATACAAATTATCTACATTAGATGGCAAAGAACTTAAATAATCCATGAATATTTTGCATCTTAAACGTTACTATGTATAAATTTGGTCATTTCATCCATGTATATATTTGTTTAAAATCACTATTTTGTATTTCTTTCAATTTATAAATTCAAAAACACCAAAAACATTCATAATCATCAAAATTTTCAAAACTATTTGTTATATTTATTTATAGCACTTGTTAATTCTTTCAAAAAAAAAAATATAAAAATCAAAACAGCAATATTCTTGACTCTTTCGAAACCAAAACAATATAAAGAAAAAAGAGAGAGTCAAAATTCTCAAAACTTCTCCAAAATTATTTATATTTTATTACAATTATTGCAGTTATATGTTTCAAATTATTCTGGATAAATTAGCATTTATTTGGAATCTCTCACGTGCACACTCAAAAAAATAAACAAAAATAAATATCTTGATTTTATCTGGCATGATTACTAATCTCTCTTATATCAAAGTTCACAAATTTCAATTAAATAAAGTTTGAGCATAGAGAATTGATTTTGTTATTTACTTAAACCAAGCACATCTTTTCACAATAAAATTATTATATTTGTAATTTCCATGTTTTGCTACATAGTAGAAGTGATTTCTTGAGTGAAAAGTTTCCCCTGCTATCCTATCATGCACATGGTCTAGAATATTTGAGAATTGGCAAAAGGACAAGCTCACCCCTACCCAAAATAAAAATCCCTTGCTCTACAGCTAATCTGAGCAAGTATCCCTAGTATAGAACAAAAAAGCAAAGTTCAAGAAAAAGAAAAGGACAAAAAAAAATGTTATTTTATATCATTACAGCAATATTTCAGCATTATCTCAAAAATCAAGCAAAAATACAAAAAAAAAAGAAAAGCAAAATAAAGCAAAAGCAAAAGCAATAAAATCCCTTTCCCTACCCTTTGAAAAGAAAAGAAGGGTTGATGAGCTTGAATCCCTGGAATTCTCAATTATTTGAAAACTGTGAGGTAAGCCCCATAACAGGTGGTTTGTGCCCAACCTGCTTGGCCTTGGGTAACTCCTAGCGTGGCAATATGTCTATCACATTAGCGACCTTCTTTTGTACAGATCTATGTCTGCTTATGGATTAGCTAGATCTTGATAATCCGACCTACATAGTAGTCTAGTATGGTTATATGCATCTACATCATGGTTAATGAACACTTATTTGGTTTCTTCAAATCACTTGTATCATAGTATCTTGCTCAAAACTGGTAAATGAACAATGCAATTGCACACACATTTATATTTGAGAGATTTTGTGTATCATTATGATAAATCAAGATTGGAAATGAATTCACATATGCACATGGGATTCCTTATAAATCTAACTTTTGTCTTCAAAATACTTTGAAATATTTTTTTTGCAAACTTGTTTGGAATAATTCATTTTCTTATTTCAAGTACAGTTGTTTAGCATAAAGACAACTATATAATAGAAAAATCAAAATTCCTTTCAAAACTATACAATCAAAACATATATATCTGGTTGACTTTCGCGACGATGGTATAGTTCCAAAACCAAAAGTGGAATTTTATGCCTAGCGCAAGTCCTCATTTTCATATTTTCTGTTTATCAAAAATCAACCATGCAATAAAACTATCTTTTCTTTGGATTTTCGCGATGATGGTATAAGTCTATACCTACATATTCTATGCCTAGTGCAAACCATCATAACAATTTTTATTCCCCATTTATTTAAAAATCATGAGAAACATATGACTTAAATCATTTTATTACACAAATTTTGATTTTTATTTCAAAAGAATACACATTATCATTATTTCATGTCATTATGTCAACTTTCAATTTTGCAATGATGGTATAATTCCTAAGGAATTATCCAAAATTTTTATCACACTTAGGAATTTATGCCTAGCAAACATCATTTTAACATCATCTCATGCATACTTTTTTTATGAAAATCTGAAAAACAAACCATCATCATTATCATTTGCACCATTGCACCAAAGTCTTAAGATAGTCTCTTAAGCACTCTTTTACTTTTAACAATATTTCTATCTTGGGATTAGCTTGACGACCGAGTGAGCAGCGACTCCATGAAATGGTCTATAATAGCGACAATGTCCTTTGAAATTATTGTTAGAAGTCTCTTTTTATTTTTTATCACATTACATCACAAACAACCAATTTGTTACATCAGATTATTTCATTTAAATTTTACAAACATGACATTCAAAATTATAATTTTTCCAACGACATAATTTCATAAATCCTCAATCCAATCATCAAATTAATCAATCAAACATAAAAGCATCATCAACATACACATAACACAAGTCATATGATCAAAAAAATATCATATATATATCAACAGTATATATACATCATCAAAACTGGATTGGTATGCCATAATCTCTACCTTGGCATACTCAATCCTCTATCAACAAAAATAATAAAAAATGCTTTGTCTCAATCTGTACAAAGCCATGCAGTGCAGTGTCTCGAGAGCCCCTTGAGCTCTTAGCCTCATCTCCTCCCCTACCCTATGGAGGACAAGGTGGCCCCATCGCAATATGTGTGGTACTGTGAGTCCTAGTCATCGATCGGGATGAGCTCCTCAACAACCCAGTCCTGATCGGATCTGCAATGGCAGTTGACAGCTATACCCTCTGGACCTCTGGCACCATCTAGAAATAGATACCCTAGTAGAATGTAGTCTGAGCAATCGATCACATCAACTTCTGAGTGCTCACCCCTCCACCCCGTGCTCTGAGGTGTGCAACCTCATCTCTGAGCTGTGTAGACTCAACTCGATGGCATGCAGCCTCATCTTGTAGTGTCTGCACCTATGCTTGGAGACGGATATTCTTTGCCTAGAGAGTAGCCATTTTGCTATTCTCTCCTGTGTCAACACCCTTGCCCTTGTCGAGCAATGGTGGCTTCTCTCTTTGTGGAGAAGGGGGTCTCTCCGCCCTCCTCTCCCGTTGTTGCGGCCTCTCTTGTGCCTGTGGCCTCCTCAGCTCTCTCTCACTGTGACCCTGGGCCACCTCCATAACTTCCTGGTTCCGCCTCCCTATCCGATGCAACACTACTTGTATCAGACCCTAAGCCCTTGTCATCTGAGGAGGGCAGATGTCTGCATACTAGGCATCATAGCTGTTGGCTACCCCTGCATCATCCCCATCCACTGGCTGAATGGGAGCATCATTTGAGTCCTGACTCCAGAAGCGCTGCATGTCTAGAGCCCCGCTAACTATGGTGTTATCTCGGATAGTCTGAGAAAACTCATAATCCCTAAGAGATGGGATCCCTTGCTATAGACCGAACTATCACAAAACTCGGTCATAGCGGTGGAGCTCCACCTCTCCCCTCTCCATCTACAGCCAGCAAACTCGTCTAACATGAGCTAACTCTTGTTCACCCTCGGCCCACCCTAGGTGCTCTCACCATGGCCTCCAGGTGATTTGGTCCAGGACTAGGTCATCTAGCAATCTTTGGGACATCGAAAGGTCGATCCATCGCTGTGACCCTCTCTGAAGACATCAATAGAAAACTTGAGGCCTCTCCCCGTCAATCCCTATCAGAGGAAGCCCTACCGGCCTCCGCATTGCAATGTGCTCCTAGCACCAAACCTGTAGGAGTTATATCATCATCAGACATCGATCGCCCTTGTACACAACCCCATGCAGGATCTTGTACAGTTGACATAGTACAAAATTGCCCCAAGAGAATCTGTAGCCATGGTCTCGCATATCACAGATCACATCTACTAGCATCCATGGCACCCTGCACCCACTCTGGTGGCACAACAGAAGTCCACAAACCACTCTAGCTAAAACCTGTGTGAGTCTATATGCCCCAGGCATCTGATGCAGTGCCTCGATGTTAACTCCACCCTTCTCCAGGGTGAATCTCAGGTCACCACACAACTGTCCCATAGCATGGCCCTAATTTGCCGTAGGAGTGATCAACCGTCCTTGTATGGGGATTCTCAAAATCCTCCATATATCCTCCAAAGTGGGAGTCATCTCCCCTGTAGGTAGCTAGAAATAGGAAGAACCCGGATACCATCTCTTTGCTAGGGCTGTCAGTAGCCCCATGTCTATAGACACTTGTGGCATTTCTGCCACATGTAGTAAGCCGGCTTGTGCCAGCTGATCCCGCTCTGCCTATGTAAGAGCGGCCAAATCATCTCTCAAACCTCCATATTTCCATTCCCTACTCTTTCGCAATCGTCTCTGCAACATAAACAATAATAAAAAAACAATAATTAATAACAAACTCAAGTGATCAATAATGCAAGTTAAAAACAAGTTCAATTTAATCCAATGATGATATCGTCCACTATTGGACGATATCGTCCCAAATTTGAGCAGAATCGTCTCCAATTTTGCAAGCCAAAATTGTCCTTAATTTGACGAAATCGTCCCCTTTTTGTCGATTTCGCCCTTGGACGAAATCGACGAAATTGAGACAATTTCGTCGAAATCAAGATGATTTCGTCTCAACGATGTCGAAGGCCCAAAAACGGTCGCGATGCTCAAAATTTAATAAAAATTCATCTAAAAAGCATGTAAAATCAAATTAAAGCATTCTAAGTTAAGTCTAGAATCTTACCCGTAGCCCGCGCTGGACCTCTATTGATCTGTGCGTCGTCTCCACCATTTTTGCTTCTAGAGCTCTAAAAACAGTAAAGTGAACAGTAAAAATGAATTAGGGTTTTACCCTATTTTTCTTAATTTTATTCAAAAATAATTCAAAAATAATTTTTCTTTTCCGTGTTTTTACCTCAAACGTTCGATTTGGGTAAAAACATGGAGGGGGCACCATAGTAAGCTGTCGTACGATTCGACCAAGAATCGTCACCTAAAAATGGGAATAATTTTTTGCTTTCTCATAGATCGAGAAGAACTCATCTTTAACGCATTTTCCTCGAAAAATTCGCTAAAGAGGGGGCAAAATGTAGCACCCTAAAATTGGCGCAGTAAAATTTTAATAATTACATTCATCCTAGTAAATAATTTAAATTCAAATTTTAACCTCCCAAACCGCCCGTTAACCACTGGGTAATCCGTTTCCCCCTTTTCCATGCCATTTTTAGAGGTTGTTTTGACCGTTTGATGATATCGTCGCTGATCAGACGATATTGCCCCAAATCTGATGATTTCATCTTGGCTAGGACGTCCAGACGATCTTGTCCCAAAACTGATTTTGCATAATTAGCTTATGTTCCAACGGGCCTCTAATCCGAGCAAAAGCATGTCTACACCATTAGAGACCCTCCCCCATTGGAGATCTCCCAAATAGGGATGATCTCCAACCTCCTAACCTCCCTGCTAAACCTATTTAATCCTAAGCCCCTCCCTTAGAACCCCTCTGGCTGATAATTCTTGTAACCTGACTTCATACACGTTAAAACATCTCAAATTCTATTTTGCATTAGTTCTATATCAATTTTGTTGTAGGTACCTTACTATTTTTCAGTCAGAGCAAGCTTACATCGTCGTCGAGGAACCTGTTCAGATCGGAGGTGAACTTGTCGAATTAGAGACGATTTCGTACCAATGCGAGACGATTTTGACTGCAGTCAATATTGAGGCAATCAGTGCCTGAAGTTTGCATTTCTCTATCTTTTCTCTATTATTTTATTCTATAATTAGCTTATTTTATTCAGTATTTTATACTATTTTGCATTTTGGAGTTCACCCATCTAGATCAAATGCATGATTAAATCATAATTATTATTTAATTAGCATAATTCATTCTTGTTTCTATGTTTAAGTTTTAGTTTGATAGTGCTACTGTCATTTTATACTATTTCCCTCTATTATCATTGTTGTATCTTCTGTATTTTGCACCTATTTCTTTGTTTGCAGGTCTCTGATGAATTCGTCTGACGAATTCGTCAGATCTCAAACGATCTTGTCTGATCTCAGACAATCCTGTCAAATCAAAGGTGATCCTAACTGCTTCAACATCAGAATCTTCATCAGACATCTAGATCAGGTATTCTTCTTTTAATCTTCTGTAATTTCTCTGTTTTTCAGTTCTATTCTGCTTTTTTGTATTCATTTAATTTGCATCTACATATAGAACAACTTAGATGCATTTTGGCCAAACCTAGGATATGAATGCTTAAGGTTAAAAATAAACACATAAAACACATTCCCAACCTAGGCGTGGAAACTGCCATTAAATGTTTCCTGGTGAACCCACCATCCGTCGAAAAATCATCAAAATACACCTCCCTTGAGAGGTGGGACCTTCGCAAGTCCTCTCAGTCCGAGGTACCACGACATCCTTTTCACATCCCCCTTTCGGGAACGGATCCTATAGCCTGAAGGTAAGGGTGTGAAAAATTTGGAGCGATACAATATGTATTGAAGAATATTGTAATGTATGGCAATAAATCAATGAATAAAGTTTTTTATTTTTCCACAATAATTTATGCCTTCTTTCTATGAATATTTTTTCCATAAAAAAATATCTATAAACGAACATTTGGTATTAGAGCAAGGTTTGTCTATGAGGAGATAGGTTTGTTATTTTGAGTAGATATTCTTTGATATAAATCTAGGTGCATCTATTTTATGGGATATCATGCTATCTTGAAGATGAGGGCTAGAATTGTGAAGAGAGAAAAATCTAGTAGAAACAATAGTTTAAGATGGCTACAAGTAGTAATATTTGAAATCTTACTTAGTCTCAAATTCCATTATTTAAGATGATAATTATGCTTTTTGGAGTATTTATGCAAAAACAACTATAATACATCCAATATTAATAATTTAGTGTCAGACCTAATTTTTGATGCTATGATATTCAAGTAATCATAGATTGGATTAGGGAAATATTAGAGCAATGAGTAGAATCAATAATATATCCAAATTATAGTTTGTTTCAAGGAGGATCTAAAATATTATAGTAGAGAAACTTAAATTAATTGAGGTCCTATATTTGAGTCCTAAATGATCTATACTTCTAGCATGGTATGAGAACCAAATAAAAACATAAAAGCAGTAACAAAATCCCTAAAAAATAAAGTGTAGTAGCAACAACAATATTCCCAAAGAATAAATGAGGAGTGATGAGAACTAGTGGATGAAGGTTATGTGTGGTAGAACCAAGGTTCCACACATGAGGGAATAAATATAAATATTTGATGCAAAATAATAGAATTGACCTCATAACCAGTGATCTACTATATTGCACTTGGTAGCTACAATTATTGATTATTCATGTTGTTCAATAGGATGAGAAGGTTGCCATAAGGTCACTTAATGGGGAAAATATTGGAGAAAAATAAAAAAACCAAACCTAAAGTTAGAAGGTGGTTGAAAAAATCAAAAAGTGCATATTAAAGTAATTTTTTTTTTTATAAAAATAGAAAGCAATAACTTGTAGAAGTTATTATTATTAGCAATAGTGTATTCCCCACCAATTGCTTTATCCATTCATCCTCCATGGGTGGATCATCCAATAGTTGTATTAAATTGTATGGAGTGGAGCGATATGGATATAAAGCCAATGAGATGTATTGAAGAATAATGTATTGTAAGGCAATGAATAAATTAATACAATATTTTGTTTTATCGCAACAATTTGTGCCTTCTCATTTATATAAATATTTGATCTAAATTTCTTCTTCTTTATAAACCAATAGTTGAAGGGGCTTAGGGTGGAAAAGAGTAATGGTAGGATGGTCTAAATGGTGGTGGAAATTTGTTTGTATTGGATAAACATGCTCCATTACATTACCATCCCTTTACATGTTCTTTTTTAAATAAGAGAAATATTTTATTCCTGTTAGGACACTGGAGTTGGTATGTCTTCAGGATATCATTAAGGAGACAAAAGTTCAAGTTATGGGAGGTGTAGGCCCAAAATGGCCACATACTTAGAGAATGTTTTGTAAATTTTTCTAAGTCCTAAAGGAGGTGCCCTAAACTGCTACAACGGTGCAGTGCATCATGTTCTAAGTCGCGGTCAACTTAGTTAGACTTGCACTTAGCATTTTTAAAATTATGGTTCAAAGCACAAAGGAGACTCAGTATATGGAAATACATTTCTACCCCATATGGTATAGAACAAATTTCTACCCCATAATTAGTGTAGTCAAAAAATTCAAGTTCATCAACTGAATCATGATTTACAAAACATGCTCTACACTGCATAGTTTGACGCATGGTTCTACACTACGATCAATATCGTCAAACTAAATAAATTAACATTCCAAGGTGTAGTGGATTATATGGTTCTATTACACACAGGTCAGTGCATATTTTATATCTAGTGGCTCAACACATGGTTTCATTCCACAATAAACATTGCTCAACCTTGCAAGTTGTAATTTAAATTTGTGGGCTACAATATTTTTCAATCTATGGTTTCACATCACGAAAAAAAACAATAAGAAGGATATCGTAATGATATGAGGAGCGAACCAGGACATTTTTCTACCCTACATGGGTTAGAACACATTATACATAAAGTTTAACAAAGTTTTTTTTGCTCCCACTCATGATCAAAGGAGTCAATTTTTAAGTGAGGTCTTCAAAGAGTAGGTTGGAACACGGTTCTACGACACTGAGGAAAATAAATAGGAAGAGATGACATTGATTCCATATCATTGGTGTTGTAGATCATGGATGTGTACACCAAGCCTATAATGCATTAATATCAACCATTCAAACAGGGATTGATGGATCATGTGTTTTGTGTTCCAAAACATATATAAAGACAAGAATGGAAAAAATGGTTGATCGGTTTTCGAGGGATTTTGAACTAAAATGAATAGGAAGATGAAATGACGAAATCAAGAACCATGATAAATTTTAGTTGTAAATTCACAATGAGATAACATCGGAAAAAATGATGGATGGTTATGATCTTAGTTTGAATCAACCTAGAGCAGAAGGCCATGAAAGCCAAGTGACTTGTAAAAGTTGAGTTGTAGGGGAGAATATATCATGTGGTTACTTATTCCTAAAAAATGAACAAGAGGTTGCCACCCTCAACATATTACTGATCTAGCACTCCAATTCCTTGTAATGTTCCATTTTTTTCAATCATTAAACATGTAAAACTATAAATAGAGGTTGAAACCTCATTTTTTAGGGTCGGATCTAGAGTTTTTCTTGCCCTACCATGTAATATTTTTTATGCAAATCACTAGAATAATGGAGATCTAATTTGTGAATGCATTTCCTCTACTGCTGCTATGGTTAGTCTATTCTAATATTATTGGATTGCTAACCTAGGGTACCTTGAAATATTTCATGTTTGAATATATGTTTAATAGATATTTCTTTTTGTTATTCTAGGTATTGATCTAATTATACTATTTGGATTATTAGTACTCTATATGTTTGAAATAGTTTCTTGAAGCATATCTCTTGTTCTTTAATTAATGAAGATTACTTTTTTTGAGTGATGTTAATCGCAAGTGTAGGTCACTGGAAATAAATCTATAGAAGGTTTTCCTATAGATGGCTATGTTTTTATCTTTATATAGTCACTATTAAATGATTACTTTTTATAACCCTAAAGCCATTTCTATCCCTATGTTGAAAATTTTAATTGAGCTTAAATGAGTTAAAATAAAAATTAGTTAACAAGGTATACAATCGAACTCTAGAGGTTGGGTTAAAGTAATATTTAACTCATCCAATAGTGGGGTTTGTACTGTGACTAGTGGGTGCATGCCTTACCAGATAATTGTGGATAATAGTCACAGTTTCATGATTCCCTTGATGTCAATACATATCTCAATAGTTTTGGCATGCCCAGTGGGACCTTGTTTGCAAGAACACTAGTACACCCATAGGATTTCATTTCTATTATTTCTGAAGGAATCAATATTTAGTGAATTATATTAACCTCATTAAGTAGTGAAATAAAATTCACCTGGCGACTCCCTGAGATCAAGAACCTAAGAGGATTTTCCTAGTAGCTCAAACATTTCATGAATAGTAGGTCCTCTATCAAGAATATCCAAGACCCTATCATATTTTATGATCTTCCTTTGAGAGGATTCAACATTATAAGAAATTTGTCCATAGACTCATAGATGGAGGAGGTCCTAGTAAAATTTGCCCTTGTGGTACCTCCAATACCAATTCCTTCAAGAATGTGAGTAAACATGGCTTCTCAATAGAATGTAAAACCAAATCAACCTCTACAAATATACCCTATTTGGGATACAATTGGTCCTTTAAGACTTACTAAAATGCATGATATTCCCCAAGTTGTATCCAAATATATACCTACATATGATGGATCAGGTAAAAATACTTATGAGTATTTCTAATATATCCTAAATTTAGTAGTCATACACAACATTAGAAATGAAGATGTGTCTGTCAAGATTCTAGCCCTATCCTTTAGAGGGAAGATTCAATATTGGTTTAGAACATTAGAAGATAATAGCATCACTTCATAGGAAGAATTATCTAAACCCTTTGTAGAGGTATTCAATGAATATATAATCCCTTTTCTCTTCTAAACCAATTCGTATCTATGAAAATAATTAGCAAGATCCAGTCTTTTATTTTAATCTAAGATTCAATAGAAACTGGAAAAGGATTCCACCTATAGCTAGACCAATTGCCCCCTTGATTTCATGTACTATATTAGAGCTCTTGGATTAGAACTTGGGTTATAGACTCAATAGTTAGGATTATACACCTTCCATCAAGTATATAACACAATTGTAGATGCAAAACATATCCTTATTAACGTAGGAATGTTACCTCCAAAAATAGTTATGCCCTACTATTCTTATATCCCTCATACCTAAGCTAAGGCAAATACATATTCCTATAGGGGTCCACCTCCTTTGTCATAACCACTCCCTTAAATGGATCCAATTCCAACCCCCAAAGCATCATGTACTTCAGTTTCCTTTCCACCACTCCCATATCAAGTACCTCAAGAATCCACCCTGTTGCTTGATATGTAGAATACATTGAAAACAATTAGTAACAAGGTGAATGCAATGGAAAAGGAGAAATAGAAATATCTCAGTAGAGAAGGTATCCCTACATTGATAGAGATAAAAAATATGATACCAATAATAGTGTAAGGTCCAGGGTTAATGCATATCAATAAGATTAAGAACACCCCCTTAAGACCAGTATTGTGAATGTTTGGTGCCTCATGTGTAACAATTTATATGATTCAAATTCTTGTATCTTGTATCAACACCATGTGCAATAGTCCATGGAGAAATCTAAGAGAAATTAAAAGAGTAGATTCAACATGTTCTTTCAAATAGAGTAGATCATTATCAAACAAGATTTGTGTGAAGAAGAATATATTTCTATCATGACCAGGTTAGGTAAAAAGACCCTACAGGTTTATCCATAGATGATGGATCAATTTCATGTGCCTTATTAGAAAAATAAAAACACACCTTTGTAAATTAATAATAAATTCATAGTTCCTCAAGCAACTAGAAAGAGAGATGCAGGTCCTAAGAACCAAGAAAGGAAGAACAATTTTCCCAAGAGGTATGAGAAGGAAATTGATAAAGAAAGAATAAGATTTAAATATGAAGCACAAGAAAAGTTGATAATCCTTTCCATCACTAAGAGGTAAAGGATTGAAGCTACATAGCAATATAAAATGAAATATGGTGAACCGGAGAAAAGGTATGAGAAGATCCTTTTAGAAAAATTAGAATATAACATTGTAGAGGATATGAAGAATATTCCATCCAAAGAAAGTCTCTATGATACCCTATTTATTCTAGGTCAAATAGACTTTCTCAAGGCTTATTTGAGTAATAATTCTCAAGAAAAGTAGACCACCATGATTCTTAGTATGTCTTATAATAAATAGAATATGACTCCTACTTCTCTAAAGAAAAAAACTTCTCCCTTCTATATTTACTTAAAAATGGAGGGTTAGATAATCCACAACTATATGATTTATTTAGGGGCTTTGACCATAGTCATGCTCAAATTAGTTTGTGATGATATAGGCATGGAGGATACCCTATCCTATCCCAGAGTTCTACAGTTGGATGGTACACCAGTTAAGACCATTAGAGTAGTAAATAATGTACTAATGAGGCTGCACAGGGCTCCAGAAGCGACCATTGTGCAAGAAATTGTGGTGGTAGACCTAGAACCTTATTTTGGGCTATCTTTCCAAAGAGTTTATTTCTAAGTTAGGAGGCTATATGTACTTTGATTAATTTGGTATGATGATTCCTTTCAAAGGAAAGAGGATAAGGATAACAATTGAAAAGCATGTGTCCTATCACATTGAAAATGTAGGAGAGGATATGTGTAATCTATCACCTCTAGAAGAATTTGAACTTGTATAAGGTTTTGAAGAATTAGAGGTGGAGGGTGAATTACCAGTCAGAGAGGATTATAGTCAATTTGGAATAGGTATGGGCACTTATAATATTTTTTTAGAAGCAGAGAAAAAGACCTTTGTCATCTCTAATTAGTCCTTGAGAGAAACATAAATACGGACTATGCATTTTTATGGTGCAAGGTGCAGAAATGGGGCAAGTGCATGTGTAGTTTTGAAGTCTCCCTGAGAAGGTGTAAATTTTTTTGCATATAGACAAACATGGTCTTGTACTAACAATGTTGCAGAGTATGAAGCTTCATGCTTGGGACTAATGCAATTAGAGAGTATGGGAATTAAAATATTTGACATATATGGTGACTCTGGGTTGATAGTAAATCAAGTGAGAGAGAGGTACAATAATAAGCACCATTACCTAACATCATACAAGAATAGGGTATGAGACTTGATGGAGTATTTTTATGCCCTTAATATCCACTTTGTTTCTATAAAAAAAATATGTTGGTTGACTCTCTAGTTGTTAAGGGTTCAAATTTCAATATTTCTTCATTATCATCTATTTACATGATATGAATGTGTTATCACATAAGAAACAAGCTCATCTAGAGCACCTAGAACAAGTGTTTAAAAAGTGTAGAGAATTTGGTATCTCCCTGAACCCAAATAAGTCATTTTTTATAGTTCATGAGGGAAAACTATTAGGATATATTATTTCTAAGGAAGGGATGTTTATTGACCCAAGTAGGGTAAAATCAATTTTAGCCATTCCCTTACCTATGAACAAGAAGGCCTTGCAATATTTATTTGGGAAGATCAATTTTGTGAGAAATTTCATCTCGGATTTTGCTGAAGTGTTTAAGCCTATATTAGATTTGCTAAAAAATAATGTATATTTGAAGTGGACAAAAGTGAAGAAATAATATTATGAAGCAATTAAACAAGCTATTGCAACTACCCTAGCCTTGGTGAATCCTGATTTTAGTAAGGATTTCATTTTGTATGCCTATGAAGTTGAAGATAACTATGTAGCTGTACTAAAATAAAAAATGACGATGGAGAAGAACATCCCATATTTTCTTGGAGCCAAACTCTTCATGAGTACCATATCAAATACAAATTTATTGAAAGGTAAGTGTTTGTGGTTATGAAGTCATTGAAAAAGTTTAGGTAATACTTGGATCAAAGTAAAACCCTTGTTTATGTGGTACACCCAAATTTTAGGAGTTTCATATTACAAGGAGAATTGGGGGAAAAAATAGTTGGTTAGATTACCAAAATATATAAATATGATGTGGAAATCCATCCTACCAAGTTATTCAAAGGTAAAGCATTATACCAAGGCATGACAAAAAATGTAGTTACAGAACAAATGTAGCCTATCAACCATCAATAGTAAATCAGAGTAAATAATTTTCCTCCAAGGATTCAGACTGAGTTGATCAGATGATAATCTATTTCCAAATAGGGATCTATCCTCAAGGTCTTAATCCATCACAAAGGAGGAGGTATAGAATCCAAGCCTTGGAGTATATCTTGTTACTAGAAGGATTGTATAGATAAAATCTTTATGGAGTCATTCTAAGATATTTAAAATATGACTAGAGATAGAAAGTCATTGAAGAATTTCATGAAGGACTATCTGGAGGATATTTTTTAGGGAAGGTCACATATATGAAAATTATGAGTGTAGGCTATTATTGACCTACTATTTTTTCTAATACCTTTAAGGTAACAAGGGCATACGATAAATTATAGAGATATGTGGGAAGGAATATAAATGCTACATTTCCTCTTCAACCTATTCAAGTGGAAAAGCCTTTATAATAGTGGGGACTATATTTCATTGGAGCGATAAACCCTAATTCCTTAGTAGGATATAAATACATCTTGACTACTATAGATTACAGTACCAGATGGGTTGAAGACATTCCTATCAAGAAATTAGATCAGGAAGTGGTAATTGAATTCATGGAAGGCTTTATCATAAGGTTTAGCATTATTGAAGCCATAGTAAGTGACAATGGTCCAACATTTATAGGGGCTAAATACATTGATTTTACAAGAAAATATGGCATATGTTTAAAGAAATATTCTAATTACTACCCTCAATGGAATGGATTAGTTGAGTCAACAATTTTCGTTTTGTATAGTATTCTAAATAGAATAGTAGAGGATAAAAAAAGGAGTCAACATCTCATTTTAGAGCAAGATATATGGGTAAACATGATCACTATTAATAAATCTATAAAAAAAACCCTTATGCATTGGTGTATGGAAAATAAGTCCTGCCTAATCATATGGAGATACCAAATTTAAGGTTGGCAAACCAAGAGGAAGAACCAAGTCAGAATCCAATAGAAACTAGGTTGATGCATCTCCTACAGTTAGAAGAAAAAAAGACTCAAGCATATGAGTATTTCTAGAAACACTTAGTTGACACTAGAGGATGGTTTGACAAGAAATCCAAATTTAGAAAATTCAAAGTGAGTGACTCAATCCTAAAGTGGAATGTATAGAGATACAAACCAGGAAACCACCAAAATTTTAAATCTTTATGGGATGGTCCTTTCAAAGTGGTAGAGGTCAAGGACAACAATTCTTTCAACCTTTAAGATCTATAAGGAAACACTCAACCAATTATGGTTAATGGATACCATTTAAAGCTTTACTTTGAGTAATTTTTTTTTTTTAATGTAACATATGTATATATTTGTACCATACTTTATTTATTTTAAGTTTTTTATACAGAGAAAAATTAAAAAATAATGTAGCAGCACACAATATGTCCTTAACTGAGAGTCAAGATAATCAAATCTAAAACATGCTCTACCTCATTTTGTGTTCCACATCTCACCCAAATAAAATAAGAAAAATATGTGCCACGGGATGTAACATGTGCTACACTATGACCAGTCAATGAACTAAGTGGTAAACTCCATCACTGGTTTAGCCATATTTTGAATCGTAAAGCATACAATGGGTAGTGGCTCATCTACGACATTAATGGTAGAAAATATGCATGCAAATATTTAAAGCTCAAAATTCAAATACTACTCATTTTGTAAACAATGTTTATTTACTATAGAGTGCTAATAAAGTAGCAAGACAAAGCTACCAAGTTATAAAAAGAGCAAATCCTTGGCAAATTTTCTTGTAGATGGCACCAAATGTAGTAGAGCAAACTATCCAAAAAGAAAGCGATGAATTAGAGCATTATGTGGATAAAGTAGAGGCAATAGTAGATATGAAAATGATATAGAAAATAAGGACCAAGATTAGGAGATAAATTGACTACAATTACTTTGAATGATTTCCAATTTTGTTCCAAGGTATTATCACTATAAATTCCTTGTCATTTTATATCTACAATTCAGTCCACCATTGCCCTAAATTGATATCTACGATATCAAAATGTTATGATCTCGAAACAAAAGTAGTAAATATATGAAGAACACAAGCTTATACTGAGAAGGGGGGTGAACAGTATAAGACCACTTTTTACTTTTTCTTTTGATTCAACTTGCAGTTCAATATTATGCAGTGTAAAGAAAACAGTATCAATAGCAGTAAGCAAAGCAATGCACAAAAACACCATTCACAAAAGAGACACAACAATTTACGTGGTTCACCCAATGCGGGCTACTCCATGGATAAAATTTTTACTAAATTTTATCACCTCAAATTCTGGGAAACCTTTCCCGATTACAAAGTTTATGGGCACCAACCCAAAGGAGATACCTTCCCCTAGCTCTGCTCTAACTGGTGATCATCTAGAGAACCTCTACCTCTTATGCCCTTAGCAAGTGGAACTCTATCCATAGAAGACACCTGTCTTCCCTGCTTTGGCTGGAGACCTTTGTACTCAACTCTTTCACCTGCAAAGATGGTCCTCTTATCTACACCAAACACAGTCCTTCGGTCTGGCACTAATGTCCTCGAAATTTCACCTTTGTGCAATCACAACACTCGATCAAACATTCACTTATGCACCTCTGTGCAAACACATCAACACTGTCTTCGCACATTGCTCCTCGACGATCGAACTTCTCCCTGCACTCTGCTTTTGCGAAAGTCGCACTTCAAACACACACATCGATCGATACAAAATATTTCCAAACATCTCTCCTTTTATAGCAATACTTTTAAGATCAAAACATTGATCTTAGTCGACTGTTATGCAAATGCAAACCCTAACTTCATCGGTTGCATGCCCTAATTCACATTGGCCTAGATTTAACTTTTTCGGCTCAAAGTTAACTCTGTCGGCTTCAACCACCTCTGCAACTCTCCTGTAGCTTCTGTCGTGAAACTACAACATGTTGCGATATCGTGACACCTTTGCCTACTAAACATATTATTTTGCCTACTGTCGTAAAATCATGACACTTTTTGCCTTTGTTTGCCTTGACTACATCCTTGTCGCAAAATCATGACACTTCTGACTTTTGCTGACGTCATCTTCACTCCTGTAATGAAATCGTGACACTATAGCCTTCATTACCTTCTTTTCTACTTTTGTCACAAAATCACGACACATCTGCTTCTACTGACGTCATCTTCAACTTTGTCGTGAAATCGTGACACTTCTCACTTCTTCAACCTTTTCTCGGCTTACACCAGCAAAAATGGAACATGTCGCGAAATCGCAATGCTTTCGCCTTCGAGCTCTTCTTTCCTGAATTTGTCACAAAATCATGACGCTTCTTCTGTTGAAGACATGTTTCCTATTTTTGTCACGAAATCGTGACACTTTCTCCAACTGAATGCTGCCTTCTCAACCTGTCACGAAATCATGACATTTTTTGCATCCATAAGCTGTTCCTTCATCCTGTCATGAAATCATGACGCTTTCAACTTTCGTACACTTTCTCTACTGCCTGTCGCAAAATCATGACACTTTTTGCATTCGAAAGCTTTCTTTGCAACTTGTCGCGAAAACGCGACGCTTCACATTTCAAACACTTTCCTTAGTTGCATGTCACAAAATCATGACAGTTGTCACTTCGAGATTTTTAGCATGTCACAAAATCATGACAGTCCTCACCTCGACCTCTGTAGCATGTCGCAAAAACATGACATTCCTTACTTGGAACTTTGCATCATGTCGCAAAATCATGACAGTTCCTGAATAACTTTCTCTCTCATCGATCTTGTCATGAAATCATGATAGCTCACACTGTGGACTCTCTTTTCTACATTATGTCACGAAATTGTGACACCTTTTCATTCGTACAACTTTTCTAGTAATGTGTCGTGAAATCGTGACACTTTTCTTTCTCTGCCTTCCTACACTTTTTGAGTCGCAAAAATGCGACATGTCGCAAAATCATGACACTTCCCATCTTGCTCTCCTTCTCTGCCAACATGTCGTGAAATCATGATAGTTTTGCTAGAAATTTCTCTCTCCTCAAACATGTTGCAAAATCATGATAGTTTTGCCAACACTTTCTCTCTCTTCAAACATGTCATGAAATCGTGACAATTTTTCCAGCCGATTGCATACTTTTTCTAACTTGTCTTTTTATTGAACTTTTGCAACTAGGCCACTAAGGACTTCTTGGAAACTCACTATCCATGTTGTAACCTTCATCAAAAAACATTCTTTGACATCAAATCAAATTGCTTCAAGAACTTCTTGACATCAATGACAACATCAACACTTGAGCAAAGGCAATGTACCCAAGGTACCCAAAATTGCCAACAATCTCCCCCTTTGTCATTGATGGCAAAACCTTTACTGAAACACATCTTAGGAGCCAAAAATGAAACCAACTATGCCAACAACCAAGAATCTCCTTGTTGAAGTTTTTCTCCCCCTGACTTGAATCTCTCCTCTTCATATTGAAGCTCTCCCCCTTACTCATATCTCTCCTCCTTACTCAAATATCTCCCCCTTTGTCATCAATGGCAAAGGGTCACCTTTAGGGCTTGGGACTAAGAATGAGCCTCTTAGCTTAGTCCCTCCCCCACCTCCTGATGAGGTGATTAAAATAGGGGTGGGAGTAAAACTCCCACTAGGCACTGATCATCATCAGTGTCTACAATTTCCTTGCTTGGTCTTTTCTTAATTTTTTTGTCAATATTTATGTTCTTGTCACTGCTCTTGTTCTTGTTCTCATCCCTGTTCTTGTCCACGCCTTGATCCACGGACCTGTTCATATCACTTTTCCTATTCCTGTACCTTGGTAGTTCAGTTTTGCACTATCTAATTGTGTGACCTGCATTGTTGCATTTATAACAAGTAACAAACTTATTTCTTTTAGGCATACTGGTTCTTTGAATCTGCCTGTTCTAACCAAATCTATTCCTATAATTTGTCTTGTAGTAAACTACCTTGTGCCCAAACTGTTGACAAGAGTAACAATACCCTTGAAAGAAACTAAAACTTCTAAAATTGTTGTTTACCCTCTTCATTTGATCTATGCACTGTGAAGCCATGTGACCAAACCTTTGACATGCAAAACATCTGCCATGAAATATTCTTTTGTTTGACCTCTTGGGTCCCGAATACTTCTTCTTTGCATTCAAAATTTTGTTTTCTATTTCTGCGCATTTATCACTCATGGATTCTTTCTCTGAACCACTCTCTTCATTAGAACTCTCTTCTTTTAGAAATCTTTTACTAGATTCCCCAACATGTTCCTTGTGTGGTTTAAAAAAACCAAGACCTATTTTATCTGTTGTATTTCTTTGACCTTTGATAAGATATTTAACCTTTTTGGAGCTTTCTTGAAAGCTGTACAACTTATCCTTGTACTCTTTATTTTCCTCTTTCAAGGAAGCCATTTTTTGTTCTAATTCACTATACTCAAGCACCTTAGATTCTAACTTAATCTTGAGTTCTTGTGTCTTAGCCATAGAGACGTCAAGACTTTCTATAAGTTCATCTCTCTCCATACAACATTCATCTAACTTATCCTTGAGTCTAGCATTCTTCTTTCTTTCCTTTTTCAAAACACTAAGAGCATTAGTAAGTTCACTTTCAAGATCCTCTATTTTATTGCATTTTGAATCACCAAGGCCTTTTTCAGATTTCTTATCACTAGAGTTGCTACCCTTTTCAAAAACCATACATGCATCTTCCTTATCATTTTCTGAAGCATCCTCATACATACTAGCAACCAATTCATTATTTGTGCAATCATCCTCAAGGTGCCCAAAATTTCCACATCTAAAACATTTCATGATAATGAATTTATGTTTCGGATCTTCCTCCTTTTCTGAAATGAACATCTCATTTTCATCATCACTAGAAGAACTTTCACTATCACTGCTAGAACACTTACTTGCTTTGTCTAGGTAGAAACTCTTCTTGTTCTTGTGTGAATACCTATTTCCTTGATTGTTGTGCTCATCTTTGTTCTTTCTATAATACCTGTGCTTTTTAGAATCCTTGCTCTTAACATCCTGTATATCTTCATCACTTTCATTCTTAGAAATAGTATAGTCAGTAGCATAATGACCAAACTTTCCACAGTTAAAACATCTTATATTTTTCATGCTTTTGTGCTTTCTAGAGAACTTGCTTTTTTTGCTGTAATATGCCTCTTCATCACTAGACGACTCATCACTCTCTTGAATCTGTTTGCCCTTTAATTTCTTGGTATCTTTGAAAGCTGCCTCTTTCTTGACATCAACTTTCACTTGAGTTCTCAGCTCAAATGCTGCAAGTATACTATGGAGCTCATCCTTTTTCAATTTATCTAAATATTTAGCTTCCTCAATAGCAAAAATATTTTCACTAAATCTATTAGGAAGAGATCTTAAAATCTTATCACACACATCATTTTTAGCAAGCTCAAGACCTAGGTCTTTCATGGATTTAACTACCTCATCCATACGAAGCATGTAGTCACTAATTTTTTCATCATAATTCATTTTGAGTTGTTCAAACATACCTTTGAAGTGTCTCAACTTAGCTTTTTTGACATTAGCATCACCTATGTGAACAACCTACAACTGTTTCCACATTTCACTAGCTGTTTGCAGTGAATTACCTTGGTAAGATCAGCCTTCTGTAAGCCTTTCAGGATTGCATTCATTGCTTTTGAATTGTGTGATGTAGGAGCCTGTATTATTTAGTATAAGGACCATTTTTAGGAATAGTGTACCCATATTCAATCACTTCCCATACTTCATTACCAAGAGCCATTAGATAAACCTTCATTCTGGCACTCCATAGACCAAAATTTGATCCATCAAGGATGGGTGTTGCATTACCACTTGAATAATCCATGTGTTTTTTACTAGATTTTGCTTCAAGCTGTTAAACCTTTTCGAAGGAACCCCCTCTGATACCAATTGAAGAACATAAGCTTATACTGAGAGGGGGGGTGAACAGTATAAGACCGCTTTTTACTTTTTCTTTTGATTCAACTTGTAGTTCAATATTATGCAGTGTAAAGAAAATAGTATCAATAGCAGTAAGCAAAGCAATGCACAAAAACACCATTCACAAAAGAGACATAACAATTTACGTGGTTCACCCAATGCGGGCTACTCCACGGATAAAATTTTTACTAAATTTTATCACCTCAAATTTTGGGAAACCTTTCTTGATTACAAAGTTTATGGGCACCAACCCAAAGGAGATACCTTCCCCTAGTTCTACTCTAACTGGTGATCCTCTAGAGAACCTCTGCCTCCTATGCCCTTAGAAAGTGGAACTCTATCCATAGAAGACACCTGTCTTCCCTGCTCTGGCTGGAGACCTTTGTCCTCAACTCTTTCACCTGCAAAGCTGGTCCTCTTATCTACACCAAACACAGTCCTTCGATCTGGCACTAATGTCCTCAAAATTGCACCTCTGCGCAATCATAGCACTCGATCAAACATCCACTTATGCACCTCTACGCAAACACAACACTATATTTGCACACTCTGATCCTCAACGATCGAAATTCTCCCCACACTTTGCTTCTATGAAAGTTGCACTTCGAACACACACATCGATCGATACAAAATCTTTCCAAACAGCCCTCCTTTTATAGCAATACTTTTAAGATCAAACTTTGATCTTAATCGGCTGTTATGCAAATGCAAACCCTAACTCCGTCAGCTGCATGCCCTAATTTACGTCAACCCAGATTTAACTTTGTCAGCTCAAAGTTAACTCTGTCGGCTTCAACCACCTCTGCAACTCTCCTGTAGCTTCTGTCATGAAACTACAACATGTCATGATATCGTGACACCTTTGCCTGCCGAACACCTTATTTTTCCTGCTATCACAAAATCGTGACACTTCTGACTTCTTCTGATGTCATCTTCACTTCTGTCATGAAATCGCTACACTATAGCCTTCATTGCATTCTTTTCTACTTTTGTCATGAAATCACAACACATCTGCTTCTGTTGACGTCATATTCAACTCTGTCATGAAATCATGACACTTCTCACTTCTTCAACATTTTCTTGGCTTGCACCAGTGAAAATGGAACATGTCACGAAATCACGATGCTTTCACCTTCAAACTCTTCTTTCCTAAATTCATCGCAAAATCATGACGCTTCTTCTGTTGAAGACATGCTTCCTATTTTTGTCATGAAATCGTGACACTTTCTCCAACTGAATGCTGCCTTCTCAACCTGTCACGAAATCATGACATTTTTTGCATCCATAAGCTGTTCCTTCATCCTATCATGAAATCGCGATGCCTTTAGCTTCTGTACAATTTCTCTACTGCCTGTCGTAAAATCATGACACTTTTTGCATCCAAAAGCTTTCTTTGCAACTTGTCACGAAAACGTGACACTTCACATTTCAAGCACTTTCCTTAGCTGCATGTCACGAAATTGTGATAGTTGTCACTTCAAGATTTTCAGCATGTCATGAAATCATGATAGTCCTCACCTTGACCTCTGTAGCATGTCGCAAAAATGTGATAGTCCTTACTTGGAACTTTGCATCATGTCACAAAATTGTGACAGTTCCTGAATAACTTTCTCTCTTCAATCTTGTCGTGAAATCATGACAACTCACACTGTGGACTCTCTTTTCTACATTATGTTGTGAAATCAGGACACCTTTTTGTCCATACAACTTTCCTGGCAATGTGTCACGAAATCGTGACACTTTTCTTTCTCTGCCTTCCTGCACTTTTCGAGTCGCGAAAATGCGACATGTCACAAAATCGTGACACTTTCCATATTGCTCTCCTTCTCTGCCAACATGTCACAAAATCACAATAGTTTTGCCAGCACTTTCTCTCTCCTCAACATGTTGTGAAATCATGACAGTTTTTCCAGCACTTTCTCTCTCCTCAAACATGTCACGAAATCACAACAGTTTTTCCAGCCGACTGCATACTTTTTCTAACTTGTATTTTTCTTGAACTTTTGCAACTGGGCCACTAAGGACTTCTTGGAAACTCACTGTCCATGCTGTAACCTTCATCAAAACACATTCTTTGACATCAAATCAAATTGCTTCAAGAACTTCTTGACATCAATGACAACATCAACACTTGAGCAAAGGCAATGTACCCAAGGTACCCAAAATTTCCAACAATATAGCTAAGAGCAAAACCCTCTTTGGTATAACTACTAAATCTTATTAAGATATTTTTTCCATGGGCATAGACCCTCATATGAGCCCTAAACCCTTTGACCCATCATCCCAAGCCAAATATTATTCATTGCAGGGGTATGCTCATGATAGTGAAAATTTTAGGAAATGGGTTTATAGTCAGTTTAAAACAATAATTTCTATGAGTAATGTTCCCAAAATTCTAATTGCCATTGAGCATTTTACCTACCTAGAGCTCTTCATCATGTTAGCCTACCTAGAGGGTCTATATTATGATCGATATGTAAGGGATTGGTAGATAGCCACTATTTATTGCATATCCAATGATAAAATATATAAATCTTCAGTAGAAGATGAAAATATCAAACCAATTTATTTTGATTGGCTGACTTATCTCTCCAAAAGGATGTATGAATACCTGGTCAGCATGAAAAGAGATTCAAAGGCCCCTTATTTTTGGCATTGTTCAAATTTGCTATGGATGTTCCTCAGCGTTGTAAGGTAAATGATACCTTGGATTCCAATGATAGATAAAAATGATAATGGGGACCCTATATCAGTTTACCAATGGACCAGCCATTTGATAAACATGGAGTCTTATTACAGATTCAAAATGGAATTTTTGGGGCTAGGCCTAAAGAATATGTATGGCCAATGCCCTAAAATTCCACCTTTGGCTAAAGAATTTTTGCATGTAGAGAAAGTTGAGGAATGGGATTGGCATATCCTTATTGAAGGAATAGTCATCAAAATCTATGAATTTATCAAAAAAATATTTTTGTTACCTCTCTTTGTCACTAGTAGACTGTTAGCTTTGGAATACTTGAGGTAGGCATATTTCATCAATGTCAAATTTAGAACCGATAAGGGAAGGAAGAGAATATTGGTTTATTATTGCAATGTGTATGATATAACCATAACAAAAAAGGGTCAACATGAATAAATTAATCAATATTTGGAGAGACTTGGTCTTATGTATATTCCATAAATATGGAGATATAACCCTGATGAAAAGTATCTAGAAAGAAACATTGCATTGAATGGAGAAAGAGCCCTCAAATTTAAAAAAACTTTGAGGCCCCACTTTGAGAAGGGTAGAAACAACAATAAAAATGCTCCATTGAAATGAAATGTTAACAAGATAGAAAAAATTCCCCCTTGGAGATATTTTTATGAAAAAATAGTTGATTATGATCCTAAAAGCAACATGAAATAATACAAAATCAAAGATATAGAATAAAAGCATAAATGGGACAATGGTAAAATTATGAAATGGTTGCAGATGAGAGTAGAGACAAGTACTACAAGGACCAGATTAGGTTGTCAATCAGATATAAATTTTTCTAAGTGGTATGACAAACATATTAAGACATGCAAAGCCAAGAATGGTAGGAGTTTTGTTTTGAGTTACAAGAAAGAAAGAGTAAAAGGGCAAAATAAATATCAAGTATCATCAGATTCCCCTTCCCCACATTCATAGCAAGAGGAAAAAGATGCTCCATCAACAATTGAAGAAACTCAAACCATGTTTGAGCCTTCATAAGAGAAATTGCAAAAGTACTCTATGGGTGCTAAGATAATGAAAAATATGTATTATTTTGGTGGTAATTTCGGTAAGGATGAAAGAGGAAATGTAGAAATTATCCAAGCAGGTAAAAGACCAAAAATTTTAGCCTTAGGTGGAGAATGTTATTTATAGGAGCCAGTGGAAAAAGAAGCAAAGGATATATTCATGTTTACTCCTATGAAATTCACCACTACAACCCTAATAAATCCATCCCCTATTTCAGAAATTGCACTACAAGAAACACAACATGAAGGTGGCACTAAGAAAGATAAGCCTATAGTACCTATTGTGTTCAAGATAAAGGCAAAGGATTCAATAGTGGAGGTTAAAATGGGGTTAGTAAGAAGTAGAAAATGGATCAAAAATAAGTATCTAAACAAAATCCTATGCTAGTTATAGAATAGCAGGTTCAACAAACACAACACCAAGATGTGGATAACATTTTCCAATAAACTACTTCGATAGGTGAAGGTATATTTTCTATCCCTTCTTCTTCTTCTCCTTCTCCTTCCCCAAAAGGATATCCCTCCCATTCTCAAGAACAAATAGAAAAAAAGGCATAAACCCACCTCATAGCTCACCACATTCTTCACCTATCATTATAAAGTCTTAAACTAATCCATCACCTCCACATTCACTAGATATTCCAGTAACTTCATCACCTACTCACCTGCCTTCATCCCCAAGATCATCTTATATGGTAACTACAAAGGGACAATCACTTCCATCTTCCCTGCCTCATTACATGATTGTAACATCCATTAGCTTTTCAACACTGACTACAATCCTTGAAATAAGCATAGATTACACAATCCTTACAACCACCCCTCTTTCATTTGTTCCAGGCCCATTTTTACCTTCACTCGTAACTACCTCCACTCCTGCAAATCATCCTACAATAGCCTCTTTGTAAAAGGTAAGGAATGTTTCACAATTTTTTTAAAAATTTTTTTACTAAGAAATTATCTTAGCCTTTGAAATAGATTTCTATAAGGATAAAAACCATGATCATTGATCCAGTGGCTAGAAAAATAACATCTATCTCCATCACTCCCCTCATCCACAAACTAGAGGAGAATATGACTATGGAGGATTATCAACTGGAAGAGTATACTAAAGACATCAATAAATTGCCTTTGGAAGATGAATTAGTTATAGCTAAGGCCCACCTTGAAACCAGTTATGCCAAGACTAACACTTGCAAGGAGTAATATGATAAACTTGAGAAAAAAGTTGAGAATTTGGAGAAAATAATCAGCAACTAGAAGGTGGAGAAAGTTGTGATAAAAAAAGTTAAGAGCTAGTAAAATAAATATTAATATGCCATCAATTTCAAATATTAATTTGAAGAGTTGAAGAAGAAGAATAAGGCCTAGACCATGGAAATACAAGACTTGAAGCATCAACTTTATATTAAAAATGCTAGAGCTGTAGGCTTTTACAAAGAAATATTCAAGCAGGTTAGGAAGCAAATATGGTCTAAGATCCTAGAGAAATGTCCAAAAATATTTCTTGTAATTGATTACATGGATGTGGCTAGTCATTTATTGCAAGCAACCAAGGAAGACTTGAATAAGTTCAATGAAGAGCTACAACCCATGGTGATATAAGCAGAGCAAATGTATAAGTTGTGTGAGAATAGATTTAGTGAAGCTACAAAATCCACCCAAATAGGGTATGGAATTCTGCAAGATTGGCGGCCAATATTGTGATAAATAAAAAAAAGCTGCTCCAGAAAGGGTGGTTGCTATATGATCGAATTGAAGGTAAACTACAAGATATTGTAGATGTAAATCAAGAAATGATGCAGTATGGTTTTGGAGGACTCTAGGGTGAAAATAAAATTTTATTGATAGAATAAGACCTCCAAACTAGTGTAGCCTCAATTATACAAGATGAGTTTTAAATAGATACTTAGGAGGAGCCGATCAATGAATATTAGGTTTTTCAAGTGATCAAATAACTAACTAGGCTTAAGGACTTGATGGAAGTATTGGTGAAAAAGGGTAATTATATGTCCTATGAAGAGACTACCAAACATAAGTAGATTAAGGAAATGACTAATCCCACTAAGTCAGCATGGACCTAAATATTAGAGACACAAAAAAATATGATCCAACTATTTGGAGTAGAACCAAAAGCTAAATAAGAAGAGGGAAAAGAGGATCTAGAGGATGACAATGAAGGTGAAGAATAGGAAAAAAAATGAATAATAAATACACCAATAAGAAGGGTACCAAAAATAGAATAATGTAGAATATATAGAGAGGGTGTAGGATGAATATCTTGAGAAGCAAGATCAGCAAAAGAAGGTGTAGGAATGAAGAATTTTTACCCCAAAATATGCTCAAGTAGTTTTGTATATATCATAATTCATTAGAAGGGCATATGTGCATGTTTTGTAGGTTGTTTGGATCCTAACAGTGTGAGAATATGAGCCTAAAGCATGAAATTTAGGATAAAAACATGAAAAATTCATGATGTTGAGCCACAAAGAAGATTCATAAGTAGACTGAATGTATAAAAGAGATAAATCTTGTTATAACTAGAGAAAAATTGAATTTATGGAAGGAGTTACAAAGTTTTTTACTTCTTGCATGATTTCCATATGAACTGTTACTCTATGAGTATATTCACAAATGTCCTAGAGAGTGATTGTCACGTGTAAGTTATTCTATTAAATATGGCTCATCGATGACTGGAGTCTATCCATTTCCCTTCATCTCTTCACCCATTTCACTACATATATTTTATCCATTACATCACTTTCAATCATGTCTTCTTTCAAAATCATTTTCCATTCATTCATCTCACTCCACTACCATTTTACCATATCATTTTGACTCCTAATATCTAATGGATAAGGTTATGAGTTCTCAAAATTTGTGAGAAAAACCCCCTAGGAGGCACTAGAATGTAGGCCCAAAATGACCACATACTTAGAAAATATTTTGCAAATTTTTCTAAGTCCTAAGGGAAGTTGTCTAAACTATGGTAGTAGTGCAGCACATCATGTTCTATACCACGATCAACTTGGTTAGACACGCACTTAGCATTTTCAAAATTATGGCTCAGAAAACAAAGGAGACTTAGTAGTTGGTAACAATTTTCTATACCACATGGCATAGAATAAGGTTCTATGCCATGGTCGGTGCAGTAAAAAATTGTAGGTTGGTCAACTGAATCATAGTTCATAGCACATGCTCTACACTGCATGGTTTGATGCATAGTTCTATGCTACAGTCAATATGTTCAAACCCAACAAATTAGCATTCTAAGGTGCGATGGATGACATGGTTATATCCCTTGCAATATAGTGCATGTTTTATATCCAGTGGCTTTGTGCATGGTTCCTTCCCATGGTTAGCATTGGTCAACCTTGAAACTTATAATTTCAAATCATGGGCTATGATATATTTCAAGATATGGTTCTATTTTGTGACCTGAAACAAAAACAAGGAGTGGGATAGGATGTCATTCTATCAGTGCAGGTCATAACATATTTTGCATTAAGTGCAACAAAACTTCCTTTGCTCTCACTCATGGTCAAATGAGTCAACATTGTCAAGTGAGGTCTTCAAAGAGTATGTTGGAACACAATTCTACGTTGCTAAGGAAACTAAAGAGGAAGATATGAGATTGGTTCTATACCGTTGGTGTTGTATATTGTGCATGTGTGTACAAATATTATAATGCAATAATATCAAACATTCTAATAGGGATCGATGAGTCATGTGTTTTGTGTTCTAGAACACGTATACAGGTAATAATTAACAAAATGGTTGATCATTGTCCAAGGGCTTCTAAACTGAAATGAGTAGGAAGACAAAATGGTAAAATCAAGAACCACAAGCAAGTTTAGTTGTAAATCCATGGTGAGATAACACCAACAAGAATGATGTACAATTATGATCCCAGTTTGACTCAGCCTAGGGTAGAAGTCCATGAAAGTCAAGCAACTTGTAGAAGATAAGTTGTAGGAGAGAAAAATATTGTATGGTTTATTCTTCCTCCAAAATGAAAAAGAGGCTACCACCAAAACATATTGTTGATCTAGCACTCCAATTACTTTTAATATTCCATTTCATTCAATATTTAAACATGTAAAACTATAAATAGAGGTTGAACCCTCATTTTTCAGGTTTGACTCTAGAGTTTTTGCTTACCTTACTATGTAATATTTTTTCTACAAATCAATAGAAGAAACATTACTTGGATGTTTACCTCAAGTTGGTGTATTTTGTGTTTTAATGGAGATTTGATATGTGAATGCATTTATGTTACTAATGCTATGGTCAGTCTATCCTATTAATATTGGATTGCTAACTTAGGGCACCTTGAAATATTTCATGTATGAACATATGCTTAATAGATATTTCTTTCTATTAGTATAGGTATTGATCTAATTATGCTATATGTATTATCAATACTATGGAAGTTTGAAATAGTTTCTTGAAGCATGTATCTTGTTCTTTAATTAATGAAGATTACTTGTTTTGGGTGTTGTTAATTTCAAGTATGGATCACTGAAAATCAATTTATAGAAGGTTTTCCTATAGATGTTTATGTTGTTAGATTTTTCTAGTCACTATTATATCATTAATGTTTCTAGCCCTAAAACCATTTATATACCTATATTTAAACTTTTAATTGAGCTTAAATGAGTCAACACACAAATTAGTTGACAAGGTACACCAGCCTACTATGGACATTGGGTTAAAGTTGTCTTTAACTCATCCAATGTTGGGGTTTGGAATATGACTAGAAGGTGCAGACCTTACCAGATCATTGCAGATAACATTCATAGTTTCAATATTCCCTTTATGTCAATTTAGATCCCAACAGGAGGGTGGCTCCATTTTACCTCTACTCACACTTCACATTGTGCTTGAAAAATCAACATTTTCTTAGTGCCATATAAATCTATGAAAATTTTATTTTTTTGTCATTATTAGTTCACTAGTTAGATTTGGTAGCCTTGATTTAAAAAAATACTTTACTATTTTTATTTACAAAACTTTTTAGTTTAAAAATTTAATGTTTATAATTTTTAGTTTAATATAGTAGTTTTTTTTCAAAATAAGAAAAAATTAAATAAAGAGGTTTGAAAAACAAATAGTAAACTATTTTTTCAATTGGTTATATGGTATTGAAATGGTCCCTACCCATATTACATCATCACCACATAGTGGTATTACAACAAATCTTATTTATTATCCATGTATTGTTTGGCAATATTTGAACCTTTATCTCCTCATTAAACATCGAGGAATTTAACCGATTGAGCTAATACCACTTGATTCAATGAGTTTACGCATGTTTTTATGAGGGGTCATGGTACCCTCATACTGAGTGGGGTTTTAACCGTGGAGTAGTAAACTATTATATTAAACTAAAAATTATAAAAATTATTATTTTCAAACTAAAAATTTAAATAAAATTAACTATATTAAAGCTTGGTACATGGTGTTCAAAACCATATATCTCTAGAATAGTTGATTGTAGATTCTAAAAAATTATCATATCACTCATGTATATCAATGAATAGGTTATATAATAGAATGTTACATAATTATATTCAAAGTTTCAAGAATTCGAGGGAACATGAACATACATTTGAGAGGAGAAACAATGTTGTAGAAAATAAAATATCGAGAAGTACTAAACTAGGACCCTACTAAAATTCCACAAAGAATCATTTATCCATGTATATCATAAGCTTCAATTTACAAAACTTTTCTAGGATAAAACATGTTCAATCATCCTCCTTGTTGAAGTAGACGTCAAACCTTTCTTGCAATTTTGTCATGTGGCTTGGAGGTCTTTTTAGTATAGTAAAGTATTCCCAATTTGTTTTTTCATAACTAGGGATGAAAAAAAATTCCTCAAGCTCTTTATTTTGCTTTGGATACCATAGAATCTAACCTCTCCCCTATGTTGTGTTAATATCAAAAAATATAAACTAGGGAAGCTAGGGAAGGAAATGGGTTTTATACAAGAGTCTATACAAGACAACCAAGTTTTGTTAACAAACTTTAAAAATTGTATCCATTTTTTTTCAACAATATTGCTCCTCCATTAGCCAAGCATTACTAGAATAACCCATTAGAAAATTACTTAACCGAATGTAGTGAATGTTAAAAAAGAAAAATATGATAAACATGGTGAATATTTCTCTTGAGCTAAGGACTCTATTATGGTATAGTGAGATTTTGACAATCCAAACTCCAAATAGGAATTTTTTGTGAAACCTTAGAAAGCTATTAGAAACAAACTATTCTCCAAACTACAATTTTTCTTATTGTTTTTTAACTTTCCCTAGAAGAATGTATATCAAATTTTTGAGGTCAAATGACATAGAATCATGCATTATCTTATATTATATAAAGTTTTTAAAATTACTCAAGATAAAATGTAATCAACACACTACACAAAAAAGAAAAGACTAATCACAATTAATCAAAACAAAATATCAAAGGTACCCTTAGATAATAAATAGAGTAAACCTTTCTAACCAAGGATGATATGGTTGACCCCAAGGGATATAAATACCAATATTTCAAGTGAACTTTGGTTAATATTGAAGAACAAACCTTAATGTTTATTATTATATTATTACAACAAGCATACATATATAAGGTGTACAATACCCACTAGGCCTATACAAATGAATATAGTACAAAAGATAATTGTGGCCTCAACTAAAGCTTAAAACCATATATTTCAATGCTAATAACTCTATTTCCATTATGGATTGAAGCATGCTAAAATTTATACAAATTAACCAATGTTATATGGTTAACTCATGTGAAAGTTCTCTTCAAATATTGAACCTTCATATGTCATCATTCTATGAATAAATATGACTAGATTGACAAAAATATATTATATATGTTAATAATTTTGTGTGGAGGGTTTGCTCCTAAAAATGTTAAATAAATATTTTAGGCCTTGTAGAATATCAAAACTTATGATTAAAAATTTTATCTTTATAATTGAATTCTAACCATAGCATTCAATAGTTTGAAATTTTAAATTTGAGTGGATGTAGGTGTGTATATATACATTTTTGTGTGTGTGTGTGCAAGTGTGTGTGTGTGTACAAAATAGAGAGAGAGAGGGAGAGAGAGAGATAGATAGATAGATAGATAGATAGATAGAGAGAGAGAGAGAGAGAGAGAGAGAGAGAGAGAGAGAGAGAGAGAGAGAGAGATGTTTAAAGGATCTAAGTATAAAATTAATTGAAATTAGCTTAATTAGTTAAATACCTCAAATTTCAAGGAGGAGACCCATTTCAATCCCTATAATTGATTCAAAAAATAAAAAGGATCTTGTAGACACCAAAATATAACCACTTGTCATTCATTCGTATCCTCCAATCATAGTCATCCATTATATGTGTGTGTGTGTTTATTTAATATATACATAAATATTAATATTTTATATTTATATTTATATATTTAATAAATATATGTATTTATGTAAATAAATCCTAGTCATCCACCATAACTTAATCTCATCCATTCATCCATCTTAATCCATGTCACATGCTCAAGTTTAATAGCTACTCTTCCTCATGTTTTAATCTTGACGACTCATTGGTGTCATCAAAACCCTAACATGATCAAGGGTAGATTATAAAAGATTATTCATTTTGATGAATCAAAGTCCAAATTTTTTAGGTTACAAACACTCAAGCACTCTATTCATCCCTAAAATACAAACCACTTCACTATCAATTTCCTTCCTCGTCGTCACCACCGCACCATCCATTTCTATCATCGCAAAATCCTTGTGAACCAAATATGGTTTTGTCTCTTCCCCATACACCCCCAAATACCTCCTAGAGTTTGCAGAACACTTCTGATAATTTCTATAATATTGATGGGTATTTATAGCCGTCCTCAAATGCCTCTAAACATTTCTTGTAGCCTATTTGCAGTCCGTAAGCCCTCAAATGTATTTGAGCGTTTGCGTGACTCTCAAACACAAAAGTAGGAGCATCAATCAATATTGATAGGGTAATATATATTACATTTATTTATGTTTCTATATTTCTGTTTACAGTTTAACATTGTAGCATATAGGGTTTATAGGTTTTATCATTTAGAGGGCCTCACACAATGGTTTCCTCGTAGGTACTATTAAATATTTTATGTTTTTTCTATTTGTAGATGTGGGAAACATATTTCTAGAATATGTTGTAGCTAAGGTGGTCCCATAGGGATACACGGGCCCACCCACACACTTGGATGGAGCAAAGACGATGCAGAATATGCCATATATTCACTTATGAGTAATTTTTTTTTAACCCTAGATTTGTAATCATTGTATCATTAAAAAATCATATTGTAATAGTGGAGATCAAGGCCCATCCATAATAATATTAATATTATTGTCTTCATTTGTGCAAAAAGTTCTTTGTGTTGATTCTGATATCTATTGCTTTGGTGTTGTCATTTTTTGATTTACAAAATGGTGATTAGGGTGGTACCCCCAAAGGTTTCCTCATTTTGATTTATATTATCACTAATTTGCATTTTTGTTTCTAGTTTTATCATGTAAAAATTGTAAAAACTAGGGTTTCTAGGAGTCACAAAGTTTGAACAGTGGTTGGAAAAACATCCTATAGCATTCATGAAACACCCTGTGGAGTCTAGGATATGCCTCACAACATCCATAAGACTTTGGGTGGCATTTAGAAGAGTAAGGAATAATTACGTAGGCTTCCTAGTAAGCTTGGTTCAAACCCTAACTCCATTTTGTTTTAGCTTTTTAATAGTAAAATCAATAGAAAAATATTCATTTTCTATTTTAAAAAGCAATTACACTTTTTTTATTCTAGGCATTTACATATTTCATATAGTTTGCATATATATAGTAGAGTTGCAGTCATGCATTCACTGTAGTTGCATCATAACATTTAATTTAGATTTCTATTGCTTTATGGTGTTTCATTCACTATTTTTGTACATTGTTTGCAATTGAAATGACAAAAGCATAAATAGCTACATATTAGGGTTAAAATATTCCATTTTAATTTTCTAATTTGGAACAAGGTCATAATACTTGAGTATAATCCCACTATTGAAATACTTGATGATTCAAGGTAGAAGAACTGGGTAAAACCTCCATTATTGGAATCACTTGATGATTCAAGGTGGATCTTAAGCGCCCTAAGTTATTTTGAAGAAATTGGTGTTAATGTCCTTTGATTCTAGCTTAGACAAGTGAAATAGGGTGTTTTTAGCATTTAATGAACACTATAGATAACATAAATCTTAAAATGAATCACACATTTTGCATGCCATGCATTTAACAACAGTGATTTGTATTTCATCACCAACCATTGTTTGAGATTTGTAATGGTGGGCTTCATCTCCATCCATAATATCACCTCATAGAAACCATAGTAACCCATGAGTAATATTTCTAGATTTTATCACCAAATATTTTCATTTTCCATCCATCCTTGGAATCCACCTTGCATAATAGTTTAGGTTAGCACATCAACAACTCACAAACTCCACATAAAAAAAAGAATCTCTTACAAAACATAGGATTGAGTTGCTTGTTTGATTCTATGTGATTTCCATTGTAGATTTTCTACACCTTTCATACATTCACCATCCCCAACTGACTCATTATCTTATGGTTTCAACTCGAATCTAGGAAAATATTTTGAGTCAAGCCTCTGTTAGACAAACTACTTCATCTATGGAGTGTTCCACATATTTCCCCACAACTTCTATAGTTAATCATGTAAGTGTGATACAAATAAGTTGTTATGGTTTGTCTACAGGATCCTCACACACTTTGTATACCTAAAATACTAATGTGTTGCATAGAGATATTAACACCCCCATTTCATAAATTGATCCATCATCTCCTACCAACCTTACAATTATATACATATATGTGGGTAAAGTTGGAGATTATTTTAGATCCATAAAATCTATTCTAGAACAAATACACAACCCACCCAAGCATATTCTATATTCTCAGTAGGGACCTACCTTCTTAAATCCCCATAGCTTCAACCAAGTGTACACCAATACCATTTTTGAAGCATCATCCACACCCTCCATACCATATTCCTATGCCACCACCTATGCTAATCCACTCTATGAAGCACATGTTAATGCTACCTCATAGATTCCTATCAAAATTCCATCCACTATCTCCAATTCAGTTGTGATCCCTTTCGTAACCTATCCTTCACCAACATCATCCAATGTGGCCTATATTCACACCTCACCTCCACCCGCATCCACTAAACCTACCCCATATGCTTAAAAAAATACCATACAATAAGCATGGCAACACCTTAAATAATTTCTCATGGGTCAGCAAGATGCTAATTCTTGCCCCTAATATAAAATACAAGTGGAAGCCTTTAGACCCCATTCCTTTCCAACCATAACCCATATTCTTCATCTTAAATACATCTTGGGTATCTAGTACCCAAACCTCATTCTCACTCCATCAACCACATCATCCACCACACCATCCATATCTTCATCCAAAGCCCCTATTCTTGAGGATCTTCCCATCACTACCCCACATCAAGATTCCACCTTCATACCTCCATATTCATCATCATGGACTACATGTATATGTAGTAAAACCTAATCCACATTGTCCACATCATCAATATCAAAATCCCCCATTATTATTCCTTCTACATCATCACCCATTCGTCAAGAACCTCAGCCAAATCCACCTTCATCCACATCAGCTGATGTCTCACAAGTTGAATTAATAGATTATGAGATGTCATTCCAACCCACACCTCTCCTATTATCAAAGCCACAATCTAATCATGAGTTATCCACATCCACATCCACATCATCCCAAGTTGTGGTCCACCTCACTAGTCCTAGCATTGGTGAATACATGGTCCAAGACATTACTGTCACACCGCTTAGCATCCAAACCTCTAAGGATTATGGTCACCCATGTAATCCAACCCTATCCATAGAAGTAGTGTAAAACATGGGTTCAATACCTAATAGCATCAATTTTGTGTATGGGATATTGATTCATCATCCAATCCATCTTCCCTAGATGAATCAAAATAACCAAATCTTGCCAATTATACAACATATTTTGGGTTTTCCATCTGAATACTTCCATTGGGTAAATTGGTAAGGATATGGCCTAGGATGACATGAACAAGGAATGCATGAGCTCATTGATACTCCATATCAAGAAGTGCATGACCATTCAGGTTTATGCTATCACTATCATTCTTCCACTTCTTCTTTTGAATAGGCTTTTCAAAATCTCCATTTGAATTTAGAAGAATAAACCCATCACATTGATGACTTTGAGGAGGAAATATATGAAGAATATTATTTCATGTCGATAGCTTTTGATAACCCTAATGATAAATTGACACCCATAATTCCATACACCGAATATGAGGTGTATTACCTCAAAATGTTCCCCATCCATCAACCCATATTTCATTTGCTTCTCCTAGGGAGTGACCTGAACCAACTAGTGAACCACCTCCACTTCATTAATCATCATTACATTGCTTGTACATGGATTTTTGCCTATTGTATTTATTTGTGTTGCTCATTGTTGTTTAGATTCTTAGATTTCTTGCATCATTTCCAACAAATAGGATCTATCCATCCATCACATTGCCAACCACCAGTTTTCTCCTTTAAGTTAACATGAATCCTCTTGACTTATTCACTCCACTTTGTAATCCATACGATTTGGTAAAGCAAATTCCAATTTACAGGAGACTTATTGATATGGACTAAATTTTTTTACCTCCACACTTTTCTAAATTCATCCCTTTTAAGGAATTTTTAAGGGCTTCAACAAACTACATTCCTCCATCGCCTTTACCTTCGCCTTCACCTTCACCTGTAGATCCTAAGGTTTTCCAAGTAGACATAGAAGAAGATGAGTCAAAAGAGTTTGAAAATTCCATATATGGTATTTATCTGATACCAATGCCCCAATAGATTTAGAAAGGTTCTCATATGTCCATTGAAGATACCATCGATGTGAACCTTAGTTTAGATGTAGATAATCCTAAAATCATCAAACTTGGAAAATTTTTATCCTTAGATGAACAAGAGCAATTAATTGCTCTCCTCAAGAAGAAGAAGGGCATTTTTGCATGGTCCTACAAAGACATGTCTAGTCTTGACCCTAACTTGGTTGTCTACAATCTCACCTTGCACTTTGATGCCAAGCTAGTCAAACAAAAATTGAGAAATATGCATCCTACCATTTTCCTCATGGTCAAAGAGCTTCAAAAGCTATTATATGTGGATTTCATTATCTCCATTGACTATCCTGAGTGGATTTCCAACATGGTGCTCATTCGCAATTCTAATGGGGTGATACACATTTGCACTAAATTTTGTGATCTTAACAAAGCATGTCCTAAGTATTACTTTCCTCTACCAAATATTGATACTCTTGTTGACACCTGTGCTGGACATGAAATGCTTTCTCTAGTGGATAGTTTTTCAAGATACAACCAGATTCGAATCAATCTTGATGACCAACATAAAACAACATTCACTACACCTTGGGGGATTATTTGTTAGAAGGTGATGTCCTTTGGCCTCAAAAATGTAGGTGCCACTTATAAACATACCATGACATACATCTTCCATGATTACATGCATAAGATCATCGAATATTATTTGGATGATCTCTTGGAAAAATTCAAAACTTGACAAGAGCAAGTTGGTGTCTTGGAAAACATCTTTGATCAACTTCTAGAACATAATGTAAGGTTGAATCCCAAAAAGTGTGTCTTTGGTGTTACCTTAGGAAAACTAATGGGATTCATTGTATCCAAAATAGGCATTGAAGTGGACCCAAATAAATTCAAGGCCATCATGGAGATGCCTCCCTCAAAAAACTTGAAGGAATTGCATAGTTTACAAGGAAATATCCAATCGATCATTTTTTTCATTGTACAACTTTCTAATAAATACAAGCTATTCAATCACCTGCTACAAAAAGGGGTGACATTTTCATGGATAGATGAGTGTGAAAAAGCTTTTATGACATCAATAAATACCTAAATTTTCCACCAGTATTAACTCCTTCTTGTCTAGGGGTCTCTTCCATATTTATGTTTCAGCAATGGACTTTGCATTAGGGACAATGCTTGCACAAAATAATGAAAACAATCAAGAGCAAGTTGTCTATTACATTAGTTTAACATTGGTAAGCTATGAAATCAGATATGCTTACGTGAAAAATTTATGCTTAGCAGTGGTTTTTACCACTAAGAAAATCACACATTAGATGCTTAGTCACACCACATATATCTTATCTCACAAAATTCCTCTGTGTTACATGATTTATTGCACTTACAATAATACCCACACCACAAAATGGATAATGCTTCTCATTAAATTTGATATTGAGTTCATCAACCAAAAATCCATTAAAGGTCAGATCATAGTCGATCATCTTGTGAAAGCTCCATTTCCTAGTGATAAACCCTTGATTATTGAGGTCTCAAATGATTTGGTATTAATTTTTACTAAAAAAGAATAATATGTCATTCCTAGGGAAGATTTCAATATGACACTATTATTTGACGATTCTAAGTGTAAAAAAGGTCAAGGTGTTGGAGTCATGTTTCATATACTACAGGGGGTATCTATTCCCTTATATTTCAAACTTGACTTCCAATGCACAAACAACAATGTAGAGTACAAAGCCTTAATATTAGGTCTTCAAGCAGCCATGGCTATGGGTATAAAGAGTATTGGGATATTTGGTGACTCCTAACTTGTTGTTTGTCAAATAAAAAAAGAATACCAATGCAAGGAACCAACAATAAAGATTTACCATGAAGTAGTAGTGATATTACTCACTAAATTTGACTAGTATGAAATTGATAGTTTACCACATTTGACTAATATATTTGCATATGCGATGGCCTCTTTAGGATCATTGATTCCAAAGAACTTAATAGGATAAGTACAACCACTCATTGTCACAATGATCTCTAAATCTACAATAGTCTATGCAAAATCTAAGGATGAGAAGGGCATTTTATTTATCCATTTGGGTCCATATGAGCCTTGGTACAACCAAATAATAGCCTTCCTCAAGTTTAGAAAACTCTCATCAGACATGACACAGACTATTAAATGCACTTTCAAGAAAAATGTAGCTTGTTTTACTCTCCTAGGGAACGTGTTGTACAAATATGATTATTATGGAGTCCTCCATTGTATCGAGTTTGCATAGGCACAAATATCCATAGCTAAAGCTCATGATGGTACTTGTGCTCATAATTATAGTGGAATGGCCATTGCAAAGAGTATTCTATGCATGGGTTACTATTGATCCACCATGGAACATGATTGTTGCACTTACGTCAATCATTATTAGAAATGACAATAGCATGCTAATTTAACTCATATGCCATCACAAGCATTACAACCTATTTAAATCCTTTTGCCCTTTTCATAATGGGGTCTTGATTTGATAGGAAAAATTTCACCTCATTCCTCGAGACAATAAACATTCATCATCACAACCACTGAATACTTCACAAAGTGGGTTGAGGCCATTCCTATAACCAATATGAGAGGACCCTGAATTATGGAGTTTATACTTCATCATATCATCTGTCATTTTGGTATCCCATTGAAAATCATCTCTTACAATAATATGTCTTTCAAAAACAAGGATATTTGAGCACTTTGCAAGAAATATAATATCCAACATAGTTTCTCAATTCCTTACTACCCATAGGCAAATGGATAAGTTGAGGCTACCAACAAGACCTTAATTACTATTCTCAAGAAACTAGTCAAAGAAAATCATCGATATGGGCATCCTCAAATCCCCTTGGCATTATGGGCTTATCGAACAATAATTCACACACCTATTGGGGCAACATCCTTTTTATTAGGTCTATGGAGCCAAATCAATTATGCCTCTTGAGCTTGAGATCCCCTCATTGAAAATTTTATCGTAGGAATGCATAGATAATGATAATGCTAGAAAAACATGTTTTGACCAACTCACACTTCTTTATGAAAGATAGGTCAATGCTTTAGAGGATTTACAATTTTATCAAGACCTAAAGCATGCTTACAACACCAAATTTCATCTGCATGATTTCCAAGTAGGAGATCTTGTTCTTAAGGAGAATAAAAAAAATACCAATGCATTGTCGCATCTTCATGATAAATTCATGGCTAATTGGTTAGGTTCATACATTGTCAATCAAAAAGTGGGTAAAGGAACTTATAGTCTTACCAGTATAGAGGGAGTCAAAGAGCTCAAACCATTTCACATCATCCACTTGAAGAACACAAGCTTATACTGAGAGGGGGTGTGAACAGTATAAGACCACTTTTTCTTTTGCTTCAAAATAGCTTTCAAATTAGTATTATGCAGGGTATAGATAGCAGTATTAAAAGCAGTAATAAAAGCAATGCACAAAACACTATCCACAGAAGAGACACAGTAATTTACGTGGTTCACCCAACGCGGGCTACTCCACGGATAAAATTTTTACTAAATTTTATCAACTCAGAATCTGGGAAAACCTTTCCCGATTACAATGTTTATGGGTGCCAACCCAAAGGAGATACCTTCCCCTAGCTCTACTCTAACTGGTGATCCTCTAGAAGACCTCTGCCTTCGCTGCCCTTAGCAAGTGGAACTCTATCCACAGAAGACACCTGTCTTCCCTGCTCTGGCTGGAGACCTCTGTCCTCAACTCTTTCACCTCCAAAGATAGTCCTCTTATCTACACCAAACACAGTCCTTCGGTCTGGCACAAGTCTGTCCTCTTCCTTTTTATTTGGTCTACACCAAACATAGTCCTTCGGTCTGGCACAAGTCTGTCCTCTTCCTCTTTTTGTTCTGTTATAGCCGCACTTGGTTGAAGCCAACTTTTGCACTGAACGGGCAAACACAGCAGCACTCGATCGAACATCAACTTATGCACCTCTATGCAGTCACAATAGTATAGTCTTCGCACACTCTGCTTCTCGACGATTGAATTTCTCCCCTACACTCTATATATGAATATCACACTTCAAATGCACACTTCGATCGATTCGACACGATTGCTCTTTGCGCATCGTGGAATTAAAATAGCCCTCCTTTTATAGTATAAATTTCAAGATCAAAACACTCAATCTTGGTCAGCTGTAACCCTACACTTCATTAGCTGCACAACCATAAACATCGTCAGCCCAGATTTAACTTTGTCGGCTCAAAGTTAACTCTGTCAACTTCAACCACCTCTGCAACTCTCCTGTAGCTTCAGCCACGAAACTACAACATGTCACGATATCATGACATTTTTGCAGCCGTACACATTCGTTTGGCTATTGTCGCGATATCATGACACTTTTGCTTTTGTCTGCCTTGACAACGTCCTTGTCATGAAATCGTGACACTTCTAACTTTTGCTGACGTCATCTTCACTCCTTTCATGAAATCATGACACTTTAGTCTTCATTGCCTTCTCTGCTTTTGTCATGAAATCATGACACATCTACTTCTGCTGATGTCATCTTCAACTCTGTCACAAAATCGTGACCCTTTTGACTTCATGGCCTTCTTCTCTGCTTGCACTAGCAAAAATAGAACATGTCACGAAATCGTGACACTTTCGCTGCCTTGAGCTTCTCTCTGCCTTACACCCACGAAATTGGAACATGTCACGAAATCACGATGCTTTCGCCTTTGAGCTCTTCTGTATCGCTCCAAATTGTTTGCATCCCTACCTTTAGGCTATTGTATCCATGCCCAGAAGGAGGATGGGAAAAGGATGGTGCGGTACCTCGGACGAGAGGACTTCACAAAGGTCCCGCCTCTCAAGGGAGGTGTATTTTGGTGATTTTTCGATGGATGGTGGGTTCACTAGGAAACATTTGGCGACAGTTTCCACACCTAGGTTTTGGGAATGAGTTTTAGATGAGTTCGTTTTATTTTTAAGAATTCATCCTAGGTTTGGCCGAATGATTCTAACTTAAACTACATGAAAATGCAATTTAAATGAATACAACAAACAGAAAAGAAAGCAGAAACAGAGAATTTGCAGGAGGCCAATGAAGATTACCTGATCCGGAAGTCTGATGAAGTTTCTGATTACTTGTAGCAATCTAGATCGTTTTCAATTCAATAGAATCACCTTCAATTTGATAAAATTGTCTAAATTGACAGGATCGTCTGTAATCTGATGAATTCATCAGACGAATTCATCAGAGACCTGCAAAACAGCAAACAGATGCGAAATACAAGAAATTCTATTTTGTAAACAAGGGCAAACTATATGAAAAAGTAATATGAGTATTGAACAATATACAAGAACAAAAGTAAATGCAAATCACTGTGTTTAGATAGCAAAATATGATCTTAATATGCAAACTAGACAAAATGGGTGAACTCCAGATGCAATATAGTATAAAAACTGAATAAACAATCTAATTTATAGCATGAAATGACAGAGAAAGGAGAAAGAAGAGCAAACTCCAGGCACTGATTGCCTCGATGTGTGCTGCAGTAAAAATCGTCTCGCATCAGAACGAGATCGTCCTAAATTTGACGAGATCGCCTCCGATATTGACAGGTTCGTCGGCTGCGATAGGTGCTGGCTTCGGCTGAAAACCAGTGGTGTACCTGCAATAAAATTAATATAGGACTAGTGCAATAGCAAATTTGAAGTGTTTTAGCGCATAGGGAGTTGATTTACATAAAAATTCAGCCAGGGGTTGGGGAAGGAAAAGTTTTAGAGTTAAATAGGCATAGGATAGTTGTTGGGAGGTTGGAGATCATCCCAATTTGGGAGATCTCCAACAGGGGAAGGGTCCCAATGGCGCAGAAACGCTTTTGCCCGGATTGGAGACCCGTTGGAACGGATTCTAACTATGCAAATTTAGTTTTGTGACAAAATCGTTTGGACGTTCTAGTCCAGACGAAATCGTCAAATCTGGGGTGATATCGTCTGATCGGAGACGATATCGTCAAACGGTCAAAACAACTGCTAAAAATGGCACGAAAAAAGAGGAAACGGGTTTCTCGACGGTTAACGGGCGGTTTGGGAGGTTAAATTTGAATTTAAATTTATTTACTAAGGTGAATGTAATTATTCCAATTTTATTGCGCCAATTTTAGGGTGCTACATTTTGCCCCCTCTTTAGCGAATTTTTCGAAGAAAATGGGTTAAAGATGAGTTCTTCTCGATCTATGAGAAAGCAAAAAATTATTCCCATTTTTAGGTGACGATTCTTGGTCGAATCGTACGACAGCTTACTATGTTGCCCCCTCCGTGTTTTTACCCAAATCGAACGTTTGAGGTAAAAACGCGAAAAAGCAAAAATTATTTGTGAATTATTTTGAATAAAATTAAGAAAAATAGGGTAAAACCCTAATTCATTGTTACTGTTCATTTTACTATTTTTAGAGCTCCGGAGCAAAAATGGTAGAGACAGCGCACGTATCTGCAGAGGTCCGCCGCGGTCTACGGGTAGGGGTTTAAACTTAGTTTAGATTGATTTAATTTGAATTTACATGCTTTGTAAATGAATTTTAGGATGAATTTTGAGCATCACGGCCGTTTTTGGCCATCGACGTCGTCCGGACGAAATCGTCCCTAGTTCGACGAAATCGTCTCAAGTTCGTCAATTTCGCCCAAGGGCGAAATCGGCGAAAAAGGGACGATTTCGTCAAATTAGAGACGATTTCGACACGCGAAATCGAAGACGATTTTGCTCAAATTTCGGACAATATCGGCCAATAGTGGGCGATATCATCAATTGCAAAAAATTGATCTTTAAGTTGCATTATTGATTGCTAAAATTGTTATTAATTATTGTTTGTTGTTTTGATTGTTTATGCTTGCAGAGAGGATTATTAAAGAGCAGAGAGTGAAAATACGGTGGACTGAGAGACGACTTGGCCGCTCTCACCTAGGCAGAGCAGGATCTGCTGGCATAGGCCAGCTTGCAGCATATGGCAGAGATGCCGCAGGTTTCTACTGATATGGGGCTACTGACGGCCCTAGCAGGGAGGTGGTACCCTGGCTCTTCATGATTCTGGTTACCGATAGGGGAGATGACTCCCACACTAGAGGATGTATGGAGGATTCTTAGAATCCCCATACAAGGGAGGATGATCACACCTGCGGCCAATCAGGGCCACGCAATGGGACGACTCTGCGGTGACCCGAGCTTCACCCTGGAGAAGGGCGGAGTGAACATCGAGGCACTACGCCAGATGCCTGGGGCATCTACACTGACACAAGTTTTGGCTAGGGTTGTTGGTGGACTTCTGCTGTGCCACCAAAGCGGATGCAGGGTACCATGGATGCTGGCAGATGTGATCTGCGACATGCATGACCATGGCTATAGATTTTCTTGGGGTAGCTTTGTTCTATGTCGGCTGTACAGGATCCTTTATGGGCTCGTGTACAAGGGCGGGCGATGTCTGGTCATGACATCCCTCCTATAGGTTTGGTGCTGGGAGAACATTGCGGTGCGGAGGCTGGTAGGGCTTCCACTGATAGGGGGTTGACGGGGAGAGGCCCTGAGTCTTCTACTGGTGGCTCCAGAGAGGGGCACAGTGACAGATTGACCTTCCGGTGTCCCGGAGACTACTGGATGACTTGGTCCCAGACCAGATCACCTGGAGGCCATGGAGGCAGCATTTAGGGTGGGCAGAGGATGCACAGGAGCTGGCTCGCATCAGGCGAGTCTGTTGGCTATGGATGGAGAGGGGATAGGTGGAGCTCCACTGCTACGACCGAGTTTTGTGACAGTTCGGTCTACAACAGGGGATCCCATCTCTTAGGGATTATGAGTTTTTCCAGACTGTTCAGGATAACACCACAGTTAGTGGGGCTCCAGATATGCAACAATTTTTGAGTCAAGACGTGGACGATGCCCCCATTCAGCCAGTGGATGGGGACGACGTAGGGGTAGTCGATGGCTACGATGCCTGGTACATAGGCATCCGCCCTCCTCGAATGATGAGGGCACAGGGACCGATCCACGCAATTGTGCGTCGGATAGGGAGGTGGCACCAGGCAGTGGTAGAGGCAGCTCGAGGTCACGGCAGAGGAGAGCAGAGGAGGCCACAGGCACAGGAGAGGCCACAACAGAGGGAGAGGGAGAGGAGGGAGGTGAGACCCCCATCTCCACAGAGGCCACCATCGCCTGATAAGGGCAAGGGTGTGGACATTGGCGAGAGTAGCGAGATGGCTACTCTCCGGGCAGAGAGAGATCGTCTACGAGCTCAGGTGCAGACGTTATAGGATGTAGCTGCACAGCACCAGGCTGAGGTGTCATAGCTACGAGACGAGAATGCTCGTCTCAGGGCACGAGGCGGAGGGGTGAGCACTCAGGAGCTGATGCGATCGGTTTCTTGAACCACATTCTATCAGGCACTATACTACCAAGTGGTGCCAGAGGGCTAGAGGATACAGGTGCCACCTGCCATAGCAGATCCTATCAGGACAGGGTCGACGAGGAGCTCATCCTGATGGACGACGAGGAATCGCAGTACCACACATACTGCGATGGGACCACCTCGTCCTCCGCAGGGTGGGGGAGGAGATGAGGCCAAGAGCTCTAGAGGATCTCGAGGCTAGAGGGCGGGATATTGCTACTGATATTGTATTATACTTGTATTGATAGAGGATTGAGTATGCCGAGGTACAGATTGTGGCATACCAATCCAGTTTTGATGATGTATATATTCTATTGATATATATAGATGAGATATTTTTTTTGATCATATGACTTGTCTTATGTGATGCTTATGATGCTTTTTATGTTTGATTGATTGATTGAGTTGATTGATGTAATGATTTTATTGATGATTCATGTAATTATGTCATTTTGGAAAATATTATAACTTGGATGTCATGCTTTAAATATTTTAAATGAAATAATCTGATGTAACAAATTGATTGGTTGTAATGAAATGTGATAAAAATAAAAAGAGATTTCTAACAATAATTTCAAAGGACATTGTTGCTATTATAGACCATTTTATGGAGTCGCTGCTCACTTGGTCGTCAAGCTAGTCCCAGGATAGAAATATTGTTAAAAAGAAAAAAGTGCTTAAGAGACTGTCTTAAGACTTTGTTGTGATGATGCAAATGATGATGATGATGGTTTGCTTTCAGATTTCCATGAAAATATTATGCATGAAATATTGTAAAATAATTTTTGCTAGGCATAAATTCCTAAGTGTGATAAAAATTGTTGAATAATTCCTTAAGAATTATACCATCATTGCAAAATGCAAAGGTTGACATAATGATATGAAATAATAAAAATGTGTTTGCTTTTAAAAAGCATAATTTGTAAAAAAATGAAGTCATATGTTTTGTATGATCTTTGATAAATCAGGAAATAAAATTGTTACAATGGTTTGCGCTAGGCATAGAATATGTAGGTATAGACTTATACCATCATCGCGAAGATCAAAGAAAGGATAGTTTTATTGCATGATTAATTTTTGATGAATAGAAAATATGATAATGAGGACTTGCGCTAAGCATAAAATTCCAATTTTGGTTTTGAAACTATACCATCGTTGCGAAAGTCGATAAGATATATATGATATGTTTTGATTGAAATTTTTGATTTTTCCTATTATATAGTTGTCTTAGTGGTAAATAATTGTACTTGGTTTATTCCAAACAAGTTTGCAAAAATAATATTTCAAAGTATTTTGAAGACAAAAAGTTAGATTTATAAGGAATCCCATGTGCATAAGTGAATTCATTGCCAATCTTGATTTATCATAATGATAGACAAAATCTCTCAAATACAAATGTGTGTGCAATTGCATTGTTCATTTACCAGTTTTTGAGCAAGATACTATGATACAAGTGATTTGAAGAAACCAAATAAGTGTTCATTAACCATGATGTAGATGCATATAACCATACTAGGCTACTATGTAGATCGAATTATCAAGAGCTAGCTAATCCATAAGCAGACATAGGTCTCGTACAAAAGAAGGTCGCTAATGTGACAGACATATCGCCACGCTAGGAGTTACCCAAGGCCAAGCAGGTTGGGCACAAACCACCTATTATGGGGCTTACCTCACAGTTTTCGAATAATTGAGAATTCCAGGGATTCAAGCTTATTCACCCTTCTTTTCTTTTCAAAGGGTAGGGAAAGGGATTTTATTGATTTTCTTGTTTTCTTTTGAACTTTTCTTATTTTTCTTTTTGTATTTCTTTTGCTTGATAATTCTTGGAACATTGCTGACATAACATTTTTCTTTTCTCTTTTTCTTGAATTTTTCTTTTCTTTTTCTTTTTCTAGGGATACTTGCAGATTAGCTGTAGAGCAAGGGATTTTTATTCTGGGTAGGGGTGAGTTTGTCCTTTTGCCAATTCTCAAAGATTCTAGACCATGTGCATGATAGGATAGCAGGGGAAACTTTTCACTCAAGAAATCAGTTCTACTATGTAGCAAAACATGGAAATTACAAATATAATCATTTTATTGTGAAAAGATGTGCTTGGTTTAAGTAGATAACAAGATCAATTCTCTATGCTCAAACTTTATTTAATTGAATTTTGTGAACTTTGATATAAGAGAGATTAGTAATCATGCCAGATAAAATCAAGATATTTATTGTTGTGAGTGTGCAAGTGAGGGATTCAAAATAAATGCTAATTTATCCAAAATAAGTTGAAACATATAACTACAATAATTGTAAGAAAAAATAATTTTGAGAAAGTTTTGAGAATGTTGACTCTCTCTTTATTCTGTATATTGTTTTGGTTTCGAAAGAGTCAAGCATATAGCTGTTTTTGGATTTTTATGTTGATTTTTGTTTTGGAGCAAAAGGAACTTTACAAGTGCTTTAAAGAAATGCAATAAATATTTTTGAAGATTTTTGAAGATTTTATGAATGTTTTTGAGGTTTTTGAATAAATTGAAAGAAATACACGATAATGATTTTGAACAAATATATACATGGATGAAATGACCAAATTTATGCATAATAACATTTGAGATGTAAAATATTCATGGGTTCTTTAAGTTCTTTACCATCTAAGGTAGATAATTTATATGATCCTGATTCAAATTTTGCAGTAATGATGTATGGTCCAAGCCAGTTGGGCTCAAACTTACCTTTCAGTTCTTTGGTTGTATTTGTATTCTTTTGATTTTCTTTTAAAACAAGGTCACCAATCTCAAAGGATCGATGACAAACTTTCTTATTATATGCTCTTTTAAGCTTGTTTTGGTATGCACGGAGATGCTCTAAAGCATTGATGTGTTTTTCATCTAGGAGTTCTAGCTGACTGAGTCTGCCAACGCGATATTCATCTCCTACTTCGGTTTCTTGAAGTAGCAGAGCCAAAGAAGGAACTTCTAATTCAAATGGAAAAACTGCTTCGGCACCATATACCAAAACAAATGGTGAAGTGCTCGTGGGGGTTCGAACACTAGTTCGATAAGCCCACAAGGCTGGATATAATTGAATATGCCAGTCACGACCAATTTTATTGACTAGTATTTTGAGAATTTTGATTAGAGTTTTGTTAGAAGCTTCTGCTTGACCATTACCCTGAGGATAATAGGGAGTAGACCAGCGATGTTGAATCTTATATTTTTGACATAATTTTTTAACATCTTTATTTTTGAATGGAGTTCCATTGTCAGAGATGAGATTTGCAAGAATTTCGAACCTACAGATGATTTGATTAAAAATGAATTTAGAGACCTGTGAACCAGTGCAGGAAGCTAAAGGCATAGCTTCAACCCACTTCGTGAAATACTCAGTGGCGGTTATGATGAACTTATGTCCATCAGAAGACACAGGATTAATTTTACCAATAATATCCAAGCCCCATTTAGAAAAGGGCCAAGGAGAAGAAATAGCCTACAGATCTTGTGCAGGTGCATGGACAAGGTCAGCATGTTTTTGACACTGGTTGCAATGGCGCACATATTCATGTGCATCCGTTTCCATGGTAGGCCAAAAGTATCCTATTTGAAGGAGCTTTTTAGCAATGACGCTACCACTAAAGTGTCCTCCACAAGATCCATCGTGGGCTTCACTTAAGGCTGATTTAGACTCTTCTAAATTTAGACATCTTAATAGGATACCTTCAAAAGATCTCCTATATAAAGTATTGCCAATGATTACAAATCGACTTGCTCGTCAACGTAATAACCGACGCTGGTTGCGATTAGAATTAGCAGGGGAAAGTCCCATTTTGGAGGAAATCAAATATGTCTGTATACCAGAGTTCAGGAGTAGTTTCCTTGATTAGAAACACATCCAAAGGCTCTAAGAATGACTTATGTGAAGCGGGTTCCTGGATTCGACGAATGATGATAGTAGCATATTCGTCATCTAACTCCAAGGGTAGGAGAGATGCAGCGGTGGTCATAGCATCAGCTGCACGGTTGCTAGTTCGAGGAATGGCTTCCAAGGTAACTTGATCAAACAAGGCCATTAGTTGTAAAACATAGGCCTTATATGGGCGAAGTTTATCATCTCTCGGTCTGATAAACTTCATTAATTTGGTTTATAACCAACTGGGAATCCCCAAAAACTAAGAGGTTTTTAATTTTAAGCGCTAAAGCAGCTCGTAATCCAAGGATTAGAGCTTCATACTTAGCAGTATTGTTGGTGCAAGCAAAGGTTAGTTTGAAGGACGGAGGAATAAGATGTTTTTGCGGAGATATTAAAATAATACCCGCACTCGCCCCACTCATGCATCGGGCTCCATCAAAGTATAAGGACCATTGTTCAACAAGGTCTGCCTCTAATTGAAGGCATTCATCAGAAACTCGATAATGAGGGGATGAGTAGACTCTAAGGGTGCAAAGCAGCCTAATTGATCTCGCTATGATTTGACCCTTAACAGACTTTTGTCCTATGAAGGTGAGATCAAACTCGCTTAGAGCAAGAACCCACTTGGCTGTGCGACCCGATAAATAAGGTCGACTCATGATATATATTAAAGGATCATATTTGGCAATGACATACATTTTTTGGCTAAGCATGTAATGTCATGATTTTTGCGTAGCAAACACGACTGCTAGACATAACTTCTCTAACGCTGTATAGCGGGTTTCATAACTGATGAAGGTGCGGCTAATGTAATAATTAGCACGTTCTCGTTTTTCATCATCAAGCTGAGCTAACATAGCTCCTAAGGCAAAATCTGAAGCAAAAATATATAGAAGAAATGGGCGATCAGATTTAGGCGGTGAAAGCACCGGAGGGTTAAGGAGATATTGCTTGAGAAGTTCAAAAGCTTCTCTACATTCTGTGTCCCAATTAAAGGGGACGTACTTCTTAAGGATTTTAAGAAAGGGACCAATTTTGTTCGCCAGCTTATCAATGAAGTGACAGATAGCTTGAATTTTACCTTGTAAACTTCGTAATTCAGATATATTAGTGGGTGCGGGCATATCAGTGATAGCTACAATTTTGAGAGGGTCAATTTCGATCCCTCGTAAAGAAACTAAAACTCCCAATAACTTGCTAGATTTAACTCCGAATATACATTTTGCTGGATTTAATCGAATGAGATATTCTCGTAATCGATTAAAAACTTTTCTTAAATCGTCTAAATGATGATCTTCAATAAGAGAGCATGCTATAATATCATCTACATAATCATGTAGGATATCATGCATCATATCATGAAAAATGTAGGTCATAGCCCGTTGATAAGTTGCATTGGTGTTCTTTAAGCCAAATGGCATCACTTTCCAGCAAAAGGTACCCCAGGGGGTAATAAAGGCTATTTTCGCCTGGTCTTCAGGAGCTATCCTGATATGATTATAGCCAGAGAATCCGTCCATTAAGGACATCATCCCACTCCCAGCAGTGAAGTCAATAATTTGATCCATATTTGGAAGAGGAAAGTCATCTTTAGGGCATGCAACATTAATATCTCTGAAATCTATGCAAACCCTAACTTTGGTGGCTTCTTTCTTGGTGACTGGAACTACATTTGAGATCCATTCAACATAATCAATAGCTTGTATGAAGATAACATTCAGGAGTTTTTCTAACTCCCATTTGACTAGCAGAGCCACTTTGGGATGCATTTTTCTAAGTTTTTGTTTAACAGGTTTAGCATCCGGATGGACCACTAGATGGTGCATGACTACAGAAGGGTCTAGACCTGGCATATCTTCATATGTCCAAGCGAAAACATCTTCATACTATTTAAGAAATGCTATGTATTGTTTTTGTTTTTCTTGACTTAGTTCTCGCTCCAATGTTGATTATGTGAGGGTTGTCCTCGGCTCCAATATTAATTTTAATGACATTTTCTACCTCCATGTGTAGATCTCTTTCAAAATTAGGTGGGGCGGGTGAAACGCCCAACTCTTGTAATTCATGTAAAGTTAATTTAGATAATTCGTCTCGAGGGTCAGCGACCTCAAGTTGAGCTATGGTTGGTATAGAACCATCAAAATAAAACCCGTTGTACAACATCTCTTCAACAGAGACATCATGGAAGATATCTCCTTCCAACTCTTCATCGGGGTCAACAATCATTTCAGGGTATGCTATGGATAGCATGTTGCATGAAAATGATAGATTTTTAAGAGGCAAATCAACATGTCTATCCAAATAGTCTTGATAGCATATGAGATGATCATCATCCTCAAAAGGAAAAGGTTGACCCTTACTAGGTAATAGGCCCACACCACATCGGGCAGGCCATGGTTCTACCTCGAAATGTTCTTTCATGCCATTTTGGAAAGGTCCTAAGCCTTTCCCTTTGTATCCCATTTTAAGCATCATGGGTTTAGCTTTAATATAGTCGTTGGTAAAATAGCACCGAGCATATCCATCATGATGGGTTTTGATATTCTGAGGGATTCTTCCCCAGTCATATCCTTTGTAAATGAAGGCGCAACTCCCGACTTGGTAAGTACTTCCCATAGGTTGTGGGAGGCCCAAAGTACGAGGAGATGGCGACAATTGATTTAAAAGGTTTGAATCTTGCATGAAAGCATTCATTTTTTTTGATATTAAGGTTGTAGATAAATCTGGTAAAAGATCATCAGAAAGGGCATAAGATGTAGAAGGCTTATTACCTATGTATTGAGATGTGGAAGGTATGATAGATGTGTCTGAATGTTTTGAATTTATGGGATTAGAACTTGAAGAATTGGTTGTACTTTTAAGAGCTTTTTGAAGTTCTACAGTAATTTGTTTAGAAGGTGGTTGATCTATATGGGAAGATGAAGTTAATGGAGGAGGAATAGATGAAGTGATGGGTTTATATTTCACAGTTTTAGATGAAGAAGAACTAGGATATGTGGATGACAGAGCAGGGCAAAATTGCACTCCAACTGGTTCTGCCAATGCACACATATCAAAAGGTCTAGGGTCACCATGAATAGTGACCAACTAATTTTTAAACTCAAACTTAACACATTGGTGTAAAGTTGATGGGACTGCTCGCATGGCGTTAATCCAAGGGCGACCCAAAAGTATATTGTACGATGCTGGGCAATGTACAATAAACACAGTTGTCTCAAGGGTTCTAGGACCAACTTGCAATGGGAGGGTAATGACTCCACACGTTTCTTGTGTTTCATCATTAAAGGCTTTGATAATCATATCAGTCTTCTTCATTTCATCACTTCTAAAACCAAATAATTTGTAGAAGCCAAAGGTGTAGATGTTTAGAGATGAGCCATTATCAATCAGGACTCGTTTGACAGCTACATCCCCAATTAAAGCTGTAATATACAAGGGATTATCCTTGTGTAAACTGTGTTGTGGGATATCTTTATCTCGAAAGTCAATACAATCAATCTCTCACGTGATGATAGTATTGGCCATAGCTTCAGGTTGGATGTTTTGAGGTACCATCATCTGGCTCAAAGTAAGCATCAATTCATCCCTATGGGTGGGAGAGGATCTTAATAAATCTAAAAGGGAGATTCTAGCGGTGGTATTAGACAACTGTTCATTAATGTTGTAAGGGGGTTTAGGTTGAACAATAGGAGCATTATTTCCTTTATTAGGATTTTTCAAAACAAATGGAGCTGGTCCATCGTTCTGGTTTGGTTCTTGTTGGGGATTTTGAGCTTGTTGTCGGGTGACGACTCCGATGGTACCTACAATGTTATAGGGATGACGTTGAAACGGTCTCGGTTGAGAGTTTATGGCTTGTTCATAAGGAAGGACTTCATTAGAAGAAGGTCGAGTAGTGACTCTTCTGGGGAAATGGTTCTTCTGGAACATTAGCATCTGTGATAGGTTGAATAGGATCTGATTCATTTTTAGAACTATTCGATTGAATGGTGTCTACTTCACTCTCACTATCTGACTCTATATCACTAGAATCAGAAGTTTGAAAATTATATAAGGGCCTGGTTGTAACCAGGGATAAGGTTGTGTCGAATGTGTGAGAGTCCTGAACAGGTAATTGCCCGCTAATGGTTCCTACATATCGGGTAGGAGGGGGAACATTATGATGTTCAATTTGATTAGCTACCTCTTTACCATGTCTTGGTAAAGGGTGTTGAAATATGTCTAAAGTTTGATTGGCATTTTGATTTTTATTTTGGGGAACAGTCTTTTGAGTATTATTAGGAGGGTTTTGTTTAGGTTGGAAGGCTTGCACTTCCATTTCATTATTGTCAATCAAATCTTGTATTTTATGTTTCAATCTCTTACAAGCGTTGGTAGAATGTCCAGGACCTCTATGAAAATCACAAAGTGCAAATCAGCTCTATATCCGGGTATGCTTGGGTCGAGTTCCTGGATAGTCGTGCAGTTGGATTAAACCTATTTCAAGAAGTTGAGGTAAAATAGTTGATAAAGGTTGGTTTAATATAGTGAACTCTCGAGGAGGCTTATCAGGAGGTTTCAAGATGAATTTTTATGTTGTTTTTGTTGCATTGACATTAGCAACATTTCTACTGTCAGTGACTCCATCACCGACAACCTATTTGTTTTTATATTGATTTCTAGATGTTTTCTCATCATCCTTCTTTCTAAGTTGTCCTCTCCTAATGAGGGCATCTTCTACTCTTCGAGCTAAGTCTATAGCTTGATTGAAGGTAGTCAAAGTAGTCGTTGATAGCTCATAAGAAAGTTGTTCTTGTAAATTGTTAATGAAAATGTCTAACATTTCCCTATAGGGTAGCACAAAGTGCAGTTTTCCTGTCAATTGTCTCCATATTGCTAAGAAATCAGCAAAATATTCGTATTTATATTGTTTTAAATTGTATAGGTCTTTAATAGTTACATGCCTCTCGATGTAGGCACTAAATTGATGAACAAATGACTCAACTGTTTCTTCAAAGTTTCTTAAGGAATGAGTGGGCAATTGATAATACCACTCTAACGCCATTCCACCTAAACTTTTGGGGAACATTTTTAGTAATAGCAAGTCGTCATGCGATATGTCGTGACATGCTATCCTAAACATATGAAGATGTTCTATGGGATCTTCGGTTCCTTTATAGATAGGCAGGACGGGCATGGGAAAATGTTTAGGGTATGGTTGAGCTACCACTATGGGATCCAATGGTTGGCTACAAATCTCTCGATAATTATACGAGGGACGGTAGGGATCTATCTGGTCCATACGTGAAGCCAATTGTTTCACCATAGCTTCCAGATTACTAGTTTGCCCCCCATATTGATTCGATGGGGCATTGACATGAGTGTTATGGGCGTAGGATGGAGGAACATGCAGATTAGATGCCATGTTACTATTGTGTAAAACATTGGTAGGAAAAATATTATGGAGGAATTTTGAAGTTGGATTGTGTTGTATTGTAGATTGTTGAAAGTTTGTATTTGGCTTTGTTTTAGATTTTTGTCTATTTAAAGCATTTTGCTCAATAGTTTGGAGGAATGAAGTAGTGAAGGGAATTTTCTTTTGTGCGGAAGTGATTTTAGGTTGAGTAACAGGTTGCTTAGGAGGTTGGGTGACCTGTTGTTTGGTCATGGCTTGGGCTATAGTGACCATATTCGCATTGGATGGTCCAACCTTATCACTTTCTTGATAAATGAAAGACAAGGGATTAGTTTGCATATCAAGCGCCCGTTCTAAGGCTGCTTGAGCATCACTAATTTCCCCTTTATCAATACGGACTGCCACATTAAGGACGTCGATATGTTGATTAAGAAATTTTTGAAAATGTTCTCGCGTTGTCAAAAGTGATGCCTCCATTTGGAGCTATTATAGGGGATGAAGATTCTTTAACACTTCCTTCTTGTTCCTTATCTTCACCTAAGTCTTCATCTCGATTGTCCTAGAGTTTCACCTTCCGGATTTGTATCTCCAAGAAGGACATTTGGGTTTTCAGCTTGTATTTTGTAGCCACTCTTCTCCTTCTCCTAAAATTTCTTTACCATTCCTAAGTTTAGTCATGGTGATAAGTTTTGATTTCAGCAAATATATATATATTATATATATATATATATATATATATATATATATATATATGCAACAAATTAAAAGGTATATATTTATATATACCTAATGCAATATTGTAAATGAAATGTTTAAGTTTTTTACTATGTTTTTTTTTATTTTTGATTTTTATTTTTATTTTTAGTTTTTTAGTTTTTCTTTGAAACAATATAATAAAGACAACAAATGAAACAATAAATGCACACAATAATAATAAGGCTGAAAGTAGATGAACTAATATTCTATGAATAACTTATGAATATCATTAATAGGTTCAAGTTGTTCAGGGGTCATGAAATGTTCTTCTTCAAATTGAAAGTTTTCTTTTAAGAATTTGATGAAAAGGGCTATGGTGATATTGTCTGTTTCAGATGTTGGTTGATAAAAGTAAAGCTCATGGCAATACTCTCGATATAGCACAGCTCGCAAAACTCTATTCCATCTTTCCCTATCTATGAGAACAACTTATTGGTCCTCTACAAGGCCTAGGAATCGGTGTACAATGTCTGCATTCTCGAGGTATTCCTCGAAGCTGAACAACTCTGAAGATACTAAAGCTCTCCTATAGGCTAACCACCTATGGCAAGCTCTCTGAAGTTCATGATAGAACACTAATTGATGAGGATCCAGGATTCTATCCAAGACTAGCCTCTTAATCTGTTTAAGTTGTGTGGACCTAGATGAAATGATACTAAGTCTCCTGATAAGCTCGTCCCACAAGGATTGATTTCTACTTGTTTCAGGGATACTAAGGACATAATTAACTTGTATGGCTGCTAATTGGTTTACTACGTTTATAGTAACTGCTAACCTCTTTTTAGGAGCTACCATCTAAACATGATTTTGAACCTTAAATGTTTTAAAATGCATCTAAGTTTTAGTTGTTCTAATTTTTTTTTTTTTTTGTTTTTGTTTGTTTTTGCTTTTGTTTTCAAAAGGTTATGATGCATTTCACGTCGGGTTCACCAAAATGTATCGCTCCAAATTTTTCGCATCCCTACCTTCAGGCTATTGGATCCGCGCCTAGAAGGAGGATGGGAAAATGATGGTGCGGTACCTCGGACGAGAGGACTTCACGAAGGTCCCGCATCTCAAGGGAGGTGTATTTTGGTGATTTTTAGATGGATGGTGGGTTCACCAGGAAACATTTGGTGGCAGTTTCCACGCCTAGGTTTTGGGAATGAGTTTTAGATGAGTTCATTTTATTTTTAAGCATTCATCCTAGGTTTGGCCGAATGATTCTAACTTAAACTACATGAAAATGCAATTTAAATGAATACAACAAACAAAAAAGAAAGCAAAAATAGAGAATTTGCAGGAGGCCAATGAAGATTACCTGATCCGAAAGTCTGATGAAGTTTTTGATTACTTGTAGCAGTCTGGATCGTCTGCAATTCAATAGAATCGCCTTCAATTTGATAAAATCGTCTAAACTGACAGGATCATCTGCAATCTGACGAATTCGTCGACGAATTCATCAGAGACCTACAAAACAGCAAACAAATGCGAAATACAAGAAATTCTATTTTGTAAACAGGGGCAAACTATATGAAAAAGTAATATGAGTATTGAACAATATACAAGAACAAAAGTAAATGCAAATCACTGTGTTTAGATAGCAAAATATGATCTTAATATGCAAACTAGACAAAATGGGTGAACTCCAGATGCAATATAGTATAAAAACTGAATAAACAATCTAATTTATAGCATGAAATGACAGAGAAAAGAGAAAGAAGAGCAAACTCCAGGCACTGATTGCCTCGATGTGTGCTGCAGTTGAAATCATCTCGCATCAGAACGAGATCGTCCCGAATTTGACGAGATCACCTCCGATCTTGACAGGTTCGTCGACTGTGATAGGTGCTGGCTTCGGTTGAAAACCAGTGGTGTACCTGCAATAAAATTAATATAGGACTAGTGCAAGAGAAAATTTGAAGTGTTTTAGCGCATAGGGAGTTGATTTACATAAAAATTCAACCAGGGGTTGGGGAAGGAAAAGTTTTAGAGTTAAATAGGCATAGGATAGTTGTTGGGAGGTTGGAGATCATCCCAATTTGGGAGATCTCCAACGGGGGAAGGGTCCCAATGGCGCAGACACGCTTCTTCCCGGATTGGAGACCCGTTGGAACGGATTCCAACTATGCAAATTTAGTTTTGTGACAAAATCGTCTAGACGTTCTAGTCCAGATGAAATCATCAAATCTGGGGTGATATCGTCTGATCGGAGACGATATCGTCAAACGGTCAAAACAACTGCTAAAAATGGTGCGGAAAAAGAGGAAACGGGTTTCTCGATGGTTAACGGGCGGTTTGGGAGGTTAAATTTGAATTTAAATTTATTTACTAAGGTGAATGTAATTATTCCAATTTTACTGTGCCAATTTTAGGGTGCTACATCTTCCTTCTTGACTTCATTGCGAAATCACGACGCTTCTTCTGTTGAAGACTTGCTAACTATTTCTGTCGTGAAATCATGACACTTTATCCAACTGAATGCTGCCATCTCAACCTGTCATGAAATTGTGACACTTTCTACATTTGCAAGCTTTCTCTTCAACCTGTCACGAAATCGTGACACTTTTCTGCATCCATACAACTTCTTTGTAGCCTTTCATGAAATTGTGACGCTTCTCATTTCAGACTCTTCCCCTTTGTTGCGTGTCATGAAATCGTGATAGTTCTCTCTTCGAGCTTTTTAGCATGTCACGAAATCATGATAATCCTTACCTTGACCTCTGTAGCATGTCACAAAATCATGACATTTTTCATGTAACTTTCTCTCTCTTCTAACTTGTCATGAAATCATGATAGTTCACACTACGAACTCTCTTTTCTACATTATGTCATGAAATCATGACACCTTTTCATCCATACAAATTTCCTAGCAATGTGTCACAAAATCATGACACTTATCCTTCTCTGCCTTCTTGCACTTTTCGAGTCACAAAAATGCGACATGTCGTGAAATCGTGAAACTTTCCATCTTGCTCTCCTTCTCTGCCAACATGTCACGAAATCATGATAGTTTTGCCAGAACTTTCTCTCTCCTCAAACATGTCACGAAATCATGACAGTTTTTCCAGCACTTTCTCTCTCCTCAAACATGTTGCAAAATCGTGATAGTTTTGCCAGCACTTTCTCTCTCCTCAAAAATGTCACGAAATTGTGATAGTTTTTCCAAAACTTTCTCTCTCCTTAAACATGTCGTGAAATCGCGACAGTTTTTCCAGTCGACTGCATACTTTTTCTTACTTGTCTTTTTCTTGATCTTTTGCAAATGGGCTACTAAGAAATTCCTGGAAACTCACTGATCATGCTTTGAATAACCTTCAAAAAAACAAATTCCTTGACATCAAATCAAATTGCTTCAAGAAATTCTTGACATCAATGACAACATCTACACTTGAGCAAAAGCAATGTACCCAAGGTACCCAAAATTGCCAACAATCTCCCCCTTTGTCATTGATGGCAAACCTTTACTAAAACACATATTAGGAGCCAAAACTAAAACCAACTGTGCAAAAAAATAAGAATATCCTTTTGAAGTTTTTCTTCCCCTGACTTGAAGCTTTCCTCTTCACATTGAAGCTCTCCCCCTTACTCATATCTCTCCCCCTTACTCAAATATCTCCCCCTTTGTCATCAATGGCAAAGGGTCACCTTTGGGGCTCGGGACTAAGAATGAGCTTCTTAGCTTAGTCCCTCCCCCACATCCTCATGAGGAGATTAAAACTAGGGTGGGAGTAAAACTCCCATTAGGCATTGATCATCATCAGTGTCTATAATTTCCTTGCCCGACCTTTTCTTGAACTTTTTGCCCACATTCCTGTTTTTGTCATTGTTCTTGTTCTTGTTCTCATCCCTGTCCTTTTTCATGCCTTGATCCTTAGACCTGATCATGCCACTTTTCCTGTTATTGTACCTTAGAAGTTCAACTCTACACTGTCTAGCTATGTGACCGTCATTGTTGCACTTATAAAAAGTAATACTATTATTTCTGTTTGGCATACCTGTTCTTTGAAACCGCCTGTTATGACTAACTGTGTTCCTGTAATTAGTCATGCAGAAAATTGCCTTATGCCCAAACTGTTTACAAGAGTAGAAATACCCTTGAAAGAAATTACGACCCCTAAAACTGTCATTTACTTTCCTCACTTGAGCCATGCAATGTACAGCCATGTGACCAAACCTGTGACACGCAAAACATCTGCCATGAAATTTTCCTTTATTCGACCTCTTTGGTCCTGAAACTTCTTCTTCTCAATCTGAATTTTGTTTTCTGTTTCTGCACATCTATCACTCATAGACTCATGATCTGAAGTACTTTCTTCATAAAAACTTTCTTCCTTTTGAAATCTCTTACTAGATTCCCCAACCTGTTCTTTGTTTGGTTTAACAAAACCAAGACTTTTTTTATCTGTTGTATTTCTTTGACCTTTGATGAGAGACTTAACCATTTTGGAGCTATCTTGAAACCTGTACAACTTATCCTTGTACTCTTTAATTTCCACTTCCAGAGAAGCCATTTTCTGTTCCAACTTATTATACTCAAGAATCTTAGACTCTAACTCATCCTTGAGTTCCTGTGTTTTAGCTATAGAGAAGTCAAGACTTTCTATAAGATCATCTCTCTCCATGCAACATTCATCTAACTTATCCTTGAGTCTATCATTCTTCTTTCTTTCCTTTTTCAAAACACTAAGAGCATTAGTAAGTTCACTTTCAAGATCTTTTATTTGTTTGCTTTATGAATCCTCAAGGTCTTTTCCAGATTTCTTATCACTAGAGGTGCTACCTTTTTCAAAAACCATACAAGCATCTTCTTGATAGTTTTTTGAAGCATCCTTATACATACTGGAAACCAAATCATTATTTCTACAGTCATCCTCAAGGTGACCAAAATTTCCACATCTAAGACATTTCATAATAATGAATCTATGCTTCGGTTCTTCTTCTTTTTTTTATATGAACAACATCTCATTTTCCTCATCACTTGAAGAGCTTTCACTTTCACTGCTAGAACACTTACTTGCTTTGTATAGGTTGAAACTCTTCTTGTTCTTGTGTGAATACCTCTTTCCTTGATTGCTGTGATCATATTTGTTCTTTCTGTAATACCTGTGTTTTTCAGAATACTTGCTCTTAACATCCTGTTTCTCTTCATCACTTTCATTCTTGGAAACAGTATAGTCAATAGCATAATGACCAAACTTTCCACAATTGAAGCATCTTATATTTTTCATGCTTTTGTGCTTTCTAGATAACTTGCATTTCTTGTTTTAATATGCCTCTTCATCACTAGAAGACTTATCACTCTCTTGAAGTTGTTTACCCTTAGATTTCTTGGTAGCATTGAAAGCTACCTCTTTCTTGACATCAACCTTCACCTGAGTTATCAACTCAAATGCTGCAAGTATACTATGGAGCTCATCCTTTTTCAACTTATCTAAATCTTTAGCTTCCTCAATAGCAAAAATATTTTCACTAAATATATTAGGAAGAGATCTTAAAATCTTATCACACACATCATTTTTAGCAAGCTCAAGACCTAAGTCTTTCATGGAGTTAACAACCTCATCCATACAAAGCATGTAGTCACTAATTTTTTCATCATCATTAATCTTGAGTTGTTCAAACATACCTTTGAAGTGTCTTAACTTGGCCTTTCGAACATTTACATCACCTATGTGAACCACCTGTAGCTGTTTCCACATTTCACTAGTTGTCTTGTAGTGAATCACCTTGGTAAGATTTGCCTTCTATAAACCCTTCAAGATTGCATTCATTGCTTTTGAATTGTTGTGATGTAGGAGCCTATCTTCTTTAGTATAAGGACCATTTTTAGGAATAGTGTACTTGTCTTCAATCACTTCCCAAACTTCATTACCAAGTGCCATTAGATAAACCTTCATTCTTGCACTCCACAGATCGAAATATGATCCATCAAGAATAGGTCCTGCATTGCCACTTGAATTATCCATTATGTTCTTAACCAGTTCTTCCTTCAAGCTATTAAAACTTTTTGAAGGAACCCGCTTTGATACCAATTGAAGAACACAAGCTTATACTGAGAGGGGGGGTGAACAATATAAGACCACTTTTTATTTTGCTTCAAAACAGCTTTCAAATCAGTATTAGGCAGGGTATAGATAAAAGTATTAAAAGTAGTAATCAAAGCAATGCACAAAACACAATCCATAGAAGAGACACAACAATTTAAGTGGTTCACCCAACATGGGCTACTCCACGGATAAAATTTTCACTAAATTTTATCAACTCAGAATCTAGGAAAACCTTTCCCGATTACAATGTTTATGGGTGCCAACCCAAAGGAGATACCTTCCCATAGCTCTGCTCTAACTGGTGATCCTTTAGAAGACCTCTGCCTCCACTACCCTTAGCAAGTGGAACTCTATCCATAGAAGACACATGTCTTCCCTTCTCTGGCTGGGGACCTCTGTCCTCAACTCTTTCACCTCCAAAGCTGGTCCTCTTATCTACACCAAATATAGTCCTTCAGTCTGGCACAATTTTGTACTCTTCCTCTTTCTCTGGTCTACACCAAACATAGTCCTTTGGTCTGGCACAAGTCTGTCATCTTCCTCTTTTTGTTCTATTACAGCCGCACTTGGTCGAAGCCAACTTTTGCACTAAATGTGCAAACACAGCAGCACTCGATCGAACATCAACTTATGCAGCTTTATGTAGTCACAGTAGCACAGTCTTCGCACACTCTGCTTCTCAACAATTGAACTTCTCCCCCACACTCTATCTGTAAATATCACACTTTGAACACACACTTCGATCGATTCGACACAACTGCTCTTTGTGCATCATGGACTTAACTTGCATAATTTCGATACTCATTCGATACTTTCAAACTTGAAACAACCCACCTTTTATAGTATAAATTTCAAGATCAAAACACTCAATCTTGGTTAGCTGTAACCCTATACTCCGTCGGCTACACAACCCTAAACATCATCGGCCAAAATTTAACTTTGTTGGCTCAAAGTTAACTTTGTCAGCTTCAACTGCCTCTGTAACTCTCCCGTAGCTTCAGTCACAAAACTACAACATGTCATGATATCATGACATTTTTGTAGCTATACACATTTGTTTGGCTATTTTCGTGATATCACGACACTTTTGCTTTTGTCTGCCTTGACAACATCCTTGTCGCAAAATCGTGACACTTCTAACTTTTGCTGACGTCATCTTCACTCTTGTTGCAAAATCATGACACTTTAGTCTTCATTGCCTTCTTCTCTACTTTTGTCATGAAATCATGACACATCTGCTTTTGCTGACATCATCTTCAACTCTATCATGAAATCATGACCCTTTTGACTTCATGGCCTTCTTCTCTACTTGCACTAGTGAAAATGGAACATGTCGTGAAATCGTGACACTTTCGCTGCCTTGAGCTTCTCTCTTCTCTCTACCTTACACCTATGAAACTGGAACATGTCACAAAATCATGACACTTTCACCTTCAAGCTCTTCCTTCTTGACTTCGTCATGAAATCACGACGCTTCTTCTGTTGAAGACTTGCTAACTATTTTTGTCATGAAATCGTGACACTTTCTCCAACTGAATGCTACCATCTCAACCTATCGTGAAATCATGAAACTTTCTACATTCGCAAGCTTTCTCTTCAACCTGTCATGAAATCGTGACACTTTTTTGCATCCGTACAACTTCTTTGTAGCCTATCGTGAAATTGTGACGCTTCTCATTTCAGACTCTTCCCATTTGCTACGTGTCGCAAAATCATGATAGTTCTCTCTTCGAGCTTTTCAAAATGTCATGAAATCGTGATAGTCCTTACCTCAACCTCTGCATCATGTCACGAAATCATGACATTTTTCATGTAACTTTCTATCTCTTCTAACTTGTCATGAAATCGTGACAGTTCACACTGCGGACTCTCTTTTCTGCATTATGTCGTGAAATCGCAACACCTTTTCGTCCGTACAACTTTCCTGGCAATGTGTCACAAAATCGTGACACTTATCCTTCTCTGCCTTCCTGCACTTTTCAAGTCATGAAAATGCGACATGTCACAAAATCGCGACACTTTCCATATTGCTCTCCTTCTCTACCAACATGTCACGAAATCGTGACAGTTTTGCCAAAACTTTCTCTCTCCTCAAACATGTCACGAAATCGTGATAGTTTTGCTAGCACTTTCTCTCTCCTCAAACATGTCATGAAATCGTGACAGTTTTGCCAGCACTTTCTCTCTCCTCAAACATGTCACGAAATCATGATAGTTTTTCTAGCACTTTCTCTCTCCTCAAACATGTCATGAAATCGTGACAGTTTTTCCAGCTGGCTGCATACTTTTTCTTACTTGTCTTTTTCTTGATCTTTTGCAAATGGGCTACTAAGAACTTCCTGGAAACTCACTGATCATGCTATGTATAACCTTCAACAAAATAAATTCCTTGACATCAAATCAAATTGCTTCAAGAACTTCTTGACATCAATGACAACATATACACTTGAGCAAAAGCAATGTACCCAAGGTACCCAAAATTGCCAACACCACTTGAGAGCATTCTACACTTAATGTAGTTTATATATATGTATATATACATGGCTAGTACACAAAAACAAAATTGCATTTCACACATTATGATTTACACCATTGCATTTCACACATTGTATTGCACACATTACATTTCATAAATTACATTTCATACATTGCATTAACAACCATATTCACATATTTTAGGGGTCATTTATTTAGTCTAGATAATAGTTGATCCAATACAGTTATGTTGCCTTAATCAAGGGCACCTTCAAATCATAATTTATTTCATTACACCATTTTATAAAGTCATTTGCAAACCATATTTTCATAATCCCTAGGCATTTTCAGTCACTCAACCACTCCTAGTGTTTCTAGAAACCTCCAATATATGTCGACTTTTATTTAGGACCAAGACACATTTTCACTAAGAAAATCTTGAGTTCTGGGAATTGACTCTAACACTGTTGAACCAAACACAATCACACATATTAAAAACATCTTGTTTCAAAGAGAGATAACACCATGATTTGGTTGAACCTTAAAATGAAAAGAATACTCCTTGCTTGTCCCATTATGCACATAGTCCAAAAATAAAAAATAGTGGTTTTCACCACTATCACAATTACTTCCAAAAAAAAGAAAGAGTTGTAAGGATAGGTTAAAATTCTCATCACATTTTGGTTGAGAATCCAATTCCACAAAGATCTAATTATTTTACATGTCACACACCACATATCCTCAAGTTGTAAGAATAGAACTACATTTCCATTCAGACGGTTAGGTAGTCTAAATCCCTAAAAATTAGAGATCAAGTTCTTAGACTATGGAGCTAATCTCCATCAGGGCTATATACGCTTAATGGGTAGTGGAGTACGCTCATGTGTGGTGACACATTTCTCTGGAAGAGACCTCTAACTATACATAAGGACAAGCTAGCTTCTTGGTTTCCTCCATGATATATTTTCATCTCAATTTACTCAATATGGGTTAATAAACTCACTTGCACACACATTGGTTCTTGATTGCCTCGGGTCATTACCATACTCATGATTTAGTAAATGAATTCACTGCACACACATTTGGTCTTAGAGAAATTAGATAGAATTTAGTGAGTTTATCAGATATTACTAGTATGTCTGAGTCTCTACAAAACAATCGATTTTCCATATCAACATCCATATCAATTTTCCATATCAACATCCATATCAATTTTCCATATCAACATCCATATCATTACATGAGTCTTCCATTTTAGTGCCCTTGATTAAACAACAATTCTATAAATGGTTAAGAAAAATGTAAACTATGAATGATTATTAGAACATTAATTCATTTGCATTCATACATAATACCATTTCATTATCATCCATCACACATATACAAAATAATCCATACAAAAGCATCCACACAAAAATATAACACAAAAATAAAATCCGTGTATATATATATATATCGCATGTACAATGAATACCCGAAGGCTATATACAATGGAGCACCAAGGCTCATATACAAAAAGTGCATCTAAGTACTAAATAATACCTATAATATGACACTATACCCTAGACCTAGAGTCACTATACCTAGACTCACTATACCTAACTGACCCAGATAAAGAGGAATATGATCGATCTGGAAATCCAATGTGGTACTGCATCAATAGATCCTCCAAATATTGAATGTATCCATCTTAGGATCAAAGACATAGTACATCATACCTTTGGTTATGGTCCCTCTATGCTAGCTCTACTTGGAGCCTTATGATTCTATCTTCACATCCACATATAACCATCCATACCTCTAGATCCATATGTGGCTAATATACCTATACATCTAGCTCTACCACCATATACTAGATCTAGTTCTGCTTAGTCTTAAGCCTCATCCACTCCTTACACTAACCTAGAGGTCTCTCTAAAACCTCCTCTGTATCATCCATGCCACCACCATCACCTATAATCTCTAGAGGCTGCTATGATGCATCTCTCACCCACCTACTACAACTTCTAGATCAATGATGTATATGAAATCTGAGAGCCTCATATACCTCCTCTACCTTGACCTCTTATCTCATAATCAACCTCATTATCCTCATCCACTACCTTACTTGGTACCCATGGTGGTTGTACCATGCATCATACTTGGTGGAAGTTCCCACATCATCCACATTGGGGAGATCTATCTCCTTGTCATCCTCATAGGTCATCTGCCATGCCTTTGTGTAAAATAGACCCGTCTCATCCCAATGATGCTTGTATAGCACTAGTGCCTCAAGAATCCCCTATCATAGCCTAAACTACTATAGCACTTTGTAAGAATTAGATCAGCTCCACCTCATGCCTATGATGCCCAACCATCCATATAGCCTACCAAAATATTTGTGGTTGCTCCCTATTACTAGTAAAACTGGCACCTTACCATGGTCTCCAACACACCTGATCAGGTGTCAGCCCTACCCACATATCTCTATACTCCTAGCTAGTTTGACTAGGATGACTCGATTGCACATCCTCAGCCACCCACCATCTCAAAGCATAGGGATGCTCTTAATCTTATACCTCACTAGGCAGGTACACAAGATGAGCCACATGGAAGTGCTCCCAGTTCCAACATTGCAATAATACATTGCAACCCAACCCCTTTTACCCTCGCCTCCTCACCTTGTATAACTTAAAGTATAGTTGATCCAGTAGAGCACGTTCTCATGCATACACTCGAGGCTCATTGATGATATCGTACACCAGCCTGATCATGTTCCATGGGAACTAATAACAAATTTTTTTAGGTGCCACTATATTGACCAATAGGAACATGACCAAGGTGGGAAATACCTCCACCTCCTTCTTGGCATACATAACCAAGTACATTATCCCTCCACCCTTCACACTCACATTATGTCAATGATCTCAAAATATTTAGCTCATATCATGTTCCCTATCGTGTCCAACCTTGATATATAATCCCTCCACTGGTACTCAAAGAATGCAATATACATTCTCAAGTATCACTAACACCTCACAAGTAAGGAGTTGAAAGGTTCCCCTATCTGGATCCCATATCTCTACCAAGTTAGTGAGATACCTCTCATCAGCCCTCACTATATCAATTTGTGTGGCTCTAGCTAGCCCCATAGCCTCCAACCAAACTCAATGCTCCTTCTGCAATACCTTTCTCACCCCTGGTATGAGGGGTGAGAACTAATGTCAAGCCTCTAAGATCCTCAACTACAACACAAAACATGCACAATGTAAATACATTAATACCGCATTCATTTTCAAAAATACAATTACACAAGTCCAAACAAAGTGTGCCAAGGGTACTTATCTCAGCCCCTTGCATCTCTACTATTTTTATCGCATACGCACCCTCCATCGCCATAGCCTCCAATCCACCTCACTCATTCACTCACTCACTCTCCTTCAAACATAGCTTCTAGAACTTGTGAATGCAATAATGAATTTGATTTTACCTCTATAGACTATTTATAGTTGTTTTTGGCATGCTCAAATGCCCATGGGTGTTCACATGATGCATTGAAATTTTGACTAGTGTCTGCAGAGTGGCAAACACTAGCTGACATCTGTGCATGATGTGGATGCTAGTCAAAGTCAAACCTAAAAAATTTGCAAAAAGATAAAAATGATCCAAAATGTAGCTTACCTCAACAAAATCACTCCATATTACATCCATGCATTCATTCCGTCATCATATCATATTTTGTGAAACCAAATATTAATTTGGAAGCTTAATTTTTGCTTGCGACCAAAAGTTGTAAAATTGCCTTACAAACTTCAAAATATCCCAAAACTATTCAAATTTTCACAAAATGATGATATTCATGATTCTAATCATCCACCTCATCATTTCACCACTCTTGTGATAACATGGATTGATTTGGATGGTTAACTTTTTGTTTGCAACCCAAAATATTGCAAAAAAAAAATCCTAAATTGCTTTTCAAAATGCTTCAAAACAATGCAAAATTTCACAAAATCATGCAATCCAATCATCAATGCATTTTTCATCATCACATCTTCATTCCAACACCATTTTCATCCATCAAACATTGCATTTGTATTTTTGCCAAATTCACCTACAATTTCAAGTGAACCTCATATCTAGTGGTTTATTCTATCTCCTTGGTGATTGCAGCAAATGGTTATCCATGCAATTTTGTAATATGTTAAGATAACCATAAGGACAATTATTCATCATAATTCAAAATCCTCTTATTTGAACAAAAAATTAATATGGGTTACTCATTTTTCAAATGAGACTATGCCCAAGTTAACTTGCTAAAAAGAGTTATTATTGGTGGCCTTGTTCATGGGGCTTGAAACATGAACAAAATCACATTTCAACATTTCTTTTACATTTATGGTCATCATGGAGAGAGACCCTTCCTAGGTTGATTGGTTCCAATTTATGAAATTATCCTACAGTCACTAGCTGACCATCCATGGGTTGACTCTTTTTATGTATTTTTATCACTTTGCATTTCAATGATGCCAATTGGCATGTTTTCCAACAACATGAAATCACCCCAAACTTGGGGTAACTAAATTTGATTTTGAGTTCCCACATTAGGATACATCATTTACATCATTCATCATACATCTACATTTGGTAAAAATATCTTTTCTGTTGGGACAAAAATAGAATTCACTTACATCTACACTTGCAAAAACCGTTTTCTTTGTTGGGGCAAAAATGACATCAATTTACATCATTCATATCATCCACATTTACATCATACACATGCACTTACACCATTCACCTGCATCAATACCCACAATACCATCAATTGGATCGCGAGACTCATTTGTCACTCATTCTTCAATTGAGAGGGTTATCTACGCCAATAAATTCTATCTTCAAAATATTTTTTGTGCTCCATGGAAAGAAATGTGCTTCACCACACAAAACCAAGTGTCTCGTATTTTTGCACCACATTATGTTTCATGCAACATGATATAAAAAGGAGTACCTGTTAATATCAAAATCTAGCCACTTGTCATCTATTCATATCCTCCAATAATAGTCTTCCATTTATATATATATATATATATATATATATGTATTTATTTAATATATACATAAATATTAATATTTTATATTTATATTTATATATATTTAATAAATATATATATGTATTTATGTAAATAAATCCTAGCCATCCGCCATGACTTAATCTCAGCCATTCATCCATCTTATTCCATGTCACATGCTCAAGTTAATCTCAACCATTCCTCATGTTTTAATATCGACAACTCATTAGTGTCATCAAAACTCTAACATGATAAAGGGCATATTATAAAAGATGATTCATTTTGATGAGTCAAGGTCCAGATTCTTGAGGTTACAAATACCCAAGAACTTTGTTCACCCCCAAAACCTAAGGCACTTCACTATAATTTTCCTTCCTTGCTGCAATCATCGTACCTTCTGTTTTCGTCGGTGCAAAACACTCATGAACCAAATATAGTTCTACATCATTCCTATCCACCCCCAAATGCCTCCTAGATTTTGTAGAATACTTATAATTATTTTTGTAATGTTGTTGGCTATTTACAGCCATCCTCGAATGCCTCTGGGTATTTATCGTAGACTATTTGTAGTTTGTAAACCCTTAGATGCTTTCGAATGTTCACATGACTCTGAAAGAGAGCATCGATCAATATTGAAAAGGTAATATATTTTTTACATTTAATTATATTTATGTATTTCTATTTATATTTTAACATTGCAACATCTAGGGTTTATAGGTTTTATCATTCAAAGGGTGTCACACAATGGAGCCCTCACAGGTACTATTAACTATTTTATGTTATTTTTATTTTTAGGTTTATAAATCACGTTTCTGGAAGTTATTGTAGCTAGGGTGGTCCTATAGCGATACACAAGCCCACCCGCACACTTGTTTGGAGCAAATATGATGTAAAAGATACCATATTTTCACTTGTAAAAAAGGGTTTTTAAACCCCAGATTTGTAATCATTGTATCAATACAAAAATCATATTGTCATTTTTTGCTTTACAGATCTCAACTATAAAATAGTTTAACAAATATTTTAGACCATATTGACATTCAAAAAATAATAAAACAATTAGTCTTATAATTGAATTATAATCATAGAACCAAAATAACTAAGATGGGGGCATGGATGTGCAATATGTACAATGTTTTTTTTGGTAATTAAGGAACAATTTCATTACATCCAGGTTTTCCAGGCTGACCCAAAACCTATTACAAAAATCAGCACTATGCTATTACTGATCAAAACCTCAATAGGGAAAGTCTGTCCTTCACTACTATTACCCTTCTGAGGCAACCCTTCCAAGAAAGAGCATAGCCCCTAACACATATTTACAAACACCTTAGAACACAGGCAGCGATCCACCGCTATGCTTTCTTGCTGCCCCAACCGTGAAAATGCGACCTGTCACGAAATTGTGATGTCATTAAGTCTTCTCATTCAATTGCTATAGAGATTCATGAAATAGTGACATGTCATGAAAATGAGACATGTCACGAAATCGTGACATTCTGCCTTTGTTCTGCTCCTTTGCTGCTATAAGTCGTGTAAATGCGACATGTCACGAAAATGAGCCATGTCGCAAAATCGTGACATTCGTCTCCCATTTTGCACTCTTTCAGCTTCCAGCCATGAAAATGCGACATGTCATGAAATCATGACGTCCTTAATTCGATTCCATATTTTACTTTGGATAGTCGTGAAAATGCAACCTGTTGCGAAAAAGAGACATGTTGCGAAATCGTGACATTCTGCCTGCGTTCCGCTCCTTTGCCGCTGCATGTCATGAAAATGCAACATGTCGTGATAATGAGACATGTCACGAAATCATGACATTCATCTCCCATTTTGCACTCTTGTCGCTTCCATCCATGAAAGTACGACATGTCGTGAAATCGTGACGTCCTTAACTCTTTTCCTTCATTTTCTTTGGATAGTCGCGAAAATGCGGCATGTCACGACAATGAGACCTATCGCGAAATCGTGACAATCTACCTTGATTCTGCTCCTTTGCCACTGCATGTCATGAAAATGAGACATGTCATGAAATCATGATATCGCAACATATTGCGACACTTTTTCCGTCTTGCTCAACAAGTCGTCAAAACACGACACTTTTTCCTTCTTGCTCAACATGTTGCGATATCGCGACATTTTTCCTTCTTACTCTTTCTCTTCTCTTTTGGTCACGAAAATGCGACATGTCACGATATTGCAATACTTTTTCCCTCTTGCTCTTTCTCTTCTCTTTTGGTTGCGAAAATGCGACATATTGCGATATCGCGACACTTTTTTTGTCTTGCTCAACATGTCGCCAAAACATGACACTTTTTCCTTCTTGTTCAACATGTCGTGATATCGTGACACTTTTTCTTTCTTGCTCAACATGTCGTGATATCGTGACACTTTTTATTTCTTGCTCAACATGTCGCAATATCGTGACACTTTTCCTTTCTTGCTCAACATGTCACGAAATCATGACACTTTTTCTTTCTTGCTCAACATGTCACAAAATCACGACCATTTTTCCTTCTTGCTCAACATGTCGCGATATCATGACACTTTTTATTTCTTGCTCAACATGTCATGGAATCGTGACACTTTTTCCTTCTTTCTCAACATGTCGCGATATCGCGGCATTTTTCCTTCTTACTATTTCTCTTCTCTTTTGGTCACAAAAATGTGACATGTCACGATATCACGACACTTTTTCCCTCTTGCTCTTTCTCTTCTCTTTTGGTCATGAAACTGCGACATGTCGTGATATCATGACACTTTTTTTGGTCTTTCTCAACATGTCGCCAAAACATGACACTTTTTCCTTCTTGCTCAACATGTCGCGATATCGTGACACTTTTCCTTTCTTGCTCTACCTGTCATGAAATCGCGACACTTTTTCTTTCTTGCTCAACATGTCGTGAAATCACGACCCTTTTTCTTTCTTGCTCAACATGTCATGATATCGCAACACTTTTTCTTTCTTGCTCAACATGTCGTGAAATTGTGATACTTTTTCCTTCTTGCTCAGCATGTCGCGATATCGCGACATTTTTCCTTTTAACTCTTTCTCTTCTCTTTTGGTCACGAAAATGCGACATGTCACGATATCATGACACTTTTTCCCTCTTTCTCTTTCTCTTCTCTTTTGGTCGTGAAACCGTGACATGTTGCGATATCACGACACTTTTTCGGTCTTGCTCAACATGTCGCAAAAACGCGACACTTTTTCCTTCTTGCTCAAAATATCGCGATATCGTGACACTTTTTCTTTCTTGCTCAACATATCATGATATCGTGACACTTTTCCTTTCTTGCTCTACCTATCGTGAAATCGTGACATTTTTTCTTTCTTGCTCAACATGTCACAAAATCGTGACCCTTTTTCCTTCTTGCTCAACATGTCACGATATCACGACACTTTTTATTTCTTGCTCAACATGTCATGATATTGCAACACTTTTTATTTCTTGTTGTATTTTGCTTTTCCTTAAATTACGACATGTTGTGAAATCACGACATTGGTCCTTGGCAGCTGCCTTTGCCCCTAAGCCCATAACATGAGGCCACCATGCCACCTGGATCCTTCCCTCATTGCAAAGAAAACTAAAGATGTCACAAGAAGGACCGAAGCAATACTGACAAAACAGAATGAAACTCCTCTCCCTTTTTTTGAACCCCACAGTTTCATCATCATTGGCGATCATTTTGAATAATTTTGTCCACATCACTTGGGACTCCATGTTCCCAAGTGACCAGACCATCGACTTCCACCCCTATATTGGCCAAGATATCAGCTGTTTTATTTGCTTCCCTAAACACATGCTAGGCCTTCCAATCATTCCTAGCTTGGTAGAGGATCCTAGCCTCTTCGATGACAGTCTTAATCCACCATGGAGGATTTTTCCCATTGCTGAGAAGGTTTATGACATGCATCAAATCTCCTTCGATAATTAGTTTACCTTCAATATCTTGAGCCAATAGAATACCCCTCCATAACGCTCTTGCTTTTGCCTCATTATTAGTCCTTGTTCCCAGCTACTCAGAAAAGGCCATCACCAGCTTGTCTTGATGGTCTCTCACTACTCCTCTAGCCCATGCTTTGCCAGGTTTACATTTAGAGGCCCCATCGAAGTTGAGCTTGAACCAACCAACTGGGGTCAGTATCCACTTGACCTCTAATCTGGGATTGACCTTGGTAGACACAGGTTTCTCGCCCAGAGCAATATTTAAGGATTGAGCGATTAACCTCTTCGAGGGGGAAGGATTTTGACCTTCATGAGGAATAAGGTTGACGTTTTCACGGGCGAAGGTAAGAATATTATTGGTGATGGAGGTGACATCATGGCTCGACTCATGGAAATCTCTATGGTTTATTTCTAGCCACACCTGCCAAAGAAAATGATGGAAACAAATCTTCCAAAAATACCTCAACCTCAGGCTGACAAAGGGATTTGGCATTGGTGGAAGAGGTCAATGATGGTGGCTGGTCTGACCCAGCAAATGCTAAAGGCTTGAAATAACCTATTGAGGATACTTAGAGAGACCGAGTATTCAAGAAAAATATGGAGGGTGGACTCCCAATTGGCCCTACACAAAAAATAGTGGCTAGAAACTATCACACCTTTCCTTATCAAGTTGTCAATAGTAAGAATCCTACCTTGGATCACCAGCCACGAGAACATTGTAACTTTAGGAATAAGATTTTTGACCCACACTAGCTGTGTCTGGAGTGTGGGGTCCTCAGTATCTAACATTAGCATGTATGAAGATTTGACTGAGAACTGCCCATTTTTGGTAGCTGCCCATATTACATGGTCCTTCTCAGGTCTCATAGAAATGAATTATTGATGTAGGATGCTTTAGATTTCTTCTAATTCAACTTCAAATCCTTGAATCCTTATCTATTTCCAAAAAAGCCTTCCTCTGTCCTGTCTCATGAAATCAACTACTTTCCTTCCTATGAGAACCTATATGATTCTTTTGATCCTCGCTAGGTGAGGAAACTGAGATAGAGCTTCATCCTTGGCCCACCTATCATCCCAAAACCTGATGTTCTGCCCGTTACCTAGAACCCATCTTAGGCCTTTATTTATGACCTCTCTGCTTGTTAAGATTGCATTCCAAAATGCCAAATCTCTACTGTGCACCGTGTCATTTAGGAATTCAGTATCTTGAAGATATTTTATTTTAATTATGGCAGTCCACTCATTCTCCTCATTGTTAATGAGACACCAAGCTTGTTTGGCTAGCAAGGTTGTGTTTAGGTGAGCAAATCTTCTCAGTACTAGCCCCCCATTCTCTTTCGACCTGCAAACCTTGCCCCAGCCCACAAGGTGGATCCTCTATTTTTCCTCTGACCCAGACCAGAGAAACTTCAATTGGAGCTATTCAATTTTTTGGTATACTCTGGTTGGGGCCTTAAACATAGATAGAAAATAAACCAGAATGCTTTCTAAGGAAGTCTTAGTGAGAGTAAGTTTCCCGGCCTGAGATAAAAAATGTCCTTTCCAGCCAGCCAGTTTCTTTTGGATTCTTTCTACCACTCTATCCCACATAGATCTTCTTGGAGAACCATAGAAAAGGGGAAGGCCTAAATAAGAGGTAGGAAGAGTCGCTATCGAACATCCCAAAATATCTGCTATTCTGGCTTGTCTCTGAATTGGGGTGTTGAGGAAGTAAAGTTTACTCTTGTTGAAGTTCACATTTTGTCCTGCCGCATCCTTGTAGAGTTGGAGAATGTGCTTAATCCTTCTGGCTTCAACCACTGACGACTGGGTCAACATCAGAGTGTCATCAACAAATTGTACAATGTAAGTGTAAAGCATATATGTATTCTTTCAATGTTGGGGTATGTGGGGATGCAAGGATACAAAGATATAGGTACATTGAGATGTATATTAAAAATACTTATTCATGGTAAAAATATTTATTTTGTGTTTAATATACTTGTGTGTTCTTAAGGTGTGTTTTTAACGCAATTACCACCATGGGTGTGTTTATCCAAAAATCATGGAAATACACATCCAAATCAACCTATAATATACACTTTTATTAAAACTATAAAAAAGAATAAGCATAAACCAAATATGATAGAAAATTAATCTTCATTATCTAGGTATCCTTGTGAGAAGAACAAATAATTTAATTGACATAATTAATAGTAACATGCTTTCCATAGGTGGTTTATGTAACAACCTCTATAATAATTATTTTAATTACATTTAAGACCTAAATTTTGCTAATGATGACCGAGCATTTAGTTAATTTTAGGTCTAAGAGAATGATTCCTCTTTAAAAAAATCTATTTACCATCACCATAATCATTTTTGTATAGAATTTTTCTATATTCTGGTATCATTATTCTAGAACCTATTTTAAATCAATAATTTAAATTGAACTATTCTGAAACTTAATCAATGAAAATAAAAATTTCTCAAGATACTCATAGATAACCTAATTGAGGCCAAACTATTCTATAGAAAAATATTCCATCTTCAAGTCTATTTCTTATTTTTTAAAAAATAGAAGAATAGATGACACCAAATAAATTTATACACCATTGCATCCAAAAACATTGGAAAGTTGAAAATGATTTTTAATGTCCACAAGACTTTAGGACACATGGGATGATACCTTTCAATATGGATGCACTATCTCCATGAGATTGATTTACCAAAGGAAACTAGAGCTTGGTTCACAACCCTACTTCATATAGGATTTGATCTTGGACCTCCTACTTGGAGTTCCAAACTATTCATAGCTAGGCACTCTTAGGTTATGACTTGGATTAGATTTTAAGAGATAATAGAAGATGTTTGTTCATATTATTGACAACTATCCAAAGATGCCAAGGCACTTATAAGATGTTTCCTTTAGGAAGTTGAGTATGTCATAAATAGATCCATTTATCTTTTCTAGTAGAGATTATAAAACTCTTTCACAATTTTTATTTCTATAACAAGACTAGAATTGCTAAAAATTGAGTCTTGCATATGCTTTTAGAGATCCAATATCATCTCATTTATATTACTAACTTAGAAAAACAAACAAAAAAAATAAGAAGTGATGCTTGTATTACATAATAATCATATAGTAATATATAACCAACCTATGCATGGTAGTATATCAAACCATGTTATGAAAACAATGATGGAAATAGAATCCAAGAAGACTCTTTTTGTGAACCAAATATGCTTTTACTTATCACATAATAACATAGATATTTTAGAATACTAATTTTAACATTATTAAATGAAACAAAACTTTTGTTCTTGCAATTATTAGGTCTCCATTTCTAGAAGGGTGTAGCATATGGATTACTAACAATACTATATTTGTGAGATGAATATCTTGGCATCCTATCTTCTTGTATCATGAAAAAAAATATCAAATTAGTATGTTATGCACCTTTCTCCTCAATTAAACCCTCAAAATTAATAGCTGAGAATTATATCCTCGAAACAAGTGGAAAAATATGGAGTGAGCATGGGTGAGAAATGAAACCTTTAAAAATTCCTCCATAGATTCTATGGATTGTGACTCGCTTATCATTATAATTTAGTTCACATATGAACATATGGTATGTTTGACATTATTGTTTTCATGTTATTTTTATATATAATAAAGCGATTTTTTTTTATAATATTATTAGTTAGCTTGTTTAGAAAAGGTTACAATTCAGTAACTTGTTAAGGATAATTGTGACATAATAGCTTATTTGGGAAGATTACGATAACCGTAACAATATTACAAACATAATGTTTATATGAAAGAAGTACAATGAGAATGAGGTAATAGGAATAACTAGTAAAAGTCGGAAGCAATAAAATAATCCTGCATTAATGTGGCACATGAATATGATGCACTAATGTTCTTTGCGTTAAAATAATTCTATGCGATGTCAGGAGGAGTATTACACCAGCGAAGAAGGATGTAAAATCTTCAAAGCTTTACAAGGACAAGTGGATTTCACCGAGGCCTGTTTTGGAGGTTTCATAGTTGTTCTTCCTAGTTTGCTAAAGATTTATGTTTAAACATTATCGGTTTCAAGTGGATTTCACGGAGGCCGGTTTTGGAGGTTTCATTGTTGTTCATAGTCCAAAGAAATGGTGGATTAGATCTGAGATATGGGTTCTCACCGGATCCTTACTATGTCGATAGAAGATTTGACTTGCAAAGGAAGCTCCTGTGAAAGGTTTTCTTTGGTAAAACTATTGGATAACCTTTTTATTATTTGTGATGTTACATATAATTAATATGAGGGATTTGTAACCTTTTATAATTCGAAGCGATAGGATAAAGGGCACTAAAAAAAGATGTTTAAAGCGTGCATAGATTGAAGTTGCTATGATTTATACCATTGACATTATACACCAGAAATGGAGAGACAACCACACCCATGATAAATATTTAGTCGGTATTTCTTCTAAAGTAATTTAATGACGAGACTCGTGGAATTTGATCGTCACTAGGATATGCCTTACGGTAAGCATGACTCACCAGTCATATATCTGTTGTCTGTCATCATCCTCCGGAATTCTCTTTCCATATGGCGTACAAGATCAAATGAGGAGCGTTTGTAACCTAAAAAGAATAGGTGCGTTTTAAAGAATTATATATATATATATATATATATATATATATATATATATTTTTGTATTCTGCCTTGCGAACCAACTTTCTATAAGGGTTCGTACTGAATTGTTTTGCCTTTGTATACAAGACACTAGAGATGTACCAAACGCCTCGCTAGAGTCCAAGAAGAGAGAGCACTACACATCCATTGATGACCATACACGTGTTTTTTTTTTTGGGTTAGACCTCATTTTAACATTATGATGTAATGTTTTTTTTTTTATTAGGATAACTAGAACACCTATCATAAATTTTTAAAATAATTTGTAATAGTTGTGGTTTTAAAAACACTTAGATATGTGGTGTTATTATATATAACTATTTTCAAGAATGCAACCATTTTGTAGGTAGAGATTCTAGCTCAATTGGGATTTTGCATGTAAGCCAACCTTGATAGTTAGGTGGTAGATGAAGTCTTTAAAATTGTGAGGAGTAGGAATGTATGTATCTTTTTGCATTGATGGAGGTTGCCCTGTCGAAGTGGCTTATGATTTTGTGTTAATTGTGAGATTGTTCATTTCTACATTTATATTTCATAGTTGTGTTGTGAGCATTTATGTTTATTTGCAATATTTGTGTGAGTGTGCTTATTTTTAATAGTAGGTTCCTAAAAAGTGGTATTAGAGTGCTTTCCAAGGCCATGTTCTACTACGATTACGATAATTCTTGTCATTTTGACTATTAGGTATAATATTTTGTGTTCTATTTTTTTGCTAGTTTTTCTTATTAAAAAATCTAGCCTTTGTTTTTTCTACATTAGTTATTTAGGTTAGAAATCCTTTGCCAAGGGTCTTATAATATCATGGAGGAGCTATCATTATTGGCTAATCTATATTACCCGTAAAGCATCTAGTTAAGCAAGGGGTGATTAGGCTCTCATACCCAAGCCTTAGAAAACACTTATCTATGGAATTGAGCTCCCAAATATCTTTGACTTTATTGAGAGACCCCCTAAGATTAGGAGATACCTTTAGCCCTTAGGAAAATTTTTGCCCTTATATTATCATAGCACATTGAACACAAAATCCAAGAAGATTACCCTTTTGTGCTCAAAGGTATGTGTGGAACCCTCCTTGAGTATTGGTCTAAAATATTGGTTTGAATACTATTATTTGTCATTGCGGTATAACAGAGAGATTATAGGTAATACATACATCCTGGCATAGCATGCCCTATTATGTTGAATATCAACCTACAATAAAAATACCTATAATTTATGTTCTATAAATCTTGAACCTGTACCATAACCTTGTTACAAAAATTGAGCATACAAAGAAGACATCCCTATCCTAGAATTCTTGCATGTAAAATAGTCACAAAAAATTATAAAAGAATATATCAAGTAGGTAGAATCCATTAGATTTAGAACAATAAAACAAGTGGGGTTAATGTCATTAAAAATTGGAAAATTCTATCAGTAACACTCAGTACAGGGTCATTAGTTGGTAGTGTCAGAATAGTTACCTGTGATAGTCATAATATAAAAATAGATAGAGAGTATCTATGATAAAGTCATACCAAGTAGGTGCCACTATAGTGTCAAGAGTGGTTAGTAGTTAGAACAGATAGAAAATAGAGTAAAAAATGGTTAGCCAACACAAAATCTAACTTTTGAACTGAGCCTCTAGAGGAAAAAGCAATCACACTAGCAACCTCAACAAAAAACAATATAAATTTTTTTGAGGTTTCTTTATGTCATATTTGATTTGTGTATTTACCTCGATAAATGATAATATGGAAAAAAAATATGGTCCTCAATAACCCATATCTTAGACAAGATAAAGACACAAATCAAAATATTCTAAGAAGTTATGAGTACAGTCACCAAGGTATAGAAAGAAATGAAGGTCAAATTTGATGGTTGTATCTCTTTCAATTCCTTGGGTCATCAAGATCAACAAGATACTGGTACAAGTCACCACCATAAAAATGTACAAGAGAACAATAGATTTAAATTGCCAAAATTAGACTTCCAAAATTTTATGGAAAAGATCTTAAGGGGTGGATTTGTAAGGTAGAACAATATTTTACTCTTCATAATGTCCCACACTACATTTTGTTGATAATTTCCTCCTTTAATTTTGACTCAGATGCACTCTTTTGGTTTGTGTGGCTTAGGAAGGCCAAACCTAACCTCTCTTAGCAATACTTTGAACATATACTCACTCGCTTTGGTCCTAGTGAGTTTAAATTTTTTATAAGAGCTCTTTTTAAACTTAGACAAACCTCAACCATTTGAGAGTATTAAAGTCAATTTAAAAAACTTACCAATCATACCACTGATCTAAGTTTTGACTCCTTTCAAAGATGTTTTGTGAGTGGTTTGAAGCATGACATTAGGGCTGAGATTAAACTAATAAGACTCCAAATATTACCACAAACAACACATTTGGCTAGAATTGTAAAAGAGAAATTCAAGGCCCTAGGACACACCTTTAATTTTGTTCAATCTTGATCATCATAATCTAAGCCTATGACAAGTCCTACAACTAAATCTCCCACTATAAAAAATTTGATTGATGAAGATATGGAGAGTAGAAGGGCACAACGATTATGCTATAATTGTGATAAAAAGTATTCACAGGGGTACAAGTGTGTGGAAAAAACATTGTATCTGCCAGATATTGAAGAGGCACCAACCACATAATCTTTAGAGGATGAGGAGGTTCTTCAAGAGGTAGAAACCAAAGATCAAACAAAAAATCTAAAGGATTCCCAACCAAAAATCTCCATGTATGCCTTAGTAAGCGTATCCATTTTCCAAATCATAAAAATGATCGACACTTCAAAGGACAATGGGTCATCATTCTCATTGACTCTAGAAGTACACATAACTTCAATGATCTACATGTGGCCAAAGAAGGAAACTGTTACATTACTACATACAATTTCTTTGAAGTTATGATTTCTAATGGAGGCACCCTACCATGCAAATGAAAATTTTATCATGTCAAACTTCAAATTGGGGACTATAATATCAAGATGGACATGTTTACCCTACCATTGGGTGGGTGTGATATAGTTTTGGGAGCACAATGATTGTGAATGTTAGAACTAATTTTATGGAATTTTGCTAAGTTGTGGATGAAGTTTAGTCAATATGGACAAGAATTTCTTTACATGACATGAATGTAGGTGCACTTTAGTTTATTTCTACCCATAAGATAGAAAAAATGTTTAAAAATTCTTCTCATGGAGTGGTGGCACAAAGTTTTGCCATCAATGGTCCTATGGATGGGGAACAGGACCATCCAATGTAATTACAAGATTATTAAACAAATATGCTTAAGTTTTTGAGAAACCCAAGGGACTCCCTCATCATCGCCCACATGATCATGCAATGCAACTTTTTATTCGTAGTATTCCTCATGATGTTCTTCCCTATAGGTATCCCTATGCTCAAAAATTTGAGATTAAGAAAATAGTGCAAGAGCTTCGTACTGCTAGAGTTAATTTTTCTATTGTCAGCCCCTATTATTCACCAATATTTTACTAAGGAAAAAGTATGGCACTTGGTGCATGTGTGTGGATTATCAATACCTCAATAATATCACAATTAAAGATAAATTATTAATTCCAATGATTGATGAAATTCTTGGTGAGTTGCATGAGTCTTAATATTTTCCAAGTTAGATTTGTGGTATGGGTATCATTAAATTCAATTCAAGGATGGGGATATTCCAAAAACAACTTTCAAAACTCATGAAGGACATTATGAAATCCTAGTTATGCCATTTGGATTAACCAATGCACCTTATACCTTCCAGAGTCTGATGAATTCCATTGTTTACCCTTTTCTTTGTAGATTCATTCTCATATTTTTTGATGATATCTTTATTTATAGTAATTCATGGGAAGATCATCTTAAAAACTTAGATAAAACACTTAAACTTTTGTTTAACCATCAAATCTATGTAAATATGTCCAATTATCCTTTTGGCTAGCAAGAGGTTGAATACTTGGGTCACATTATCACTAAGGATAGAGTTCAAGTTGATCCTAGGAAAATTCAAGCTACCCAAGATTAGCCTACACCTCATACCCTAAAGGGACTTTGTGGCTTCTTAGGACTCATGGGTTATTATTATAAAATTATGCAAAATTATGGCAAGACAATGACTCCCTTGACAACTATGCTGAGGAAGAATTATTTTTATGGAAAAACCCTATCGAAAAGGCTTTTGTTGATTTGAACTATGCCATGACTACTACCCCCATGTTAGCAATGTTAGATTTCTCTAAACTATTTTTCATTGAAAATGATGCATTGATAACTGGCATTGGGGCAATTTTAATGCAATAAGCTAGACCTTTGGCCTTCACTAGCAAGGCACTCTTAGGCCAGAATTTAGGTGATCAAGGAAATGCTTATGAGAAGAAAATGCTTTTAATTTTACATGTGGTCAATCATTGGTGATAATATCTCATTGGGAGATATTATTCCATCAAGAATGATCACCAAAGTCTCAAATATTTTTTATAACAAAGGGTGGCTACACTAGAACAACAAAAATGGGTTTCAAAATTGTTGGGTTATGATTGTAACATCACCTATAAGAATGGTAAGGAGAACGTGGTGGTAGATGTTTAATCTCAACTACATGAGGAATTGGCTATGATACATGTTATATCCACACCACATCCTTAGTGGATTCATCAACTTCATGAGGAACTAATTAAGGACTCCTCTTGAAAAAATCTCATCCATAAACATCAAGTAGATCCTCATTCAAGCCCTAGCTATAATTGGAATGATCATAATCTATGGTACCATAGTTGTCTTGTTGTACCCAATCAATCACAAATAAAAAATATCATTCTTCAAGAAATTCATGTTTCCCCAATAGCTAGCCATTTGGGATTTCTTAAAACTTATACAAGGACCAAGTGTACCTTTTTCTACTAGGAAATGAAAAAATATATTCATACTTTTGTGGTTAAATGTCATCACTGTCAATGTATGAAAGGTGAAATGATGAGTTCCCCTAGTATCTTTCAACCATTTTTTTAATTCTTGAGCAGGTTTGGATGAACATCTCTATGGATTTTATTGAAATTTTGTCTAAATTACAAGGCAAATTGGTTATTATAGTGATAGTGGATTATCTTATATGCCCATTTATGTTCCCTATATCACTCATACATCACATATGTTGTCAGTCAAACTTTTCTAGAATCTATATTTTGTCTTCATGACATACCTAAATCCATTGTCTTTGATAGGAATCCTACCTTCACTAGTCATGTTTGGTAGGAATTGTTTAAGTTGCAAGGAACACAACTCAAGATGATTTTAGCCCACCACCCTCAAGCTAATGGCCAAATTAAAATTATGAATAAATACTTGAAAATATATCTTTATTGCTTCACCTTTGGATATCCTGCACATTAGACCAAGTGGATTTGTTTATACAAATGGTGGTATAACACAACATATCACACTGCCACTAAGGTGAATCCCTTTGAAGTAGTTTATGGTCAACCTCCACCAGCACCATCTTCTTATATTTTAGGCAGTTTTCAAATCTCAAGTTGTGGATTCCACTCTTCATCAGCATGCTTCCATTCTTCACCAACTCAAGGTCAATTTGGATATGACTCAAAACTATATGAAACAACAAGCTTATCAACATTGCACTGAACATAACTTTGATGTTGGAGACATGGTTTTTCTTTGGTTGCAACCATACAAACAATCTTCTCTCCAACATTGAGGTTGTCAAAAACTTGTAGCAAAATATTGTGGCCCTTATCAGGTTTTACAAAGAATCAATTTAATAGCATACAAAATACCCCTTTTGACTAGTTTTAAAATTCATCCAGTCTTCCATGTATCTTCTCTCAAGCAAGTTGTTGGCAACAAGGTCCACATGTAGTCTACACTTCTAAAGTTGGACAAGGAAGGTTCCATCCTTCTTAAACCTAAGTGTATTCTCGACCATAGATTGTGTATGCTTCATCGACATATCATCATCTGTGTTCTTGTCCAATGACATGGCCTACAACTTGAAGATGCTACATGGGAACCTCTTCAATATCTCCAATAGTAGTTTCCTCATCTTTAGCTTTAAGGACAAATCTTTCTGAAGGGGAAGGGCATGTTAGGACCCCATCCTAATACTATGATGTAATGTTTTTTGTTTAACGTGGGGAACACCCATAATAATATTTTCTAATGTTTTGTAAACATTGGGAACACCCATAATAACGTTTTGAAATAATTTGGAATAGTTGTGGCTGTAGAAGTACCTAGACAAGTGGCACCATTATATGTGACTATTATCAACAATGTAACCATTTTATAAGTAGAGAGTCTAGATTGAGTAGCATTTTGCATGTAAGAACCTTGATAATTAGGTGATAGATGAAGTTTTCAAAAAAAATTGCCTGCAATTTTGTATTAATTGTGAGATTATTCTCTTTACACTTATATTTTATAATTATATTATAAACATTTATATTAATTTGCAATATTTATGTGAGTATACGTAATTTTAAAGTAGGTAGAGATGTACCAAACGCCTCGCTAGAGTGTGAAGAAGAAGAGAGAAAGCACTACACAACCGTTGATGATCATACCTGTGATAAAGTAGTGCTCTTTCTTTCCTTGTTTAGCTTCCGGCAATGGGAACCACATTTGGTGGTGGCATCTTTATTTTCCGTTAAAATCACGTTTTGTTATAAGTCTTCAAAAAATTAATAATATTTTTAATAGTTTTATATCCTTGTATACATGAATATCATCTTAAAACAAGATTAGAGTTTTGAACGTAATGATCATCAGCATTCTTTTCGGGTGATGTTTAGATAATTATCTTGCCGTGAGTATATTCATTGTTTTTGCCTTTTTATATCCACTTTTTAATTGATTATCAAAAACAGAAAGAATGCTTCAATAATATGAAACAGCAAAAAATTATTACGAGGTTAATGTAATCACATCCTCGCCCACATTTGTTCCAGCGCCTTCAATGCTGTGGTCCAAAAAAGAATGTGGGGAACTAGCGGGGACCAATATAAATGGTAAAAAAGAGTCAGAATTCTCCATCGTCAGAAACATATTCAAAGTTACTGTCAATTGACTTATCATTTGAGAAAGAAAGTTATAAAAAACAGTTTCAATAATTTAACTTATGTTTGGAGGTAAAAACTTTGTAACGAATATGTACCCTATCTAATAATTAAGAATAAAAAATGTTATCGATTTTCTTGATAATTAAAAAAAAATCAATTCTTATGTACAAAATCGTAAAGTACGTCGCTTTCTGAAAATCAAGCGTATCCTCGACCCACACTTTGGCAGCATACTAAACTTCAATTGTAAAAAATAATTAGCAGAACATGCGGGTAAGGCCACTTAGGACAGAAATGTAATCAAAGTAGTGTTTGGGATCACTGAAATAAAGTATTGGCTGACAGAATTACTATAGTTGTGGAATGTCTTTAAGCTGTCTGAATGTCAGAACATTAATCAAGTCGACATGTGAACAACTGCATTTCAGTGATGTTGGTCCCCTCGAACTTTCAAATGCTCGTTTGTCTATTCAAATTCTTTATTCTAATAAACTATCCACTACATTTGAAAAATGTCATATCAATTTTGTTTCCACTGCAATATCTACCAAATAGCCACCAGGGAAACAGCCAGGTCTATGAGGACCAGTCATGAGAGCGGATTGGACCGACTTGATCTAGAGCTGGCCATGTTGTCTCCAAAATAAGTGGGACGATAAACTTATGTAATATGGTCAAATGAAAAAGATAAGAACGCATCTTTTTTGTGTGGGCTTTTGCGTGTCCTTTCAAGTGAACTCCTCTTGGTGGTCCAACACCTGAAAACACACTATTGATGTGACTAATAGTCAAATTTGGGATAAGGATGTTGACTTGTAATAATTATTTTTGTTTTTGTTTGGTTATATAATTATATATTTGTATTATAATAGTTTGGTAATTATATATGTATTATATTTAGTTTTTTCTTAAACTATATATTTATATATATATTTAAGATAATGCTATTTGATATCTTATTTATGTGTAAATATTTATTTATTTATATATTTTTAAGTTTTGATAAAAATATTTTTTTAAATAGTTAAAGAATACAACTATCATAACTCAAAGTTATCAGTTATTGGTATGAGCTAAACCTTTCAAAATTCAAACAAAATTCATAGTTCAAATAATAAAAGGTTAAATTTGTCACCATATGGATGGACATACATTTTATACAATAAAAAATTATGAAAACATTTATTGGTATGAGCTAAACCTTTCAAAATTCCAACAAAATTTATAGTTTAAATAATAAAAGGTTAAATTTATCACCATATGGATGGACATACATTTTATACAATAAAAAATTATCAAAACATATAAGTTTAAAATAATACATATAAGATAATTTAAACAACTTAGAGAAAAATAACAACCCTAGAAAATGATAAACATTTGACATCTTAAACAACAAAAACAAGAACAATAATAACAACCTCAAAATGATAAGCAATAACAAGTACAAAAACCATAAACATTCAATCCCATTAGAATGGGGTGCATATGTCATACTTATACAACTTAAGCCACTTTCAAAAATACCCCATATAATATACTAGATAAATAGTGAATACTCTAGAAGAAAAATAAATAAAATCTAGAGCTTATGTGCACATTAAATAATGAACTAATGTTTAAGAGAGTATGTAGAATGGATAAATGTTCTAATTAATGGAGGAGATGACCTAACTTGTTACTAACAATAATAAAACCTAACCATATAATTTATATAGGTTGGATGTTCATGGTCCAACAAATAAAGTTATATATGATTATCAATAATATAGTTTATATAAGGTTATAACTATTAGAAGCTAATTATATGTGAAATATTTTATTCACCTTTCAATTTGTGTGATTGTTGAACTTGCATAAGGGTATGCATCCATGATGTTGCATTTCAACAATTTGGAGAAGATTTACCTTGTCCACCCTTTTGATTCAAGTTGCCTCCACAATAATCTAGCTAGACTAAACTAATCTAAATGTATAAAAATAAATATAAAAAAAATGGCATGAGAAAAACCAAAGAAAATGCAATAAAGTAAATAATAATTATATTTGTAGCAAGATTAATGTTGCTTAATCAACGCATCTAGAAGTGATTGAATAACATCAATGTCAATGAACATACAAATGATATATAGTAATGGAAGAAAGTACTAATAGGAGTGAGAGGAAAAAGCAACAAACATCATGCATTAATAAACTATAAGGTCAAAATACACAATCAATCCACAAATTCCATGATTTCCATTAATTTCAATATAAGTTTTGAAAGTACAACTATAATCACAATGTGTAGCTCTAGCATTCACAAATGGCCAAATGATCCTTACAAAGGAGCTCTATCTCTTATTTATAGTTGTATTTTTACCCTAGATCTATGACTTTGTCAACTCAATTAACCCTTGGCTACTTCAAATTAACCACAAAATGACAAAAACAATATTATCAATTAGTTATCCTAGGATATCAAATTGCATTAGCTCAAGGAGTTAAATTTTGTGGCTTTCAAGGAGGTGACCTAGGTGTGAATCTTTACAAGTGATACATTTATAATAGCTAAATTATTATCATGCCACTATGTGGTAATGATGTAATATGAGTGGGCCACTTTCAATCCTATATAACCAACTAAAAAAATAGTTATCTTGAGATCTTTGTTTCAAAAATCTCCACTTTATCTAATTTTTCTACTAACCCAATGAATCTCATGACTATTAATATATTGTTTCCTTGTTAACTATTAGCTATCTTGTGGGTGATTTTCTATGTTTTGCTGATAGATTGCTAGATCATGGACTTTGTAATTTTTTAAATTTTGGTTTGGATTATTTTGTTCAAAGTTGGCATTGATGACCAAGTCATGTGTACCCAAAATTTAATCCCATCCTTTATTATTCTCATTTATACCCTCTACTTACATTACTAGTTCTTAAATTTTGATGTGATGGTAGTAACTTGATACACCATTTATGGTGACTTCCAATGACATAAAGGCTAATCAAAATTTGATCCTAGATTGAAATTACTCATTGGACTCAAAGGCTATCGAAATTACACAATTACAAATAGCTAGAGATAACCTTTTCCTTTACTTTGGTGGTATGTTTTGTAATGTTTTCCACTCATCATCAAAAGGAATTTTGATGTTCTTCATAGTTGCCATATGTGTAACTAAGTCACCATACTTTTCTTTTGGTAGGTTTTCCTATGATTTTGGAACCAATTTGATTACTAATAGTAGTGTTTCTATGTTTGTGATACCATTTTGATCTTGTTGGTCATGAATCTGCCACAGGAAAGGATTTTATACTAAATGCACCCTAGACCTGGCCAACATTGAAAGGCTGGGAGAAAGAAAATGTCTCCCAGACCAATCTCCAGAGTGGGCTGGTTTCCTTACTAAATCTAAGCTTGATGAAGATTAAAGTTGCAGGAAAGGAATTATAAATGTGCAGAAAGAAATGGGAAATATAGCCGTAGGCCGAATTTATCAGATCGGGAAAGAATAACAACAGATCACTTTAAGTACAACAACATCATATAACATAAGATATCAACGTAATTCACTTACAAACTTGCGCAAAAAATCCCTTCAAGATCACATTCCAGAACTCACTCCCTCACAAGCAATATTTAAACTCAACATGCAAAATTCAAATGAAGCAGCAAGTAAGAAATATGAGTGTATATTAGGAATGTATATAACAGAAGGAAAAATCACATAGACAGCTGCTTGCAAAATCAGAGGCCAAGTATCTTTCATTCATGCAATGAACTTCAAGCTTTTAGCAAAAGTTTCTCTCTCGATCCCTTTTCTGAGATCTACATTGGTTTATATAGAAGTCTTGCTTCTTTACAATCATTAAAAACTTGTGACGGACTTCCTCGAGATCTACAAAGTGTACAACAAAAACAAGGAAATGATCCCCTTAATCCTGCCTCAAAGAAACTAGAAATTGAATGCAATAAGGAGTTGGTCGTCTTCATTAAATGGTCATTCTTGAAATATGCTTGGACCATTAGAAAAATCATGAACAACAGCTTCGAATAATGGAGAATCTTTAATTATGGTGTCTTGAACATGTTTTTCTACCTTGTTGGCATTGGAAAGCAACAAAACATTCAATTTTGGAGTGCTTTTAATTCTTGAAAATCGCAAAACTGCATCGGGCCGTTTGAATTGCGTTCTAGCATGAAATTGTAACAGATCGTGAAAACGTGACATGTCATGAAATCATGACATATTTATGCTCTATACACTTTTGTTGCCTTGGAACCACGAAAACCAATCATGTCACAAAATCGCTACCGGTTCGGCTCCTTTGTCTCCTTCACAACCTTAACTCGCAAAAACGTGATGCGTCACGAAATTGCGACGTTCCGTACCATTATGCTCCTTTTCTACTATGTTGCCATGAAAATGTGACAAGGCATGATTTTGCTACATTCTTCATCTTTTGTTCTCTTCGCTGCATCGAATCATGAAAACATGACATTGCACAATTTTGCTACACCTTTCTCTCTTCAGCTTTATCTTCCTGATACGTCATGAAATCGTGACATTCGCCTTTTTTGGAACTTCCTTCACACAACATGTAGCGAAATCATGACATGTTCTATCTCCTTAGACTTTACTTCTCTTGACCGCAAAAATTCATCATGTCACGAAATCGCAACGTTTCGTACAATTTGACTGTCTTCTTGGTTCCTCCTCGTGAAAACATGACAAGTCACGAAATCACTACCACTTGCTGCTCCTGGTTCTTCTACTCCAAAATTTCATGAAATCATGACATTTCTACGTTGCTTAACTGCAGCTTCACAAATGTCACAAAATCACGACCTATTCATGCCTTAAGCTTTTCTGTCTCCACTTTACTGCGAAAATGCGACAAGTAGCGATTTCGCTACATCTTTTGTCGTCCGTACTGTGTGAAATATTATGTCGCGATATCGCTACAAAGTTGATTCTCATTGCCTTTTGCTTGGTTATGTCGTGATTTCGCAACCTTTTCATTGTGCTACCCCCATTGACAATTTTGACTGCGATTCTCCAACACGTCGCAATTTCGCGACAAGCTTGCTACTTGGCTGTCATTGACTGCGTTGACCGCGATTTTGGAACACATCACGAAATCGTGACAATTTTTGACTTTTCTCTTTTCTGCCTTTTGCGTCGCAAAACTATGACAGGTCACGATTTTGCAACACCTTTGGCTTTTGTCTTCTCTCTCCTCATCAGACCCGTGATAACACGACATGTCATGAATCGTGACGATTTTTTTAACTATGTCCTCCATGCTGATTTTCATCGCGATATCATGAAAGTCTTCGTACTTAGCCTTTTTTGCATCAAAACCTGTAAAGAAGTGAGAATTACAACTTATGCATGAATAATCAACAATCAAATAAATGTGGCAAAAATGCCAAAATTCTTGGTGGCTCGCGGGGTATACAGTTCTGCTGTATGCAAGAATCCCAGGCCTGAATCCATTGGGCAACAGAGTCATGAGAAACTGAGAATAAAAATTTGGCTGATGGGGTACATGTCGACGGACTGCTACAACAACTCTTGCTGAATGAATGAAACTCAAAGAATCTGTATATGACTTAACTGACCAGGTGCTGTAAAAGAATCTCCATGAAAGCACTAGGGGTTGCAAAACAGAAATGCATGAAATGATATCCTGTGGATGCACATACTATGGAATGCAAATGGAATGGTGATATGATGGAATGATGGGGGAGAGGAGTGATGCGGTAGATACAGTAACAAAGTGCCCCTGTGCTACCAGCTGCTATGCAAAGGAAATGGAAGTGAATGGAATAATGGAATGGAAGTGATGAAATGATAAAATAGGTGTGAACCATGGATAAATGCTAAAACAACAGTGAACTTAGAAGAAAAGGATAAGAAGAAATGGGAATAGCAGGAAAGGAAAAAGAAACAACAGCAGTGGCTTGATTACTTGTAGAAGAAAAGAAGTAGGAGAAGAAGGGAATAAAGAAGGGAAAGGAAGAAATAATAAGGAAGGGGAAGGAATAAATGAAGTCACTACTACTGGGATGGAAGAAGAAAAAGAAAGAAAAACACGTACCTGCGGGCTTGCATGCAAAAAGAGCCGAAGTTGATAAAGGAAAACAATACTTTTTTTTTCCTTTTTTTTTTTTTTACTATGTACAAGGTAAGACTAGACTCATCTTCATGTAGTATAGGCTTTCAGATGAAATCCGTTCACTGAAATAGGAAGTGGGCTGCTATCCAAATCCTCCAGATGAAATGAATTTGCTGCACCAGCACTGACAATGCGGAATGGACCCTCCCACAGAGCATCAAATTTCTTGTGCATTCCTGGCTTAGCTTTCCTTTCATTCCATTTCAAGACCAAATCACCCACCTTAAGCGGACGATCAGCATAATTTTTATGAAACCACTTTGAAATGACCTGTGTGTGCTTAGCAAACTCCTCATAGGCCAAATAACGTTGCTCTTCCAATTGTAACAACTGAACCAAGCGCATATTCATGGAATCTACATCTGTCTCATCATTCTGAAATCCTTGCAACTGCTGTAATATTGGCAACTCTAAATGAACAGGCAACCTTGCCTCTTTGCCATATACTAGGGCATATGGTGAAGTCTTAATGGACTTCTTGATTGAAATCCTATCTGCCCATAAAACTTGATTCAACAGAAGGTGCCATGATCTCTTGTTATTCCCCAAAGATCTCTTTAAAATCCATAGCAAATTCTTGTTTGTGGACTCTACAAAGCCATTTCCTTGAGGATAATAGTTAGAGGATGTTTTTAGGAAAACACCATACTTGTTTGCAAATTCAGCTAGCTCAGCTCTAATAAATGGAGTCCCGTTATCTGTAATAATAGCATCAAGAATACCAAAGTGTGTAATTAGTCCTTCAATGAAAGAAATCACCACTCCTTGATTTGTGACCTTGGTTGGAATAGATTCAGACCATCTCGTAAAATAATCTGTAGCAGTTAAAATATACTTGTGTCTAGCTGAAGAATTCAGATCAATAATCCCAATAAAGTCCAACCCCCACTACTAAAAAGGTGCTTCAACCTGGATTGGATGCAAAAGCAATGATGCATTTCTAACCCTTCCTGTATACCTCTGACATTTGTCACATGCTTGGGCAATCCTGAAAGCATCTATGAACAAAGTTGACCAGTAGTAACCAACCCGAATTATCTTTAAAGCCATCGGTCTACCTGCATAGTGTCCTTCTGATATGCTAGAATGAAACTCCTCCAGGAGTCTAGCTTTCTCTGATTCCTTGACACACCTTAAAAGAACGCCATCAATATTCTTAAAAAACAATCCTTCGAGCAGTAACACATACCTAAGAGCTTGCAGATGAAATCTTCTCCGTTGTGAGGCATTCAATTGTGAAGGGCATTTACCAGTTGTGAAATAGGTAATGAGGTCATCTTCCCAATATTGTTCTTGAACTAAGAGGTTCATTAGATTGTCATATTTAGCAAGATCATCTGCTTGATACTCAACTATACCAGATGTTGTCATCTTTACTAAGTGTTGGCATAAAGCCTTACCACGCACTAGCTTGGTCGAATGAATATCAACATCAAATTCTTGGATTTTGGTGATCTAACCAGCGTGTTTATCACCCATCTCACCTTGAATGATGAAATTTCTTACATTGGGATGTATAACATAGACAACTGTCTTACTCTGAGATATGAAGTGCTTGAATTTTTTAAGGGACTTCATGACAGCATACACCTGTTTTTCAATGAAATTATACTTTGCCTCATGAGGTAAAATAACCTGACTAAGGAAAGCAATGGGCCTTTCATTCCCATCGTCTCCTTTCTATGTGAGTACTGCGGCATAGCTTTCATCTTCCCCAACTGCATATAGAATGAAATCTTTTGAATAATCTAGATTAATTAATACAAGAGCCTGCACTATTCTGTCCTTAATTTCCTGGAATGCCTCTTTCCTCTGAGTTGTCCATTTAAAGTCTGCATCTTTCTTCAACAACTCAGTCATAGGTTTAACAACCTGGGCAAAATCAGAAATGAACTTCCTGATAAAATTAATCTGTCCAAAGAAAGACTGCAACTCCTTTTTATTGGCAAGGAGTGATAGTTTCTTCAATGCTTCAACTCGAGCTAGATCTATTGCCAAACCATCTTTTGAAATGACATGCCCCAAGAGTTTACCTTCCTTCACTACAAAAACTGACTTCTTTGGATTAATGGAAATCCCAAACTTTCTACATTTTTCAAAGATTTGCCTCATATGAGAACAGTGATCTTCCCATTTATGTGAAAATACAATCATATCATCAAGATAAATAACAATAATCTTGTTGAAAAACTCCTCAAATGCAATGTCCATGGCTCTCTGGAATGTGGCCCTGACATTTGATAATCCGAAAGGCATTCATTGATAAGCAAAAGTGCCCCACTTAGTTGTAAATGTTGTCTTGTACTAGTCCTCATCCCTAACCCAAATCTGGTTATATCCAAAAAATCCATCCAACAGTGAAAAACGCTAAGCCCCAACAACAACATGCAGTATCTGATCAATGCGAGGCAAAGAATAATGATATTTCAGAGATGCACAGTTCAGATTCCAAAAATCTACACACAGTCGTATGTCTCCATTTTTCTTTCGAACTAGAACCAGATTAGCAACCCAAGTTGAGTGCTTAACCGGGTATATAATCTTGGCTTGTAGCATTTTCACAAGTTCGGCCCTCATGAGAGTCTCAATATTTGGATTCACTGGTCGCTGCTTTTTCCTGAAGGGTCTAACACCTTCTTCCAACTCAATAGTATGCTGAACAATCTGTTTATCATATCCTTTCAGATCTTCATAGCTCCAGGCCACAATATCAAAAAATTCTTGACACAGTTGCCTGATTTCTTGCAGTTCATCAGGAGTAGAATTAGTTCCAATCTTAATGACCTTATTGGGTTCTAATTGCATCTCCATATACTCTTTCTTTTCAATCTCAATCCGATGTTTCTTGGATCGATCATGCTGATCAAACAAACTTTCTAGAGTTATAAGACCCTTCGAAATGTGATTATTTCATAACTGAATCAGACCATCAGTCTCTTCGTGCTCCAAAATTCTTCCTTTGATAGTGGCAGCTTCTTGAATAAAAAAGTTAATAATTTGCTCATCATTCTCGAAGACTTGCCAAAAAGTATCCTTGTCTGGGACACTTGGCCTATACACCATCCTTACTGTCTTTGGTTTCTTCACTACCTGCTCAATGGGAGAAAAATTGGCTCCAAGATATGCTAGAAGATCTGCATGCTTATTCAGCTCTCAAGAAATGGCTTGAATATTCAGAGCTGTGAAAGACTCAAATAGGTCCCAAACTTGGTTGTGGTATGCTTTGAGATAATGCTACTTAGAAATACACCTGTTTGTTACTTGGTTTACAATAAGCTCAGAATCACCAAAAATCTGTAACTGTTCGATTCCCAACTTCCTTGCCTTTTTCAAGCCTAGGCATAATGCTTCGTACTCGGTAGCATTGTTAGTACAATTCCAAGTAAGACGATATGAATATGTTCTTTGTAAACCAGAAGGAGAAATCAAAAATAATACCTGCTCCTGCACCATTTTTGCATCTTGCCCCATCGAAATATAACTTCCATAGTTGATCTGTAACAGAGCTCTGATCATCCTGGTTAGGAAATACCTGCATTACACCATCCTCGGGCTTTGTGATAGAATAACAACCAATTTCAGTTTCCAACATTGCATTGAAATAAAGCATGGAAAACTGATCTTCCAATTGGAGCTCATCTAAAACCTCATTCATCAAATCAGAACCCTCTGGCTCTTGAGTTAGCATGTTGATAGATTGCATGGTTGTTTTTGCCTCATCCAACCTTTCAATATGAAAAGAGGAAGGTTTTTCATTATGAATCCGAAGTCTCTTTCCTTTGAAAGGGATCTCCAAATGGAAATAATCTAGTGCAAGGTAACCTCCCAACTTTGCAGTAAACTCTCTAGATAAGCACATACTGAAATACGGTTCTTTGAAAGCCTTGCCAACTTATGTTTTTGCCTTGAAAGTCTTCTCCATGAGGATCATTGCATGTCGAACACCAATATGTTCTTTCAGCAAGGACTGCATCTTCATTTACCAAAGCAGTCAGGTTTTTCTCAGGTTCTTTGCTTGTTGAAGCAGCTTGGTCTCTAGTAATTGGCAGGGGTTGAAATCTCCTTGGATGGAAATCTCACTCAGCTTGCTTCCTTTCGATAAGCATGATCTTATTACCCATTGCTCTTATTGCAGAATTGGTAGATTTTACCTCTTGCAAAAGTGTTGTATAAAGATCAGGGTTTATAGGTGCAGGACGTCTTTGGTAAGGGCAAAGGTCGTTGGTGGTCTTGGTAATGCTAGAAATGAAGTGGAAGCAGGGGAATGGCGAGAATCGTCGGGTGCGAGCAACTAGGGATTTTCTGAAGAAGAGAGCTGAGGAACTAGGATAGGTGCAATTTGAGGTGCACTGGAATTCCATGATGGGACAGGGTACATAGAAGACATAGATTGTGAAAAAGAACTAGGATATAAATGTTGTGGAATATCAGGTAGAATGGGCATTGCTACCTTTGGGGGAAGCCTGTCGATTGCAATCAAGTCTGCCTCCACCTTCTATGCTTGCTCGAACAATTTTGGAAAGGTCATCACATTGGACTGTCTGATCGCCAAGCCAATATCTATATTGAATGCTCGGAGGTAGTAAAATGTAGCTTGCTCAGGGGTAGGACAAAGTCCTTCAGGAACTCGCTACTAGCTTCTAGTGAAACGAACATTAAAATCTACTATTGCCTCCTGTGGGTGCCTCTGGATTGTGTTAAACTAATGCAACAATGAAAATGGGTCAACCTGTTCATGAAAATTCTTAACTAACAACTCTCCTAGCTGATCCCAAGACGCAATAGTGCCTAGTTGTAGAGATCGATACCAGTACAACAATTTTCCTCTCAAGGATAACACTAGTAACTTCACCATTACATCTTCGTCTGTTATATCATGAATGGCTTCCAGAGAAGCTACATCATGAATATGTTCATATGCAGTCTTTCCCATACCATCATAAGTTGGCAAGGCTTTCAAATCAGCCTGGGGAACTGGATTTTGTGCCTATAGATTCAAGGCCCCTGAGTTGTTCCAAGCTGAAAACTGCCTAGGTGGAGGATACTGGGCCATTGGAACTAGTGTATGTAACTGAGAAGATGGAAAACTAGTAACAATACCAGGGATTTGTGTGGATATGGAAGATGATGCAAGCGATGGGGAAACCAACCTAGAATGCTCACCTCTTCTTGTGCTATCAAGTTCAAAAAACTCGACAAGATCTCCAACTTTTTTTAGATCGTGATCTCGTGATCATGAAGTACAGCTTTCACTGCATCCACGTTCAAAGATTTCTGAGTACTGCAAAGCCACCAAATGTTCTAACTATACGGCATGAAGGCAAACATTAAACCTTCAACACTATGGAATCTTTCTAAGACAAAAGAAGTATGTCCCACAGGGCATGCCAAAAACTATTGGTCACGAATCTGCCACAGGAAAGGATTTTATACTAAACGCACCCTAGACCCAGCCAACATTGAAAGGCTGGGAGAAAGAAATGTCTCCCATACCAATCTCCAGAGTGGGTTGGTTCCCTTACTAAATCTAAGCTTGATGAAGATTAAAGTTGCAGGAAAGGAATTATAAATGTGCAAAAAGAAATGGGAAATATAGCCGTAGGCCGAATTTATCAGATCGAGAAAGAATAATAGCAGATCACTTTAAGTACACCAATAGCATATAACATAAGATATCAACGTAATTCACTTACAACCTTGCACAGAAAATCCCTTCAAGATCACATTCCAGAACTCACTCCCTCACAAGCAATATTTAAACTCAACATGCAGAATTCAAATGAAGCAGAAAATAAGAATTATGAGTGTATATTAGAAATGTATATAATAGAAGGAAAAATCACACAGACAGCTGCTTGCAAAATCAGAGGCCAAGTATCTTTCATTCATACAATGAATTTCAAGCTTTCAACAAAAGTTTCTCTCTCGATCCCTTTTCTGAGATCTACATTGGTTTATATAGAATTCTTGCTTCTTTACAATCATTAAAAACTTGTGATGGACTTCCTCGAGATCTACAAAGTGTGCAACGGAAACAAGGAAATGATCCCCTTAATCCCGCCTCGAAGAAACCAAAAATCGAATGCAATAAGGAGTCGATCGTCTTCATTAAATGGTCATTCTTGAAATATGCTTGGACCATTAGAAAAATCATGAACAGCAGCTTCGAATAATGGAGCATCTTTAATTCTGGTGGCTTGAACACATTTTTTTGCCTTGTTGGCATTGGAAAGCAGCAAAACATTCAATTCTGGAGTGCTTTTAATTCTTGAAAATCATAAAACTGCATCGGATCATTTGAACTGCGTTCTGGCATGAAACTGTAACAGGTCACGAAAACATGACATGTCGCGAAAACGTGACGTATTTTTGCTCCGTACACTTCTGTCGCCTTGGAACCGCAAAAACCAACCATGTCACGAAATCGCTACCGGTTCGGCTCCTTTGTCTCCTTCGCAACCTTAACTTGCGAAAACACGATGCGTCGCAAAATCCTGATGTTCCGTACCATTATGCTCCTTTTTTGCTCTGTTTTCGTGAAAAAGTGACAAGGCGCGATTTCACTACATTCTTCATCTTTTGTTCTCTTTGCTACATCGAATCACGAAAACATGACATTGCACGATTTCGCTACACCTTTCTCTCTTTGGCTTTATCTTCCTGATACGTCGCGAAATCGTGACATTCACCTTTGTTGGAACTTCCTTCCCATAACATGTAGCGAAATCACGACATGTTCTATCTCCTTAGACTTTACTGCTCTTGACTGCAAAAATTCATCATGTCATGAAATCATGAAATTCCGTACAATTTGGCTGTCTTCTTGGTTCCTCCTCGCGAAAACATGACAAGTCGCAAAATCGCTACCACTTGCTGCTCTTGGTTCTTTCGCTCCAAAATGTTGCGAAATCATGACGTTTCTACGTTGCTTGACTGCAGCTTCACAAATGTCGTGAAATCGCGACCTATTCATGCCTTAAGCTTTTCTGTCTCCACTTTGCCGCGAAAATGCGACAAGTAGCGATTTTGCTACATCTTTTGTCATCCGTACTGTGTGCAATATTATGTCGCGATATCACTACAAAGTTGATTCTCATTGCCTTTCGCTTGGTTATGTCGTGATTTTGTGACCTTTTCACTGTGCTACCCCCGTTGACCATTTTGACTACGATTCTCCAACACGTCGCGATTTCGCGACAACCTTGTTGCTTAGCTACCATTGACTGCGTTGACCATGATTTTGAAACACGTCACGAAATCGCGACAATTTCTGACTTTGCTCTTTTTTGTCTTTTGCGTCGTGAAACTATGACAGGTCATGATTTCACGACACCTTTGGCTTTTGTCTTCTCTCTCCTCATCAGACTTGCGATAACGCGACATGTCGCAAATCGCGATAGTTTTTTTAACTGTGTCCTCCATGTTGATTTTCATCGCGATAGCGCGATAGTCTTCGAACTTAGCCTTTTTTGCATCAAAACCTGTAAAGAAGTGATAATTACAACAACTTATGCATGAATAATCAACAATCAAATAAATATGGAAAAAATGCCAACAGATCTTCAAATAATGTTTCATTGGAGACGTCTTATATTACTTATATGACTTTTTTCTATTCTCCTTCAATCAATCTTGTATATCGGTCCTCAGGTAGGATATTACCCTAGTTAGTTAGGGGATTTGGGATCCACCCTTAACCACTTGAATAATTCCATATTTTATCTTATTTATTGCCTCCTTTAGACCTTCCAAGTTTTCAAAATATATTTTTGCAAATGCATGTTTATGAGCTAAACCTAAAATATTTTCTTATTTGACACATGTTTACTACAATTGTTGATCTATGACCGTGTCCATATGCACTAGCATATATGTGTGATTTATTTTGGAATAAAATTCTATTTAGGCATTGCTTACATTGAATTGAGTTTTGTTGAGTATAATTTAATATTCTTGAGAATTTTGTCATTACACCTTAGCTTGCCCTATATTGCTCAAGATTTAATCTCATAGATAGTATATGATAACTTCATCTTCATTGTCCATGTTTCTTTATTCAAGATCTTTTTAACTTATTTTAGATTTGTAATCTACTTATCCTTTTCCTTTCTATTCTCAACCACATTCTATTTCTAATATCTAGATAACTTGCTAGGTTATTTCTTTCTTGTTCAATTTGTTGTTTTTCTTGTTTTTCCTAGTCAAATTATTGTTTAAGTTCATCCCTTTCCCATTTCAAAATCTCCAAATCACTCTCCATCTTACGAATATTTTTTCAATCCCCTAAGCATATGTATTTTTCCTTATCATTGTGTTAGGAAACTCTAGATATAAATAAGCATAACCACAACAATAATATAGGAATTAATAATTCTACTAAAAGAAATAATGTTGATGATGAAGGGAGTGGGAGACCTCCCGCTCTGGGTAGGAGGTCATATTTTCAAATTCCTGCTCCGTCCATGGCTCCTTTCGAGGATTTTTGGGTGGATCTTAGGGTTATGCATAAGGGGTTGGAATCAAAATGTACTTATAAAAAAATGGTGAATCCTAAACGAAATCAAGACAAATCAAGGAGAATCCTAAACAAATAAAATCAATCATCTTCACACCAAAAATTTGGGTATTTGAAGCTCTAAAAAGTAAGCTCATGTTTGGGGTACATTTTGACCTATTAAATCACCTTATAACTTAATAAAACCACCACCATCATATCAGACGTGAAATGTGCTTTCTAACAAGTACAAATATACCTATGTTTGGATATATATTATGGAAAATTGACACTAGGAATAAATTAGTCCTAATAATTTTAGGCAAATTGGCCGACGTTGAGGGTCTTAATATTCACTAATTTTCAATTTTAGAAATCATAATATTCACCCAATTTGTGAATATTCACCACTGTGCATAACCCTGATGGATCTCTTGTTTTTCGAGGCCTATCAAACCTTTCTAGCGTCAGCTGGTACCTAGAGTGTTGTTCTAAGATCTTCTCTATGTTTTCTTGGGTTATTTTAGGAAGGTTTTTTCTTAGTGTTCCTACTTGTTTCTTGGGTGGTGCTACCTAATCAGATAATCCTGGTTTTTATTTGATGTGGGTTGTTTGGGGGGCTTTGTTTCTTACTTTGTTTGGGAAGTGGGCTGATAGAGCTCTCTCTTGTGGTATTTATTTTTTCCTTGGGAGGGGACCATGCACTTTCTAGTCCACACGAGTGGCTCTCTGTTCTTTCTTGAGCCTTGCTTCATTTTGGGGTGGGCTTATATTCTCCCATTTTGTTGTTGCCTAGAGGGTCTTTCTCTATGTTTCTTTTTGGTCTTTGGGAGGATACCATGGTTTTATTACCCATAGATGAGAGGCTCTCATGGTTGACTTTGGTTTAGGGTTTTAATGGTAGTTCTGGTTTTGGGTTTCCTGGAAGTTCTCTTCTCTTTATTCTTCTGGTCTTAGAGGGAGGACCCTATGCTCTATAATGTTTTAAAAGGATTCTATTGGATTCTTCTTGTTTTATAGTGAGGTTGGGATTCTTGTAGATTTACTAGTGTTTATTTTTATGGATTGACCTATATTTTTTTTGGTCTTGAGGGGACATTATTTACTGTAGTGGAAGGCTTCCTAAAATATAATATCATGTATGATATGTTTCATGATTATGGTTCAAGGGTTTCCCAATTATTCCCTTCTCTTCATTCTTCTGGTCTTGGAGGAAGGACACTATGCTCTATCATGTTGTAGAAGGGGTTTGCTAGTTTTTTCTTGTTCCATTATGGGGTTGGGTTTCTTGCAGATCTGCTAGTGTTTTTTATGGACCTCATGCAATTGTTTTTTGGTCTTGACGGGAGATCATGTGCTAATTTTTAGCTGTAGTGGAGGTCTTCCTAAAATATAATATCGTGTTTAATCTACTTCATGGATTAATGGCATTATTTTTTGGCCAAGGTTTTCTGGATCTAGTTGTGCATCACCTTCTCTATATGAAGACCTTGTGGCCTGTGGATTATTTCAAGGGTTGTTTCATTTCTAGGCCTTCAACATACCTAGTGTGGATTACCTTTAAGATCCTATTTTTTTGCTTATTTCGATCTGGTCGATGTTGGTCTTTTTTATTTCTAGTGGGTAGACATGTGAAGTGTCTATTCTCTACTCTTTGGTCCTTCTAGGATTTAGTTTTCTCTTGGGCAAGAAAACCTTTTTCAAATTTTAGTGTATACGACTATTCAATTTTCTCTTAGGTAGGAAAACCTTTTTCAAATTTTAGTGTATAATATTGTTTGGTTTTCTCTTGGGCATGAAAAACTTCTTCAAATTTTAGTGTATGCGATTGTTTGATTTTCTCCTAGATAGGAAAACCTTTTTCAAATTTTAGTGTAAGAAGAAGCCTATCTTTGTGGTTGTGAGGCTTTCCTTTGATGGGAGTACCTATTTCAATTTGTGTGGGGGTGTATCCTGGTGTGTCAAAAAATATGCTTTTCATTTATGTTCCTATCTAGAGATGGTTTTGAGGAGATGATTTATGGGTGTCTTATTTGGAGATCGTATCCCTATTTCTACGAGGTTGTTCCTTTTGATTTTTCCTTATTGAAAAAAAGTTATGGAACCCTTTCAAAACCCCTCTTACCAATCAATAATAATAATAATAATATAGAAACTAATGGAAATGCAAAATTGAAATGAAAGAAGTGCTTCAGTAAATAACTAATAGAAAATATAACAAAATTATATTAATCAAGAGAAATAGATATCAAAACCATATTTAAGGGGGAAATATCCATGGAAACATAGCCTTAATACAATTTGGAAAAAATATGAGATACATTATATTCTCATACATGCCCTTATATAGACTATTATTTACACTAATGTTAATGCTCAATTATTGATCCACATGCAATATGGAACCCAAGATATTAACTCTTACATATAATAAAAGTAACATTTACATCATAACTACCTCCTACTTACAATAAAAATGATGACTACGTCATAATAGGTCCATATGCACTAGATATTCAAGATACAATGTACATCAATACTAGACAATTACATAATTATGGTTGTGCTAGGATAGGGTCCTAACATACTCTTACCCTTCAAGAAGCTTTGTCCTTAAATTTGAGGTGAGGAAATTATCATAGGATTTGATGGAGTAGCTCCTCGGTGGTATATTTTGGCTATAATATTAGCCACTACACTAAAAAATCAATGAGTACATGGTTGTGAAGAGTGTATACATGTTATATTTATGGGTTCTTATATGATTGAGCCTTCAGCATCCAATTTGGGTAAGGTCGATTAAAGTTATACATAGATGCCAAGGAACTTATTTAAAGAGGATACATAAAAAATTGGATGTATCATGGGGAGGGTAGTTATTGGGGGCCTAAAATAGCCCTTGTACCCTAGGCACTGTGACTTCATATAGTTGCAGTTGTTATCACCTCTTCAAGTGGGTGTGTCCAATGTTCTATGACTCGTGCAAGGTGTCAGTATTGGAAAGTATGAGGAGCATGGGATGCAACTTCTTTGGATGACCTCTTCTTTTTTTTATCAAGTTTGTCTCCTTGTCTTGATGTGATCTTCATTGCTTGTATCTCCTTCCTACTCTAGCCTATTCTAGCTGGTTTCTCTATACAGAAAAAAATAATGGGGCCTAATAAACATAACTAGCATACCTATCTTATTTATGAGTGGTTATGGACCAGATATCTAACAGACTTCATGTTGTAGTGGGTTAAAGTGAACACATGCATAGTAACTGATAATGCACATGGAACATAGGTCCCTCCAAACATGCGCAAAAGTAGAATACCCACACTAGAACTAGGATAGGATTTCATAAGTAGTCATAGTTTCTTATTAGTGTGAACTTTGAGTTACATACATGTAGAGAGAAGAGGTTCAAAAACTAATCGACCAACAATGCAAGGCTTGATCTAGACTAGGACATATGATAGAATAAATAAAAACATCCTTTAGAAGAGTGGATGGCTTTCAATGATTATAATGAGGAAGAATATACATATTTATAGATAATCTTCAGAGTTCTTCCCTCCTCTAAATTCAAATTTATTCCTTCAAAAATTCCACTTAGGGTACTTCTATATTTATGGTGCACAATCTCGAGGTTGTTGGATCTAGAGTCATTTGAGATGAGGTATCATAATTCATTATGGAATATATAGTGATCAGATATTTAAATATTTAGACATTAATTTTTTATCAAGTTTGTAGGTACTCCTCTAGATGTGTCATGATGATTTTTTAAAATGCATACTTTTCTCACAGAGAGGACCATAACCTAGGTAACTGTACACCTCAACATAACATGTGGGGTCAGGGACTATGGCCTTGGCTAGGTGAAATTAGGATCCAATGGCCCTCCACATGAGTGTTTGGGGGTGGAAGCACCTAAAGTAAAACTTGGCCTCCTAAATGTTTTGAGATTAGGTGATGCAAAACCAACTAGAGCCCAAATGTTTATTATCCTTTGTTCCTATCTTGGTCCTAGTTTTATGTGCTTGTTCTAGTTGATGTGTCTTGCTATTGACTTTAGTTTTACTCTTTCTAAAATTATAGTTTTTAACTTAGCATACAATTACTAGATGTTTATGTTAGTCAGGTGTGCTCAGTTGTATTTCCTTTTGGTTGCATGCATCACTACTTTAGGTAGACTAGTTCTAGGGGTGTTTGATTTCTTTTATGTAGCATAATTGGTACTAGTGGTGACTTCTTCTCTACTATAAATCTATTTAGAACCTATTTTCCACCTCCAATTCATATTCTTTACATCTTTTGATTTTCTAGTGGTGGAGGGGCTCATTTTTTCATCTTGTTGGGTGCCCTTACTTATTCGAGCACCTTATAAGGAGTGGAATACACTACCTTCACTTACCCTAATACTATTAGGTAATAAATTTGGATCTACAACACATTGTGTGCTTCTCCCCTTTCCTCCATGTATTCTTATTCCTCATTATAGATTGTTCCAAAATGGTTTTGGGTAGCAAGTTGTTGAGTGAGATAGGATTGAGAGGTGACAATATGGATAGTTTAATTTTGTGACTCTTCCTCATTAAACCCATCCACAAATAAGGTAGCAAGTTGATCTCATTCATAGATTGAGTGCGAGGGAATAGAGTCATACCCTTTTTGAGATTTCCCTTTGAATTATGCCACAAGTAGCCTCAAATCTATGTTCTACATCTTGCTATTGTATATTTGAAATAAGTAGACCATAAATTGTAGATGCATTAGTGGGTTTGACAATCCTTCATCGGTGTAGTATGGCATAGTTTTGAGTATCAATGTCTAAATGTAATACCATGTATAAAGTAGAACATGAGGTTGCAAGGGGTTATTTTTACTCCATGTGGAAATATTGCAATGTGTGAAGCAACCATGGTTAGGCATGTGGATCTAATATTAGGATCCCCATTATTTTTTGGATCATTCACTTGGAGTAGAGTCACTAGGTGAATACAATTAGTGCTTTAAAAGTAGATGGATCTAGGCCTTCACTAAAACATGAATCTTCAAAGAAACTTCTTCTAAATATTCTTATTTGATTAAAGTCTCTAGGTGGGGGTGTTGTTGTTGGTTATATGAAGGTTCCCACGATAAAATTGACATGTAATTATTATGGGTCCTTCTTTTTAGTAGAGTCACAAGGTGAATCTTCATAGTGCTTTAGTAAGTTGATTATAATGGCCTATCTTCTAATGAGTGGATGGATTCTATAGTTTGTATCCCATTAGGCATAGCAATTTAAACTATTTGGGGTATAACATTGCTCTTCCACCCTAGGCATCATAACCCCCAATGGTTGTGAATTCTCTTGTCTCTTTGAGTTGGTTCATTCATTACCCTATGCCTCATGTGGGATGTCAATCCTAGGAAGTACAAGGAGCATGAGATATAGCTCATTTGGATAACATTTGGGATTTATACCAAGGTTGACTCATTGTATTAATGTGATATTCAATGCTCATATCTTCTTCATGTTATAGCCTACTCTACTAAGTTTCTTTTCTAGGGAAAAGAAAAAAAGAGAGGAAGAATCAATAAACCTAACTATCCTATTTATGGGTGGTGATGCACTAAAGATCTAATAGACTCTTCATGTCATATTAGGTTGAAGTGAATAAATGTGTAGCATTTGATAGTGCATGAGGAATGTAGGTCCCTTCAAACATGAGAAAAAATAGAACAACCACACCAAAAATAGGATAGAGATTTCATAAGTATGCATAGTTTCTTATTGGTGTGAACTTTGAGTTACATACATGTAGAGAGAATAGGTTTGAAAAATAATCAACCAATATAAAACTTGACCTCCTAAATTTTTGGATCTTATGTGGTGCAAAATAAATAGGAGACCTAATGTTTTATTTTCTTTGTTCCTCGTTTGACATCATGGTTTTATATGCTTGATCCTATCAATGTGTCTTGCTACTAACTTTTATTATACTCTTTTTGAAATTTTTATTTTTACCTTAGAATGCAATTACAAGATGTTTATATCAGGTGGATGTGCCTATGTCATATTTCCTTCTGGTTGAATGCATAACTGCTTTGGACCTTCATTGTAACTTTGATTGTATCTTCTTCATTATCATCTTTGACTAGATAAGTTTGGTTACTAGTCTTATGAAATTGTATCTGCTTATTTCTAGATTTAGTCATCTTGCTTTCTACCTAAACTCCTCTTACAAATCCATCCAAAGTGCTTACACCTCCCAAGTGTAGTGATAATTCACTATAGAAGTGATTTTAGTTTGTAGGCCATGCAACCAATTTGGAGCACTTTATGTGGTCCATAGAATTTAGTTGTTGGCTTTTGGTTGCCACAAAGTTTCAATGATGATTTCTTGTATGGCTACAAATATAGGAAAACCGTATGCCTAATATTGAATTATACTTTGAACAACGTTGATCTACTTGTTGCATGTGGTTTTATTCCATAGCTAAATTATTTTTGAGATGGATTAGTTGTGAATGCTTTTTGAGAGTTGAATCCACTACTTGAATGTTGGAACTACCTAGGATGTATGACAAAAGTGATGGAGGAAGATGTTGATAAACTACTTCATATGGTGTCATATTGGTGGAGGATTTATAGGAAGTATTATACCACCACTCACACCAATTGAACCCAATTTACCCATTGAGTTGATTACTTAGATGCAAAGCAATGGAGATAAGGTTTCAAATACTTGTTAACAATTTTTTTTTTTCCATTGGTTTGGGTATGGTATACTAAGCTCATTTGGAGTTTCATTCCATGCAACTTGAACAATTATTATAATAAATTACTTATGAATATGGGTCCATAGTCAAATATAATGGACTGGGACATGCTATAAAGGCAAAAAATGGAATCAAGGAATATTTGGACAATTGTTGAGGCCTTGTAAGAGTGGGCTAGATGACATAAGTGAGCATACTTAGAGAAGAATACTTGAGCATACCTATAACTATATGTGTTTAGCATGTTCATATATTTTTAATAAGCTTGAATGTCCTCTAGTTAAGGAAGAATGTATTTCCTATAGTATAGATTCATACATTGGTAAATTTATAGAGATAAAAATGTGACCGTGGTATCTCAGATATTTTGCATCCCAAGAATATCTTGGATGAGAGTCAAGATTAGTTTGAAGTTTCTAAATTAAGAATTGCAAGGTGGAATTGTGGGTAGCTTATTGAATTTGGTGTGTCCATTGGGAGAGTGGAATACATATGACACATAGCATACCTTGGTCCTCATATTGGTGGGATAGTGCATCAATAATTATATTTTACTTTCCTTCTTATAAATATTTTCATAGTCATACCCTAGTAGTTTGATAAAGCATTTTGGTAATCCATATTTATTTCAAAAGTCTACTAACTTGAAGAATTGCTTGAATATTTGTGTCTTGTTGTCTTTTTTTTCTATTAACCATCTTATGTGGTATTTCCTAGGTTGTGTTGACATATTATTATATCATTGAATTAGTAGTTTTAATACTTTTTTATTTGGACTTCATCCTTTTTAAAAAAAAATTGGTTATGAAAACCAAGTCATGTGTGCCCAAAATCTAGACCCATCCTGCATTATTCTCCTTTGTATCCTCTACTTGCATTAACAATTCCTAAATTTTGAAGTGGTGGTAGTAACTTTCTACACCATATATGGTGAATTACAATGACATAAAATATAATAAACATTTCATCCTAGATTCATATTACTTTATTACATTTAAGGTTATCAAATTTCTATCAAAATTATAAAAGTCTAAAGATGCATTGTTTTCTTCACTTTGGTGGTATGTTTTATAAATCTTGCCACTCATAATTAGAAGGAATTTTGATACTATCCATAATTGTCATAAGTGTATCTAAGTCATCATACTCTTATTTTAGTAGGTCTTCCTCTAATTTTAGAACCAAGTTGATTCCTACTAGTAGTGTTTCTAGGTTTGTGATAACCTAATGACCCTCAACTAGTGCTTTCATTGGAGAAGTCTTCTTTGCCTATGTGACCTTTTCCTTTATTCTTCAATAAAGCTCATATATTGGTCACCAAGTATTACCCTAGTTATCTAGGGGATTTTGGAGCCCACCCTTAACCAATTGATCAATTTTATATTTCATATTATTTGTTATCTCTTTTAAACTATCATAATAAGCCTTCTAAGTTTTAAAATTTATCATTTTGAAGGTATGTTTATGACCTAAACCTACACCATTTTCTTAGTTGGTAAACATAGCTACTAAATTTGTTGATCTAAGACCTTGTACATATACCTCATTATATATGTGTGGTTTATATTGGAAGATAATTCTACTTCAAATTGCTTATAGTGGGCTGAGTTTTGATAAGTATATTTGAACATTCTTAAACATATTGTGATTACACCTTGATTTTCCCTATTTTGTTTAGGATTTCATCGCATATAGACTTCATTACATTATTATATGAAACCTTTGTATTCATCACGTAAATTTTTTTCTTCAAGATATTTTTTAATTTGTTTTAGCTTTTTAATCTCTGTATATTTTTCCTTTTTATACAACCACCTTATGTTTTTCATATCTAGTTAGCTTGCTAGGTTATTTTTTTCTTGTTCAATTTATTGTTTTTCTTGGATTTTATGGCCAACGTATTGCTTAAGCTCATCCCTTTCCCTTTTTACATTCTCCAAATCACTCTCCTTCTTAGAAACTTTTATTCGTTCCTCTAGTCATCTTCTATTTTCCTTATTAATGCTAGGGATAACTTTTAATTATTTATTTTTGATCTAATGACCAAATAAGCCTACTCTGATAACTATATCAATCCTACTCGTCCTAATAACTACAAATATAAGTAAATATCATGAGGCAATCAATGCTATTATGCATGGTATATTAGTGGAAAAATGTTGTATTTTCATAAAAAATATATGTTTTCCACCTTAGATCACTCAAGTTATGAGTATAGTCATTTCTATTATTTATACAAATACACCTGAATAATCTTAATGATATGTTATTGTTCTTTTCAAGTGTTCTTCTATAGTGTTTGTGTTCCTAATCCCTACTAGTGACATGAATTGCATTGAAAGGTATCAAATATTATGACACATGAGCTTGCAAATTTATGCAAGTCATCATATTAATAGAACTTAGATTTGGGATTGATTGTATGGTAACTTGTAAACTACTTCTATTGGGTATTAAATGATATTCACTTAATTTAAATCCCCAAAAAATTAATGGAGTGAACAAATGTAGGTGGACCACGTATGATAAGTTGTGGTTAAAGTTAATTTTTGAGAGGTATAAATTGTGGAGACAGTAAGGTAGGGATAAATGGATGTATATATATATATATAGATATAGATATAGATAAGGTTTAGATGCACTTTTTTTTTGAAAATTTTCTTTGAGCTAAGGATAAATCACCAAGCTTAAGGTAAAGAAGGTGGAAACATTTCCTAGTTGAGTATGACTATCATATATAATATATCAAAGGAAAGTAAAATAAGGTTGCTAATACCTTGATTAGGAGAAGACATATAGTAGAATTAACCTAGAATCATGTTGATCTGATGGATAAAGTCATGGAAATGAAGTCATGGGATCAATATTGCATTGAAATATAGGCTAAAGTAGAGAAAAGCCTAAGTAAAATAGATATTTTAACATAAAATATGGAATTTTGTGTTTTAAATAGAGGGTTGTCATACCCAAAATTGGAGGTTTGAGGATAATTAGTATGTGAGAGGTGCATAAATCTCCATATTTTGCTCATCTAGGAGATGCAAAGATGAGAGAAAACATGAAAAATATATTCTATTTGTCTAGAATGAAACATAATATTAATAGTTTCTTTGCTAGATGTTTGGAATATTAGAAGGTAAAGGCAGAACATTAGCATCCAATAGGAAAATTATACCCACATGATATACCTACTTAAAAGTGGTAGTTTATATGTATATATTTTATTGTGGTTTTACCTAAGACAAGGTACCAACATGATGCAATAATTGTGGTGGTAAAAATTTAAATAAGGTTATACATTTTATATCAAGAAATAGTAGGGATGATGCATCGATTGTGACAAATAATTTTGCCAAGGAAATAATTAGGTCACATAGTTTTTTTAAGGTGATCATATCAGATAGAGATTCCAGGTTTACGTCAAAATTTTGGTAGGCTCTTCATCATGCATTAGGAACTAAATTGAATATTAGTTCTACCTATAATTGAAAACAAATGAGCAAACAAATAGGGTTAACCAAGTTTTGTAATACATGATTCACAAGTATTTCATGGATCAAAAGTCTAAGTGAAAATACTATTTACATCTGGTTGAATTTGAATATAATAATGGATACCATGCATCCTTGTAAATGGCTCCATTTGATGCCTTGCATGGGAGAAGGTGTAGAACACATCTATTAGGGGATAATATAGAATATTGGATGGTGATCAAACTAGACACTATCAAGTAGATGGAGTAGCTCAGGTTGATTCAACAAAGACTCAAGGAAGAAATCAATCAAAAAAATAGCAATGCTGATATGAAAATATCACCAAGAGAATTGTTTGTGGGAGATGGATTCTTCTTGAGGGTGAGACCCATGAAAAGTGCCTTTAAGTTAAGTAAGTTGGATCCTCATTTTATTGGGTCTTTTGAAATCATTGATAAGATTAGTCTAGTAGCATATAGACTGTCCTTGTCGACCAGTCTATTGAAGATCCATGATTATTTATACATATCCCTACTTATGAAGTATGTTGTTGATCCTTCTCATGTTTGGAATGTATTAAAATTGCATATGGCAAACCCCATGGCCATTGAAGTACGACTTATAAAAATTATAGAATTTCATTCCAAAAATTTGAGAACACATACCCTAGATCAATGTAATGTCTACTGAATGCTACTTGGGAATATGTTAGTGAAATGAGAAACCAATTTCCATTTATTTTTGAATAAAATATTTTATTTTTAAAAAACACAAGGGACTGTTAGTCCTAGGGGAGTATGTAATGGCCCACCTTGGCAATACTTTACCTTGTTGTTTGATTGATGTAATGGTGTGTTTATACTTAATGCATGATCCTATTTTGTTTTATCAAGACGAATTAATAGATATACTTTATGATCTCTAAAGTTGCATTATGCTATTTTTAGAATTATGCTATTTTTTAGAAATATGTTATTTTTAGAAATATGTTACTTTTAAGATTATGCTATTTCTAAAAATATGTTATTTTTTGAATTATGCTATTTTTATAATATGGTACTATTGATGAATTTTGTGGTTGTAGGACCAAGTACTCTCATGGGTGGATTGGAATGTGTAATGACCTCAAAAACTAACTACAAGAAAACACACAAAAAAGAAATGATTTTTTTTAAAACTGCAAAGAGGGATTCATAAACCCCTATCCAACACTTGGTTACTACGGTTTAGTTTACTAAGTTTTCCAACTTACCCAAAGAGTTACATCTCACTCAATATCCTACACAAATTCATTTGTGTAGGTATTCTTTGTGTTACCACAAATAAGCTTATCTATCTCATCATTCTTGATGAGCTAAACTTATCACCTTTAGTATAGTCGAAGGTATACACCCATCACCATACCATACTTAAGTCTATCTATATGGGTATGCTACACATGTTGCGAGCTAAGATATCCATTTTGTCTTCATGATGAGCTATCTTAACTCAAATATAATCTTTTAGTTTACTCAACCAACATTCTCCCCAAGGGGTCTCAATCCCTTAGGTATTTCTACATTCACCCTATGAGGTCTTAATATTCTAGTTCTATTCTAAGATAACCCTAAGTTTTCATTTTCTTAGGTTTCTTTTATGTTTATCAAGAAAACAAGAATAACTCTATCTACTTAACCAAGTAAGGAGAAAAATCCATAAAATATACAAGAAGTATTAGAAAGGGAATAAATTTTAAAAAGTTATAACCATTAAACAAAAGAGAAAATTAGACACAAAGCATAGATAAATAAAAATAGTAAGTTAAATATACATTTTGCATTCGTTCAATAAATTATTACATATATCCAAGTATGGTAAAACCTCCATACTCTTGAAAGAATAAAGTAATACATCCATTTTAATTTAGGGATCTCTCTCTACACTTATATTCTATTTAAACATAAATAAACTATTGCCAATATAATTCAAACCAGTGCATTAGTTCCCTCTACTTTTGTGATCATATTTGTCTTTCCATAATTCATTTGAGGGTAGCAGGGGATCAAGGCAACTCATGTTTCTATGAAAAACATGCATCTAAATGCATATACTAGTAACATGAAACCAATGCATTTATTGTTGCTAAGTTGCAACTATACAAATTTAATTAAAGTATTCATCCATCTATTGTTTAGTTGATATTATAAAAATCTCCTCAATTTTTTTTTCACCTCTAATTTGCTCAAGAGAGTCATTTCAACATATATAGCTAGATCACAAGTCCTAATTTAATCAAAATATTTCAAAATATTTATTCAACATAATCAAAGTCCCATACCTTTAATTATTTAAATAAACTATTTATAAAATTAACTAAAGCTCCATTTATTTAATTAATTCAATAATTCAATAATGCATTTATCAAATTAACTAAAGCTCCATTTCCTTAATCAATTTAATAATTCAATAATCCATTTATCAAATTAACTAAAGCTCCATTTCTTTAATCAATTTAATAATTCAATCATCTATTTATCAAGTTAATTAAAGCTCAATTTCTTTAATCAGTTAATTAATTCAATAATTCCATTTATCAAATTAACTAAAGCTCTATTTTTTTAATTAGTTTAATAATTCAATAATCCATTTATCATATTAGTTAAAGATCCATTACTTTAATCAATTCAATAATTCAATAATCTATTTATCAAATTAACTAAAGCTCCATTAATTTAATAAATTTAATAATTCATTTATTTGACTTATAATCATAATTATAATATGCCCATTTTATAAATCCAAATCTCTTTTAGATAGTTTAAAAACTCCTACAATTTCTCCTTAATAGAAATGAATAGTCTAAAAGTGTTTTCAAACTAAAGAAATATGTAATCAAATCCTTCCATTTAACCTTACACACCTCAGGGGAAAGGAAAAATTCAAGATGTTGAAATACCAACTTATACATAGGTAATACACACACATCAGAGTAACCCATGGTCAGCTGGAAGAGAGGCACAATTGCTTCTATAGGGTAGGGGTCATTACAGTGGGTTAGCAGTCCATTAACCAAACCAGGCACATATTTCTAACATGGACAACACACTATGGAATTGTCACATTGGCAATCACATAACCAAAACCAACACATCCCTACATAAGTCATATTCTAGATGTTCTTCCAATGAACAAGATGCTTAAACAACCCAAAGTATGATTATTTGGAAGAGGAATTAAGTTGAGGGTTTTGGCCAAGGTAAATCCATCAATGCAGATAGCATTGGAGCTAAATGGGTGGGATATCATCCACAATAGTTGACATCGCTAAAACTAACAAGACTTATGTAAGGGAAAATTTAGACTAGTTGGCTCAAGTTGGCAAAAACTACTATGTATAGGTACAATGTGCCCTTGAGAGTAGATAACACTATGAAAAATATGAAAGTGACCATAGGTCACTACCCAAAGATACCCAACACTCACACTACTCGGCATGGGGAGAACCATAGAAACTTGGTGACATAGCTATAGGTAGGTTTCAAAGGAACTACCTGATTTAAGGGGTTTCAACAAAATAATCTAAAATATAGGCCAATTTAGAAGTAGATGTGGGCAATTGGACTTGATTGAAGTCAAGGAGCAAGCTTAACAACACCAATGATGTCCATAAGGTTTAAAATGATGATAAACCAAGCTTAATTTTACTCAAACAAGCAATCACATTAGAATTCGTTAAACCAACCTACAAACTCAATAAGATGGCTTCTCAGATGTCCAACTCCACTCTCGATTATCCATTACTTATCTTTCATAGTCAAATTTTCCCTTCTATCTAACTTTTTCTCCCCCTTGTCTTCCTCCTCTCGTACCTTTTCACCCATCTGACGTTCTACTTCCTTACGACTCTTGTCACTTCTTCCAACCATTGCACCCATACACCATTACTTCCTTATCCTTCAATAGTGGTAACAAGATATTTTATCTTATTAAAATATTCTTTTTCTTATTCCAAGGCTTAAATATTAAAAAATCTCATCATCCAATTGGTGGGAAGCTTCCATCTACCTAAACGCATAAACTTACAACATTCTAATAAATTTAAACAATGATTTTTTTCTTTTTTATAATAAATTTCTATAATTATTTAAATAAAATTTCCATATTTTATTTAAATAAAGTTTCCCATTACTTAAATGAAATTCCATTATCATTTGAGCAAAGTACTTTTTATTTAAATAAATTTTTACTATCATTTAAATAAAAATTAAATTATCTTTTTAAATGAAATTTCTTCATCATTTAAATTATAATTTTTTTTTACATGGTGGAATTAGTAGTCGTTACGAATTCGGGAAGGTTGTCCATATTTTTATGGCCACCAAAGTATTCTATGTTGTACACATCAAAATCTAGCACACATATCTTCATGCAGTCCACCCCAATAACCACCATGGCACAATCAGTTTAAACCTTTTACACAGTTGAAAGCACCAGGAAAGGGACAAGTGTTCAATCCGACGAGGCTCGAGATTTGAACCTTGGACCTTCGCCCCCTTACGAGGTTTGGGGGAACCAATTGGTCTACACCTTGAACCATTAAATTATAATATTTAATAACTAAAATTCCATTTTTAATTAAATAAATATTGTAATAATAAAATTATTTTATTATTAAAGAAAATAAAGTCTTAATACAAATTTAAATAATGTTCAACTATTATTTAAATTAATATCTTATTAAAATAAAAACCTATTATTATTTAAATCAATATCTTACTATCTTTCTAAGTAAAATTCGATTATTATTTATATAGATCCTATAATATATTTGCAAGTATATATATATATATATGTGTGTATGTGTGTTTGTGTGTATATATGATGTTAGTATATATATAGGGTTATTTCATCATATACTAACATCATAATATTCTTTCCTCAAAACTAATGGTGCATCAAAGTGATGAAGTAAAAGACAACAAATTACATGCAACAAGCAAAGTGGGAATCTTTCCATCAACCCAATCACCCAGTCTTAGTCGTAGGATTTATGATAGCTATGAGGTTATCAACTGCAGCTCTAGGTGGTTGGCATTGACGATTATCCATAACCAATAATGCATGTCTAAATGAAGGTAATCATCCATGCTACCCCTGAGTTGCCTTAATAATCATTGCTACTATCTTAAGTACCCCATTTTTGGTGGATGATTCTACCTCTTCCACCCATGAGTGTACCTAATCCTACATATTAACAATATGTCAACAATACCATGTTCTTCCAAAAATTAAACTAAACATCACACAACTATTTATTTGCACAAAACTAAGCATCAAAAAATATTTAATTAATACATAGTTTCCATGTCAAAAAGACCTACTAGGGAGGGTAATGACATCCTACTCCTTGGGACTAAACACCATCTTGGGTGTTTCCTATTTTACAAAAATATAATTTATTACATTATATTTTCTAACAAGAAGGGAAAATGTTTTTGCATGTCGTCCACTTTTTCCAAGTGGTATTTCTTTCAAAAAAATAGTCCCACTAGAACTTACATTGTTTAAGAGTCTGATTCCACACAGATTTAGAATGGAACTAAATAATCTTCATTGATATCACTTAAATAGCCTTCAGGTTTGCCATCTATAATTTAGAAACATCCCACAAATTTTTAGGGTTGACAAAATATTTCCTAAGGATATGTGGAAGGTGTCATGGATTTTTGATAGATCATATGGTAAAGTAGGTTGGTATGCAACCATGCTAATCTTCTCAGCGATATTAAAGGATCCCATAAATTGGGGATCCAAATTTGTGGATTTTATTGCACCCTTCTTTTTATTAACCCTTAAGAACACTTTATCTCCTATAGAGTACTCTCTTAGAGTTCTTTTTAGATTATCATAATTTTTCTATCAATTAGTGGCTTCTTTCAGTATTTTCTTGACTACCTTCAACTGATCCTCCATTGTTTTGACCATATCTAGACCAATTACAACCCTATATTGTAGGTTGTCCCAAGACAATGGTGTTATACACTTTCATCCATACAAGTCATTGAAAGGAGTCATTCTTAGAGAGGAATGATGTCCATTATTATAGGTGAATTCCACAAGGTGAAGATAGTCTTCTTAATGAGGAGTGATGTCCATGTAGTACATGTAAAGCATATCCTCAAGTACTTGGTTTACCCTGTCTATTTGACCATCTATCTTATGCTGGTATACTAAGCTCATATTCAATTTTATGCCTATTGCACGATGTAGGGATATCTAGAATTCATAAGTAAATTTGGAATCCCTATCTGAAAATGATTATTTCAAGAAACCCATGAAATCAGAATATCTTTTTGAAAAATCTATTAACCACTACCTAAGCATCATCCTTGATGTTTTATGGTATGAAATGTGCAATCTTAGTTAATTTGTCGACTATTACAAGGATTGCATCGTGTTGATACTTGATCTTGGGTAAACCTACTATAAAATCCATAGATATAACCTACCATTTCTACGTAGGTATATCATGTGGATACGATTACCCTGTAGGATGCTTACACTCAACCTTAGCCTTATGATATTCAAGACATCGAGTGAAAAAACTGGTAATATCCTTCTTCATTCCTATCCAAAAGAAGGTTGTTTTAATTTTTTCCCTCATTTTGAGCCCTCTATGGTGAATAGAATAAGAGGATCTATGATCTTCTTGCATTATTGATTTCCTTAAATCACCCATTTTTAGTATGATGATTCTACCTTTGTACCACAAAAAATCATAAATCAGGTTAAATTCCTTATTACCCTCAGGATCTCTGCTTAACTTAGACAAAATTTTCTTGTAATACTCATCTTGATATTTCTTTTCCCTCACCTTATCCATTAAATCCATATTGGTTATGGATACTATGTACTTCTTTCTGCTTAATATTGAAGAACACAAGCTTATACTGAGAGGGGGGGTGAACATTATAAGACCACTTTTTACTTTTTCTTCCAATTCAATATTATGTTATGTAAATATAGCAGTAATCAAAGCAATTCACATAAACCATACACAATAGAGACACCGCAATTTACATGGTTCACCCAATGTGGGCTACTCCATGAAGAAAATATTTTACTAAAACCTTCTAAATCAATCTCTTTGGGAGTCACTCTCAATTACAATGTTTATGCATCTCTATCCAAAGGAGATGTTGATACCCTAATCTCAAGTTCATGGATCTCTTCCACAAGAGAAATATTTCCCTTTTTTCTCTGGCTATGTGATCTTCTAGAAGATTTTGTCTCTCTACTGCACTAACTGATGGACCTCTCTCCACTTGAAGACTCTTCACTCAAATCTATCTTCAACTATGCTAGTTGCTGGATCTCTATCCACTAATACTTTGTCCTCTATACTCTCTCACCTCCAAAGCTCTATCAATAGGATCACTAAGAACCTGCTCAATAGGTTCACACAGAACCTTCTTAACAATCTCGCATAGAACCTATCCAATGCTAAATAACAAGCTCACATAGAACCTATTCAATGTTGAATAACAAGCTCACATAGAACATGTCCAATGCTAAATAACAAGCTCACACAAAACATGTCCAATGCTGCTCCAAAAAGCTCACTAAGAACTGGTACAAATATGATCTAGAAAGTTCACCAAGAACTTGCCCAAATATGATCTTGCAATCTCATCAAAAACTTATCGAAAATCTGTCCACAAATCTATCCTCAAATCTCTCCTCAAATTTTTCCTCAAATGTGTCCCAAAACTGTCCACAAATGCCTTCTCAAATTCTCAAATAGTCATACACAAACTTCCACAAGTTTGTCCATAAATCTATCCCAAATACCTTCTTCAAAGGCTCAATCAATCATGCTCAAGTAACACTCAAAACTCATCCACAACTCTATCAAGTCAAAGCTCAAAGATGAACTCAACAATGAATGACAATGTACTCTTCAATGGATAACAATAATGATCCACAATGATCTCAACTCAAATCAACTCATAGAAGCATAAGGATAATTTTTAGAGACTCAATATGTTCTAATATCACTCTCAACCCAAATTAATCTCAACTCAACTCAAGTCAACTCATAGAAGCATAAAGATAATTGTTAGAGACTCAATATGTTCTAATCTCAATCTCAACCCAAATCAATATCAACTCAACTCAAGTCAACTCATAGAAGCATAAAGATAATTGTTAGAGACTCAATATGTTCTAATATCAATCTCAACCCAAATCAATCTCAACTCAACCAATCATCACAAGGGACAACTCTCTCTTACACAACCCTAATACAAGTATGTATCAACCAACTCAAATGTTTCCAAAAATGCTCAACCACAAATCTCACATAACAATGATACTCATTTTATTTTATAGCTTAAGTTCAAGTTCATGTCACAATCAATGGGCTTCAACAAAAATGCTTATAAACTAGGTTTAAACACAACTTTCAAACCAGAAAATCTTGAAGCATTCAACCAACCATTTTCGAAAATGAAACCACAATACAATCCTTTTCTCTCCAATGATATTTTAGAAATCGACCACCATAATCAACCAATATGAGAATGTGCCCATACCTTTTTATGAAGAGAATAACCCCTTTGGAAATTTGCCACACTCAACACACTTTGAAAAAGAGCACAACAATATTCACTTTTCAACCCCTTTACAAAAATAGAAATATCTCTCTATATACACCTTATTTCTCCTTCTAAATGAGTTAGTCAAATAGCCCTCAAAATAATCTTTCCAATGATATATAATATGATATACTTTTATAAAAGAAACATACCATAAATATCTTCTTTTCTAAAAGTGCATTTATCTTGCCTTCCAAAATAAAAATCAACTTAACCCTTATCACCTTATACCTCCAACATTAGGCAAAAATTAATTTATTAAATAAAAACTTACTTGCCTCTTAGATGGAATCAAACCCTTGTATTTTTCCCAAACACTTCTCAACTGCGGTGCCAAAGACCACGTGAACAAACTACACACAGTTGACAAGAAGCGTAGAATGTGCTTTTGTATTATTCCTTTGCTCACACCAAATAACAAAAATGTGGGTCTTTCTCTTGCCCTGAAAACTCAACCGGTGGGAATCGAAACTTTGTCCTTCACAAGTCAAAAAGCCTTTGTCTCCCCTCACTCGTCGTTGGACCATGTTGCCACATGAAACTCTCTACACCTTTCGTCTTATATCCACTCCTCCGATTCCAAGGATTTTGAAAGAAATCCTTCATATATATATGTGCACCTTCCTTTATATTTACCAACGTCGGTTGTAATTTAATTAATTTTTATTTGATGATGACGTTGGTGGTGATGTCATAATTTTAATTTTAAAATTTTAAAATTAAATTTTAAATATTAAAATTTACACCAAATATTCAAAGTTGAATATCTTCATCTCTAGTGCACCTTTTTTGACGAAACAAAAATTCAACCTGGGTTTTAATAAAAACCCAAATCAAATTTTCCATCCATGGTTTTAAATAAAACCTTTTATTTCACCTACCTTGTTTTTCACAAAAACCCTATTTTTTGAACTATCTTAAATGCTTATTTATGAAATACTTCGGCCACCAAAACAAAAAATGATCCATGTGACATCAATGACAACATAAAATACCTCAAATTAAATCAAATTTCCAATAATATCCCCCTTTGTCATTAATGGCAACACATTTAATTCAAACACCACAATCACTGCAAAAACCATCTCTGAGAATCAAGGTTGCTTCCCTTGACTCAATACTCTCTATGGGGGATGCTCCCCCTGACTCAATACTCTCTTTGGAGGTTTCTCCCCCTAGCTCAATGCTCTCTTTGGATGTTGCTCCCCCTAACTCAATCCTCTCCCCTTTACTCAAATATCTCCCCCTTTGACATCAATGGCAAAAGGGACACCTATGGGGATAAAAGATATGACTCTTAATGTTAGCCCCCTCACCACCTTCTTTCTTGAGGTGATCAATTTTTGGGTGGGAGTATTTTTACTCCCATATTACATTGGTTCTTTCCTCTATCAATGTCCTTCAAGTTTTTTCTGATATCCTTCTCTTGATAAATTACTTGATCTTCTTGTCTTGAACCTATTTGGAATTGAGTCCTACACCATTTTGCAATATGTCCAAAGTTATTGCAATTAAAAAACTTGATATTTTAACCTTTGGATGGTGCCTAACTCCTAAATTCTTTCTTGAAATAATTTCCATATCCATTCCTCTCTTGAACCCTGTATTGAGAAGCTCTGTTTTCCTAACCATTATGACCATGATTTCTAAAATGTGTAGCTCTAAAACCAAAACCATATTGACCATTCTCTTTGCACTGAGAAGCTCTGTGACCAATATTGTTGCATAATAAGCAATGTCCCTAAAAACCATACCTTCTTCCTTTGAAGTTTCCTCCAGCAAAATTAGACTTATTTGATCCATGGACCCTACAGTGTACAACCTTATGTCCAAATCCATTGTAAGAAAAACAATGTCCTTGAAAAGCCTTCTGTTCATGTCTTGGTTCCTCATACCTTTCTTGATCATTATCCTTATTATCATCTTCAACTCGTGTATTGCATCCTTGAACCCTCTTTGAAGTATCTAAATCCTCTTCCTTAGTCTCTTCCTTGCTTTCCTCTTTTAGAACTTCCTTTCCTTTTGAGTGTGATTTCCCAAACCTGAAATATGAGACCTTTGGTGCTTTGTAACCCTCCTCTTCTTTCTCTTTATTTGTGTCAAGTAGAAAATTGACATACATATATATAGCCTCTGAAATACAAGTATCCATTTCTAGTGCTTCTTTTTCTTTGGGAACTGGTTCTTCCTTCTATATTTTTGAAACAAAATGTCCTGATACAAATATAGTACCTTGTGTACTTATTTTTGATTTATCCCATCTATAATTTAGAAACATCCCACAAATTTTTAGGGTTGACAAAATATTTCCTAAGGATATGTGGAAGGTGTCATGGATTTTTGGTAGATCAGATGGTAAAGTAGGTTGGTATGCAACCAGGCTAATCTTCTCAGTGATATTAAAGGATATCACAAATTGGGGATCAAAATTTGTGGATTTGATAGCACTCTTCTTTAGCTTAACCCTTAAGAACACTTTATCTCCTATAGAGTACTCTCTTAGAGTTCTTTTTAGATTATCATAACTTTTCTATCAATTAGTGGCTTCTTTCAATATTTTCCTGACTACCTTCAACTGATCCTCTATTTTTTTGACCATATCTAGACCAATTACAACCCTATATTCTAGGTTGTCCCAAGACAATGGTGTTATACACTTTCTTCCATACAAGTCATTGAAATAAGTCATTCTTAGAGAGGAGTGATGTCCATTATTATAGGTGAATTTCACAAGGTGAAGATAGTCTTCTCAATGAGGAGTGATGTCCATGTAGTATATGTAAAGCATGTCCTCAAGTACTTGGTTTACCCTATCTATTTGACCATCTATCTTAGGCTGGTATAGTAAGCTCATATTCAATTTTATGCCTATTGCAAGATGTAGGGATTTCTAGAATTCAGAAATAAATTTGGAATCCTTATCTGAAAATGATTATTTCAAGAAACCCATGCAATTGGAATATCTCTTTGAAAAAATATGTTAACCACTACCTAAGCAACATCCTTGATGTTTTATGGTATGAAATGTGCAATCTTAGTTAGTTTTTTGACTATTACAAGGATTGCATCATGTTGATACTTGATCTTGGGTAAACCTACTATAAAATCCATAGATATAACCTACCATTTCTACGTAGGTATATCATGTGGATACAATTACCCTGTAGGATGCTTACGCTCAACCTTAGCCTTTTGATATTCAAGACATCGAGTGAAAAAACTGGTAATATCCTTCTTCATTCCTATCTAGAAGAAGGTTATTTTAATTTTTTCCCTCATTTTGACCCCTTTATGGTGAAAATAATAAGAGGATCTATGATCTTATTACATTATTAATTTCCTCAAATCACCCATTTTTAGTATGATGATTCTACCCATGTAGCACAAAAAGTCATAAATCAGGTTAAATTCCTTATTACCCTTAGGATCTCTACTTAACTTAGACAAATTTTTCTTGTAATACTCATCTTGATATTTCTTTTCCCTCACCTTATCCATTAAATCCATACTAGTTATGGATACTATGTACTTCCCTCTAAATAAGATTGAAGAACACAAGCTTATACTGAGAGGGGGGGTGAACAGTATAAGACCACTTTTTACTTTTTCTTCCAATTCAATATTATGTTGTGTAAAGATAGCAATAATCAAAGCAATGCACAGAAACCATACACAATAGAGACACCACAATTTACGTGGTTCACCCAATGTGGGCTACTCCACGGAGAAAATATTTTACTAAAACTTTCTCAATCAATCTCTTTGGGAATCACTCCCAATTACAATGTTTATGGATCTCTGTCCAAAGGAGATGTTGATCCCCTAATCTCAAGTTCATGGATCTCTTCCATAGGAGAACTCTTTCCCCTTCTGCTCTGGCTATGTGATCTTCTAGAAGACTCTGTCTCTCTGCTGCACTGACTGGTGGACCTCTCTCCACTTGAAGACTCCTCACTCAGATCTATCTTCAACTATGTTGGTTGTTGGATCTCTATCCACTGAGACTCTATCCTCTATACTCTGTCACCTCCAAAGCTCTATCAATAGGCTCACTAAGAACCTGCTCAATAGGCTCACATAGAACCTGCTCAATAGGCTCACATAGAACCTTCCAATGCATACAAGCTCACAAACTTACCCAATCTCTAACAAGCTCACACAGAACTTGTCCAATGCTAAACAGCAAGCTCACCAAGAACTTGCCCAATTTTGCTCTAGCAAGCTCACCAAGAACTTGCCCAAATATGCTCTAGCAAGCTCACCAAGAACTTGCCCAAATCTGCTCTAGCAAGCTCATCAAGAACTTGCCCAAAATATATCCACAAATATGTCCACAAATCTATCCTCAAATCTGTCCTCAAATATGTCCTCAAATGTGTCCCAAAACTATCCACAAAGGCCTTCTCAAAGGCTCAAACAATCATACACAAACTACCACAAGTCTGTCCACAAATCTATCCCAAAGACCTTCTTCAAAGGCTCAATCAATCATGCTCAAGTAGCACTCAAAACTCATCCACAACTCTATCAAGGCAAAGCTCAAAGATGAACTCAACAATGAATGGCAATGTACTCTTCAATGGATAACAACAATGATCCACAATGATCTCAACTCAAATCAACTCATAGAAGCATAAGGAGAATTGTTAGAGACTCAATATGTTCTAATCTCACTCTCAACCCAAATCAATCTCAACTCAACTCAAGTCAACTCATAGAAGCATAAAGAGAATTGTTAGAGACTCAATATGTTCTAATCTCAAATCAACTCAACTCAACTCATAGAAGCATAAAGAGAATTGTTAGAGACTCAATATGTTATAATATCAATCTCAACCCAAATCAATCTCAACTCAACCAATCATCACAAGGGACAACTCTCTCTCACACAACCCTAGTCCAAGTATGTATCAACCAACTCAAATGTTTCCAACAATGCTCAACCACAAATCTCACATAACAATGATACTCATGTTCTTTTATAGCTTAAGTTCAAGTTCATCTCACAATCAATGGGCTTCAACAACAATGCTTATAAACAAGGTTTAAACACAACTCTCAAACCAGAAAACCTTGAAGCATTCAACCAACCATTTTCGAAAAGGAAACCACAATACAATCCTTTTCTCTCCAATGATATTTCAGAAATCAACCACCACAATCAATCAATAGGAGAATGTGCCCATACCTTTTTATGAAGAGAAGAACCCCTTTGGAAATCTGCCACACTCAACACACTTTGAAAAAGAGCACAACAATCTTCACTTTTCAACCCCTTTACAAAAATAGAAATATCTCTCTATATACACCTTATTTCTCCTTCTAAATGAGTTAGTCAAATAGCCCTCGAAATAAGCTTTCCAACGATATATAATATGATATACTTTTATAAAAGAAACATACCATAAATATCTTCTTTTCTAAAAGTGCATTTATCTTGCCTTCCAAAATAAAAATCAACTCAACCCTTATCACCTTATACCTCCAACATTAGGCAAAAATTAATTTATTAAATAAAAACTTACTTGCCTCTTAGAGGGAATCGAACCCTCGTCTTCTGCCCAAACACTTCTCAACCGCGGTGCCAAAGACCACGCGAGCAAAGCGCTCGCATAGGACAAGAAGCGCAGAATGCGCTTTTGTCTTATTCCTTTGCTCACACCAAATAACAAAAATGTGGGCCTTTCTCTTGCCCTGAAAACTCAACCGGTGGGAATCGAACCTTCATCCTTCGCAAGTCAAAAAGCCTTTGTCTCCCCTCGCTCGCCGTTGGACCACGTTGCCACACGAAACTCTCTGCGCCTTTCATCTTATATCCACTCCTCTGATTCCAAGGCTTTTGAAAGAAAGCCTTCGTATATATATGTGCACCTTCCCTTACCTTTACCAACGTCGGTGGCAATTTAATTAATTTTTATTTGATGATGACGTCGGTGGTGATGTCATAATTTTAATTTTAAAATTTTAAAATTAAATTTTAAATATTAAAATTTACACCAAATATTCAAAGTTGAATATCTTCATCTCCGGGGCACCTTTTTCGATGAAACGAAAAGCCAACCTGGGTTTTAAGAAAAACCCATATCAAATCTGCCATCCATGGTTTTAAATAAAACCTTTTATTTTACCTACCTTGGTTTTCACAAAAACCCTATTTTTTGAACTATCATAAATGCTTATTTATGAAATACTTCGGCCACAAAAACCAAATGTGATCCATGTGACATCAATGACAACATAAAATACCTCATATTACCTCAAATTTCCAACAATCTCCCCCTTTGTCATTGATGGCAACACCTCTAATGCAAAAACCACAATCACTGCAAAAACCATCTCTGAGAATCAAAGTTGCTCCCCTGACTCAATACTCTCTTTGGAGGTTGCTCCCCTGACTCAATACTCTCTTTGGAGGCTGCTCCCCCTAGCTCAATGCTCTCTTTGGAGGCTGCTCCCCCTAACTCAATGCTCTCCCATTTACTCAAATCTCTCCCCCTTTGACATCAATGGCAAAAGGGACACCTATGGGGCTAAAAGATATGACTCTTAAGCTTAGCCCCCTCACCACCTTCTCTCTTGAGGTGATCAATTTTGGGGTGGGAGTATTTTTACTCCCATATTACATTGGTTCTTTCCTCTATCAACTTCCTTCAAGGTTTTTCTGATATCCTTCTCTTGATAAATTACTTGATCTTCTTGTCTTGAACCTGTTTGGAATTGAGTCCTACACCATTTTGCAATATGTCCAAAGTTATTGCAATTAAAACACTTGATATTGTAACCTTTGGATGGTGCCCAACTCCTAAATTCTTTCTTGAAATAATTTCCATATCCATTCCTCTCTTGAACCCTGTATTGAGAAGCTCTGTTTTCCTGACCATTATGACCATGATTTCTAAAATGTGTAGCTCTAAAACCAAAACCATCTTGACCATTCTCTTTGCACTGAGAAGCTCTATGACCAATCCTGTTGCATAAGAAGCAATGTCCCTGAAAACCATACCTTCTTCCTTTGAAGTTTCCTCTAGCAAAATCAGACTTCTTTGATCCATGGACCCCTGCAGTGTATAGCCCTGTGTCCAAATCCATTACAAGAAAAACAATGTCCTTGAAAAGCCTTTTGTTCATGCCTTGGTTCCTCATACCTTTCTTGACCATTATCCTTATGATCATCTTCAACTTGTGTATTGCATCCTTGAACCCTCTTTGAAGTATCTAAATCCTCTTCCTTAGTCTCTTCCTTGCTTTCCTTTTTATCTTCTAGAACTTCCTTTCCTTTTGAGTGTGATTCCCCAAACCTGAAATATGAGACCTTTGGTGCTTTGGAATCTTCCTCTTCTTTCTCTTTATTTGTGTCATGTAGCAAGTTGGCATCCATATCTATAGCCTCTGAAATACATGTATCCATTTGTGCTTCTTATTCATTGAAAATGTTCTTCCTTATATATTTATGAAACAAAACCTCTTATACAAATATAGGAACATCTTAATTATTTTATATTTTCTTCTTCATAACCACCTGTATTTATAAATGGATCTCATTGTAAATCCAAAAATTATCCATAGTTTTTGAATTCCATTGAAATCGTGCTAACTCATTTATGTAGGTCCTAAAACTTTTCTGATCTTCTTCTTCTAACTGATTACATCTTTATTTCCTCTCCTTCAATTTCTCATAAATAGTGATGCCAAGCTCTTTTGTTTCTTGAAGTCCTTTTTCAAAATCTTGAATATGTTGATTAAGCATCATATTGACTTTTTCATTTTCTTGAACCTTATTTTCAAGCCTCTTGATTTTCTTTTTCAACCTCCTGATTTTCTTTTCTTGTTTTATGGAATCCTCTTCTTCATCATCACTTCTATTGGAATTGTCACTAGAACTACTGCTTTCTTTTTCAAATAAACTTTCCTTGTTTCATATTGTTGTAGTATGTGCAATCATCATCTATATGCCCAAAATCTCCACATATGAAGCATTTTAGTATCCTTAGACCTTTCTTGTACCTATTTTTTTGCTCAATGGCTATGGCAAGCTCTTCATGTCTTTCTTCAATATATTTATCCTCTTCGTTAACTTCAATACCTAGGAATAGGTGTTCTTGATTTTCTTCATTTATTTCAAAGAATGTACATTCTTCTTCATCTGATTTGTCTCTATCACTATGATCTAAGCTATCACTTGCTTCTACAATGTAGTAAGATTTCTTTGCCATAAAAAAAAAATTCTTCTTCTCATACCTATTTTGAAACTTGAATCTGTCATCTTTGTCATGCTTATGCTTTCCATCTTCTTTTCTTCTATGACCCTATTTTTCATCATCACTATTTTCTTCATGTGGAAACTTGTAGTAGTTTTGACAACTTTACCTTGGAATCTCCTTCATAAGTATTCCACAACTTGGTCCACATTTCATTAGTTGAAGTACATACCATGACCTTTGCAAACTCTGTCTCATGTAGCCCACTCAAAATGTAATTTATTGCTCTTGCATTTATCTCAACCAATTTCCTGGTAGTCTTATCTTCCTCGGGATCACCTTCAACCCTATACTCTTTTTCAACCATCTACCATACCTCATATCCTTGTGATATCAAGTAGTTCTTCATCCTCATGCTCTAGAAAGCATAATTGTTACCATCAAACAATGGAGCCTTATTTGTAGATAATCCATTCTATGAAGCCATTTGTGTTCTTGTAGAATCTGTCCTCAAGCTGTTAGCCTTTTCGAAGGAACCCGCTCTGATACCAATTGAAGAACACAAGCTTATACTAAGAGGGGGGTGAACAATATAAGACCACTTTTTACTTTTTCTTCCAATTCAATATTATGTTGTGTAAAGATAGAAGTATCAATAGCAGTAATCAAAGCAATGCATAGAAACCATACACAATAGAGACACCACAATTTACGTGGTTCACCCAATGTGGGCTACTCCATGGAGAAAATATTTTACTAAAACTTTCTCAATCAATCTCTTTGGGAATCACTCCCAATTACAATGTTTATGGATCTCTGTCCAAAGGAGATGTTGATCCCCTAATCTCAAGTTCATGGATCTCTTCCATAGGAGAACTCTTTCCCCTTCTGCTCTAGCTATGTGATCTTCTAGAAGACTTTGTCTCTCTATTGCACTGACTGGTGGACCTCTCTCCACTTGAAGACTCCTCACTCAGATCTATCTTCAACTATGCTAGTTGCTGGATCTCTATCCATTGAGACTCTATCCTCTGTACTCTATCACCTCCAAAGCTCTATCAATAGGCTCACTAAGAACCTGCTCAATAGGCTCACACAGAACCTACTCAATAGGCTCACACAGAACCTGCTTAACAAGCTCACACAGAACTTATCAAATATCTGAATAGCAAGCTCACCAAGAACTTGCCCAATGCTACTAACAAGCTCACCAAGAACTTGCCCAATTTTGCTCCAACAAGCTCACCAAGAACTTGCCCAAATATTCTCTAGCAAGCTCACCAAGAACTTGCCCAAATCTGCTCTAGCAAGCTCATCAAGAACTTGCCCTAAATATGTCCATAAATCTATCCACAAATCTGTCCTCAAATCTGTCCTCAAATCTATCCTCAAATGTGTCCCAAAACTATCCACAAAGGCCTTCTCAAAGGCTCAAACAATCATACACAAACTGCCACAAGTCTGTCCACAAATCTATCCCAAAGACCTTCTTCAAAGGCTCAATCAATCATGCTCAAGTAGCACTCAAAACTCATCCACAACTCTATCAAGGCAAAGCTCAAAGATGAACTCAACAATGAATGGCAATGTACTCTTCAATGGATAACAACAATGATCCACAATGATCTCAACTCAAATCAACTCATAGAAGCATAAGGAGAATTGTTAGAGACTCAATATGTTCTAATCTCACTCTCAACCCAAATCAATCTCAACTCAACTCAAGTCAACTCATAGAAGCATAAAGAGAATTGTTAGAGACTCAATATGTTCTAATCTCAATCTCAACCCAAATCAATCTCAACTCAACTCAAGTCAACTCATAGAAGCATAAAGAGAATTGTTAGAGACTCAATATGTTCTAATCTCAATCTCAACCCAAATCAATCTCAACTCAACCAATCATCACAAGGGACAACTCTCTCTCACACAACCCTAGTCCAAGTATGTATCAACCAACTCAAATGTTTCCAACAATGCTCAACCACAAATCTCACATAACAATGATACTCATGTTCTTTTATAGCTTAAGTTCAAGTTCATCTCACAATCAATGGGCTTCAACAACAATGCTTATAAACAAGGTTTAAACACAACTCTCAAACCAGAAAACCTTGAAGCATTCAACCAACCATTTTCGAAAAGGAAACCACAATACAATCATTTTCTCTCCAATGATATTTCAGAAATCAACCACCACAATCAATCAATAGGAGAATGTGCCCATACCTTTTTATGAAGAGAAGAACCCCTTTGGAAATCTGCCACACTCAACACACTTTGAAAAAGAGCACAACAATCTTCACTTTTCAACCCCTTTACAAAAATAGAAATATCTCTCTATATACACCTTATTTCTCCTTCTAAATGAGTTAGTCAAATAGCCCTTGAAATAAGCTTTCCAACGATATATAATATGATATACTTTTATAAAAGAAACATACCAGAAATATCTTCTTTTCTAAAAGTGCATTTATCTTGCCTTCCAAAATAAAAATCAACTCAACCCTTATCACCTTATACCTCCAACATTAGGCAAAAATTAATTTATTAAATAAAAACTTACTTGCCTCTTAGAGGGAATCGAACCCTCGTCTTTTGCCCAAACACTTCTCAACCGCGGCGCCAAAGACCACGCGAGCAAAGCGCTCGCATAGGACAAGAAGCGCAGAATGCGCTTTTGTCTTATTCCTTTGCTCACACCAAATAACAAAAATGTGGGCCTTTCTCTTGCCCCAAAAACTCAACCAGCGGGAATCGAACCTTCGTCCTTCGCAAGTCAAAAAGCCTTTGTCTCCCCTCGCTCGTCGTTGGACCACGTTGCCACACGAAACTCTTTGCGCCTTTCGTCTTATATCCACTCCTCCGATTCCAAGGCTTTTGAAAGAAAGCCTTCGTATATATATGTGCACCTTCCCTTACCTTTACCAACGTCGGTGGCAATTTAATTAATTTTGATTTGATGATGACGTCGGCGGTGATGTCATAATTTTAATTTTAAAATTTAAAAATTAAATTTTAAATATTAAAATTTACACCAAATATTCAAAGTTGAATATCTTCATCTCCGGGGCACCTTTTTCGATGAAACGAAAAGCCAACCTGGGTTTTAAGAAAAACCCATATCAAATCTGCCATCCATGGTTTTAAATAAAACCTTTTATTTTACCTACCTTGGTTTTCACAAAAACCCTATTTTCTGAACTATCATAAATGCTTATTTATGAAATACTTCGGCCACCAAAACCAAATGTGATCCATGTGACATCAATGATCCATGTGACATCAATGACAACATAAAATACCTCATATTACCTCAAATTTCCAACAAAGGTATCCACAACCTTATCCTCTTTCCCATTTATATACTGAATCTCAAAGTCATATTCAGTAAGAAACTCGACCCATCTTCTCTCTCACATTGAGTATAGGCTAGGTGAATATATACCTTAGATTTTTATTGTAAATTTTCAACTCAAAGGGCATTCCTACCAAGTAGTGACACTAAAATTTTAGAGCATGTGCCACTACTACTAGCTCTAAATCATGTTTAGCATAATTAATTTCATGCTTCTTAAGATTCCTTGAAGTGTATGCTACTACTGACTTGTCTTGAGAGAGTACTCCTCCTAACCCTTCCAGTGATGCATCTGTGCATACTAATTTTTTTTTTTTTGAGGGTTTAGAATTTTCAATATTGATGTTATAGTGAGTTTATGTTTTAGTAATGCAAAGACAACTTAACCCTTTACTTACCACTTGAATTCCTTTCTCTTTTTCTAGAGGTTAGTTATTTCTAATGTAATCTTAGAATAGTCATATATATAACGTCTATAGTAGCCCATGATCCACATGAAGCTTCATACTTCATTCACATTGGTAGGGGGTGGCTAATTTAGAATGGCTTCAATTTTCTATGGATCTACAACAATTTCTTTTTTTGATATAATATGCCCAAGATATCATACCTTCGAGACATAAATCACTTTTTGCTAGATTTCCATAGAGTTGGTTCTCTCTTGGAAAATATAACATGATCTTGAGATTTTTATCGTACTCCTCCTTGTAGCAAGAGTATATCAAGATATCATCTAAAAATATGAGGACAAAATTATCTAGGTACCTCTTAAACATATTGTTCATTAGATTTATTAATGCATCTAGAGCGTTAATTAGTTCAAAGTGTAGGACTATAAACTCATAATGTTCATACCTAGTTTTGAATGTCATTTTGTGAGTGTTCTCCTCATGCATTCTTAATTGATGATACCATGATTTTAGATCAGTATTTGTGAATGCTATGGAATATATTAGTTGGTTGAACAAATCTTTGATTCTAGGTAAAGGGTATTGGTTCTTGATTGTAGCCTTATTAAGCATATTCTAATCAATACACAACCTTAATGAACCATCTTTATTTTTCACAAATAAAATGGATGCACCCTAAGGTGAAACACTTGGTTTTATCAATCCCTTTTCTAATAGCCCTTGTAGTTGCACCTTTAATTCTTGCATCTCAATAGGATTCATTCTATATGGATATCTATGGATGGGTTCAACTCTTAGCATAAGTTCAATAATAAAATCAAATTTTCACACAGGAGGAAGTCCAGGTAAATCCTCAGGAAATACATCCTTAAATTCCTACAAAATTGGGTATTTCTCCAACACTTCTCTCTTCTAATATTCTCCAACTTCATTGAGTTTTATGACATATACTACCCCTCCCTTCTTGAGGGCTTTCTTCAATTACATAGTTGATAGAATCTAGGGTTTGAATTCCTCCTGCTTGCTATGAATTTTAAAATTTTGCTTAACTTTTTTTGAGTACTCAATCCATCTATCTTGGAAATTGATCAAGGCTTTATGGGCCTATAACCAATTCATCCCTAGTATCATCTCAAAAGCATTAAATTGAGCTACATATAAGCAACATTCAATGTTACGACTAGTTAAAGTAATATTTACCATTGGAAAACATTGGTTTCCTAAGTAGGTTTGACAAGATCCATACTTGAATTTTCATATTTGGGCCAAATATCCTAGCCTTTTTCACATATACCTTGCTAAAATAGAAGAAATAAAGCTATTTGTGGCCCCACTACCAATTAAAATATTTAATTATTTATTAAAACATTACCTTTTATAAGCATCAGGGTGGCTTTCCCCTCCTGCTTCTGATTCCTAGTTGTAGCATAAATCAAATGCATAGGTTCCTTTCCCTTGGCACTAGATGTACTCAACACTAGTTGATGTGGACACTAACTAGCATAGTAAAGGCCTCTACAATTATAATACCCATCCTTTGGTCCCTATCACTTTTCAGGGTTTTGCTCCCTTACCTTACTTGTTAGGGCTAAAGTTTATAGTTTTGAGTCTGAGGTTTTTCATTGTTGGGATTGTTGTTGGTTTTCTTTTGGAAGTTCTTCTTGAAACTTCTATGTTTCCCATTATTTCTCTTATCAAATTTTTGGGTGCCCTTGGTATTTTTATCCCGTTACTCTTCCCATTTTAAGAATCCATGATTGGTCCTCTTCCTAAGTGCTTGTTGATATTTCTCAAATAGGATGGAATAGTTGAATTGTAGTGAGACTCTACCTTCCTTGCCAGGTCATACACCTTCTGTAGTGACCTAGATTCATTAATTTTTACATCATGCCTCACTTTTTATTATAACTTGAGAATTAACTTATGAACCCTCATCTTCTCAACATAAGTGGGTACATACTTCAGTAATCATACCAAATTTTTATAATATATCTCCATAGTTTTGGTTCCTTGTCGAAGGTTGGAAAAATTCTCAATCTTTAATGTATAAAAGTGTTTTTTGAAAAACCTATTTTTGAATATTTAACAAAATATTTCCATTGAATGTTGGTAGGTTCAATCTTATTCTTCTCATAGTGGGTTTCCCACCAATGTAAAGAATGCCCTTTTTTGTATATTATAACCCAAACTATTTAGATTCCTAGGGAATAGCCCTTCATTGTAAAATAAACTTCTAATTTTTTTAACCAAGATTTGGCTGCATCCCCATCCCCTTATCCATTGAACTTATTGGTACAAACATTTTTCATATCATTAGCCAATTATTTTTCTAAAAGAGCTCTAGCTTCTAACTGTTCTATAGTTAGTCTGTCGGCTTGGCTAACCTCTGAACCTCTAGTTTGTGAATTCTTATTAACAATCTTTTCCAACATTTGTTTCATCTGATCCTACATTGTAGCAACCATAGAAGTGAGGTTTTCAATATCTCTATTACAATTTTTGGGATCCTCATCTTGAATCCCTTCTTCAATATTACTCTACTAACTATGTCTATTTGAAGTCATAGGCCTCTCTTTTCTAGTCTTAGGTTCCATGTATCCTAATGATAGCCAATAAGTGAAGGTTGGGTTATAGTTTCACATTTGAACTAAACTACTAAAACAATCCATAATGCAGAGTTGTCTTGCTAAAAAAATCAATAATCTAATTAGGGTAGTGTTCTAGGGTTATGATTTAACTTCAATTCCAAAGTTGATACTTACTTATAAGTAAGGTGTCATAACATCCCAATCACCCCTTGGGGTTAATCCCCATTAGATTCTATAAAAATGGATTCTAGGTCTTTTTGAATTTAGCTTAAACTTAAGAGAGCCTTAATAGAAATATATACAAACCCTAGAACACATTAAGAATCTCTATACCCTCATATCTGAGCTATGATACCAAATGTAATGACCTCAAAAACTAGCTATAAGAAAACACATAGAAGATAAAATATTTTTTTTTAACTACGTAAAGGGATTCATAATTCCCTATCCAACACCTATTTTTTACAATTTAGTTTACTAAGTTTCCCAATTTACCCAAAGAGTTACGTCTCACTCAATATCCTACACAAATTTGTTTGTGTAGGCATTCTTTGTGTTACCACAAATAAGCTTATTTATCTCATAATTCATTACCATCTTCAATACAGTCGAAGGTGTACATCCATTACCATACCACACTTAAGTCTATCTGTGCGGGTATGCTAAACATATTGTGAGTTAAGATATCCATAGTGTCTTCATGACAAGCTATATTAACTCAAATGTAATATTTCAGTTTACTTAGCTAGCATTCTCCCCAAGGGGGTCTCAATCCCTTAGGTCTTTCTACATTCACCCTAAGAGGTCTTAATCTCTTAGGTCCATTCTATGCTCACCCTAAGGTTTCATTTTCTTAGGTTTCTTTTATGTTTATCAAGAAAATAAGAATAACTCTATCTACTTAACCAACTAAAAAGCAAAATCCATAAAGCATACAAGAAGTATTATAAAGGGAACAACATTTAAGTAATGATAACCATTAAACAAAAGAGAAAGCTATATACAAAGCATAGATAAATAAAAATAGTAAGTTAAAGATACATTTCTCATCCGTTCAATAAATTATTACATATATCCAAGTATGGTAAAACCTCCATACTCTTGAAATAATAAAGTAATACATTCATTTTCATTTTAGGGATCTCTCCCTACAAGTATAGTCTATTTAAAAAATATAAACCATTGCAAATATAATTCAAGCTAGTGCATTGGCTCCCTTTGTCTCTATGATCCTCTTTGTCTTACCATCATTCGTTTGAGGGTAACAGGGAATCAGGGTAACTCATGGTTCTATGAAAGACATGCATCTAAATGCATCTACTAGTAACATGAAACCAATGCATTTATTGTTTACTTTACCAAATTGTAACTATACAAATTTAATTAATGTATTCATCCATCTACTATTTAGTTGATATCTTAAAAATATTCTCATTTTTATTTTGACCTTTCATTTCTCAAGAGAGTCATTTCAATATATACAACTAGATCACAAGTCCTACTTTAATAAAAATATTTCAAAACCTTTATTCAACATATTCAAAGTCCCATACCTTTAATTATTTAAATAAACTAGGTTTCCCTTATTCAACATAATCAAAGTCCTGTACCTTTAATTATTTAAATAAACTATTTATCAAATTAACTAAAGCTTCATTTATTTAATTAATTCAATAATTCAATGATCCATTTATCAAATTAACTAAAGCTCTATTTCTTTAATCAATTTAATAATTCAATAATCCATTTATCAAATTAACTAAAGCTCTAGTTCTTTAATCAATTTAATAATTCAATAATACATTTATCAATTAACTAAAGCTCCATTTCTTTAATCAATTTAATAATTCAATATTTTCATTTATAAAATTAACTAAAGCTCTATTTATTTAATTAATTTAATAATTAAATAATTGATTTGTCAAATTAACTAAAGCTCAATTTATTTAATCAATTTAATAATTCAATAATCCATTTATTTTTTTTTTAAGTGAAAAACCCCTTGCGGGGCCGCCTTGGTCTAAGAGACCATGAACAGGGGGTTCTACACTGTCAAAGTCACTCGGGGGTCGCACCCAGACCTGCCTGCACCAACATTATCAATTGGATTTTGGGTACCCAATTCAGCTTTTTTGGTAGGGTGGAGATTCTAACCTGGGACCTCCCTTGGAGGATTGCCCTCTCCTCTCCAACTCACATACAACACCTGGGTTCAATAATCCATTTATCAAATTAACTAAAGCTCCATTTTTTAATAAATTTAATAATTTATTTTCTTGACTTATAATCATAATTATAATATGCCCCTTTCATAAATGTAAATATGTTTTAGATAATTTAAAAACTCCTACAATTTCTTCTTAATAGAAATCTAGGAAGTGAATCATCTTAAAGCATTTTCAAACTAAAGAAATAAGTAATCAAATCCTTCCATTTAACCTTACACACCTCAAGAGAAAGGAGAAATTCAAGATATTTTAAGACTAGCTTATACACAGGTAATACACACACAATAGAGTAACCCACATTCGGTTGGAAGAGAGGCACAACTACTTATATTGGGCAAGGTTCATTCCATTTGGTCAGCAGTTTATCATCCAACCTAGAAAAATATTTCTAACATGGATAAAACTCTACAAAATTGACATGTTAGAAGTCACGTAACTAGAACTAACACATTCCTGCACAATGTGTATTCAAGACGTTCTCCCAATGAATAGAATGCTTAAACAACCCATAGGATGATGATTTGGAAGAGAAATTAATTCAAGGTCATTGGCCACGATAAACCCATCAATGTGGACAGCGTTGGAACTAAATGGATAGGATATTGTCCACAGTAGTTTGCATCGCTAAAACTAACAAGACCCACATAAGGGAAAATTTAGACTAGTTAGCTCAAGATGGTGAAAACTACTACGTATAGACATAATGTACCCTTGAGCATAGACAACACTATGATAAACACAAAAGTAACCATAGGTCACTACCCAAAGATACCCAAAACTCATGCATCTTGGCGTGGGGAGAACCATAGAAACTTTGTGATATAGCTATAGGTAGGTTTCAAAGGAACTACCTAGCTTAAGGGGTTTCAACAAAATAATCTAAAATATAAGCTAGTTGAGATGAAGATACTTGCAACTAGAATTGATTGATGTCGAGGAGTAAGCTTAACAACACTAGCGATGTCCACAACAACTAAGAATACCAATTAACCAAGCTTAATTTTACACAAACAAGCAATCAAATGATAATTCATTAAACCATCCTACAAACTCAAGAACATGGCTTTTCAGATGTCCAAATTTTCTCTTAGTTGTTCACTACTTCTCTTTCACAGTTGAAGTTCCTCTTTTTCCTGATTTTTTCTCCCCCCTTATCTTTGTACTCTCCTCCCTTTTTACCCAACCGATGTTCTACTTCATTATAGCTCTTGTCGCTTCTTCCAACCACTGTGCCCATCGACCATTACTTCCCTTATCCTCCAATGATGGTAACAAGATATTTTATCTTATTAAAACATTTATTTTCTTATTCCAAGGATTCAAATATAATGAAGCAATTCATCTAGTTGGTGGGAAGCTTCCATCTACCTAAATGTGTAAACTTACAATGTTCTAATTCGAACAATGAATTTCTTTCCTTTTTAATAATAAAGTTCTATAATTATTTTTAAAAAAGTTCCATATTTTATTTAAATAAAGTTTCCCATTACTCAAATGAAATTCTATTATAATTTAAATTAAAATTAAATTATCTTTTTAAATGAAATTCCTTCGTCATTTATATTACAATTTTTAATAAATAAAATTCCTTTATTAATTAAATAAATATTATAATAAGAAAATTCTTTTATTATTAAATAAAAGGGTTCGAGGGCTTGGTTAAACGGTCAAAATGCTTTTGTAGGAGCACGAAGACCAAGGTTCCAATCTGTCAAGCTTTGTAATACTAGTGGGCATGTTGTGTCAATATAGCAAGCTATATAAAAGGTTTACCCAATGCAACTGGAGGTGAGCGAGATTCAAACCCACGAAGAGGTGTAGAAAATTGTAACATGTTACCGATTACTCTAGTATAATAAAAAAATAAAGTCTTAATACAAACTTAAATAATGTTCAACTATTATTTAAGTTGAGATATTATTAAATAAAATTCTATTATTATTTAAATCAAGATCTTATTATCTATTTAAGTAAAATTCAATTATTATTTAAATACATCGTATAATATATTTACAAGTATATATAAATATATATAGATCGATAGATAGATAGATAGATAGATAGATATATAGATAGATAGATATATAGATAGATAGATAGATAGATATATAGGATTCTTTTGTCATATACTAACATCATGCTATTCTTTCCTCAAAATCGATGGTGCATCAAAGTGATGAAGTAAAAGACAATAAAACATATGCACATTTTTACCAAACCAAGATGTAGCAAAGTGATGAAGTAAAATACAATAAATTACATGCAATAAGTAAAGTGGGAATATTTCCATCAACCCAATCACCCATTTCAACCAGAGAATGTACGATAGCTACTAGGCTATCAACTGTGGCTCTAGGTGGCTAGCTTTGATGATTATCCCATAACCAATAATGCATGCCTAAATGAAGGTAATCATCCATGTTACCCCCGAGTTACCTTAATCATCACTTCCCCAACCTCAAGTACCCTATTTTTGGTGGATGATTCTACCTCTTCCACCCATGAGTGTACCTGATCCTACATATTAACAATATGTTAGCAGTACCATGTTCTTCCAAAAATTAAACTAAACATCGCACAACTATTCATTTGCACAAAACTAAGCATCAAAACATATTTAATTAATACAGAGTTTTCCATGCCAAAAAGGTCTACCAAGGAGGGTCATGAAAGTATGGAATAATCACCAGAGTTGAGAGTAATAAGAAATGAGAAATGATGGATTATAATCAATATTATAGCCATAGTGGTAATATGTAAACCTATCATGTATTTGAATGTATGCATGTGTGATTAGATGTGTAAATAGGGAAGGAGGTTGCTATAAAGGCAAAAGAGCCCTTACCCTGTGTTTAGAGGATCACTTCATAAGTAGTTGATAACCTCAAAATTATCATAAATCCTCCTACGTAGGGAAAACAAGTTTGTGCATCTTTGCTTATTATTGATTGATTCTTAATTCGGGTAAGGAAAACTTTAAGCAAGAGCCCTTGTGTTGCTTAGGATATTAATTTATATTTAGGATGCATTAATAATTATAATTTGAAGTAAAAATATTAATTGGTTGATGAAGGTATTGATAATAATTTTAGTACTATTAATACTTAAATATATATAATACTTAATACTTAATACTATTTAAATAATAATAGATTGGTTATGACCAAAGTTCCAAGTCATCAACGAGTTTTCAATTTGCTCCTACTCTAAAAAATTAAAAGGAGTTGTGTCATCTTGGATTGTAGTTAAAAATGAGATTATGGATAGAGATATTAAGTTGGTGGAGAAGGAAATTTTAAAAATTCATAAAAATAACAAGGTTGGTTTTTTAAAGAGGTGGATAAAACAAGACTGATTGAACCAGAAATTAAGAAGAACAAATTATTGGAGTGGAGGGAAGCTGAATGTAGAATTAAAAGAAGAGTTGCATGGTTAAAAAAATGGGATGAAAATACTAAGTTTTTCATAATTTTTCTAATAATAGGAAGAAGGTTAACACTATTTGGGATATGCAAAAATTAAGAAGGGGTCCTCATTAGGAGTTTTATTGCATTAGCATATTTGAGAGTAAAATATTTTCAATCTATCTATTAAGAAATTGATAGAGTTAATATTGGGAAAATTTTAAATTTAACTAATTTCTTCCCTAGTTTTGTGATAAAGGAGGACAATCAGTTGCTTATGAAGGAGGTCACAAAGGAAGAACTAAAGTTGTCCTTACTTATTTCAAAAATAATAAAACTCCAAGGCTTTATGGATGGCCTATGGAGTTTCTCTTAGTTTTCTATGATCTGGTTGAGGAGTATTTTCTCGTAGTAATGGAGGAAGTTAGGTTGAGTTATCAGGTTTTAGGGGCTTTTAAATCCACTTTTTTAGAGTTGATTCCAAAAAGGAGAATCCTAAAATTTTTGATGAGTTAGGCCTATTTCGTTGTGTAATTGTATCTATAAAATCATTGCAACTATTTTGGTTGTTAGATTGAAGAAGATTTTCTCTAAAGTCATTTCCTATGAGAAATGTGGGTTTTTAGTATGTAGACATATTTTTGAAGCCATAGGAGCTACACAAGAGAACCTTCACTCTATTAAAACAAAAAATCTTCTTGCAATTGTCCTTAAACTAGATCTATCTAAAGCTTATGATAGAACTAGTTGGTTGTATCTCAGATTGATGCTCTTACATGTGGGTTTTAGCTATATGGTAGTAAAATAGATTATGGGATGTATTTCTTCTATATATTTTATTGTTATTATCAATGGATCAACCTAAAAATTCTTTAGACACTCAAGAGGACTAAGACAGAGATGTCCTCTATCTCCTTTACTTTTTTTACTGGTTGCTAAAGAATTGAGTAGAGCTATTTTGGATGCAAAGAGGGTAGGATCCTTGTCCATGATCAAAATGGGGGTCCTTTATTTATTTCATTTATTATTTTTTGAAGATGTATTATTGTTCACAAATGGAATTTTAAGATAAGCTAGAAAGTTGAAGGAAATATTGGACACTTACAGTATTGCTACCAATATGGAGATAAATTTTTAAAAATCCTCTATTTGCTTTAATGGTCTAGAGTAGGAGACTAAACAGGATTTAATCAAAAATTTTCCTTTTAATCTCTTATATTTCTAGGAAGTCTTTAAGTATCTAGGGTTTGTATTGAATCAAAATACTTATAGGAAGAGAGATTGGGAATGGATTTTATAGAAGATTGAATTTAGGATTAACCATTTGTGTAATATATGGTTGTCTATTGGTGGGATATTAACACTTGTAAAGTTAGTTCTTGAGGAAATTCTTGTGTTTTGGCACTCCTTGGCCTTCGTTCCCAAAGGAGTTCTAGAGAAAATAAGAAATCTATGCTTCAAATTTCTTTTGACTGAACACAAGGAACATGAAGGCATTGCTTTACTCAAGTGGTAGAGTATTGGTAGGCCAAAGGATAAAGGAGGTTGGAACCTTTAAAATATCCATATTTTTTGGTTTTTCTTTCGTAACATAAAGTTTATGGAGGATTTTGACAAAATAAGGATTATGGAAGAAGATTATTGAACATAAGTATATTTGTCTAAGGACCTTTATGGACTGGATCATAAGTCCATAGAAAAGCATTAAAAATATTTCCATTCAATGGAAGGCACTAGTACAAGCCTTTCCTATGATTGAAAAATTTATGGTTTGGAAAGTGGGCAATGGTAAACAAGTTAGAATAGGGTTTGATTCTATATTTGGTTGTTGGAAAAAATATTTTGTTGCTGAAAGCTATGATAAGTTCTTTACAAGACAAGGGTTTTTACTTTTTTCATCAGGTGGGGGAATCATATTCTTCTAATCTTTGGACCCAAGGTTGGAAGAAGGCTCAAGTCTTAGGTTTTTCTAATGAGTAGGCTATTTTGTGGAAGGCTTACATTGATATTATTAATAAGAGTCATATCAAGCTAAGAGTTGAACCAAATACTATTGCTTCGGCATACAACAAATATGGGGGTCAATATATGACTAGACTTGGTTACAAAGAAAGTTTTGACCCTCATCCTCAAGGGCCTACTTGGTGGTGGAAGTATATTTAGAAATTATCTATCCCAAAAAAGACAATTATTTTCATGTGGTTAGCTTTTAGAAATAAGGCTTTAACTTGGAAAGTTTTACAGAGGATAAGCAGACAAGGTCCAAGTATTTGTATGTTATGTCAGTCAGAGGAGGAAAATATCACCATTTGTTAATCAAATGCCCTTTTTATCAACAAGTTAGGTTAGAAGCTAAAAAAGTAACTGGAGTACAAAATATTTGGAAAGGAGAAATAGTGGAGGTATGCTTAAGGTAGTGGTTTTTGAAAAAAAAGTTAAAATTTTTTCTTTCTTTACCATGTCTTAAATGTTGGGGTATATGGTTGACATGGAATGCAACTATTTTTGAAGGTAAGTTAATTCCCCCATTTCAAGTCATATTTTAGGTAAGTACTTTGGTCTCAATTAATAAAAGGCCTGAAAAACATAAGAAACCTCAACAAGTAGACAATTTGTTCATTGAAAATTCTTAGCCATGGGATTTTTTGATGGGACCTGTCAAAGATAGTCATATTTTAGTAGTGCAGGAGGTATTATGTACTTCTCAAATACCCACTATATCAAATTTAAAGTAGGTCTTGGGACAGGTTCCAATAATTTTGTTGAGTTTTAGGCATTGAGATTGCTAATGAAGTGTGCTATGGAGAGAAATGTGAAAAAATTACAATTTTTTGGAGATTCCACTCTAGTCATCAATTGGATGAATAGATCTACTCAAAAAATAATCTTCTTATACCAATGGGAGATGAACTACTGGAGGTGATTTCACTTTTTGAAAATATCTCTTTTACACATGTTTATAGGGAATTAAGTCAAGAAGTTGATAGATTATCAAAAGAAGGTCAACAGGTTCCAGAAGATTTCTTGCAAATGGAAGAGAACAAGGATGGAGTTTCTTCTTTCACCCACATATCTTATCCCTAGTTTCTATGCTAGCTCTGGTTTTTTAATATAAGTTTGTTTCATTTTATTAGAGCTTTATGGCAGTTTCTAACTATTTTTTTTCTACTCTGGTGATTTCTTTTTCACTGATTTCTATCTAGATTTTGATCATGTATCTGGTTTGGATAATTAAGTATTGATATATAAGGATATTTATCCTTATTATCCCCATGCTATTTTGAGGATGGGATTTTTTCCTATTTAATCTACCTGACTATAATTATATATTTAATCCCGATAATATGCTTTTATCTAGGTTTCTTTTTCTGCTAAGGCACCTGAGGAGTGTAATTTTCTTTCACTCTTGAAATAAAATTATGATTTTTTTCTTGTAAAAAAATGATAATATTAACATTAGATGAGAAAAATTAATAATAGTATTAATTAATTTAATACTATGTGGAGTACCCAGGTGTTGTAGGTGAGTTGGAGAGGAGAGGGTAATCCTACAAGAGAGGTCCCAGGTTCGAATATCCACCCTACCAAAAAGTTGAATTGGGTACCCAAAACCCAATTGATAATGTTGGTGCGGGTAGGACAAGGCGCGACTCCCGAGTGACTTTGATGGTGGAGAACCCCCTGTTTGTGGTCTCTCAGACCAAGGCAGCTCCGTAAGGTGTTTTTTGCTTAAAAAATATATATATACTATGTGGAGTAAATAAATTATTTAATAATAAATTTGTTAAAGTTAGCAATTTGAATCTTATTGATATAAGGTTTAAATAGGGGCATATTATATATTAAATAACTATAGAGTTGGAACTTGAAATACTAACTGGTCTCTACTAAGTATTTTCCAGCTTGAGGTTGATGGTTCCAATATAGAGCCCCTTTGGGGTCTCTCTCACTTGGACTAAAATTTTACTATAGTGGGACGTTTTGTTGCCATTGCACAACATACTCCAATTGGGGATCCACTTGAGATTTTAAGTTTTACACCAAGATTTTAAATTTGCTTGCACCCATGTTTTACATTTGCTTGCATTGAATAAGTCTTTTAACTCACTTGAATTGAATATTTTAGAATGGATTGGATCTCAATTGCTCTTCATAGTTTAAATAATTCCATTTTTGAAGTTGTTTTTAGGGTTTTCTAAATTTTACCATTTTTAGTAGTTGTAAACCTAAAATGACCATAACTTTTGCTACAAATATCCATTTTATGTGATTCAAATCTTGATAGAAAGGTCTTGAAATTATCTTCACAATGATACTAAATTCACATGCATAGCCCCAATACTTTAGGAGTTTCAATGAAAATACCATTCATCCACATTAATTTCCCATGATAGTCCATGAACTTTAAATGGTTTATATATATATATATATATATATATATATATATATATATATATATATATATATATATATATATATATATATATATATTAATGATAAGACAGGGTGTTGAAAGGTCCCCAAACCTTGAACAAAGATAAGAAATAAAAACTACAGCATAAGCCTATATTGAGGCAAAATATAAGGGAGGTTACACATGAACCAACCTGACGCAAAAAAAATAGCAAGCCTAAAATAAAATGGGATCATCCCAAACAAATTCAGAACAACCCAAGACCAAAGCAAACCACCAACACCAGGGAGGATGAGTTACACATTACTCATCAGTATTTTGGGTGCCAAGATCATCTTGAAGGTCCTTGATCACCTTGGTAATGGTTGGAGACCACATATCCACCTTCTACTACTTCAGTTTGTGAATAACCTTCCCAACAAGAATCAACATAGACGTATCCAAGGATCAACATAGACAACCTAGATCCACAACTGACACCAAGACCGATGACTTTACACAAAGTAAATTAGATAATTTGAGATACATTTATACATAAAAAATTAGAAAAAAACTTCCACCCATATATTCAAATATTCTGTTCTTTGGCCCAAGTTGACCATGATGTCATCCAACTGGTTGGCTTCACGATAAACATGATGAATAGAAACATTGGCAAACTCACAAACATAGAGCCTTGCCTCTTCTATCGTATTGGAAATACTCCATGGGGGGTTGGTGTTATTATTCAATATATTTATGGTGTTGATGGAATCCCCCTCAATCACCACATTCTAAATGTTGAGGTCATGGGCAACCTTAATCCCCTACAGTATTACCCAAGCTTCAGCCATATTATTGGATTGGATTCCTATGAATTCACCATAAGCAAGTTGAATTTTTTCATGTTCATCTCTGATGAGACCTCCTATGCTATAACTCCTAGGGTTGCCTTTTGAGGCTCCATCAAAATTAATCTTAGACCACCCAGTCAACAACGATTCCCAAACAACACTATCTCTACTCAAAGGGATATCTCTAGATTGTGGATCAATGAGGATATTAAGTTTTGAAGAAATTTTAGACTCGAAGTCAGACTTGGGATGGTCTGAGGAAGTGGTAATATTGGCATTCTCAACAAAAAACAGCAAAACTTTGGCAGTAATGGCTTGATGATTTTTGGAAATATTGTTAAAGATTTTGTTGTTTCTTTCTAACCACAATTGCCAAAGGCAATGGGGAAGAATGAATGACCAAGTGGTTTTGAGCCAAGAAAATGAAAATGGGCTGGGCCATTGAAGGTAGAGATCTTCAATAGAATTGGGATAGGCCCAAGCAATGTGAAATTTCTTAAACAGATATGAATTAACCTGACTGGCAAAGGGGTAGGATATAAATAGATGATTGACCAACTCCCAATATGACTTGCAAATAATGCATCTATTAGGGATGGTAAGGCCTCATGATATGATATTGTCATTGGTTAAGACCCTATTTTGGATGGTAAGCCATAGGAAATGAGCAATTTTGGGGGTGATTTTATTAAGCTAGATTCTATTGGAAGGGAACCACCCATTGGACAGATCAACTTGGGAAAAATAAGTAGATTTAACAGTAAACTCATCTAACTCTATCAACTGTCAGAAGGGGCGGTTAGGAGGTAGGTTTCTAGAAAGAACATACCTTTTGAGTATGTAATATAGCACTTTGGATGCCTCAGTTTGATTATGATGATAAAGGTTATTAGCCAACGTAGATCAGAAGGTATCATTACGACAGTCTCTAGAAATAAAATGGGAGACTAACCCTCCAAATAGGAAATCAATTATGGGTTTAAGCAATTAAAGAGCCAGATTATTGATGAGAGGCTACTAAGAAATCCAAGAGTCTTCCCAAAATTGGATGGAGGAACCATTACCAACACACCATCTCAATCCTTTCTTAATTATATGTCTAGTATGAACCACTGAGTACCAGAAGGCATAACCATATGGGAAGGCATTATCTTCAAGCAAGGAGCACTGCTAAAGATATTTGCTCTTAATTATGTCAACCCACAATGATTTGGCATTTGAAACTACTTTCCACCCTTGCTTGCTGATTAAAGCTACTAATTATATATTTTAATCCATAGCAAAATTTTCAATTATTTCAACTATTTTGGATACCCAATTGGCCTATTTTTTCATGCAATTATGGGTACTTTGAATTTTTACCATTCTTTGCACTATGTAACTTTTTTGAGCTCTTAATCACGCATTAATTTCATATTTGCAATAAGATAAGATTTAATATCCATTGAAATAGGTCTGAAACCAATTTTCTAATGAATATAGACATGCCTAGGTTATTTTTCTACCTTATCGCTAATATAATCACCTAATTTAAATCTCGCTAGCACCAGAAAATCGATAAAAATTTTACATAAAAATTTTACTTTTAGCTACCAATGATGGTATCACATATCTCTCCAACATCTCAGTAAGTTATATACACCATTTTCAATCAACTAAGGTAAATTTCTTGAATAACCTTGAGCTTTCGGGTCTATTCACTCAATTTTCCCTTTTGGCACTAAGGTTTTAAAAGCCTAAGACAAAAAATGAATTAAATCAAATTAACCCATGTATGTAAATAATTTGGAAGTCTAAGCTAAAGGTCCATTTTACCTATTTAAAATTTTGCCTAAGGTCTAAGAAATAATACCTTTGAAAAAGGCTCCCCTAAAATGTCTTGTAAGTTTTTGTCTTATTTGAGTGAATCTGATGGTCAAGGGGTAGGGCCTAGAGATCAAAGGATAGGAATGAAATTCAATGATCCAAAACATAACACCCCCAACCTTAGTCTTCATTAGTTAAAATTACCACCTAAAATTTTGTCTTATGCACCCAAAATTTGATGCCTAGGACCTGCAGTCAAGAAATTTACAATTAGGAGGCACAATAAGAAAAATAAAAAAGCCCAAAATATATTTTCCCAACCTTAGTATTCATTAGCTAAAAATGCTACCTAAACGTGTTTTATGTACCCTAAATATGACAACTAGGAACTGCAACTAGGAAATCTATGGCTAGGATCCACAACTGGTATGATAAAAAAGCTCGAATATTAACATCTACCACCAAGGATAATGTCTTTTGTCTTATGTGCCCTAAATGGAGAATCAGAAAGTATAGCCGAGAGATTGATGGCCTATAATTCTTCATGAAGAATAAAGTGCTAAAATTTGATTGGTCTTGATGATGTAATTTAATTTTGTTTAATAAGGTTTGAAGTTTAAAAAATAAATTTCCTTTTTTTTAATACACCAATTATAACAAGGGTTTAAATTTTTCTCGATAAACTCTAAGGATCAATTTTTTTTATGCGCTCATATATATTTAATGCTAAGGCTTAGAAAACCTAAGGAAATAAAAGAAATAATTTTTCTCCTCATCCTTATGCTCTCATTAAAATCATGAAAATTATTTAATAATCTAAATGTTTGACTTAACACTTGGGATATAAAATTAAAGTAAATAAAATAATTAATAAGGGTTCATTTCTTTGGGAAACCAATTATTCGATATTTTAATGCATAATAAAGAAATATAAAGCATTTCTAAAGGAATTAAACCTTATAAAATCACTTAATAAAATTTGGATAGCCAATAGCATTGCACATTTGAGATAATTTTAAATTTAAAACCTAAAGAATATCATAAGAAAAAATTAAAGGTATATTAATTGAGAGCAATAAATGTTAACGACTAAGAGACTTATTGAAATATTAATGACTAAATATATTAAGAGGATAATCTCCAACCTTTGTAATAATAAATAAAATAAATAAATAATGAAAACCTTAGTGTTGGATTTAATACTTTAACATTAAAATTAGAATGGAACTTTAATGTTAAATCTAATACTTTGGACCTAAAATTCAAGGAAATTAAACCTTATAAAATCAATTAATTAATAAATGTTTTTCTTCTATATTGTAGGTAAGAATCAGAAAGAGAGAAACAAAAAGGGAATTAAAGGAAGCAGAGAGAGTGAACTTGGACTTAATCTTGGCCAGCTTGTGTACAACAACTTAGACTACCTGAAAAGCGACGATCCAACCACCTAATCTTCACAAAGATGTTGACAAAATAGTTAAGGATCCATGACTAAAATTTAAGATCTGAATAAAGATAATTCCTAATTATACACCTCATCTTCTCAGTTGAAGATAACTTAGATATCCAACTCATTTACCACTGTAAACCATTGAAATATGATTGTAATACATTGAGAAATTAAAAATATAAGGCTATAAATAGCATTTAAGGCCCCATTCTAAATGGTCAGATTCCACTTTAGTAATAGGTATTTTAGAAAAATTTCTTTGTAGATGGTGGATATCTACACCCTTGTTATTGTTATGGGAAAATTAATCTTAAAATCATATGATGCTAGCAAGATTAAGAATGTAATGGTTGAACATATTTAATCAATACAAGATACTAGAATTCTTGGTGTAATCTACGCATGTTGATGGTTGCTAAATTTGAGTCTATTATAGTATGTTGCTTGTTTTAATTTGAATATAGCACTTTCGTGGTCTTATATTGTGTGAATTTTGATCGAGCTAAGGTTGGTTTATTTAGAATTATTGCTTCAACAGATTCATTTTAAAGCTCCAAGATTCAATGGCTTGTTTTATTTCAGTATTTAACTCTTTTTTTTAATTCTCTTTAAAATATATTTAGAGTAAGAGTAGATTAGTTGAATTTCATATTTGAAACTCATTTTCTTGTGATAAATTTTATATTTTTTAGAATAGATATTGCTACAGGATATCATTTTCATATTCATAATAATGATGCAATGTACGTGATATATTGATAATTTTAAGGTAGCAATCCTAGATCATTATTTTTTTAATTCTTTAATACAATACTTTGATATGGAATATTATATATCTAGTATTTCAAGATTCAATAATGAATTAACACATGCCCTTGTTAACAGTTATATGTACCTTTGAGTTATCCATCTATCTTATTTTTTTATTACTTTGATATAAAATTTGACAATCGCATAACCTATCACCTAAACCTTGGGGATCGATGTTCCATTTCAATAGAGAATAATAATTGTTCTAACCATTGGTATATGTTTAAAAATAGGATTATGTATCACTCAATAAGAAATAAAACTAAAAGGATGACCTAAAATTTATGTTACATTGTTATTGTAGACTTAAAATTACTTGAATTCTTTGATTCACTATTTTTTGATAAGTTAAATTATATTGAAAAAAGGATTTTGATAGGAATTCCCAAAATTGATTACAAAAATATCCTAAGAGGCTAGTTGATCAAAACTACATAATCCAAAATAGGTATGCAACCCAAACATAGAAAAGGGACAAGAAAAAGAGGCAAGGGTTACCTGAGTGGAAGACCCAGAAACAACATCAGACAGAAAGAACTTGTTAAGCATTTTTTCTATACTCCTTAGAATCCTCATCCTTGGCATCATCCTGATATTTATCCTTAGCCTCTTCCTTTATGTTGGCCTCGATGGTCTTGGCTTCATCCTACGTAAGTTCAATGAATTCCTCCTGGAAAAATAGAATATGAAGAGCATTGCAGAAAATCATGAAGGATTCCACCACATCTTTGACCTCAAAAATGGCCCTGTCTAAATGGGAAATGACTTTGGATGCCATGGAAATGATTAACTACTATAGAATCTAGTTTTTGTTAGCACTTTTATCCTCATATGACTCAATTTCGAGGATATTCTTTTGGTCATCAACAAATTTATTCCTCAAATGGTAAGAGAATCTCATAGGAACTTCAGGATCCTCGTTTTTCACTTTTTTAAGCTCCCTAAAAAATTTAATGGTGGCTCTTTTTCTAGTTGATAAGTATGGAGATGAGGATGAGGAAAAGGATGAGCTAGGCTTGGGGATGGGGATAGACTTGTCTTTGGTAGGAGCAATTGGGGTGGGAGTAGAGGCTAAACTAGTCAAACAGTGAACAACCTAATGATTATAAAGAGCTTTAAAAATTCCTTGATGAGAGGGGAGATCATCACCTTTTTTCTTATGATAAGAATCAATGGAATAGCTCACATAGTTAAAATAAATTGAGGGATGTTTAGAGTATTTACATATCTAAAATGATTAACGAATTCAAAATGAAATTTACATAAGATTTTACCAGGATCATCAATAGTTAAGTATTGCATTACCAGTTTCATTACTATATTCTAAGGAGATATCAGGTTGGTTCAGAGCATTCCCACCTTGGCTTGCTTACACAGCTTAGTCTAGTATTTGAATTCTTTTATCTCGACCTCCCAGTTATGCTTTTTCCTTAGAATCAAGCATATTTTGGTTGTCTATCCGATGATGGTAGCGAATAGGTTGACATCAATGAGGTATTCCTCGCCATGAACCATCACTCTCCCACCATCCCAACACTCAAGGAATTGCATGGTGATGTCGAGGTCACTCCCAGAAATCAAACTAAAGAAGGGAATAAAACCTCTTTCATAGAGGATGCTCTTAGCTACAAGTTCTAACTCCATCTCATAGGGCTCGATGAAATTTATGATGAGGCTTCTAAGAGAAATACAGTGGATGCGAGTATTAGGGGGAGGCCAAACATGGTTTGAATTATTACAAGTGAAAGCAGAGAGAGCTCGATTAAATAACACAAGATGTTTGGTATCTTCTAGAAATATCCATATATTAATGGGGAAGCTAAAAAAATAGAGGGATGAATATTTGGAATTGGTAGAGTTAAAAAATTTAGCCTCGATAATCCTAAAAATATTGAGGATAGATTCAGCACGAAACACTACTTAATTTAGCCTCGATAATCCTCTAAGGTTATTCAATACTAGGTTTAATAAGCTTTATAACAGGCTAACTCCACCTTATACACTTAATGTTGATGAAGATATAAAAATATATTTTAGAGCTTAATACCCTCTTTAATCTATGTTAATAAGAATAGAACATTAAATCACCTCTTTACCCATGGCATATAGTGAAGCCTTAACTATAGAATAATAGTTAATACCTCAAGGTTTTGGAATTGGTCAATTACCTTCACTAGGATAACTAGGTGCATTTAACCAAGTCCCAATGATTAATCAAGCTCTTTCATAGTAGCTATCGATATTGAATACTATGCCATATACAAATTTTAATCAGCCATATAATCCTATTACCACTCCTATACATTCTATCACTCCAACATACCTAGATAACCAATTCACTGCTCATAATAATGCTAACAATAATATATTTTTGAACATTAATTCTAATCAAAATATCCTAGAATTTTTATATACCAATGCAAACCTAAATACATTAGCATTTTTAAATGCTACTCAAAATCAAAATATATATGCTTTATTGAATCGCACTGCATCTACAAATAATGCAGCAAATCAAACTATTGTAGGACACAACTATTGGAATATATTACATTATTTAGTACATGCAAATGCAACACCTTGGGTACATCATTAGATTAGGATAGTGTCTTAAATTACATTTTGAGTATTTACTTTATGTAATGTAATAAATGTACAAGTGTTAGAATGTACAATGATGTAAATATTCATGTAGTCCACATGCACTTGAGTCATAGAATAGGAATATTAAGAGTCATAGGTAGGTGAAAGGCCAAGGTTCATATCTCTATATATATAGGCCTTTGATAGAAGAAGAGTAAGAGAGAAGCATATAGAATAGTAGAGCACAGTGATGAGAAGATAAGGTAGATACAATGTAGATCATGCAAGCAATTTTGGAGTGTTTAAGACCTCCATTATATTATATTTTATTATTTTTGTGATCTTTCATTAATGGCTATTATTTGAGTTATTTTAGAAGTTTCTCATATATTTTTCCTACATATTTTATTGCCATTATCACATAGTTAATATTTTTTGCTCATTTTAGATCTTGTGGTTACATTTCATTCAATATATATCATCAAAATCTAACATTGGTATCAGAGAATAAGGTGCATTGATAGTAAATAGAGAGAGCCACAAGAGAGATTAAGAGGAGATAAGAATTTTTTTTTTTTGAATTTTTAAGATTGCATTTGGCTAGCATATTTCACTAACTTTCTAAAAAACTTGTGAAGGCTAGCACTCATCATTGATTCCACTAGATTGACAAATCAACTAGTGAAGACTTATTACCTATAAATTTAAATAAATTACTATAATCATTTTCTAATACTTTGTTATAGAAAAAAAGAGATTCAAAGAATTTGGGAAGCTTCCTACAAGATCTAGGAAGAATGTATTCTTTATATTCAATCCAACACTTGAAGCAACAAGTTGAAGATTGAATATTTGGAGGTCTAAGGAAAAGGTCTCATTGCAATATTTGCAAATTAAAGATTCCAAGTAAAATATTGAGAGAGGAAGAGGTCAAATAAGCTACATTGAATATTGTAGATCAAGGAGGAGGTTCAATAAAGAAGGCCCCATTGTAGATTGAATATTGGGGAGAACCAAGAAGGAGGTCCTCATATAAATTTGAATATTGAAGACTTCAAAGTGAATAAAGAAGAAAGCAACTCTAAAAGGAGGAGACCCAAGAGAATGATATTATTGAAGAACTTCTAGATTTGGAAGATTGAATATTGAATATAGAGGAATATAAAAGTCCTATTGAATATTTTATAATCTACAAAATTTAAATAGCAAATAGAAGAGGTCTCAATAAAGTTTAAAAGGAGAAAGAATGAGAAGGCTAGGAAAGCCTCATTGGAAATTTTGAAGAAGACAATTGGAGGATATTTGAGGAGAACTCAAGTGAGAAGAGTGCTAGCAAAGAGAAGCACCTGAGAAAGAAGAATTTGGGATAATTGTTTCCATTTTACAACAAGCCTAAAACAAAAAAAAGTTTGGAAATAAGTTTACCAACTTCTAGAAAGGATTTCCAAAGACCTCAAAAAAAATAGATTCTTGAGAAGAAGGCCAGAAAATAGGCTAATATTGAAGTTAAAATTCAACAAGGAGCTTGAAGGAGAAAGGAGCTAGAAGAAGCCACCAAATATAATAGATTTGAAGATTGTCATTGAAGGTTTCAAGGCTTATTTGAAAGGAGTTTGCTGATTTTTATAGTAGAAAATTGAATATTTCTAGAAGGTAAGTTTCAAATGCAATTTGGATGATTTTCCTACAAAATTTTTGAGATTCGAGGATAGCATATTGAAGGATAAATTAGCTACATTAGAATATAAAAATTTTGTAGTCAAGAGCAACTATTTGGGTAGAACTATTAGCTATAAATTCCAGGATTCTAGAATAGTAAGTAGAAGGAAAATAGGCAGCATTGGAAGCTGTAAGATAGAGGAGTTTATTAAAGGAGAAGAATTTAAACATTTACAACAAGTTTAGGGCATAAAATATTGAGGAGTTAAAGATGAAATGTTTTCAAATATAGGGCAAAAAACATGTGAACCAAATCACCAAGCAAGATTGCTACAAGGAGGTAAAAATAAGGTTTGATAGTTGGTGTTATTAAATTTTCTTATTCAATATTATTTAAGTTCCTTTAAAACACCATTTTAAGAGTTATTAAAAGTAGCAATAAGGAGGTTGAGTTTAAAGGTTTTCAAGTTGAGTAAGGAGGTAGCATTATTATATTGAAACCTACAAAATATATTAACACAAGTTAGTGTTAGAAATTTGATTAAAAGGAGTAATAAGGAGGAATTGATAGTGCATAATACAAGTTATTTCTAAGAGCTATTAAAAGTGAAATAAGTATTAAGCAATAAAAGAATATTAGTATACAAAATAAATTTGAGTTAGAGTGTCAAAAGACACAATTAAGAACAACTAAAATTGCAACAAGTCTTGGTTAAAATAATATGCGAAAGGAGCACTACAACCACCAAGTAATAGAGAATATTCCACCTTACTAAAGACAAGGAATAAAGTTATATAAAAATACTAAGAAAGTATCAAAATCCAAGTGCAACTAAGGTATTATATATTAGTTTATATAATATTTATTTTTAGTCCATAATATCACCATATTTGTCTTTTCCAAAGCAAAGAAAAAAGATAAGAGTTGAAGTGTCTTAAGACACCATAGTAGCATAAAGTTGTAGTCATCAAGAGGCAATATTATAAAGTCTAAGGAGGAAGATATGAATCAAATATAAAAGGACCAACTAAGGGTTCAAAATAATATTATTAAAGGTGTTTAGAGACACAAAATATGGTGTCATATTCCCATGAAGGTAGCACTCATAGTACAAAAGGAACCTGTAGTAAGAAAGAAGACTAATTAAGGACAATATAGAACCAATTGCAAGGATAGAATAACACAACTAAGGTGCAAGTTGCAAGGAGAATAACATAAAAAATATACAAGTAGCAAGGAGTATTACCCAAGAAAAGAGGAGAGAATCTTGGATGAACAACCACATGGAAAAGAGCATAGGAGAAGCCCTTTCATTGAAGAGGAGCCACCATATATTGGAGAAAGCATGATACTATTGCAAGAGAATCCAAACAACTTGCAAGAAGTTAGCAATATTATTAAGGAGATAAGGGACATTGAGTTCTTGGTTACATGCAAGGGAAGAAACCTCCACTTACCACACCAAATAAAGGAATTTTGTGCCATTTGGCACAAAGGAGAAGAGCGCCTATGAATTCTTAGTAACACCTTATAAATATAATATCTGCACAAGGAGAAGAGCATCCAATTCTAAAGTAAGACTCCATTCAAGCAAGAAAAGAATAAAACATCATTACTTCAACACCTATTAGGAGACATTATGCTTGTGCCACCTAAATCAATGTATTCTAAAGACTTTAACATCTCTATGCCACCTAACAAGGATATCTAAATTCAATGGAAATGTAAATTCCATGGGGTATGCATTCCAAAGGGATATTATAGCCCTACCTAAAAAGAGTGTGCATAGCAAGCTTCCAAGATAAAAAATAATTTAAATGGAGAAGATAATAGTATATAATAAATAAGTGCACCATAGAACACAGTGCAATTAATGCATAGTGGCATACCATGAATATTGGGGAGAATACAATATTCAAAAGCTTTGAAAGTGAATTCAAGGAAGAAACCAATCAACATGTAACACATCACATCAAAGAAAGGTATATTTACATTGAATTAATATTTACTTTCCATCAAGTACAAGGGGATATAAGGTACATTATTCCTAAGGTTAATTTTAACTAATCATTGCAAGGATATATAAGGAAATTACAACCTTATATATTTCATTGATGAATTATAAAGGCAATTAAAGTAAGGAGATTATAACTTTAAGATTTTTCTCAAAATTGCATTCAATTATCAAAATATTTGCAAGCCACGAGATATAAGGTTTTATACCTTAAAAATTGAAGCATTATTTTAAAAATATTATCATTTTCTAAATTTTCAAACAGGTAGATATAAGGAGTACTACATCAAAATTTAGATCATTGAAATTAGAAAACTAAACCATTGAGAATTAAAGGGTAAAGGAAGCAAAAACTAGAATTGCCTGAAAGTTAGAAACTATTATTTATATTAGTATCTTATACAAATTGAAGGGACCAATGGAATCCAACTATAGGGTCTTCAAATATAGAGAACATCAACAAATTGAAAGTGCATTAAAATTATTTCTAACTTTCACAAATAGGGAGAAATAAGGTGAAAAATAGAATTTGAACATTAGGGGTTCAACTCAAAAGAAATATAAAGAAATCTAAGAACTTTATCAATACCATAGTACATTTAAAACACTTGGTATATATAACAGGTTTTACAAAACTTGAGAATTAAAAAAATCTGATCAAGCTTGATCACATACTCAAAACTAGAGATTCATAAGGTAGTCAACCTCAAAGGTTAAGAAATATTAAAATTCTATCAAAATTGTTTCTTTTTAACAAGAAATATTACTTCAAAAGGAACTATGAAAAATCTTATTAAGTATATAGGTTTCAAGGAATTAAAATGGTTCAAAGACATACTTAATTCTAGAAATGATAATAAGGAAAATGCAATTAGAAGTGAAGAACCAATATGGTTTAGAAATATTTTTGAAAACTCACAAACTAATAGTTTGTCAAAAGTAAATTCTTTAGAAATATATTCCAATGATATGATGAAAGGAATTGATGACAACTATATTATCAAAAACCATATTCAAAATATAGAAAATAATATTGATTAGAAAGATGTCATACATATTTATGAAATAAGTAAAGATGGAATAGCTTCAATTGTACACAAATGGTTTGACTATTTCATCAAGGAAATGGATGAACTTGATTCTCCTAAAACAAGTAACAAAGAAGTTGGGATATCTTCACCATGCACTTATTGCAACAAATTTGGTCATGAGAAAGAAAAATATTGGAGTTTCCATCCATGTAAATATTGTGGAGGAAAATATCACTCATATTTATTTTTTTACTATAAAGACAAGTACTATAAAATATTTGAAGAGAAATTAATATTCAGATTAGATTGTTTCTTTCAAATTCTTATTTTAGAAGCATCCACTAACAATGAATTCAAGTTTGAAAATTTTGAAGAACAAGGAGACAGGTCATTCACAAAACTAAAGGAAAGAAAATGGATCAATTTTGATCCACTTATAACTTGCAAATTTATGAGATCTCTAGTTCATCAAAGATACTTGGAAAACTTCAAGGACAAATATTTTACCAATCACTTTGAAATACCAAAAAGTAGTGGAATGATGAAGACAAGAAAATACAATATGAAGATTGAACCAAAAGAAGAAGAAGGACCTGATTGAGATGAAGAACAGACTCATATTAAAGACTAAAGTCTTCAATACCCAAATAATGTAATACAAGGGGTGTTGGAATATATTACATTATTTAGTACATGCCAATGTACCACCTTGGGTACATCACTAGATTAGGAGAGTGTATTAGATTAAGGTTTGATTATTTACTTTATGTAGTGTAATGAATACACAAGTGTTAGAATGTGCAATGATGTAAATGTGCATGTAGTCCACATGTACATAAGTCATAATATAGGAATATGAAGAGTCATAGGTTGGTGAAAATCCAAGGTTCATATATATCTATATATAAGCCTTTGATAGAAGAAGAGTAAGAGAGAAGCATATAGAATAGTAGAGCATAGTGATGAGACAAGAAGGTAGATACAATGTAGATCATGCAAGAATTTTTGGAGTGTTTGAGACCACCATTATATTACATTGTACTATTTTTGTGAGCTTTCATTAATGGATATTTTTTTAGTTATTGCAAAATTTTCTTATATAGTTTTCCTACATATTTTATTGCCATTATCATATAGTTAAAATTTCTTGCTCATTTTGGATCTTGTGGTTGCATTTCCTTTAATATATATCATCAAAAGCTAACAAAAACAATAATTATAATTCCCATTTAGATAATTTATAGAGGTTAGTCCAAAAAATTAGCATTGATATGATTCAATTACAGAAATAGGCACCTCAAAATCCTCCTCCCAATAATCCACCTCAAAATAGGAACTTCAATTTCTAGAGAGTTAATCGTCAATGGAATACATGTCCAAATAATGGAGTACCAAACCCCATTGCCAATCAAAATCAGCTTAATACCATAGTCAATATTTTAGATATGGCATTAAATAATTGGTGTAGAGTGCATTCCACTACACAACATAATAAAAATTATGGTTCTAATTTCAAAACGGCGTTAGATATGCTTCAAAAAGAAATAGAAAATATTGGAATAATACCTAAGGAATACAATTCAAATCAAGCGAGCACTAGTAATGGAACAACCTTAGTAGTGGAAACTTTTGAATCATTAGAAGGAGATGAAGAAGGATATGATAGATCTTTAGAAGAAGAAGTACAAGTTTACAGGCAATTCAATAAAGGATATCACAATTATATGCTTAGAAGAAAAGGCAAAGTGTCAGTCACTTCTTCTACTCCACCTAATCATACTTCCATCCCAACTGACACACAAGACACCAATAATTCCAATACACCTAAGGCTAATGTTCCACTATAGCCACACAAATTTTTATAATAGGATAAACCTACATATAACATTATAGAAGAATTGAAAAAAATGAAAGCAAACATATCTTTGTTTGAAGTTGCCCAACTAACTAACCAAAAAGAACTATTAATTAAAGCATTTAGTGATCAAAATAAAATTGAATCTAAGAAAACCATGGATGCCCTACTTGTATCACATAAAGACAAAGGAGAATCCCCTCATTTTCTCTTTTGACTATTAGAATTACAAGTAAGAATTTGCACAATTATCTTGTTGACTCAAGAACATCATGTAACATCATGTCATACATTGTTTGTCAAAGGTTAGTTTTGAAATATTCTCCCTAGGGAGTAGTTCAACTAGATTTAACATGGTTGGTGTAATCAATAATATTCATATACAATTATCTTCAGAACCTATAATACAACAATATATAGACATTCAAGTAGTAGATATCCTAGACAAATATGAAATGCTATTAAGTAAGGACTAGTCAAGAAATATGAATGGATATATTGCTTCTCTCACATGTGGTTGCCTTGGTGAGGAGTTGTGAACCAAATTAGAATAGAAAGAGAACCCAAATTGAAAGAGATAATTATAGACTATAGTAAGACCAATGAATTTCTCTATAATGAATCAGAATTAGGAGTCTACACTCTTGAAACCAAGCATATCATAGATAAGTCTGAGATTGAGATATCACCAAGTAAGCAAAGTAAAGATGAAAATCTAGTTTGGAATATTAAGTTTGATGGATCCAAGTCTAGGAAAGGTAGTGGAACATGTGTTGAGCTCATTATTCCCAAAGTAAAATCTTAATTAGTAACCTATATAATGCAATTCCCTTATACCTACAATACTATAGAATATGAAGCATTGATCTATGGATTGCAATTAGCCCTAATAAAATATTAAATGCTTAAAAGTGCTACGAGACTTTCAGTTGGTGATTAAACAAGTTAGAATTCAATATGATTGTCATGATAAAAGGCTAATTCATTATAATAATAGATTAAGATATTTAATTAATGAATTAAATGCTTTAACATTAAACTAATCTCCAAAAGGAGCAATAGAATTGTAGACTCCTTGGTAGTGGTAGCAAGTACACTGAAACCCATGGATAATAAAAGGCTTAAGAGAGTTTTCATAGAATTAGTAGTTTGTCCATCCATTCCAAATAACATAAATAATTTTCAAGTGTTTGAAAATGATAAACATATGCAATATTTTATGACTAATTTTGGAATTTTTGAAAACCAATTCATATATGAAGATGATAGAATCATGGATGAAGTTGATGCAAACAATGAGGTAACACTGAAAACCAATACAATTTCCAAAGGTATGGTTTCTCTTGAAAAAATATTTGATATAGATTTTAAAAGTAATAAATGTACAAAATCTATATTTCAAGATAAAGAATATGATACAATAATATAGGTACCAGTAAAAATCCTCATAATGTTTTAATAGGAAAAATATACACTAGTAAAGAAAGAGAAGGAATCATACAAGCTCTTAAATATTCTAAATATGTCATAGCTTAGAGCTGTGAAGATCTAAAAATATATAATCAAGAAATTGTAACTTATACTATCCCTTTGAAATCATAAACAAAGCCATTTAGGTAGAAACAAAGACCTATCAATCTATTGCTAGAACCCATTATCCAAAAAGGAGTTTAAAAGCTCTTAGATGCATGTATTATCTTTCCCATTCAGCATTCCACCTAGTTAGCTAATATAGTACCTGTTCAAAATAAAATTAAACAAATTCACCTATGCATTGACTTTAGAAATATTAATAAGGCTTATAAATAAGATAATTATCCTTTGCCTTCCATACATCACATTTTACAAATGGTAAATGGATCTAAAATGATGTCTTTCTTAGATGAATATTCTGGATATATCTAGATTATGATAGATGCTAAGGATAGGATGAAGACTACATTTACTACTAAATGGGGTACCTTAACTTATAAAATAGTACCCTTTGGATTAATTATTGTAGGTGCTACTTTCAAATAGCAATGGATTATGATTTTAGAGACCTAATTGTCAAGTGCATAGTAATATATGTTGATGATGTCTTTGTGTTTTTATAATAAAGGTGCTAATCATGTTAATGATTTGAGAAAAATATTCCAAAAATGTCAAGAACATGGTATCTCACTAAACCCTAAGAAAAGCATTTTTGGAGTAACTAAAGTAAATATTTTAGGTCATGTTATTTCTAAATATGTTATTTTAATTGACCCTAAAAGAGTAGAGGCAATGTAGAAAATTCCTCTCCCATGTGGTAAGAAAGAATTGAGATCATTCTTTGGAAATATTAATTTTGTTAGAAAGTTCATCTCAGGATTTTTAGAGATAGTCATGCCATTGAATGATATGCTCAAGAAAAATGCTAAAATTACTTATACTTTTGAAGCCCAATTAGCCTTTCAAGGTATTAAATATGCTATATCTAATGCTCCAGTTTTAGTAAGTCCTGATTATATGCAACCCTTTTACATCTATTCATTTGCTTCTAAACATTCAAATGCTAGTGTCCTAACACAAAAGAATAAAAATAATGAAGAAATGCCAATAGCCTTTATGATCTCACCATTAAAATATGATCAACTAAAATATACAATTATATATAAACAAGCATATGCTTTAGTAAAGTTAGTAAAGAAATTTAGGCATTATATTTTACACAGTAGAATATATACAATTATGTCAGATACAACTATCAAAACCATGCTAATGCAAAATTAATTAGAAGAAAGAAGATGTAAATGTATAAAAACCTTACAATAATATTATTTAGAGATCCAACCTATAAAATTGGTCAAAGGTCAAGGATTAAGTAAAACATTAGCTAAAATAGATCCTCAAATCCTCTTCCAAAAATATTCTATGGATAAAATATCAAATGATGAGTGGTACAAAGATATTGTGTTCTACCTATTGAATAACAAATGCCCAAATAATTTTAATGCTACTCAAAGAATATCGTATTGTCTAAAGGGTGCTAATTTCATGATCAAATTAGGGACTTTGTATAGAAGAAACCATGAAGGAATCTATCTTAGGTGTCTAAATAAATATGAAGCTACTCAAGTCCTTAATGACTTTCATGGAAAATATGGAACTGAATATGGTTCAACCAATGCCACTACACATCAAATATTGAGAGCTAGATACTATTGACCTCATATTTTTAAGGATTCCCATGCCCATGTTAGATATTGTTACCAAGTTGCTACTAATTGAGAAATAAATTCTTCAATGCCTTTACAGTTAGTATTTGAGGCTCATCCTTTTTTCCAATAGAGATTATACTTTGTAGGAATCATAAATTCCAACATTTTAACTAGAAAAAAAAATTGTTGCAATAGATTATTGCACTCATTAGATAGAAGCTCAAGCCATCAAAAATTGTACTATAAATGTGATTTAGTTCCTTGAAGAACACATCGTCACTAGATTTGGAATGCCTTACTGTTTAGTTTATGATAATGGTTTAGCCTTTACCTCACTTAAGTTTACAAAATGGATTTATGATAACAAAGTGACTGAAAAAATTTCCTAAAACTATTACCCTCAAGGGAATGGTTTACCTGAGTCTACCAATAAAAGCTTACTGACTACAATCAAGAAGTTCCTAGAAAGAAATACTAGAGATGGGCACAATAAACTCAAATATGCTTTATGAGTAGATAAGACAAGAATAAAATATTCAATAGGTACATCACCCTATCATCTAGTATATGGCCAATATCCTATCTTTCCCACCAATTTGAAATTGTTGACACTTTAGTTCATGAAATATTACTTGGAAGTTGATGATAAAGTAGAAGTTAGGCTAACCAACTTGATGAACTTAGATGAAAAGAGAGGGGATGCACTTAAAAACTTTAGAAAAAACCAAGGGAGAGTTAAAATATTGATTGATAAAATTTTCAAATCAAATCCTTCAAAATTGTTGATTTAGTATTATTATGGGATAAAACACATTAAAAGAAAGGATACCATGATAAGTTTGATAACCTTTGGCTAGGTCCCTATCAAATATAAAACTATTATGGGTGAGAATGCCTTTAGACTAAATAATCTAAGTGGAGAAGATATCCCTCTACCAGTCAATGGGTAGTTCTTAAAACATTACTTTCATCCTTGAAGTAATTAAAAAAAAGGTCATGTACTATAGTTTATGCTTGCTTCTCTAGTTTTGTTTTCTTTCTTCATTCCTTTTTCTCAGATTTGTAGTTTTATTTAGTTATCATGCTTTCAGTTTTATTTCATGTTATTTATTTTTTCTATTTTTGTTTTATTAGGTAGATTTCATTGTTGTGATTTTTCTTTTATTTTATGGTTTTAGTTCCCATATACATTTTGCTCCTCTAATTGTGGCATGATCATACAATTGCAATTGACTCTTGGTTCCTCTAAAATGAAATATTTCTTATTAATTAAAGATGGAGGACTTGTTTGAAATTAGGTGTAACTAAAAATTAGTGAATTAGATTATTTAGTAGCCATCCTTGGATTATGGACTAAAATAGATGAAACTAAAATAGTATAACATATTGTTGAAGCTTCACGTATATCAACAATAATTAAAAAAAATTGTATCCTGAAGAATAGAATCACCTTGGTTTGAAAATTAGATAAAAATATATACACTTCATCCTTAGCCTTATAGATATATAACTCAAAAGGCACATAACTACTTCTTGATCAAGAAGTAAAACAATAATAATGTAAATTAACTCAAGTGCTTGGGTGGCCTGGATAATCTCTACCGAGGCTGTAGATGCCTAGTTGGTTGTAGAGCAATGTCTACAAGAGATCAAGGTCATCTCCATCGGAGCTATGGATGCTTGAATGACTATGGAGCAATGAAAAAGAAAATATTTATGAGTGATATCATAATAGCCTAATTTGAAACCAAACGATGGAATTTAGATTGATTCAATAATAACAATGAATGCACAAAACACACACTAAGCTAAGGCAAATGGAACATCTATTTTTAGTTAAATTTAGTTAACCCTATATTTTTTAGATATGGTATGAATTTTTCTAGTTTAAGTTTCATTTATTTCAAGTTGGGTTCTTTAGCCAAAATTCTTAGGAGTATTTTCTAGCAAAGTCATCAATTATTGTTGCCATTGCACAACTCACCCCAATTGGGGACCCACTTGAGATTTTAAGTTTTACACCAAGATTTTAAACTTGCTTGCACCCATGTTTTACATTTTCTTGCATTGAATAAGTATTTTAACTTGCTTGAATTGAATATTTTAGAATGGATTGGATCTCAATTGCTCTTCATAGTTTAAAGAATTCCATTTTTGAAGCTATTTTTAGGGTTTTCTAAATTTTGTCATTTTTAGTAGCTATAAACCTAAAATGACCATAAATTTTGCTACAAATATCCATTTTATGTGATTCAAAGTATAATAGAAAAGGATTGCCAATGATACCAGATTCACATGCACAACCCCAATACTTTAGGAGTTTCAATGAAAATACCATTCAACCACATTAATTTCTCATGATAATCCACAAAATTTAAATGGATATATCTTTTTATCAATAGCAAATATTCCCTTTATTTCAACTATTTTGGATACCTATTTGGCCTATTTAGCAAATTGTAAAGTTTCATGAAATTATGGGTACTTTGAAATTTTACCATAATTTACACTACAAGACTTTTCCAAGCTCTTAATCATGAACTAATTTTATAGCCGCAATAAGATAAGATTTATTCTCCATTGAATCAGGTCTAAAACCAACATTCTAATGAACATAGACATGCCCATGTTATTTGTTTGTCTTATTGCTAACATAATGACCCAATTTAAATCTCGTTGGCACTAAAAATCAACACAAAGTTTAAATTCAAATTTTGCTTTTAGCTACCAATAATGATGCCACATATCTCTCCAACATCTCAGTAAGTCATATACACAATTTTTCAATCAACTAAGTTAAATTCCTCAAATAAACCAGAGTTTCCAAGTCTATTCACTCAATTTTCCCTGTTGTCACTAACATATTAAAATCCTAAGACAAAAAAATAATTAAATCAAATTAACCCATGTACATAAATAATTTGGAAATCTAAGCTATAGGTCCATTTTATGTATTTAAATTTCCACCTAAGGTCTAAGAAAATGTACATGATGTAAATCCAGCTACAAGAGGTCAGAACGAAAACCTCCATTCACATAAAAATGCAATAAATAGAAAATAAACTAGTAAAACCCTCCATTCACATAAAACTAAGATAAATAGAAATAACCGATAAAACCTCAATTCTCATAAAAACTGCAATACATGGAAATAAACTGATAAATATTTTATTTTCTCATTCTTGGATTCACCTCCTTTTACAATGCAATACCAAGGGAATATATATCCCCAAAGAAACCCTAAAGCTTAAAGCCCTAAAGATTAAAAAAATTACTATTTTCGGCAAATTGTTTTTCGTCAAAAATTGTCATTTTTAGTAATTACTATTTTTGGCAAAAATATATTTTCATCAAAAATTGTCATTTTTAGTAATTACTATTTTTGGAAAATTATTTTTTCATAAAAATTACCATTTTTAGTAATTACTATTTTTGGTAAATTATTGTTTCATCAAAAATTACCATTTTTAGTAATTCACAAAAAAACTTGGATTGACATGCAAATTGACACACAACTTTATAACGCCCATATTAGGCATCCTAGAAAATCTTGACACCTAATCATGCATAAATAAAAAATATTTAAAAACTTCTAAAAAAGCACCCTCTGAAAGATAGGCTCCTGCATCATTCTCCTTTAGTTGAAAAGAACTTTGCTCCTACGAGTTCCTTTGATCAAACTCCTACAAATTTTTGCTATCAATATTTTTCCCAATTGTTCAAATCCTGGATCAGATCAATATGATGTTGAATATCCCTTTTTGGGGGTAGTCCATCTAGTAACTCCTTTGGTATGACATCTGCATACTCTTTTAGCAACTCTGTTGTTGTGAGTGGTATAACAACATCCATAGTATCCACATTTTGTGCTATCAACACAACAAAAACCAACTTCATTCATCCCTATGATAAATTCCTTAGTTTTCAATAGGTTTTTACTCTACCCTTCTTCCTTATGCAGTAACAAGACCACTTTTACTCCATCCTTTCAGAATGTGTAAGTATTCCTTCCCCCATCATGGGTAGCCTTCCTATCATATTGCCAAGGCCTACCCAAAAATAAGTGACATGCATCCATCAAAATACATCAAACCATACTTCATCCTTGTAGGTATTTCCAATTGAAAACTTAACCAAACACCTCTTATCTACAGTTATATTGTTCCCTTTCTTGAACCACGATATGCGATAGGGATACTATTTATTCTCACACTTTAAGTTAAGTTTCTCAACCATTTCATTTGAAACCATATTTTCACAATTACCACTATCAATAATCATCTTACATACCTTTCCTCCAGATGTGCACCTAGTTTGAAAGATATTCATACGCAACCAAGAATCACCACCATCATTATCTTGTGCTTTCTCCTTCCTTGGAATGATCATCATCCTCTTTATCATGAGATTTTTCTCCATATCTATAGCAACTTCTATCTTAGTTTGCTCTTCTACCTCAACCAGATTGACTCTAGCTTGTTCTCCTTACTTTCTTTCTTGTGCAGGATAGTGCAGACACTCAAAAGCTCTATGCCCTTCCTCACCACATCTATAACAAGTATATTGCCTCCATGGGCCATCCCAATTTTATCCTCCACCATAGCCTCTTTCTCTTTAAAATCCTCCACCTCTCTCGTGGTTACTATGACCTTGCCCAGACTCTTATTATTTTCTTGTATTAGAATATTCTCCCTTTGAGGGATTAAATCCACCATGTCCACTAGCTGGAGGTGATGATGGCCCTTTCTTCACTCCTCTTCTAAAATTACTCCTCTTATGTTTCTCTTCTACCTTTAATGCAAATTGATATGCATCCTCTACACTATGGATCCGAAGCATACTCAACTCATCTTGTATGGCATAACTTAATCCATTCACATACCTTGTAGCCTTCTGTTCTTCTAACTCTTGAAGCTCCACTCGAATTGATAACTTGTAGAATTTGTTGGTGTAGTCCTCGATGCTTTGATCCTTTTGTCTGAGGTTTTGTAATCTATAAAATAATGTTTGGGCATAATCTTTAGGCAAGAATTTCTCCTTAAATTTTTTTCTATTTTTTGCCAAACCCTAATATTTTCCTTTCCTTTTCTTTGCCTCTCCTTCTATAGATGATCCCACCAAATCAATGCATATCCTTTCAACTTCATGCATGCAAGCTTTACTTTCCTTTCCTCTAAAAGGTCTCTCCACTCAAAGAACTTCTCCATGCTATTCAACCAATCTATCAACTCTTCTAGTTTCAACCCTCCTGCATACTCAAGGACATCAACCTTGATCCCATATCTATTTCCTTCCAAGGCCCTAATCAGCCTATCCTCGAAATGATGCTCCTCTGGCTTCCCCTCTAGTTCTTCCTCTACATGAACCTTTGATCTATTGTCTTCTCCCATAGTCTCATTATCAAAATCTAGATCTACAAAATCCGTTGGATGTCTTTCCCTCATACGGGCCATCATTCTAGTCAATTGAGCAACTTGTGCTACCTACAAATCCTATGCTTGTTAACCTAGGCATAACCTCCTCTTCCTCTCCTCATGCTAATTTTATTTGTGTTATTCCAAACAGAAAAATAAGAATAGCAGAATAAATGTAATCGACAAGATTACCTTCTTCCCCCTAGTAAGATCCAACTTGCTCTGATACCAAATGATGTAAATCCAACTACAAGAGGTCAGAACAAAAACCTCCAATCACATAAAAATTGTGATAAATAGAAATAAAGTAGTAAAACCCTCCATTCACATAAAAACTGTGATAAATAGAAATAATTGGTAAAACCCTCCATTCACATAAAAAATATGATAAATAGAAATAATCTGGTAAATCCCCAAATCACTTAAAAACTGTAGTACATGGAAATAAACCAAATAAATATTTTATTTTCTCATTCTTGGATTCACCTCCTTTTACAATGCAATACCAAGGGAATATATATCCCCAAAGAAACCTTAAAACAAAACCCTAAAGCTTAAAGCCCTAAAGATTAAAAAAATTACTATTTTGAGTAGCTAAATTTTATTGATAAGGGATCTAGGGTTTTGCTCTGCAACTCATCCTGAGGAGCCGAGCCGACTTTGCGTCCATCGTTTGCATGTGTGATTTTTGGCCTCGTCACAGTGCTGCATGTGCCAGTGGATGGGATCTGTTGCTTTGTCCTTCCATTATTGATCCGCATTGGGTGGAATTACCTTGTTTTTTTTTAATATGTCACATTTGGTTCCTCCTGGTTCATCGTCTGGTGAAGCCGATGGAGAAAAGGATGGCGGGCAAGCAACCTCGGAAGTTCATTCCCATGGTGTTCCACAAGGTAATGTGCCAGACATTTCTATTCCCCTCGATAGTTTCAATAAAGCTTGTACTTGGCTAGAGCAAAATCATGTCATAGGCTACTTCTTGGGCCATATCCCCTCTAATGCAATTCTACGAAACTGGTTTCAAAGCTATTGGAACCCATATGGTATCTTTGTAGAGTCTGTGCAAAACCTAACCAAAGGTTTCTTTCATATTCGGTTCTCTGATCCAGAGTGTGTCAAAAAAGTTCTCAACAAGGGTCCTTGTTATGTTCATAGCACTTTGCTTATTTGTCAACCATGGCACAAGAATTTCCAGGTGGCCAATGGTGTCTCTCTTGTTGTCCCTATGTGGGTTGAATTCCCAAGTTTGCCAATGGCATTGGTCCCATTTATTCGTGATGTTGCCATGAAAGTTGGGGAATTTGTATGTGAAGAGCCTCAGCGCTTCTATAATGCTCGGCCTACCTGTCGGCTCTGTGTGAAAATTGATTTGGCCAATTCCCTCAAGGAATTTATTGATATTAAGGTAGGTGATACTAATATCCACCAGAGAGTGGTGTATGTCAATTTTCCAAATACTTGTTACAGATGCCAGTCTGCCACACACAAGATTAAATATTGTCCCTTAATGGAAGATAAGTTTAAATCCAAGGGCCCAACCCTTGTTAATCAAGCTTCTAATGAGAAAAACCAGCCAACCAAAGATGGGTCTGACAGTGACTGGAAGGTGGTCTCCAAGAAATGCAAGCATGTCCCTGGTAAAGGCCCTCAGGGAGGCCAGTCCTCTGTCCATAATCCTTAGGGGGGTCAACCTACTAGCTCCTATGCTCAAGCCACAGTGATAAAACCACCCTTGCATGTCCCAGTTCCATCCCAAAATGCTTCCCCAAATACTGAAATCCTTTCCAATTCAGCAGTTGTGGCTGAAGATATGTCGATGGCTCTTAAAGATGATGGTATCCTCTCTGTATCCATGGTTGCTCACCATCTGGAGCAAAAATAAAGCATGAATGCCCGAAGATGAAGGTCTCGTAGTCCAGTGCAGGGTCTGCATGCAGACAAAAACCGACAACTAGGAAGCTTTTCTAGCAACTCGTTTCAGTCGCTTGCTATTCTGGGTGACTCTGATGAGGTCAGAGGAAGTTTGATCCTCGACAGGTCAGAATGATTTTTCTATCATGGAATGTTAGAGGACTGACGGACCCAGTTCGAAGATACATGGTCCGCGATGATATTACTTTCTTTGCAACCAAGTATGGGGGCCCGGATATTGTTTGCTTGCAAGAAGTTAAAATTACTGAGTTCCAATTGCAGTGTGCCTGTGCGCTCATTTACCCTAATAGTCAACTTTTTTCCACCAAGCACCCTCCCGGTCGTGGTGGTGCTGTTATTCTCCTAGCCAATAGATGGCATGGGAATTTTGTTGATTGGGGGGTTGACCCTTCTAACCAAGCTGTTTGGATTTTGCTTGAAGTTGACGGAATGTCCTTTGGAATTTTAAATGTATATGCCTCCAATAGTGCTCCGGAGCGTTGTTTGCTTTGGAAATGGTGTGCCTTTTCTTTGCCTCCTATAGTTTGGATCGTCTATGGAGATTTTAATATGGTTGAGCGTGCTTCTGATAAAATTGGGGGTCTAAACCATAGGTGGGCCCTTGGTGAGCGTGAAGCCTAGTTTTTTATGAAAAAAAAATTATGTTTGTCTGACCCTAATTCCTGTCTTTCTCCTGCTTCTTTTGATGAGCACCTTTGGTTTACCTGGAATAACTTTCAAGTTGGGCGGGCAAGGATTCTCAAACGTTTAGATAGAGCTATGTTGTCAGACCATACCCAGTTTTATTTTCATCGAAAGCATGGTGATGCTCCAGTTGTGGAGGTTATTGCTTGGTACTATTGGGTCTGATCATTCCCCAATTATGTTCATCTGTTTTATCTTCTGTGGTACCTGATCAGGGTATTAAGTCTCAGTTTTTTCTTAACACATCCTTTCTTCAGCATTCTTCCATGATGTGTCATATTCGGAGAGTCTGTAATTTTGTGGACAGACCTGTTGGTGAAGAAGGATGGATTGAGTGGTGGAATGATGCTATATCCCAAACCACAGCCCTTATTCGCAGTTTGGGCAAGAAAGTTGCTCAGTATAGAAAATATTATTTGCTTGCTTTACACACTGAACTGACAAAAGCCTCTTGTAGGCTTGAAGCCAACCCTCTCTGTCCTATTTTGCAAGGGCATGCTGCTCAGGTTCGTCATGAGCTCAAGGTGGCAGAGCTCTATGAAGCTAAAGGTGCTCAGATCAAGGCCTGCTTACATTGGCTTAAAATTGGGGACAAAGTTTCTAAGGAATTCTTCCAAAAGTTACGTCCTCCTCATAATGCCACTAAATTCAAAGCTATTGTGGACAATGGTATTCGCCATACCTCTCTACCTAGTATTGCTGACATTTTTGTTAAGCATTACACTCAAGTTTTTGCTGCTCAGTCTTCTTCTCCAGAGAGGGATGAAGCTCTCAAGCTTTGCATGGATGTCGTCCCTAACAAACTCTCTGTTGCTCAAAGAGAGGAGTGTGAAAAGTATTTGTCTGTTGATGACCTTGCCTCAGCATTAACTCAAATGGCCAATGAGAAGGCCCCAGGCTTGGATGGATTTCCTTGTGAATTCTACAAGGCATGTTGGGACTTTGTTGGTTCTGATTTACACAAAGTCTACCTTGAAGCCATGCACAGTGGCTCTCTTGGAGCAATTTTGAACCGAGGTAATATCAAGTTCATTCCAAAACAAGGGGATCCTGAATGTATAACAAATTGGAGGCCAATTACCTTGCTCAATGTCGGCTATAAGATTATTGCCAAAGCCACGGCTCCCGAAAATCGGCCTCTGTTGCCTCTTATTGTTAGGCCGGAGCAAATAGGATTTATTAAAGGCAGATATATATTGGATAATGTCATTACAGTTTGGGAAGGTATGGAATGGGCTAGGTAGTCTGGTCAGTAGGCCCTCTTCTTCAAAATTAATTTTGAAAAGGCCTATGATAGAATTGAATGGAACTTCATTCTTTCCATGTTACAGTCTTTAGGGTTTGGTCCTGTGTTTGTTCAATCTGTCAATATTCTTTTTCAGGATGCTTCGGCTGTTTTATCTTTGAATAATCATCAAACTAGGCCAATCTGTTTGTTCGGATCCGTTCGACAAGGTTGTCCCTTGGCTCCTTCTCTCGTATATCCTTGCTTTGCTGAAGCCTTTGGATATTTGCTTGCTAGGCATGCTTCTTTGGGCCAAAATAAGGGTATTTCTCTCCCCGATAACCAAGGTCGACTCATTAATGGTCACTTTCTTGATGACTCTTTTCTCACTCTTTTAGAGGAGGAACACTCAGTGAAGGAAGCACTCAGATGTTTGGAAGTTTTTTGTCAGGCCTCTGGTTCTAGTATTCAGTGGAGAAAAACTTCTTGTTATTGGTAGTCCCCTACCCCGCTCCCTCCTTAGCTAGAACAATTTCAATGGCATTGGATTTTTCTAGGAGAAGTGTTCAAATTTCTAGGGATCCCTTTTGCCTTTTATGGTTCCCCTGTTCAGTTATGGAACTATGTTCTGCAGAAAGTTGAGAAAAATCTTGAGTATTGGATTACTAAGAAGATGTCTCTGGCAGGAAAATTCCAGATTTGTTCTAAGGTCCTTGCCTCTACTCATGTGTATTACTCTTCTTGTTGGGTCCCTTCACAAGCATGCTACCTTAAGCTTGAAAGACTATTGAGGAATTTTTTGTGGGCAAACTCAGTTGAGAAGAAAGGTTTTCACCGGGTTGCTTGGGATATGTGTTGTTTACCTAAAGCTTCAAGAGGAATGGGCATGGTTGACTGTAAAATACAAGGCACGGCTCTCTGTGCCAAATGGATCATACGAGCCCTTAAAGGCTCGGAGGCCTGGAAAATCCTCATCAGACATTGTATTTCTTCAGGGCTGCCTTTGAACAAACAAGCCTGGAGAGGAATTGACCTCCCTTCCCTAATTGTAATGCCAGTCTTTGTGAAAATATCTGGTTCTTTTGTGATTAAAAGTATTTGGAAATCATGGCAGCAATTCACTCCTTGGCTTAAGTGGAAAGGGAATAGAGGCCATAAAGGACTGTCCATCAATTCTTTAAACATTTGGTGGTCTTCGGTGATTAACATTCAGGGAACTCCTCTTGCTCAGGTCTCGTGGATTCATGCCCAAAAGTTTTTTAAAAAAGGTATATCTACAGTTTTTGATTTTTATTCTCAAACCTCGAGGGATTGGATCCCTTGGCCGCTTTTTAAACAACAATTTCAGTTGAGCACTGGTGACAAGCTCACTTATGACTCAGTAATTGACATTATCCCCTTTTCCATGTGGCACAAGTGTGGGCAGCACTCTCAGAGGCCATGGTGGAAAGATTGGTCCTGGTGTTCGGATATACCATTTTTGAATTACTCAGCTAAATTGGGTTACAAGTGGCTCTCCCCAATTTTGCCAATGGTCCCTAGACTTAATGATAAATGGGGAGATCCAGTGGCATTTTCTGGTTGGAAGGCTCAATTTTAGATAGTTTGGTCTTCTTTTCTTGAGCCAAAACAATATTTTTTTGCTTGGAGCCTTCTCTTTCAAATTTTACCCTTAGGAGACAGACTCAGGCACTTGGGAGTTGCAAACCCTAAATGTGCATTCTGTAATGAGGATGAATCTTCTCCTCATATTTTTTGGTTTTGCACAAGAGCGAGGAGTGCCTGGGAATGGGGATGGTCTTTTTTTTCCCAATTCCAGGATGAATCCCTTACATGGCAGCAAGCTTTGTTAGGGGATAAGATTAAATTTGTTCTTCCCTTGTCCAAAGTGTGGCACATATTTTGAATTAGTCTTCTTTTTCACATGTGGAAATCTAGAAACAAGATAGTTTTTCAGCATCAAACTCCTTCTGATGAATTTTCTCTAGCTGACAAAATAGAGGTGTTTCAAGATACATGGTTCCAAATTTGCAATCAGCAGGCTAAACTTGACATTGAGCAGGCGCACATGAAGGCACTTTTGGATGGAAAAATGCACCTTGCTCAGTTAGCAGGGTTTTTCCAAACAACGCACGACGAGACATCCTGTTCCCGCTCGAGGTCTCATCAACTGCCACGTCTGGTGCATGCACAGGGAGGTTGGGGACATGAAATTTTTACCTACAATGATGGATGGAATGCATAGCCAATTCAATCACCATCATGTTCTCCACCCAGAGGTGTCGGGGATGAGCTGGTGGAAGTTAATGGTGGCACACAGGATCGTGCCTGGAATGCAAGGGATATAAGTGCACATAATTGCCAGCTTGATAGATCTTGAGGACAGGGCTAGGGAGATTCAAATGTTCATGAGGATCAGGGACACACAGATGGATTACCGCATACCTTGGCCATTCCATGGGACTCCAACGTAGACGTGCATCCACAAACTTTCTGATTGCAGGCAAGTTTCACTGCCTGTTTGATTGATGTTGCCTAGTTTATAGTGAGCTCTGTTTTGTGGTTTCCCAACCTATGGTTAGGGTTGGCTTGTTTCTTCCAGGGGTGTGATCATTGCCACCGCCACTTTTTTCATGTTAAACTTTATTATTAATATAATTTAGCTTTTCATCAAAAAAAAAAAATTACTATTTTCGATAAATTATTATTTTTGTCAAAAATTACCATTTTTAGTAATTACTATTTTAGCAAATTATTTTTTCATCAAAAATTACCATTTTTAGTAATTACTATTTTCAAAAAATTATTTTTTCATCAAAAATTGTCATTTTTAGTAATTACTATTTTTGGCAAATTGTTATTTTGTCAAAAATTGCCATTTTTAGTATTTCATAAAAAAATGGATTGACATGCAAATTGATACACAACTTATATTAGGCATCCTAGAAAATCTCAACATCTTATCATGCATAAATAAAAATTTATTTTAAAACTTCTAAAAAAACCTCTAAAAGATGCTCCTACATCAATACATTTTAAAAAGACTCCCTTAAAGCTTCCTGCAAGTTTTTATATTATTCAAATGAATCTTATGGTCAGGAGGCAAGGTTGGGATATCAAAGGCTAGGAAGGACAATCGATGATTCAAAACATAATACCTCAATCTTAGTCTTCATTAATTAAAATTATCGCATAAAGTTTTGTCTTATGCACCCTAAATCTAATGGCTAGGACCTACAGTCGAGAAATATATGGTTAGGAGGCACAAAAGGTAAGATAAAAAAAATTGAAACATAATAATCTCACCTTAGTCTTCATTAATTAAAGTTACCACATAAATTTTTGTCTTATGCACCCTGGTTGGGACCAACAACCAAGAAATTTATGGCTAGGACCCACAGTCGGTAAGATTAAAAAGCTTGAAGATTAACTTATATTGTTGATGACAATGTATTTTATCGTATGAACCCTAAATGGATGATTCATAAGCATAGTCAAGAGATTGATAGCCTAGAATTCTTCATGAGGAGGCAAGGTTGGGATATCAAAGTCTAGAAAGTATAGTCGATGATCCAAAATATAATACCTCGATATTAGTATTCATTAATTAATATTGCTACCTAAAATTATATCTAATGCACCCTAAATATGATGGCTAACACTTGCAACCAAAACATCTATGGTTAGGAAGCACATGTGGTAAGATAAAAAAGCCTAAAACATAATGCCCTAACCTTAGTCTTCATTAAATAAAATTATCACCTAAAGTTTTGTCTTATGCACCCTAAATCTGATGACTAGGACCCACAATTGAGAAAACTATGGCTAGGACCCATGGCTGGTAAGATTAAAAATCCTGAATATTAACATCTACTATCGATAACAATGTCTTTTGTCTTATGAACCCTCAATGGACAATCTGGAAGAATAGTCGGGAGATTGATGGCCTAGAATTCTTCATGAGGAATAAAGTGCTAAAGTTTGATCGATCATGATGACGTTATTTAATTTCATTTAATAAGGTCTGAAGTTTAAAAATAAATTTCCCTTTTTTTCAATATGCCAATTATTCGAAGGGTTTAAATTTTTCTCTATCAACACTAAGGATCAATTTTTTTCATGTGCTCATATATATTTAATGCTAAGGCTTAGAAAATGTAAGGAAATGAAAGGAATAATTTTGCTCCTCATCCTTATGCTCTCATTAAAATCATGAAAATTATTGAATAATATACATGTTTGACTTAACAATTGGGATATAAAATTAAAGTAAATCAAATAATTAATAAGAGCTCATTTTTTTGGGAAATGAATTATTCCAGATTTGAAGGCATAATAAAGAAAATTAAAGTCTTTCTAAAGGAATTAAACCTTATAAAATCAATTAATAAAATTTGGATAGCCAATAGCATTGCACATTTGAGATAATTTTAATTCAAAATCTAAAGAATATCATAAGAAAAATTTAAAGGTATATTAATCAAGAGCAATAAATGTTAACAACTAAGAGACTTATTGAAATATTAATGGCTAAACATATTAAGAGGATAAACTCCGACCTTCATAATAATAAATAAAATAAATAAATAAATGACAAAAACCTTAGTGCTGGATTTAATAATTTTAACATTAAAATTAGAATTGAACTTTAATGTTAAATCTAATACTTTGGACCTAAAATTCAAGGAAATTAAACCTTATAAAATCAATTAATTAAATTTGAACTAATATATGTTTTTCTTTTGTGTTGTAGGCAAGAATCAGAAAGTGAGAAACAAAAAAGGAATGAAAGGAAGCAAAGGGAGTGAACTTGGACCTAATATTGTCCAAATTATGCATGACAACTTAGACTACCTAAAGAGCGATGATTCAACTACCTAATATTCATAGAGACGTTGATGAAATAGTTAAGGATCCATGGCTAATATTGAAGATAAAATCAAGAAAATTTTCAATTAGATACTTCATCTTCTCAGTTGAAGATAAATCAAATATCCAACTCATTTACCACTATAAAGCACTAAAATACAACTATAAGCCCTTGATAAATTTAATTTGTAAGGCTCTAAGTAGCCATTAAGACCCCATTCCAAATGGTTAGATTCCACTTTAGCAATAGGTATTTTAAAACAATTTGTTTGTAGATAGTGGACATCTACATTCTTGTTACTGTGGTTGGAGAATTAATCTTGTAATCATATGATGCTAGCAATACTGAGAATGTAATGGTTGAAAATATATTTTCAACACAAGATACTAGAATGAACATATATTTTCAACACAAGATACTAGAATTATTGATGTAATCTACACATGTTGATGGTGGTTGCATTTGAGTGTATTCTAGTATCTTACTTCTTGTTACTTTGAATATAGCACCATATTGGTCTTAGAATATGTGAATGTTGATCAGACTAAGGTTGGTTGATTCAAAATTGTTGCTTCAACAAATTTAATTTAAGGCTCCAAGATTCAATGGCTTGTTTTATTTCTTTTTTTAACTCTTTTCTTTTGAATTTTATTTAAAATCTACTTATATTAGCAGTAGATTAGTTGAATTTCATCTCTGAAACTCATTTTCATAGGATATATTTTATAAGTTTCAAAATAGACATTGCTATAGGCTATAATTTTTATAATAATGATGCAATGTACATTATATATTGATAATTTTAAGGCAACAAACCTAGAATATTGCTTTTGTTTAATTATTTAATACAATAATTTGAGATTGAACATTAGATTTCTAGTATTTCAAGCTTAAATAATGAATTGATACTTGCTCTTGTTAACAGTTATATGTACCTCTGAGTTTTCCATCTGCCTTCCCTTTTTATTTATTTGATTTAAAATTTGATAATAACATACACTATCATCGAAACCTTGGGGGATCAATTTTTCCTTTCAAAAAATAACAATCGATGTTCTAATTTTTGGTGTATGTTGCCAATTGGGATGATGTATCACTCAATAGGGTGGGGGTTATAGTGGTATATTTTTGAATTCAAACCATACCCATGGAGATAATATGACAGAGATCATTTTTGATTCCCCTGTGTAGCACAAATATTTTGGGAGGCATATTCAATTAGTAATACTATTAATTAATTTAATACTAAGAAGTGTAAATAAATTATTTATTAATACCTTTGCTAAACTTAGTAATTTAAATCTTATTATGTTAAGGTTTAAATAGGGACACATTTAACTAAATATAATATTAATTATTTGATACTATGGGGGAGGGTTTTTTCAAAGAAGCAAGCAACTATGTGAGGGTTTCATCTGGGTTGAGTGCAAGCAACTCTAATGGTTGATTTTCAGAGTCTTTGAGCCCTAACGACCAATATTTTTATGGTTTTTACTCAATATTTTAGTAGGATATGTTGCACGGGACACAATATGGGTTATAAATTTATCTTTCAATAGATATTCATGTTGTGAACTTGATTGACAATGGCTTCCAATTTGCTACACAAAACAAAAAGTAAAAATCATACCTTTCCTTGGTGTTCAAGGCATGGATTAAAGAGATCATGAAATAAGTTTCAAGTAGCTAATCAAAAAATGGTTCAGATCTCAAGCAAATTTGGTGCTAAGGTGCACCTCCAAAATAAATCCACTATGGAAACCCCTTTCAAGGGCAAACATTTCCAAAACATGAACCCAAAAATGAATTTTAGTGATGCCCTCTATGGTGGACAACCTCACCCTAATGCTAACATTAATCTTAGGGATTCCCATAAACCTCTAAGAATGCCTAATATTGATCCTAGGAAAATTGATTTAGGATGTCTTAGGATAGCTGATGGAACTCCTATTGTTAAGCTTGATATGGGTGACATTCAAACTAGCATTGAAGATCTAGAAAAAAGAGGACTAATTTATCATTTCTTGTGTTTTATTTTGAGCCTATCTACTTTCAAATATTGGTCTACAAAAAATTGGAAAACTAAAGGTGAGTTACAAATCTCTATTTATCCAAACTATTATTTTCTTGTTTTATTTGCTAACAATGAAGATAGAGTGAAAAAATTTCAAGGGGGTCCTTGGTTATTTGGAATGGCAGGGCTTTCTATGAATCCCTAGCATACTAAATTTAAATCCGAAGAAGAGATGGCTTCTACAGGTCCTGTGTTGGTTAGACTCTTTGTCCTCCCAATTGAATTATGGAATTGAATTATTTTTTCTTCAATTGGAAACTCTTTAGGAACTTTTATGATGATTGTTGATTGTACTAAAAAATTTGAACATATTATTTATGCTTAGATTTGTATTTTAATGGATTTTGATAAACCCCTACCTAAAAATATCTCATTACAATTTGGGGAGGATACTTGGGAGCAAGTAGTGGACTATGAGAACATTTCTTTTAGTTGTACAATTTATGATGAATATGGTTTTGGCTAGTGTTTTACCAAATAAAATTATAGATACAAATAAAGAAGATACAAACTCAATAGGTTTCCAAATGCCTAAGAAGAACAATCAGAAAAAAACTAGTTGTGAAGGATCAATCGAAGTTATCAGCTAATATGTTTGAAATTCTTTCCACAAATGATGTCCTAGGTGAGGAAGATGAAATAATGGAAAAAAAAAAAATCTTAGAAACACAATTTAAATATGAATGGAAGAACTCAGAGACAAACCAACAAATCAAATATTTTCAATAGAATAAGGGAGAAAATATACACAAGAAAAATTATCTTTTAAATATTGAGACTATAAATAATACAGGTTCCAAGATAGACTTTTTAAACCTTCCAATAACACTTTGGTTGTGTACATGCATTCTTCAAGGTTATAAGCCATCCCAGATTCAATTGGAGTAAGTCAAGAAATAGGAAAAAAAAAACTAAAGATGGATTCTAATAAAAAGGTACATCACAAAACCAATCAACATCATATGGTAAAATAATGTGAAAAGCTTGTAGAGGAAGGTAATATTAATGCCCTTACCAACTTTTTTATCCTTGGTCTTCATGAAAATCATCACTTGTAATATTAGAGGAATCAAAGGGAATCTTTCAAAACAAAATGAAACTAGAAGAATGGTTTAGATAAACCATCCACATCTTTTTTTCCTTCAAGAAATTAAGATGCCAATAGAGAAAATGGAATCAATTACTAGTAAAATTTGGCCAGCTAGAAACTTTGTTTCTCTTAGTTCCCATGGGACTTTTGGTGGAATTGCTTGCCTTTGGGACCCAAAAGAAGTATTTATTTACCATATGGTTGGCATCTAGGGTATTTTGGCTATAGCTATTCAAAGTAGACATTTCATCCAAATTATGCTTTACATAATTGTTTATGCTTTGACTACTTTAGAGGAAAATAGAATATAGTGGAAGGATATAACTTATATTATCTCTCATTTTCTTGAAGCTTATATCTTGATCGGAGGATATTTCAATACCATCTTCTCTCTAGATGAGAAAATAGGGGGAAATAAAAATTTGGATAGGATCACTAACCTCATGAGTGAATATATTGTAAACCTTCATCTTGTGGACATCCAACTAGATAATGGCCTTATGAATTGGTCTAATAGAAGGCAAGGCTTAGCTTGTATCATGGAGATATTGGATAGGTTCTTACTTGGAACTGGAAGGAGTTTAGGGATGTTCAACAAAAAAATGAAGTTATTGCTCAACATGAAAATTTTAATAAGAAAATCCATTTATATGGCCTCGAAGAGAGTATAAGTGCAGATGAAATTAGACTCACAACTCAATTATAGGAATGAAAAAAAAGAACTCTTATGGAAGAAAAAATGTAGAATTTAATGGCTGAAAGAAAGAGATCGAAACATAAATTTATTCCACAAATATCTTCTAGCTCAAAGACCTAACAAATTTATTTCTTCCCTAAATTTATATTCTAGAGATGTCTACGCTTGGGATGGCATGAACTCTATTGTTGTCAATTAATTTTATAGTATTTTTGCTACTACTCCTCTTGACTCAAATTCTCAACAAAATTATCTTCAATAAATCCCTTCTCTTATCACTTCTAAGGAGCACTCTATTTTTACTGCTTCTATTACTATCAATGAGCTTCAACATGTGGTTTTTAAAATGCATAAAGGGAAAACCCCAAGTCTTGATGGTTTTACCATTGAGTTCTACCAAGATTTTTGGTATATCCTTCATGCTAATTTATTAGAGGTGGTGGAAGAAGCCAAGAAAGCCAAATAAATTTTGAAGGTTATCAATAAAACCTATATAACTCTTGCTCCAAAAGCTCAAGTAGTTGAACAAAATTTAGCCTTTAGACCTATTACTTTATGTAATGTTCTTCTCAATATATTTACTAAGATCATGGTGGAAAGGTTGAAGCCTCTTTTGCATAAGATTATTTCCCCTGAACAAGGGGGTTATGTGGAAGGGAATAAAATAGTGTATGAGATAGTTCTTTCTTAGGAAGCCATCCATTCCATGGAAATCAAAAAATCTCCTTCTATGTTCATTTATTTAGACTTATCCAAAGCTTATGACAAAGTGGATTGGCACTTCCTTAGCAATATTTTGAGGCAATTTGGTTTATATTAGGATTGGATGAATTGGATTATGGGCTGTATCTCTTTAGTATCCTACTTAGTTCTTATCAATGGTAAGACTTCACAGCTATTCCCAGATTCTAGAGGTATTAAGCAACGTGACCCCCTCTCCCCTTCTTTATTCATCACTCTTGTTGAATGCTTGGGTAGGACTCTAACCAAAAATAGAGAAAATAAAAACCTTGAGGGAGTTACCATTGCTTATGGAGCTAGTCCTATCTCTTATCTTCAATTTATTGATGACTCTACCCTACTAGATAAATATGTAGTAAAGGAAGCTTCTAAAATTAATCAAATCATTAGCTATTTTTCTAAGGCTATCAAGCAATTGATTAATGAAGATAAATTTAAAGTCATTTCCTTTCACTGCTCTACTAGATAGGAATCCATGGTCTTGTATAATTTAATATATAAGAAGACCTCCCTTCTGATTACTTATTTAGGCATTCCGATCAATATTCAAATATAGAAACAAAATATTAGAATTGGTTGTTGGACAAAGTGGACCAATAGGTGGCTTTATTTTAGGGGTAGAATTACCTTGGTAAATTCGGTCCTTCAAGCTATACCTATTTATTTTTCTACCATGTTGAATATCTCGAAGGCTATTCTTTGAGAATTGAATCAAATCAATCATCGGTTCCTTTGTAGTGGTAATAAGGAGAAAATAAAATGGGCCTTGGTTAAATGTGACACTTTATGTCTTCCTAAGAATGAAGGGGGGTTAGAATTTTTTTCTACTATTAATAACAACAAATATTTCCTTGTTAAATTTTATTAGATGATTTTACATAACCCCAATGCTCTTTGGGCCAAAAATATTTTTGTTAAATATGCTAAGAACAAAAGTCCTGAAGATATTGTTTGCTATCAATTGCCTACCAAAGGTTCTCCCATTTTAGTATTTCTTAATACTGGTGAGAATTTTATAAAGAAAACATTATTTAGGATCATTAATAATGGTCAATAGGTAATTTTTTGGATAGATTCTTTGGATGATCACCAGCATTTGATAACTTTATTTCTCAATTGGAGGCCTTGGATGGAGGAGCTTCAATGAGATAACTATATAAAGTTGACTAATTACTATTAGTACCATATTGGTAATTCTAGAAAGGAAAAGATAAAACATCCAACACATCCTTCATATGAGATCTCTCTCTTGATCCCATTATAAAGATTTTTTTGGATGGAATAACATTACTAAGGGTGAGATTTTAGTTGCTCAAGGTTATTTGGCCTTATGCCATAATAATCCCAACCAATCATATATTTTCTCAGTTATGGGCTCAAAAGCTCTTGCCTAAGGTGAGGTTCTTTACATGGCTTTTATTGCATCATAGGGTGCTAATTGGTGAGCAACTTATGAAACATGATTTTCATGGCCCTTTTAGATGGAAAATATGTGCAGAAAATATGGAAACTCTTAGCCATATTTTTATTGTGTACCTTAGTCTCTAATCTATGGAGGAGAATGACCATCTTACTTGGCTTACAGTGGTCTAATTGTTTTAATTTTAAATAACTTTGGAGGTATTGGCCTAAATAGGAGGGTGTTGATCATTTCATTATGTAGTTATTTTGGGTGGGTTCTACCATTCTACCTTGGATTATCTAGAATGAGAGGAAAAATCAGATTTTAAATAAAGGAAGGAAGGATATTCACTATATCTAGAAAAAAACCATTGCCAACTTAGTTGAATTAGTCCAAAAACTCCTTAATCACCCCTAAAACACCCACCAAATATGGGATCAAGTGATGCAAATATTGAAGATTAACTCTTCTAAGGACAACCGATTTAAATGGAATGTGAGTAATTGCAATATGGATAGAATAAGGAATTGGCATCCTCCTTCTAAGTATTTTGGAAAAGTCAATATAGATGGAGCCTCTAGGGGGAACCTTGAAAAAGCTAGTGCAGGAGGAATTAGTAGACTTTCAAATGACTCTCTAGCTTTCACTTTTGTTGAGAATTTGGGTATCCTTTCCAATAATCTTGTTGAGGGGTATTGTATCCTTAGAGGCCTTTAAAAGGCTATTAATATTGGATGGGAAAAGGTGCTAGTTAAATCCAACTCTCAAATCATGATTAATCTTCTAAAGATTCCTTCTAATAATCATAAGGTTTATTGGAGAATAAAAAGAATTATTGAGAAGATTCAATTAATCCAAATGGGATTTTTGAAAGTTGATTATAAGCATGTGGTCAGAGAATAGAATAGGAATGTTTATGCTTTATCTAATTGGGCATTGGACAAAGATGATCTTACTTGATACGACCACCCTCCCTGATGGTGGGCTTCACAAATAAGGTAAGATCTTATTTCTATCATTTCTTTAGATGGCTCTAGTACTAGAGGTACCTAGTTCCTTTTTTCTTTGTTTTCACTTCTCTTCAGACTGATTAGAGTATTTTAGTTCCTTAGCTCAGACATATCTTTATTATGTTTCCTCTGTTGATTCTTACCTTAAAAGTCTTTTGGATTAGAAATGTTATAGTTGTGTTCTACTTTCTTTCTTTTTTTTAGTTTTTCGAGGTGTGTGTGTTTTTGTACTATTGTGTTTGTGTTTTTTGTGTTGTTTTTGCTATTTTGTGTTTTTGTTGTTTTTTTTTTTGTTTTTGTTGTTTTTCATGTTGTTTTTTTGTGATTTTGTTGTTTTTTATGTTTTTTTTTCTATGTTTGTGTGTTGTTTTGTTTTTTTTTTATGGTTTTTTTACGTGTTTTGTATTTTGTGTTTTGTTATTATTATTTTTTTTATTTTTTGATATTTTTGTTGCTTTTATGATTTTATGTTTTTTTTGTGGTCTTTGGGTTATTTTTTCCTATTTGTTTGTCTTTGTTTTTTGTGTTTGTTTGTGTTTTTATGTTTGTTTGTTCTTGTTTTTGTGGGAAATTTGAGTTAATTTGAGGTTTTTTATGTTGTCATTGATGTCACATGGATCACTGATGTCACATGGATCACATTTGGTTTTGGTGGCAAAAATATTTCATAAATAAGCATTTATGATATTTTAGAAAGCATGGCTATTTACAAGTTTTTTATGAAAACCAAGGCAGGAAAAATAAAAGGTTTTATTTAAAACCATGGTGGGATTATGTGGAAAGGAATTTTCTTAAAATGTTGGCAATTTTGGGTTTGAGATCCTAGATTCTTGTCTATGAGTTGTCATTGATGTCAAAAGGAAATGGCATTAATGTTAAGAGGATGTGTTGGCTTCAAAGGTGGAATATTCCAAGAGAATCCGGAGAGATTCCATTGGCAAGGGTTTTTCATTAAAACCAAGTTAAATGGTTTTTATTAAAACCAATGGAGGTTCTCTTTATTATTTATTTAATTATTATTTAAAACCCTTCAAGGTTTTAATTATTTAATTATTTAATTAATTAAGGGATAAATTATTTTTAATTTATCTTAAGGGTTTTAAACCCTTTAGAAAGCAATTTCGATTAAATTCGAAATTACTTTTTGAATTCAGCCGACGTGTTTGGAAATGCATCAAAGTGCATATAAAATGAGGCAAATGAATTCATTTATGTTTAGCGAAGATTTTGACATTAATCCCTGAGCATTTCGATTTTGACATCGAAGCCCCTACGCCAGTGAAGGAGGAAGACAAGCGTTGCATGGTCAAAGGTGTGACAGGTTGGTCTTGGTGCCAAGGAGGAGGCACACGCGATGATAAGAATGGAGAATTCCCTTCTCCCTCACGTGGGCTCTCCTAGCCCACGCGGCGTGGCCAAAGGACTTAGTAGCATGGTGATCGACGATTCGAATCACCGAAGACCCTTTTGAGGGTAGTGTATGCACTCCGAAATTCGTGGGATATTTACCAAAGGTATGCGCTCCATTTTTTGCAGAAAGAGTGGCAATTAAATTTTAATATTTTGCTTGCTAAGGTTTTATAAAGTTAGCTTTAGGAGGTATAAGGAATGCAAGCTTAATATTTTTGCTATAGTCGGATTGAAAATTAAAGGGGAAATAATTGCCATGGTGGTTGAGTTATTTTGACATGCCAATGTTGGGTTAATAATTTTTAGGGAAGATCAAAATTATTAATTGTGGTAGATTTTCAAGGGCTTATTCATCTTCAAAAAGGGTATGGGCACATTTTTCTTATGAGTATGATTGGTGTATGTTTTTCTGAAATAAGGTTGGAGTGAAAAGGTTTTCAACTAGGTTTCCTTTGGTTGGGTGTAAATCCTATTTTCTAGTTTTTTGAAGACTACTTATGCATTGTTATCCTTAAGGAGAGTTTTGGTGAATGCATAATTTCTGGTTTGAGATAGTGGAAGCTTTGTGCACTAGGGTTTATATTTGTGAGTCTAGATTCTTGCATTGAGTTGGTGGAACCCTTGGTTGGCTGTTTTGAGTTTGATGGTTGAGTTGCTTCCATAGAGGTTGTTTGATCAAGTTATTGCTTTACTTGATTCATGATATTGGGCTTACTCCATTGAGTTGATTTGAGCAAGTTATTCTTTGCATTTGGTGATATTGTGTTGGTGGCTGTTTTGTTCAAATATATTTGGAGGGAAAAGGATTTCTACTTGTTTCCTTTTCTTGTGATGATTGGTTGAATGCTTCAAGGTTGATGTTGAGTTGAATGGTGTTGGTTGACTAAACCTTGTTTGATGAGCATTGTTGTTGAAACCCTAATTTATGGTGAAAATAACATGAGTATCATTGTTATGTGATTCTTTGCATAGTTGGAAATTGTTGGGGTTTCATGTTCTTGAAAGAAAACATTCTATCCTATCCATTTCAGATATTGAGTTGAGTTTTTAGATTTGAGATTGAGATTGAGCCGAGTTGATTTGAGTTGAGTTTTGAGATTGGGATTTGAGTATAGAACATATTGAGTCTCTAACAATTCTCTTTATGCTTCTATGAGTTTGACAAATCACATTGGGTCTCTAACAATTCACTTTGTGATTTCCTACTAAGAATGTTTTCTTGGTGAGCTTGCTAAGTTTTTGGACAGGTTCCGGTGGGGACTTGTGAGCAGTTTTTGGACAGGTTTCGGTGGGGACTTGTGAGCAGATTTGGACAAGTCCTAGCAGAGGACTTGTGAGCTGAGTTTGATAGTTCTATCAGAGAACTTGAGGATAGAGGTGCATTGGTTCTATGAGAAGAACACGAGGATAGATTTGGAAAGTCTTTGAGAAGGCTTGTATGTAGAGGATTGATTTGTTCAAGAGTTGGACAGATCTGACAGATAGAGGAAGACTTGTACTAGATCGACTGATTATGTTTGGTACAGGTTGTTGAACTATTGTGGACGTGATCATAGAAGGCAAAGGTCTCTTAGGCTAAGCATTGAGGACAGGAGGTCTTCGATGGAAAGGAGTTCCACGTGCTGGCAAGAGGAAGAGGCAGTTGATCTTCTGAGGGATCATTTCTAGAGCAGAGGGGAAGGTATCTCCTTTGAGCAGAGGCTCATAAATTTTGATTGGGGGAAGGTATCTCCTTTGGGCCGAGGCTCATAAACATTGTAATTGGGAAGGATTCCCAAAGAACTTTGAGATAAATTTTAGAGAAAAGTTTTGTGGACGTAGCCCAGCCATTTTGGGTGAACCACGTTAAAATTGGTGTCACTTTGTGGATGATATTGTGCATTGCTTTGATATTTCTTTGGGTATATTGCTTTACTATTTTGAAGTATAAAGGAAAAAGTAAAAAGAGGTCTTATATTGTTCACCCCACCTCTCAATATAAGCTTGTGTTCTTCAATTGGTATCAAAGTAGGTGCCTTCGAAAAGTTTAACAGCTTGAAGGAAAATCTAGTAAAGAACACAATGGATTATTCAAGTGGCAATGCAGCACCTATTCTTGATGGGTCAGATTTTGGTCTTTGGAGTGCAAGGATGAAGGTTCATCTAATGGCACTTGGTAATGAGGTATGGGAAGTAATTGAAGATGAATACACTATTCCTATACATGGTCCATATACTAAAGAAGAAAGGCTCCTACATCACAACAATTCAAAAGCAATGAATGCAATCCTGAAAGGCTTACAGAAAGCAGATCTCACCAAAGTGATTCACTGCAAGATAGCTAGTGAAATGTGGAAACAGTTGAAGGTGGTTCATACAGGTGATACAAATGTCAGAAAGGCCAAGTTGAGACACTTCAAAGGTATTTTTGAACAACTCAAGATGAATGATGATGAAAATATTAGTGACTACATGCTTCGTATGGATGAGGTTGTTAACTCCATGAAAGACTTAGGTCTTGAGCTTGCTGAAAATGATGTTTGTGATAAGATTTTAAGATCTCTTCCTAATAGATTTAGTGAAAAGATTTTTGCTATTGAGGAAGCTAAATATTTGGATAAGTTGAAAAAGGATGAGCTCCATAGTATACTTGCAGCATTTGAGTTGAGAACTCAAGTGAAGGTTGATGTCAAGAAAGAGGCAGCTTTCAAGGCTACCAAGAATTCCAAAGGTAAACAACTTCAAGATAGTGATGAGTCTTCTAGTGATGAAGAGGCATATTACAGCAAGAAAGGCAAGTTCTCTAGAAAGTACAAAAGTATGAAAAATATAAGATGTTTCAATTGTGGAAAGTTTGGTCATTATGCTATTGATCTGTCTTGTTCCCAAGAATGAAAGTGATGAAGATAAACAAGATTCTAAGAGCAAGGATTCGAAAAAGCACAAGCATCACAGGAAAAACAAAGATGAGCACAACAATCAAGGAAAGAGGTATTCTCACAAGCACAAGAAGATTTTCTACCTAGACAAAGCAAGTAAGTGTTCTAGTAGTGATAGTGAAAGTTCTTCAAGTGATAATGAAAATGAGATGTTGTTCATATCATAAAAAGAGGAAGAACCAAAACATAGATTCATTATCATGAAATGTCTTAGATGTGGAAATTTTGGTCACCTTGAGGATGATTGCACAAATAATGATTTGGTTTCTAGTATGTATGAGGATGCTTCAGAAAACTATAAGGAAGATGCATGTATGGTTTTTGAAAAGGGTAGCACCTCTAGTGATAAGAAATCTGAAAAAGGCTTTGATGATTCAAAAAGCAATCAAATAAAGGATCTTGAAAGTGAACTTATTAGTGCTCTTAGTGCCTTGAAAAAGGAAAGAAAGAAGAATTCTAGACTCAAGGATAAGTTAGATGAATGTTGTATGGAGAGAGATGATCTTATAGAAAGTCTTGAATTCTCTATAGCTAAGACACAAGAACTCAAGGATGAGTTAGAGTCTAAGGTTCTTGAGTATAGTGAGTTAGAATAGAAAATGGCTTCTTTGAAAGAGGAAACTAAAGAGTACAAGGATAAGCTTTACAGATTTCAAGATAGCTCCAAAAAGGTTAAGTCTCTCATCAAAGGTCAAAGAAAGACAACGGATAAAATAGGCCTTGGTTTTGTTAAGCCACACAAGGAACAAGTTGGAGAGTCTAGTAAGAGAATCCAAAAGGAAGAGAGTTCTGATGAGGAAAGTATTTCAGATCATGAGTTCTTGAATGATAGATGCACAGGAATAGAAAACAGAATTCAGAATGAGAAGAAGAAGTTTTCGAACCTAAGAGGTCAATTAAAGGAAAGTTTCAAGGCAGATGTTTTGCTTGTCACAGGTTTGGTCACATGGCTTCACATTGCATGGCTCAAGTGAAGGAGGTAAATGAAAGTTTTAGAAGTGCTAGTTACTTTCAAGGGTATTGCTACTCTTGTCAACAGTTTGGGCACAAGGCAGTTCATTGCAAGGCAAATAATAGGAACAGGTTTGGTTAGAACAGGTTTGGCCAGAACAGGTTTGGCCAGAACAGGGTTAGTCAGAACAGGTGGATTCAAAGAACAGGTATGCCTCAAAGAAATAACATTGTTACTTGTTATAAGTGCAACAATGAAGGTCACATAGCTAGACAGTGTAGAGCTAAAATTCCAAGGTACAAGAACAGAAACAGTGGTATGAATAGGTCTAAGGATCAAGGCATGGTTAAGAATAGGAATAGTGACAGGAACAGAAATAGGAATATGGACAAAGAGTACAAGAGAAGGCCCGACAAGGAAGTTATAGATGCTGATGATGATCAGTGCCTAATGGGAGTTTTACTCCAACCCAAGAATTAATCACCTCATTAGGAGGTGGGAGGGGGACTAAGCTAAGAGGCTCATTCTTAGTCCCGAGCCCCAAAGGTGACCCTTTGCCATTGATGACAAAGGGGGAGATATTTGAGTAAGGGGGAGAGCCTCAAGATAGGGGGAGCTGTTTATGTTGAGTTTCTTTGTTGTTGAGAAGCATGGTTTGCCATCAATGACAAAGGGGGAGATTGTTGGCAATTTTGGGTTTGAGATCCTAGCTTCTTGTCTATGAGTTGTCATTGATGTCAAAAGGAAATGGCATTAATGTTAAGAGGATGTGTTGGCTTCAAAGGTGGAAGATTCCAAGAGAATCCGGAGAGATTCCATTGGCAAGGGTTTTTCATTAAAACCAAGTTAAATGGTTTTTATTAAAACCAATGGAGGTTCTCTTTATTATTTATTTAATTATTATTTAAAACCCTTCAAGGTTTTAATTATTTAATTATTTAATTAATTAAGGGAGAAATTATTTTTAATTTATCTTAAGGGTTTTTAAACCCTTTATAAAGCAATTTTGATTAAATTCAAAATTACTTTTCGAATTCAGCCAACGTGTTTGGAAATGCATCAAAGTGCATATAAATTGAGGCAAATGAATTCATTTATGTTTAGCAAAGAGTTCGACATTAATCCCTGAGCATTTCTATTTCGACATCAAAGCCCCTGCACCAGCAAAGGAGGAAGACAAGTGTTGTGTGGTCAAAGGTGTGACGGGTTGGTCTTGGCACCAAGGAGGAGGCGCACGTGGTGATAAGAACAGAGAATTCCCTTCTCCCTCACGTGGGCTCTCCTAGCCCACACGGCGTGGCCAAAGGACTTAGTAGCATGGTGATTGGCGGTTCGAATCATCGAAGACCCTTTTGAGGGTAGTGTATGCACTCCGAAATTTGCGGGATATTTACCAAAGGTATGTGCTCCAATTTTTGCAAAAAGAGTGGCAATTAAATTTTAATATTTTGATTTCTAAGGTTTTATAAAGTTAGATTTAGGAGGTATAAGGAATGCAAGCTTAATATTTTTGCTATAGTCGGATTGAAAATTAAAGGGGAAATAATTGCCATGGTGGTTGAGTTATTTTGACATGCCAATGTTGGGTTAATAATTTTTAGGGAAGATCAAAATTATTAATTGTGGTAGATTTTCAAGGGCTTATTCATCTTCAAAAAGGGTATGGGCACATTTTTCTTATGTGTATGATTGGTGTATGTTTTTCTGAAATAAGGTTGGAGTGAAAAGGTTTTCAACTAGGTTTCCTTTGGTTGGGTGTAAATCCTATTTTCTGGTTTGTTGAAGACTACTTATGCATTGTTATCCTTAAGGAGAGTTTTGGTGAATGCATAATTTTTGGTTTGAGATAGTGGAAGCTTTGTGCACTAGGGTTTATATTTGTGAGTCTAGCTACTTGCATTGAGTTGGTGGAACCCTTGGTTGGTTGTTTTGAGTTTGATGGTTGAGTTGCTTCCATAGGGGTTGTTTGATCAAGTTATTGCTTTACTTGATTCATGATATTGGGCTTACTCCATTGAGTTGATTTGAGCAAGTTATTCTTTGCATTTGGTGATATTGTGTTGGTGGCTATTTTGTTCAAATATATTTGGAGGGAAAAGGATTTCTACTTGTTTCCTTTTCTTGTGATGATTGGTTGAATGCTTCAAGGTTGATGTTGAGTTGAATGGTGTTGGTTGATTAAACCTTGTTTGATGAGCATTGTTGTTGAAACCCTAGTTGATGGTGAAAAGAACATGAGTATCATTGTTATGTGATTCTTTGCATAGTTGGCAATTGTTGGGGTTTCATGTTCTTGAAAGAAAACATTCTATCCTATCCATTTCAGATATTGAGTTGAGTTTTCAGATTTGAGATTGAGATTGAGCTGAGTTGATTTGAGTTGAGTTTTGAGATTGGGATTTGAGTATAGAAAATATTGAGTCTCTAAAAATTCTCTTTATGCTTCTATGAGTTTGAAAAATCACATTGGGTCTCTAACAATTCACTTTGTGATTTCCTACTAAGAAAGTTTTCTTGGTGAGCTTGTTGAGTTTTTGGATAGGTTCCAGTGGGGACTTGTGAGCAGTATTTTTTGGACAGGTTTTGGTGGGGACTTGTGAGAAGATTTGGACAGGTCCTAGCAGAGGAATTGTGAGCTGAGTTTGATAGTTCTATTATAGAACTTGAGGATAGAGGTGAATTGGTTCTATGAGAAGAACCTGAGGACAGATTTGGCAAGTCTTTGAGAAGACTCGTATGCAGAGGATTGATTTGTTCAAGAGTTGGACAAATATAATAGATAGAGGAAGACTTGTACTAGACCGACTGACTATTTTTGGTACAGTTTTCTGAGCTACTATGGACGTGATCATAGAAGGCAGAGGTCTCTTAGGCTAAGCATTGAGGACAGGAGGTCTTCGGTGGAAAAGAGTTCCACGTTCTGGCAAGAGGTAGAGGCAGTTGATCTTCTGAGGGATCATTTTCAGAGCAAAGGGGAAGGTATCTCCTTTGAGTAGAGGCTCATAAATTTTGATTGGGGGAAGGTATCTCCTTTGGGTCGAGGCTCATAAACATTGTAATTGGGAAGGATTCCCAAAGAAATTTGAGATAACTTTTAGAGAAAATTTTTGTGGATGTAGCCCAACCATTCTGGGTGAACCACGTTAAAATTGGTGTCCCTTTGTGGATGATATTGTGCATTTCTTTGATATTGCTTTGGGTATATTGCTTTACTGTTTTGAAGTATAAAGGAAAAATTAAAAAGAGGTCTTATACTGTTCACCCCCTATCTCAGTATAAGCTTGTGTTTTTCATAAAAGCCAATGTGGAATTTTGTTTCATCGAAAAGGGACCTCTAGTGATGAAGATATTAAAGTTTAAAGTTTAAGTTTAACTTAATGGAGGGTCGGCCTATGTGCAATTAAGGGAGGTTGGCATATATATATGTAAAGGTTTCAATTTATTTTGGAAAAAGGGTATATTATATATCGTCAGAAAGCTTATTTCAAGTTCTACTTGACTAACTTATTTAGAAGGAGAAATAAGGTGTGTGTAAAGATATATTTCTAATTTTGCAAAGGGGTTCCAAAAGCGAAGTTTACCTTGTCCTTTTTCAATAGGATTAATTCTTTCATGAGGTGACAAGGTATGCAATATTGTGATTTATTTTATTTTATGGTATACGTGGTTTTGGGAGTGAAAAGGTTATGCAATGTTTTGATTTATTTTATTTTATGGTACAATTGGTTGTAGGAGAGATAAGGAAGTCATGCAAATAAAGGACTTGGTGATGATTATTGAAAAGTGGATTAATGTTGATTATTTTGTGATCTACTAACTCTTGTGAACATTGGTAAAAGAATTTTGTGTTGACTGTGGCAGATTTCCAAAGGGATTTCTTCACTTCATAAAAGGTATGGGCACATTCTCCTATTGATTGTTTATGGTGGTTGATTTCTGAAATATCATTGGAGGGAAAAGGATTGTTTGGGGTTTCCTTTTCAAAAATGGTTGATTTAATGCTTCAAGGTTTTCTAAGTTGAGATTTGTGTTTAAACTTTTTTTATAAGCATTTTTATTGAATCCCATTGGTTTTGAAATAACTTGAGTTAGAAAATAACATGAATATCATTGTTATGTGAGATTTGTGGTTGAGCATTATTGGAAATAATTGAGTTGGTTGATATATAATTGGACTAGGGTTGTGTGAGAAAGAGTTGTTCCTTGTGATGATTGGTTGAGTTGAGTTGATTGAGCCTAGTCAAGTGATGTGTGAAGTGATTGTTCAAGTTCTATGAAACAAACTATTCCATAATTCTATGTTGAGTTGACATTAAGGTTAGAATATATTGAGTCTCTAACAATTCTCTTTATGGTTCTATAAGACTTGAATTGAGTTGAGGTTGATTTGAGTTGAGAGTGATATTAGAACATGTTGAGTCTCTAATAATTCTCTTTATGCTTCTATGAGTTGATTTGAGTTGAGTTGAGATTGATTTGGGTTGAGAGTGAGTTTAGAACATATTGAGTCTCTAAGAATTCTCTTTATGCTTCTATGAGTTGATTTGAGATTGATTTTGGTTGAGAGTGAGATTAGAACATATTGAGTATCTAACAATTCTCTTTATGCTTCTATGAAGTTAATTTGAGTTGAGATTGCCATTCATTGTTGAGTTCATTTTGAGTACTACTTGAGCATGATTGATTGAGCCTTTGAGAAGGCCTTTGGGATAGATTTGAGGACAGTGTTGGGACAAATTTTAGGATAGTGTTTGGACAAGTTCTTAGTGTGCTTGTTGGAGCAAATTTGAGCAAGTTCTTGGTGAGATTTCCAGAGTATATTTGGACAAGTTCTTGGTGAGCTTGCTAGAGCAGATTTGGGCAAGTTCTTGGTGAGCTTTCTAGAGCATATTTGGGAAAGTTCTTGGTGAGCTTGCTAGAGCATATTTGGGCAAGTTCTTGGTGATCTTACTAGCACATATTTGACAAGTTTTGTGTGAGCTTGTTAAGCAGGTTATGTGTGAGCCTATTGATTAGGTTCTTAGTGAACCTATTGTTAGTCTTACAATGGCACTAAGAGGGGGGGTGAATCAGTGTATTTTTTTAAACTTGAAATTATAGCTCTTAAAACTAAAATAATGAAACCAGATAAAGCAAGTATCAAAGAGAACATCACACAATACAAGTTTTAACGAGGTTCACCAATTTGGCTACTCCTCAAGAATGACTGCTTGGACTACCATCCAAATCTAGCCTTTGCAAAGAAACAACTTTACAAACAATTTACCAGCATCCACTAGAAGAAGCACCAACCCCTAATTTATCTGCACTAGTAGAAAGGAGCACCAACCCTTGATTTACCAACACTAACTGGAAGGAGCACCAACCCCTTATTTATTTGCACCAACAGAAAGGAGCACCAAACCCTGATGCCAAGCTGTAACCTGGACTTCAATTTGAATCAAGAAGTTTAACAGAAAATACCTTCACTTTTACCAGACCCTGACTAGTCTACTTCACCTTTGCATTCTCTGTGCACTCTGATCTCTCTGCACAATCACTTTGCACACTCTGCTTCGTCACAGTCAAACTTCACGATTGTCTTCTCCCTTTTGCACACTCTGCTTTCTTTGCAAGTTTCACACTTAGCATGATTCAACACGACTTAATCTTTGTGCACTATGACCGAACTTCCTCACTTTGTGCACCTCGCCATCATCTTGCCACTTCTACGCTTTCTGTGCTCTTATGACCGCATTTCACACTTTGAATCACATTCGATGACTTATCCAACACTCCATCAATTCTCCAAATAGCCCTACTTTTATAACAACATTTTCATGATGAAAACCCTAATCTCAGTCGGTTGCAAGCCCTAATATTTGTCGATTGCAAACCCTAATCTTCGTTGGCTTACATCGGTCTTCGTCGGCTTCAACTGCCCCTATAACTCTTTTGTTGCTATTGCCATGAAAACACAACATGTCATGATATCGTGACACCTTTTTGTCCGTACGCTTTCTCTTAGCTTTGGCCCGCAAGAATACATGTAGCGATATCGCAACACTTTCGCCTCCTTGCTACTTTTCTTGGCTTGCACCCGTGAAAACATAACATGTCACGATATCGTGACACTTTTGCCTTTGTACTCTCCTTATTTATTTTTATCGTAAAATCGTGACACTTCTGCCTTCTTACTTTCTCTCTCCTCCTTTAGTCGCAAAAATGTGACATGTCGTGATATCGCGACACTTTTTCTCCTTGGCACTTTTTCTTGCCTTTGGGTCATGAAAACGTGACATGTCACGATATCGTGACACTTTTCCTCCTTAGCAATTTTTCTTGCCTTCGGGTCACGAAAATTTGACATGTGATATCGCGACACTTTTTCTCCTTGACTCTCTCTCTTGTCTTCGGGTCGCGAAAACTCGACATGTCATGATATCGCGACACTTTTTCTCCTAGACTCTCTCTCCTGCAACATGTCGTGAAATCATGACACTTTTTCTTTTGGACTCTTTCTCCTGTATTATGTCACGAAATCGTGACACTTTTTCTTTCGGACTCTCTCTCCTGCAACATGTCACGAAATCGTGATATTTTTTTGTCCGTACAAACTTCCTTGCCATATGTCACGAAATCATGACACTTTTTCGTCCATACAACCTTCCTTGCAATATGTCGTGAAATCGCAAAACTTTTTTGTTTGTACAACCTTTCTTGCAATATTTCATGAAATTGCAAAAATTTTTTGCCCGTACAACCTTCCTTGCAATATGTCATGAAATCGTGAAACTTTTTTGTCCGTACAACCTTCCTTGCAATATGTCGTCAAATCGTGACACTTTTTCATCCGTACAACCTTCCTTGCAATATGTCGCAAAATTGCAACACTTTTTCTACTTGCCTTTCTCTCTTCCAACATGTCATGAAATCGTGACAGTTTTGCTTGCTTGCGCTTTCTCTCCGAACATGTTGCGAAATCGTGACAGTTTTGCTTGCTTGTGCTTTCTCTCCGAACATGTCGCGAAATCATGACAGTTTTTCTTGCTTGCGCTTTCTCTCCGAACATGTCATGAAATCATGATAGTTTTGCTTGCTTGCGCTTTCTCTCCAAACATGTCACGAAATCATGACAGTTTTGCTTGCTTGCACTTTCTCTCCGAACATGTCACGAAATCATGATAGTTTTTCTTTCTTCTCAACATGTCACAATATCATGATAGTTTTTCTTTCTTGCCAACATGTCACGATATCACGACAATTTTTCTTTCTTGCTCAACATGTCATGATATCGCGACAATTTTTCTTTCTGGCTCAAACTGTCGCGATATCGCGACAGTTTTCTTCCTTGTGATTTTCTTTTGATTTTTAGTATATGGGCCACTTATATATTTTGGAAAACCACTGTACATACTATGTGTAACCTCTGAACTCCTATCCACTGCATCAACGGATCTGTCTAACTGTGTTGACAACAATGACAATACTGTTCCTACACCTTGCTCAACAATCTCCCCCTTTGGAATTGTTGGCAACACACATGCAATTTCTTGTAATTCTTCTCCCCCTTTGACAATAATACCAAAGGGCTATTGCAGACTCCCCCTAAGTCTATGCACAACATTCTCAGGCACAAATTATTACAATTAGTAAAAATTACAAACATGAGCAAAAAGATAAACAAATACACAAATTCTCCCCCTGAGAATGTGATCCCGATAGCTAGTCAATTTTTGGGAAACGTGACCACTCCAAAATCTATTTTTGGAATACAAATCCAACTTAAAATCACTTTCTATAACTTTCTCTTGTGTACAACATGCTATCGCTACAAAATATTATGCCTCTGTTATGGATAAGGAAACTGACTCTTGTTTCTTATTGTTCTATGTGACCAATCTGTCTCCAAGATAGAATGCACCTCCACTGGTACTCTTTCTGTCATCTACACATCCTGGCCAATTTGCATCTTTAGGATACCATAACCCATACTCCATAGTACCCTTGTGATATTATAGAAGACTCTGTCTCTCTGTTGTACTGATTGGTGGACCTCTTCTTCACTTAAAGAATCCTCACTCAGATCTATCTTCAACTGTGTTGGCTACTATATTTCTATCCATTGAGACTCTGTACTCTGTCACCTCCAAAGCTCAATCAATAGGCTCACTAAGAACCTATCCAAATCTTCTCCACCAAGCTCACTAAGAACTTGTCTGAATCTTCTCTAGCAATCTCACCAAGAACTTGCCCAACTCTGCTCTAGAAATCTATCCCAGCATTGTCCTCAAATATTTCCCAAGGGCCTTCTCAAAGGCTCAATCAATCATGCTCAAGTAGTACTCAAAATGAACTCAATAATGAATGACGATCTCAAATCAAATCCACTTCATAGAACTTTAAAAATCACTTCACACATAACTTGACTAGGCTCAATCAAATCAACTCAACCAATCATCACAAGGGACAACTCTCTCTCATACAACCCTAGTCCAAGTATGTATCAACCAACTCAAATAATTTCAACAATGCTCAACCACAAATATCACATAACAATGATACTCATGTTCTTTTTTAACTCAAGTTCTTTCATAACCAATGGGCTTCAACCACTATTCTTATAACACAAGGTTTAAACACAACTCTCAATTTAGAAAACCTTGATGCATTCAACCAACCACTTTCGAAAAAGGAAACCACAAACAATCATTTTCCCTTCAATGATGTTTTAGAAATCAACCACCATAATGTTGTCACATGAGTCTCCTTGGGATTAGCTTGAAATCATGCTACCATGCATACTTCCTGCACAATATCTGGTCTGGTGGCTGTCAGGAACAGTAAGCTTCCAATTCAAAAAATCTAATTTCACATTTTTCAAAAAAATTGACAAGTGACTCACACTTGTACCAACTTTTGTCCAATATTGTACCGACACTGCAATTTTACTGCCAACTCTATGCAAGCATCAAACACTATATCACAACACCAACCAAATCCCTTTTTACATTTTCAACTTGGTCTATGTTTTCTATAGTCACCGCTGGTCACACCTTACTTTCAACTATTCGAATCAGGAGACAATATTTTGTTAAACACTTCACGACCAACTATGGTGCACCTTACTCACACTCATACTTCTGGACCTCGGATAGGTAATATTCACAAAGCAAAGTTGTTCATATTGATGAACTAAACATGAATCAATTATCAGACTTCAATATTTTTCACCATAGTGTCATAATAGATCTAAAAATCTTCACGTCAATGTGCAGTTCAAATACATACTTCTTTTATTGAAACACATAGATACGGCTAGAGCAACATTCTTTTACTAACCAAATTATCTGAACTTCTATAATCCTTAACTTTGGATAGTGGCAGTAAGAACCATCACCAGTACAACAATGACATATAGCAATACTACCAATAAAGACAACTCTCAATTTAATCACCACCCTTCACGGCACTTCTGCAAACTATATGAATTGAAAACACACTTTGAAAACTATACAACTTCCCTGACTACCTGCCTTTCATCCTCAGGTAATCAAAAAAATACATAGAAGCATTAAAATGAAACTTCAATATTGCTTCCCTTGAGAATGTGCTACCTGGAGTTGCTTAGTGCAATAGCGGAGTAGTCTCCTTCAGTCCAAGGAGACATGATTTCCTTTCTTCTATTTTTCTCCAAAATTTCTTGAACTCGGGCTTGGATTTTTCAACTACATCCCTGTTTTGCACGTTTTCATGAACTCGAACATTTCTCTTGTGTGGTTGTCTCTTGTGCATCCTTTATGAATGATTATTTTCCTTTTTATGTACCTAATTTATTCCTTGTCTATGTTGCATTCTTTGCATCTGATGAAATATACTATTTTGCCTTAGATTTGATACAAAACTACTTGGACAAAACCTTGCTATGTGCCCATGACCATTGCATTGAAAACATTGTACATTTTGTTCACTCAAAAACACAGAAGTATTTCTATCAGCATAACTCTTTGATTTATTATTCAATCCATAATAAACTGCCTTGTGACCATACTGGTTGCATCTGAAACAATAGCCATTAAAAGTATTATTATGAAAAAAGTGAGAGTGATAGAACCTTTTTTGTTGTGGTTGCTTTGTTGTAGATCTCCTTTGATATTTTCTTCCTTTTGAAGATTCAGCTTCAAACTTTTCTTGCTTCGATCCTTCAACAATGAACTTCTTCTTCTCTACAGAGATGGAAGATGAAGGTTGTTCAGCTTCATATCCAAGACTACGCTTATCCGTGGAGCTTCTTTGTTGGCTTATCATTTTAGCTAGCAACTCTGTGCTCTTCTTGAATTTGAGATTTGTGTTGGCCTCTTCTAGTTGTTTCTTCAATAAAATAATCTCTTCCTCTTGTTTGCAGCAACCAATCTCTTTCTCATTGATCTGTGACCTGAGAGTTTCTTCAATCCTTTTGAACTCTTCTACCTGTACTTTCAAACTGGTTATTATTTCATTTACATCCTCAAGCTTTCTTGAGATTTCCTTATTCCTTTTCCTTTCTATCTTCAATTAATCCAGAGCTGCAATTAGTTCCTCTTTCAAATTTATTTCTGCATTAATTTCTTCTTTATCACATTTTGTTATTTTTTTGTTTCTTCTTCGAATGTTATGAGAAGACCTCCACCTGTTTCCTTTTTAAAAAAATCCTCTATGTTCTCATCATAATTTAACTTTAAAGCTTCGAACTAAGCTTGATGAGTTTGTAACTTGGCCTCCTTGATCTCATCGTCTCCTTCATGAATACTCCTCAGTTTGTTCCACATTTCTTTTGCTATTTTACAACTCATGATCTTTACCAGTTCACTGTCTACTAATTCACTCCTGATAGCTTTATTTGCTTTTGAGTCATTCTCAAACAGATTCTTATCAGAAGTATTGGTTGGAGGAGTGACGGGTATTGTGTATTCACTATTTACTGAATCCCAGATGTAGTATCCCAAAGCACAAAGATATACTTTCATCTTGATTCTCCAGATCGCGTAATTTGTTTCATCAAACAAAGGAGCTTGGTTTGATGAGAAGTCTTCAACCTTTTCTGGTTCAATTTTCTCTTCCACAGGAACTAAAACTGACCGAGATGCCATTTTGGAGGAGGATCTATTCTTCTTACCCATTGCATACTAATCCAAGATCAACCCTGACTAGTTTAGCCTTCGAAGGGAACTTGGATATTATACCAATTATTAGTATTACAATGGCACTGAGAGGGGGGTTGAATCAGTGTAGTTCTTTAAACTTGAAATTATGCCTCTTAAAACTAAAATAATGAAACCAGATAAAGCAAGTATCACAAGAGAACATCACACAATACAAGTTTTAATGAGGTTCACCAATTTGGATACTCCTCAAGAATGACTGCTTGGACTACCATCCAAATCTAGCATTTGTAAAGAAACAACTTTACAAACAATTTACCAACATCCATTGGAAGGAGCACCAACCCCTGATTTATTTGCACCAACAGAAAGGAGCACCAACCCCTAATTTACCAGCACCAACTGGAAGGAGCACCAAACCCTTATTTATTTGCACCAATAGAAAGGAGCACCAATCCCTAATTCCAAGATGTAACCTGGACTTCAATTTGAATCAAGAAGTTTAACAGAAAATACCTTCACTTTTACAAGACCCTGACTAGTATACTTCACCTTTGCATTCTCTATGCACTCTTCTCTGTCTGTGCAATCACTTCACACACTCTACTTCGTCATAGTCAAAATTCATGATCGTCTTCTCCCTTTTGCACACTCTACTTTCTTTGCAAGTTTCACACTTAGCATGATTCAAAACGACTTGCTCTCTATGCACTACGATCGAACTTCCTCACTTTGCGCACTTTGCCATCATCTAACCGCTTCTGGGATTTCTATGCTCTTACAGCCGCATTTCACACTTCGACTCGCATTCGATGACTTATCCAACACTCCATAAATTCTCCAAATAGCCCTACTTTTATAACAACATTTTCATGATGAAAACCCTAATCTTAGTCAACTGCAAGCCCTAATCTTCGTCGGCTACAAACCCTAATCTTCGTTGGCTTACATCGGTCTTCGTTAGCTTGAACTGCCCCTGTAACTCTTCTATTGTTGTTTTCATGAAAACACAACATGTCGCAATGTCACGACACCTTTTTGTCTGTACGCTTTCTCTTAGCTTTGGCCTATGAGAATACAACATGTTGCGATATCGCGACACTTTCGCCTCCTTGCTACTTTTCTTGGCTTGCACCCGTGAAAACTGTTGGGACTGAAACTGAAGGGATTATTTTATTCATGAAATGAGTTACAATATATAGGCATAAGCCTATATGAAATGAACGTGACACTTGTCAATGAAACTGACAAGTGTCAAACTGAAGGCATAGTGCACTGACAAGTGTCAAACTGAAGGCATAGTGCACTTTAACTCTAACATTCCCCCTTAAAGTGCACTATCCTAACTAAAGAAAAAACAAAGCAAGTCAACATTAGGTAACATTCCCCCTTAATGTTGACTTCTCTAAAAAAATAACCTATCATCCTCTTTTTTTTTTTGGTCTAGGCTCGTGCTCTTTGTGCTTGGCTCTCCAACTATGAATAATGCTAGATCCACTGTGTATACATCTCGATCTGTTGCCTCAGGGTCAGCCACTTCAACGGGTCTGTTGCCACTGGGTCAGCCGTCTAAGTGCCTCAGGGTCAGCCACATCTGGGTCTGTTGCCTCTGCAGGTCATCCTCAGAGGATGTTGCCTCTCGTAGGTCACTGACTAGATTCACCATGAGTATGAAATCCCTCCTCATGGTGAACTCAATCTAGAAGGTGTCGGTCTCTGCCAAAAATGCACCTAATGAAAGGAAAAACGAGCCATATAAGAGTGTCGATCTCTGCCGAAAATGCACTCAATACAATAAAAATGAGCCATAGATCAAAATAGGAGGATGTAGAATTTCTTTTAGAAGTCAAAATTAAGGGGGAATGTTACCTAATGTTGACTTGCTTTGTTTTTTCTTTAGTTAGGATAGTGCACTTTAAGGGGGAATGTTAGAGTTAAAGTGCACTATGCCTTCATTTTGCACTTTAACTCTAACATTCCCCCTTAAAGTGCACTATCCTAACTAAAGAAAAAAACAAAGCAAGTCAACATTAGGTAACATTCCCCCTTAATGTTGACTTCTCTAAAAAATAACCTATCATCCTCTTTTTTTTTTTGGTCTAGGCTCATGCTCTTTGCGCTTGGCTCTCCAACTATGAATAATGCTAGATCCACTATGTATACATCTCGGTCTGTTGCCTCAGGGTCAGCCACTTCAATGGGTCTGTTGCCACTGGGTCAGCCGTCTAAGTGCCTCAAGGTCATCATGGGTGCCTCAGGGTCAGCCACATCTGGGTCTGTTGCCTCTGTAGGTCATCCTCAGAGGATGTTGCCACTCGTAGGTCACTAACTAGATTCACCATGAGTATGAAATCCCTCCTCATGGTGAACTCAATCTAGAAGGTGTCGGTCTCTGTCAAAAAATGCACCTAATGAAAGGAAAAATGAGCCATATAAGAGTGTCGGTCTCTACCAAAAATGCACTCAATACAATAAAAATGAGCCATAGATCAAAATAGGAGGAGAGAAGAAGAAAAGAAGGGAATCTTCTGAAGTGTCTTCGTCTGTAGTCTTCAGAAGTAGATCCGAAAAAACCTCGGATAGAGTCTAGGGTGTCTTTTTTTGTAGTCCCTAGTATAAGTGTCCTTATGGTGACCATGTCATCCCACCGAAATGCATGGGTAACCAGCCGCTGCATTCACCAAGTGTATAGAAAAGATCACTAGGTACAAGGATCACATATGAAATTACCTTGGGAGTGTCGGGTACAACCGAGAGTGCACTCCAAGGTATAAGAACTTTGAGGCTAAAAAAATCAAATGAAATAGCCTCAAAATTACAATATGACACTACCATTGTGTCCGTCTCGAAAAAATATTTCCAACGACTATAAACATGGCTATAGTCGGATACAAATTGATGTTTTAAAATAGCAAAAAACAATGACCTTCAAAAATGTGTGCAGCCCGGGACTTCCCAAGTGGTCACCCCTCCGAGTTGTAATCTAGGACAAAATGCTTAATATGGGAGTTTTTAAAAAAATTGCTACAAATATGCTTACTGGCCTTATGCAGTCTTCAAATTTAGCCCCTTTTTAAATATCAACCATAATGCATTTAAAAAAAATGCCCATCCACTTGACACATGCACATCCAATTACTGCGGGGGCCCACCATAATCAAAACATTGGTAATCAACATCATAGATCATCGATGACGGTAACATCAATGGCTCTCTTGCATCATCAATGGCAAAATCAAACTCACAGTCATAGTCATAGTCACATCAGATACGCCTTCTGGTGCACTCTGTCTAGCAACTCCCTGTCCACGTCATGGGCGCATCACCGCACGTCGAGCATCATAAACTTTGAATTTTTTTCATGTACCTGGCAGCAAAATGGATCTCCCATGGATGGTGACGTCCAGCAAGCATGTGCTCACAGGTTTGGTATCTACGCCTGAACCATGTCAGATTTTAAATCAAATACTAGCATCATTCGATGCGTCCTTCGGGCACATCCATTGAAGATTTGATGCACCCCGACCGCGTCCTCATTGACAGCCGCAAAAAAATGATGAGGGCAGTAAGGCAGTTTTTGCCCTCATGGCGGTCTATGCCCATTGGGACCCCGAGGATCCCATCCTCACCATGAACCTCTGGTTCACCGAGCTGTCCAAGCTGGTGGCCAATGCCTTCCTGGCACAACGGATCTCGTTGCTGTTACATAGAACGGATCAACATGATTGATACGACAAACTTCACAAGCTTGGCCTATCCTCAGCTGTACAATGTAGCAGTCGCTGCTCGAACCTCTGGAAACCACAAGGCATTCATCATGGGAGTCATCCAAGACCCCAGTTCTATACCCTCCATATCTGGTGGCCACAGCAGCAGTCGCAGCAAAAAAAAAATAAACTTCATTGGGTCTGATCGTACAAAAGTGAAAATTCTCAGCCGATATTGACAACTTTGCCAGAGTGTTGAACAGTGTGGACTTCCACACATTAGGCATACCAACCTTTGCATACAGAAAACTCCATAACAGAAGCAACAGCAAGAGTCTGAGCGTGTGCATCGTCCTTCATGTCGCCTCCTGTAGCCTACGCTATGCAACCCCGGCCTGCAGAGTTCACATATCTCTGCACAAATTTTCGTGAGTACAGCGGGTGCACCAACATGCCGACGGAGACGACAAACACCAGAACAATCAGGTAATCCACCCAAAAATAACTCAAACTATTGTGTATGCGCACCGTCACGTCCGACACTGACCCCAGATTCTAGAACAAGCTATGATCGACTATCTTCATCCAGGGTTTCTGTTGCAGACTCTGGGATGCCATATTCATCGTCTCTTCCTTTTTTAGAATATATCGCATCGATGCACTTCGAATGGATGCTAGCCAAGATAAAACATAAGAAAAAAACAACCACCTAGCAACACCTACCCTCCATGAATGCCCAAGCCACCTGCTGTCGCCCCCGCGGACTCGGAAGCCGCCGCCTCCGTGGTAGCTTCTTGGGCGTTACGCCACTGCCGAGATGACACTCCGCTCGAATGCCATTTAAACTTCTCACAGCTATATTCTATATCAGCTAGTAAACTGTATATTAGCCGGATCTGCAATTTTTGCAGCTATGGCGAACGGACAGTACCTAACCTCAACCGCTGCTAACTCCTCCGCATCGCATAAATCGAGGCCATCATTCATCTTCACATTCACAGTGGTGTGCATTTTCAACTTTATCCATCATTCATCTCCGTCGCTAATTCTACAGCACTTCGCCCACCAAATGCACTTTCAACTTTATCCATATTAAATACTTCATCCATAATCTTCATACTCTCGAAATCTTTTGAATAAACAAATTTTACTTTCCGGTATGTCTTTGGTTCCAAAAATGGTTTGACAACCATCCAAAATGACTCAAAGATCTTCGGTGGATTGTACAGAATGGCCAAGCCCAACCTCTCTGGATAATGATTCTGTAAAACATTAGCTGTTTCACGTGTTACCTTCACTGATATACTGCCTGCACTCCAGCCTTTGAAATCAATCAACCAAATTATTTGTTCTTGATCTGGTTGCAGGTTTATAATTGTGTTCTCCATACAGTATATCACCTATATATATATATATATATATATATATATATATATATATATATATATATATATAAACTTTAAAAATTTTACCATCTGGTTTCTGATCCATCAAATGATGGAGAGCATACTCCCTCGGTAAAAACTTTAAAAAATAGGGAAAAAATAAGGGGGAGGGAGGATTTCCATGAGGGAAATCCCCCCTCAAGGATTTTCACAGGGTAGGGAAAGCCTGCTCTGATACCAAATGTTGGGACTGAAACTGAAGGGATTATTTTATTCATGAAATGAGTTACAATATATAGGCATAAGCCTATATGAAATGAACATGACACTTGTCAATGAAACTGACAAGTGTCAAACTGAATGCATAGTGCACTGACAAGTGTCAAACTGAAGGCATAGTGCACTTTAACTCTAACAAAAACATAACATGTCGCGATATCGTGACACTTTCGCCTTTGTACTCTCCTTTACTTTTGTCACGAGATCATGACACTTCTGCCTTCTTACTTTCTCTCTCCTCTAGTCGTAAAAATGTGACATGTCGCAATATCGCGACACTTTTTCTCCTTGGCACTTTTTATTTCCTTCGAGTCATGAAAACGTGACATGTTGCGATATCATGACACTTTTCCTCAATGCTTTTTCTTGCCTTCGGGTCACAAAAACATGACATGTCGCGATATCGTGACACTTTTTCTCCTTGACTCTCTCTCTTGCCTTTAGGTTGCGAAAACCCAACATGTTGCGATATCACGACACTTTTTCTCCTAGACTCTCTCTCCTGCAACATGTGAAATCATGACAATTTTTCTTTCAGAATCTCTCTCCTGCATTATGTTGCGAAATCATGACACTTTTTCTTTCGAACTCTCTCTCCTGCAACATGTCGCGAAATCACGACACTTTTTCGTCTGTACAAACTTCCTTGCCATATGTCATGAAATCGTAACACTTTTTCATCTGTACAACCTTCCTTGCAATATGTCATGAAATCGTGACACTTTTTTTTCCGTACAACCTTCCTTGCAATATGTCGTGAAATCGCAACACTTTTTTTTTTGTACAACCTTCCTTGCAATATGTCACGAAATCGTGACACTTTTTCGTTCGTACAACCTTCCTTGCAATATGTTGTGAAATCGTGACACTTTTTCATCCGTACAACCTTCCTTGCAATATGTCATGAAATCGTGACACTTTTTCTACTTGCCTTTCTCTCTTCCAACATGTCACGAAATTGCGACAGTTTTGCTTGCTTGCACTTTCTCTCCGAACATGTCGTGAAATCATGACAGTTTTGCTTGCTTGCACTTTCTCTCTGAACATGTCATGAAATCGTGACAGTTTTTCTTGCTTGTGCTTTCTCTCCGAACATGTCACGAAACCATGACAGTTTTGCTTGCTTGCACTTTCTCTCCAAACATGTCACAAAATCGTGACAGTTTTGCTTGCGCTTTCTCTCTGAACATGTCACGAAATCGCGATAGTTTTTCTTTCTTCTCAACATGTCACAATATTGTGATAGTTTTTCTTTCTTGCCAACATGTCGTGATATCGCGATAGTTTTTCTTTCTTGCTCAACATGTCGCGATATCGTGAAAGTTTTTCTTTCTGGCTCAACATGTCGCGATATCGTGACAGTTTTCTTCTTTGTGATTTTTTTTTTATTTTTAGTATATGGACCACTTCTATCTTTTAGAAAACCACTGTACATACTCTGAGTAACCTCTGAACTCCTGTCCACTGCATCACTAAACTCCTGTCCACTGCATCAACCGATCTGTCTGACTGTGTTGACAATAATGACAATACTGTTCCTACACCTTGCTGAACACCTATTGATAGAGCTTTGGATGTGATAGATTATAGAGGATAGAGTCTTAGTGGATAGAGATCCAGAAACCAGCACAGTTGAAGATAGATCTGAGTGAGGAGTCTTCAAGTGGAGAGAGGTCCATCATTCAGTGCAGTAGAGAGATAGAGTCTTCTAGAAGATCACATAGCCATAACATAAGGGGAAATATTTCTCCTATGGAAGATATCCATGAACTTGAGATTAGGGGATCAGCATCTCCTTTGGACAGAGATCCATAAATATTTTAATTGGGAGTGATTCCCAAAGAGATTGATTGAGAAAGTTTTAGTAAAATATTTTCTCTATGGAGTAGCCCACATTGGGTGAACCACATAAATTGTGGTGTCTCTATTGTGTATGGTATTTTATGCATTTCTTTGATTACTGCTATTGATACTGCTATTTATACACATCATAATATTTAATTGGAAGAAAAAGTAAAAAGTGATCTTATATTGTTCACCCCCCCTCTCAGTATAAGCTTGTGTTCTTCATTTGGTATTAGAGTGGGTTCCTTCAGAAGGGTTAACGGCTTGAGGGAAGATTCTACAAGAACACACATGGAAAATAAAGGCAAAAGAAGAACCATGAGATCTAAGAAGAAAAATAAATCCTATCTTGAAGCTCTAATAAATAAAGAAGAAAAATTAGTAAGATGTCTTGAGTGTGGTAAGCTTGGTCACAGGGCATTTTATTGTCTACAAAATGGGTATAGCAACAATAGAGAGGAAATGGAACTTGACTGGATTTTCAAAGATATTGTTTCTCAAAATATAGCATTCAAGGTTTCAAAAGAAGAATATTATGCTTGTGGTCAACTCGATCATATCTCAAGTTACTGCAATGGCTTCAATGATAGTGAATATAAAATGGAACTCAAGGAATATAGGCATAATCAAAATAGTGAAGATGAATGCAAAAATAAAAAAAGAAAAGGAAAACATGTATGAACAAGGTAGGCATGACAAGAAGAGCTTGTATATGGAAGAAGAAATCAGTGCTTCTAGCAACAATAATGAAATTCTCCCACTCAGTGAAAAAGAAGAAGCTCCTACTGAATATCAAAAGCAGGAATCTTAAGTAAGAATTTATCATGAAGAGGAAAACAGACACAGTTATGATCATGAAGAAAAGTAAGTGTCAGAACAAGCTTTTGAAGAAACAAAAAGAGAAAACTCAAGGCTAAAGGCTCAAGCACAAGAGGATGAGAAGATGAAGGTAAAGCTCCTATAATATCTCATTGATCTAAAAATCACAGTTGAAGAGGCAAAGAAAATTGAATAAGATATGCTTGAACAATTAAAGGTAAGGAAGCAAGAATGTGAAATATTAGAACATGAAGTTATTTCCATAAGGTTGGAAGTGAAAGACTCCAAGGATAAGTTGCACAAGTTTTGGAAAGGTTTCAAAGCACCAAAGGTCCCATATTTCAGGTTTGAGGAATCACACTCAAAAGGAAAGGGATTTCTAAAATATGAAAGCAAAGAAGCATCTAAGATTTGTAAGAAAATCTCCAAAGTTCCTATGGCTCCAAATATTCAGTTTGGATCTTGTTTTGAGATAGGAGAATCAAGATCAAAGAGAAAATAAATTCTTTAAGAGAAAGGCAAGGAAGAGGTTTTAGATGCTACAAATAAGGTTCAAGAATGCAATGCACAAGTTGAATATGATCATAAGGATAATGGTCAAGAAAGGATCCATGGATCAAAGAAGTTTGATTTTTCTAGAAGAAACTTCAAGGGAAGAAGGTATGGTTTTTAGGGACATTGCTTCTCATGCAACAGGATTGGTCATAGAGCTTTTCAGTGCAAAGTAAATGAGCAACATGGTTTTGGTTTTAGAGCTACACAATTCAGAATTCATGGTCATAATGGTCATGAAAACAAAGCTTCACAATACAGGGTTCAGGAAAGGAATGGATATGGAAATTACTTCAAGAATAATTTGAGGATATGGGCACTAACCAAAGGCTACAATATCAAGTGTTTTAATTGCAATAACTTTTGGCATATTGCAAGATGGTGTAAGACTCAAATTCAAACAAATCCAAGGCAAGAAGGTCAAGCAGTTTTAATACAAGAAGGTCAAACAGGTTAAAAACAAGAAGAACAAGGAACTCATCGAGAAAAGGATATCATAAAGATGTTTAACTAAGTTGATAGAGGAAATAAACAAATTGATATGGGAGTAAAAGTACTCCCACCCCAAAATTAATCGCCTCAAAAGAGAAGGGGTGAGGGGGGCTAAGCTTAAGAGTCATATCTTTTAGCCCCATAGGTGTCCCTTTTTCCGTTGATTTCAAATGTGGATATATTTGAGTAAGGGGGGGAGCATTGAGTTAGGGGGAGTAGCCTCCAAAGAGATTATTGAGTCAGGGGGAGTAGCTTTGATTCTTAGAGATTGTTTTTGCAGTGATTGTGGTTTTTGCTTTATAGGTGTTGCCATCAATGAAAAATGGGGATATTGTTGGAAATTTGAGTTAATTTGAGGCATTTTATGTTGTCATTCATGTCACATGGATCATTTATGTCAAATGGATCACATTTGGTTTTGGTGGCAAAAATATTTCATAAATAAGCATTTATGATATTTTGGAAAGCATGGCTATTTATAGGTTTTTTATGAAAACCAAGGTAGGAAAAATAAAAGGTTTTATTTAAAACCATGGTGGGCTTATGTGGAAAGGGCTTTTCTTAAAATCCAAGGTGGAATTTTGTTTCATCAAAAAAGGACCTCCGATGATGAAGATATTAAAGTTTAAAGTTTAAGTTTAAATTAATGGAGGGCCGACCTATGTGCAATTAATGGAGGTTGGCATATATATATGTAAACATTTCAATTTATTTTGGAAAATGGGTATATTATATATCATCAGAAAGATTATTTTAAGGGCTACTTGACTAACTTATTTAGAAGGAGAAATAAGATGTGTGTAAAGATATATTTCTAATTTTGCAAAGGGGTTCCAAAAGCAAAGTTTACCTTGTTCTTTTTCAAGAGGATTAATTCTTTCATGAGGTGAGAAGGTATGCAATATTGTGATTTATTTTATTTTATGGTATAAGTGGTTTTGGGAGTGAAAAGGTTATGCAATGTTTTGATTTATTTTATTTTATTTTACAAGTGGTTTTAGGAGAGATAAGGAAGTCATGCAATTAAAGGCCTTGGTGATGATTATTGAAAAGTGGATTAATGTTGATTATTTTGTGATCTACTAACTCTTGTGAATAATGGCAAAAGAATTTTGTGTTGACTATGGCAGATTTCCAAAAGGATTTCTTCACTTCATAAAAGGTATGGGCACATTATCCTATTGATTATTTATGGTGGTTGATTTCTGAAATATCATTGGAGGGAAAAGGATTTTTTGTGGTTTCTATTGACAATTTTGTCAAATTGCACAATGGGGTAGAAAAATCAATTTTTTTGTAAAATATTTCTTTCAATTTCATGAATTTGTTCCCTTGCTTTAAGAAACAACATTTTCAAGTGTTGTAGCAATTTTGGCTTTCCCTGCTATTCCCCTTGTACATAAAATGAAGATGAAGGAGCTTCGCTGATGAACAAGCTAAGGAAGATAGCCACAAGGGAAGAAATGAAGGATGAAAATTACTTCGGGCCTGAAGTCCTTCAAGCAGCTACTTTGGACAAAAATCTTACGAAGTGGCGTTGCCAAAGAAAGAATTCAAAGAGGGCATAAAAAGAGCTTTGCACCTGAAGCATTTTCAGCAGCTACTTTGGGCGAAAGTTTTGCGAAACGGCGTTCAAGCGGAATTTCAAAAGAATAGCTTCACCAAAGAAAATCGTGGTCCGAATTTGCTAAGGCAGAGAAAACTACTTTGGACCCAAAGCACTTCAAACAACTACTTCAGGCGAGAATTATGCAAAGCGGTGTTGCCAAAGAAAAATACAAGGGAAGAAGAATGAAAACTAATTCGCATGTTGGCAATTTTGGGTTTGAGATCCTAGCTTCTTGTCTATGAGTTGTCATTGATGTCAAAAGGAAATGGAATTAATGTTAAGAGGATGGGTTGGCTTCAAAGGTGGAATATTCCAAGAGAATATTTTTAAGAGAATCCGGAGAGATTCCATTGGCAATGGTTTTTATTAAAACCAATGGAGGTTCTCTTTATTATTTATTTAATTATTATTTAAAACCCTTCAAGGTTTTAATTAATTAATTATTTAATTAATTAATGGAGAAATTATTTTTAATTTATTAAAAATACTTTTAGGGTTTTTAAACCCTTTAGAAAGCAAATTTCAATTAAATTCGAAATTACTTTTCTTTGTAGTCGACGTGTTCTAAAGTCCACGTATGGACTATAAATATGAGAAGGTTCCCAAGGTTAAACCCTCTTGAAAAATCGAAGGCAATTAATTGGTTTGGCTGCGATCGAATGTTCTGTTTACGCTGCGAAAGAGGAGAGCTCATGGTTTGAAAAGATTTCGAAAAGCTTGACCGTTTATGTGGAAGGAAGTCTGTCTTGGACTTCGTAAGCCCCTTGTGGGCTAGTGGCAGCGAAGGCTGCGTTTGGGCCTTGCATAGGCGGAGGTCTACATTTCGATCCCCACGGAGGGAGCTGTGCATGGATTAGTCACGTTTTTATTAAAATGTGTTTTGTGCCGCGAATTTTGGATTCTTCAAGGGCAGCCATTATAAGGTGTGATTATTTTCTTGATATGATTTTTTGGCATTGTTTAGCATTGTTTAAAAGACATAGGAGAAATAAGGGGATATTTCTTTGGTTGTATTTTTGAGATTAGTCTTTTGCTATGCTAAATTTAAAAATGGAGATATAAGGTGTAAGTTTTGGTTGTTGTGTTTTTGGCTTCTTTGGTGGTTGTTTTTAAAGAAGAGGAGCTAAAAGGTGTAATAAAGGAAAGTTTTTATATATGCTCATTTATCTTGGTTCTAACCCTAACTTGGTTGGAAGTTTGAGGGTTGTGTGTGGTGACAACTTTAAGGATCAATTTTCTTCTACTCCAATAAGGTATGGGCACATTCTTCTTATGAGTATGATTGGTGTATGTTTTCTAAAATAAGGTTGGAGTGAAAAGGTATTCTACTAGGTATCCTTTGGCTAGGTGTAAATCCTATTTTCTAGTTTGTTGAAGACTACTTATGCATTGTTATCCTTAAGGAGAGTTTTTGGTGAATGCATAATTTTTGGTTTGAGATAGTGGAAGCTTTGTGCACTAGGGTTTATATTTGTGAGTCTAGCTACTTGCATTGAGTTGGTGGAACCCTTGGTTGGCTATTTTGAGTTTGATGGTTGAGTTGCTTCCATAGAGGTTGTTTGATCAAGTTATTGCTTTACTTGATTCATGATATTGGGCATACTCCATTGAGTTTATTTGAGCAAGTTATTCTTTACATTTTGTGATATTGTGTTGGTGGCTATTTTGTTCAAATATCTTTGGAGGGAAAAGGATTTCTACTTGTTTCCTTTTCTTGTGATGATTGGTTGAATGCTTCAAGGTTGATGTTGAGTTGAATGGTGTTGGTTGACTAAACCTTGTTTGATGAGCATCATTTTTGAAACCCTAATTGATGGTGAAAATAACATGAGTATCATTGTTATGTGATTCTTTGCATAGTTGGCAATTTTTGGGGTTTCATGTTCTTGAAAGAAAACATTCTATCCTATCCATTTTAGATATTGAGTTGAGTTTTCAGATTTGAGATTGAGATTGAGCTGAGCTAATTTGAGTTGAGTTTTGAGATTGGGATTTGAGTATAGAACATATTGAGTCTCTAACAATTCTCTTTATGCTTCTATGAGTTTGACAAATCACATTGGGTCTCTAACAATTAACTTTGTGATTTCCTACTGAGAAAGTTTTCTTGGTGAGCTTGCTGAGTTTTTGGATAGGTTCTAGTGGGGACTTGTGAGCAGTTTTTGGACAAGTTTCGGTGGGGACTTGTGAGCAAATTTGGACAGGTCCTAGTAGAGGACTTGTGAGCTGAGTTTGATAGTTCTATTAGAGAACTTGAGGATAGAGGTGCATTGGTTCTATGAGAAGAACCTGAGGACAGATTTGGAAAGTCTTTGAGAAGGCTTGTATGCAGAGGATTGATTTGTTCAAGAGTTGGACAGATCTGACAGACAAAGGAAGACTTGTACTAGACCGAATGACTGTGTTTGGTATAGGTTGTTGAGCTACTATGGACATGATCATAGAAGGCAAAGGTCTCTTAGGCTAAGCATTAAGGACAGGAGGTCTTCAATGGAAAGGAGTTCCACGTGCTGGAAAGAGGTAGAGGCAGTTGATCTTCTGAGAGATCATTTCCAGAGCAGAGGGGAAGGTATCTCCTTTGAGCAGAGGCTCATAAATTTTTATTGGGGGAAGGTATCTCCTTTGAGCAGAGGCTCATAAATTCTGATTGGGGGAAGGTATCTCCTTTGGGCCGAGGCTCATAAACATTGTAATTAGGAAGGATTCCCAAAGAACTTTGAGATAATTTTTAGAGAAAAGTTTTGTGGACGTAGCTCAACCATTCTGGGTGAACCACGTTAAAATTGGTGTCACTTTGTGGATGATATTGTGCATTGATTTGATATTGCTTTGGGTATATTGCTTTACTATTTTGAAGTATAAAGAAAAAAGTAAAAATAGGTCTTATACTGTTTACCCCCCCATCTCAGTATAAGCTTGTGTTCTTCATCGCACCCGAAGCATTTCAAAAGGCTACTTCGGGCAAGAAACTTGCGAAGCGGGATTTGAAGGAGCGCAACGTTGAAAATACTTCGCCAAAAACCGTCGAAGCACCCACTTCGGGCCTCCCCGCCAGCGAACCATTTCTACTTCGCCGAAAGTCGTTGCGAAGCATCTGCTTCGGCAAACCTTCGTGCGAAGTACTTTCACCCGAAGTGGAAGCAATCAAAGCATTTTTGAAGGCAAGAATGCGCTTCGGCCAAAATCCTCCCGAACCACAATTTTGAAGGAAGATCACGGTGAAGCATTTTAACAGTTCATCAGTGAAGCAATTTTGGCACGTCTCTCCAGCGAAGCAGTGAGAAGTGAAGAGCCCATCTTGCGAAGGAAATATGCTTCGGCACCCACCATCCCCGAAGCAGTTTTGCGAAGCTCCACCATGCGAAGTACAAATCAAGAAGGAGGATCTGCTTCGGCACAAGTCCATTGCGAAGCGGAGTTGCGGACAAAAATTTAGTGAAGCGCTTCAAGGGCACGTGCTCCAAGCCGGGTATTTTCTCGAGGTGATCAAGTGCCTCATAAATGCATTTTTACGTGCCCGATAAGCTCGCTGCTCATTTTTAGCAATTGGAAATGAAGTATCAGTCCCAGAAGAAGAGCCCGACGAGCATGGCGGCCACTCGAGCACTGTACCCAGAAGCCAAGGATGCTCAGATGGCTCATTAATGCTTGTTTCCATGGCTGACCCGGTCGTAGTTGCCAGTTTTGGTAATAGATTTGAGAGCTCAGTCACGAGGGCTGCGAAGAGCCGACTTCTCAGGTTTCGAGGGTGTACTCCTCCATTTTGTGCATTTATGGCTCAGAGGGTCGGGTCCTCTATAAAAACCCAGGCATTGTAATGTAAAAGGGGGGAACTTTCTGCTAGAAAGCTATTGTAACTTAGATTCCTATGATTAATACTAAAGAGCTTTGGACTCTATTTCTCTCTTTTATGCTGCCTTCTACGATTATTTCTTTCATCTTTTCTTCATTTGCATACTGTAATTCTGAACTCTGGATTTAGGTGTGTGATTGGAGTGGAACCCTAAGATTTTCTTGAAGGATACATAGGAGAGGAAAACGTTATGTTAGCTTTCTTTTATGCTGCCTGTGGATAGTGTTTCTATTATATTCACTTTTCTTAATCGTCGTTACTCTGAACTCTAAATTTCGATGAAAGGGGAAGGAGAATCCTGGAACTCGTCCAGAGGATACATAGGAGGGTTAATACCATGTTCATTTCATTTATTCTTGGTGTTCTTTGCTGCTATTTCAAGTTATTGGCTAGTAATCGTGCTTCTGGTTCTTTCCCACCATTAAACTACTGAAATTTCTTCCCTTACTCTTTTATTTCTTTCCTGCACCCTTACTCTATTTATCTCTTTCCTGCACCCTTATCTTAAACATCAAAGTAGTTTAGTATAGGAGCCGGCCTTTCTCTAGAGATTGGCATGAGGGGCATCTCTTCCCTTCGGCCTTTCAATGTTGGTCCAGGTCTAGGGTGCATACACTTACCCAAATCCTTTCCTGGGCAGATTTGATGACCAACAATTTTTGGCACGCCCGGTGGGACCCGATCAGTCTCACCTTGTGAGTAGTAGTGAGAACCGATGCTCTCATTACCGAAAGACTCTTAGCATCTGGTGACTCTATCTTACCCAAGAATCTTTAAGTCGTAAAGACCGGTACCAAAGTCTATGTCTTCATGCAAACAAGATGGAGAGTTAGGAATAGAGGAGAGGAAACTGAGTTCTTTGAGCTAGATATTGACGCCTTTGGGGAACGATCTAGGTTGGTCACCCCCGAGTCTCTGTTACGTGGAACATCCTCGCAAGAGGCCGTTGTTGATGAACAAGGCCTAACTTCTGATAGCACAATGGCTAGCTTTCCTCCTAATCCTCCCAACTCACCGAAGCATCCTAGTGCCTCCATTCCTATTGGTCATCCTATTAGCAATCAAGGAGGAGCTTCGAGAATTCCTGTTTCTCAAAATCCAAGAGTAAATATGGCACAACAACAACAACAACAACAAATGCAGCAGCAACCACCGCCCAGATTATTCCCAGCATGGAATTCTTTAGGACCGCTAAATCTAGCGGGACAAGGGCAAGTGTCGCCTGTTGCTATAAAGAAGATCCCAACGTTCGATGGAACTGGGAAGACTGCTCTGGAGCACATCCAGGACATAGTTTCTCTGGCGGTGATCCATGACATCATAGAAGAGCGGGTTATGGTAAAGCTTCTGGTTCTGTCTCTTAGAGGAAAACTCCTCTACTGGTATAGATCTTTACCACCCGGTACCATTACGGGATGGGACCAGTTAGCCAGGCAGTTGATGCGAAGCTTCAATGAGTCCGTCGATCCGACCTCTCTCCTGCACCAGTTCACAATGATCCAGAGACATCCACAAGAAGAGATCATAGACTTCAATGTTAGGTTCGCTCGAACCTGGCAAAGAATACCAGTTGGACTTTGGCCAACTGACGAAGCTACAACGTACTATTTCCTTCGAGCTTTCAATCCTGATATCAACGTCATGGTGAGGTATTCGAATATCAATACCTTCCCAGAGTTATATGAGTTAGCCCAGAAAGTGGAGATGGATCTAATAGCTATGGGTAAGCTTCCCCAAAGGATGTCGATGCCCATACTTCCCGATTTCCATCAATCCCAGTATGCGAGCACAGCCGCTTCGTAGATCTCTGCAACCCCTGCATACCCGATCTCATCTTGGAACCCGAATCCCATTGTATCCCAAATCACCGCTCCACAAATTCATTTTCCCACTTTTTTGACTCCATAGCCCATGGTCACTTCGGCATTCCCTGTACTGCCAGCACCACTTCAACACCCCGCCCTACCTCCAATACCAACAATGGCTCCATTGCCACCTATTCCTAAAACCGATGACATGCAAGCCAAAATACTGCAAGAAGTTCAGTCCCTGAACTCCACAGTGCAGACCCTGTCTAATGACATGACCATTATGAAGAAGAAGCAAGCGCAACAAGAGTTTCTACCGAGAAGATCTTATCCTACACCTGCGCTTACTAAAGATCAAGCGGTCCAGCAAGGAAGAGCTTCGACAAGAAATGTTGCAATAGACGAAGCCCCGAGCACTTTCGATTATATACATTGGTGCTCCACGTGTAATGACCCTCACGAAGAGAATACCTGCATGCTGCACCAACACTATGTACAAACACTGGTGAGCAGTAGTCATGGCGGTCAAGTCAATGTCATCAGGCAATTGGATCAGAACCTGGTAATTGGTGAAGAAGAGCCAGTTGCAGTCCTTACCAGAGGAGGAAAGAAGTCGATAGAGGTAGATGCTACTCAAATGGCTCCCTTAAAGGTGCATGCTCATCATGAGAAAGGACAACAACCTCCTCCAGCCCCGAACGAAGCTCGACAGCCTGCACCAATCAAAGAGAAGGCCCAACAAGCCCCTACAAATCCACCATAGGTGGAAACTAAGGAATAGGCTAGAGAGAAGCTCAAGCTTCCTTCGCTGACCAAGCGACAAAGGGTCGAAGCTACGAAATAGTATCACACCAGATATGAGCCAAGAAAGGAACCTGAGGTGCCCAATTCCCTAGCGTACAACATTGTAGATGAGCTGAAGAGGATTCCAGCCAAAATTAGTCTGTACGATGCACTGCAACTACCTGGACAAGTGGACCTGTTGCAAGAATCATTGAAGATAACCAAAGCAAGAAAGGCAGCACCGCTTGCCCTAGTGCAGACCCTATCCACATCCATTACGGGGAAGAATAGGCCACCACCATTCTACATGTCTCTACAGATGGAAGGGTATGTTGTACATAACTGTATGATTGACTCTGGAGCCGCGACAACAGTCATGCCCAAAGCAGTGTGCGAAGAGATAGGGATGGAATATACGTGAAGCAGTCATGGCGTGCTACAGTTGGATGGTACTCCTATGAAGACTATAGGAGTGATTAAAGATATTCCTATCCGACTACACAAAATGCCTCAGATCACAGTTATACAAGAGGTGGTAGTCGTTGACCTTGAGCCCTACTTCAGTATGTGCTTGTCGAGAGAATTTACGGTGAAGCTGGGAGGGTATCTATCTATGGATTACTCGCACTTGGAGATTCCATTCAAAGGGAAGAAGATAAAAATCTACAATGAGAAGCCTTCCACCTTCCTCGTAGAAAAGATGTCCGAAGGAGAGAGCAGTGATCCTGTGCATGCGATAGTGGAAGGGATAGAGCAAGTGGACCTGGTCGAGGAGTCCCTCGCACAGTTAAGTTGTGAAGATGAGTTTTCATTAGCAGACTTTAATGCCATGATAGAAACCGAGATGGGATGTTATGCCATCGCCAAGCCTGAGAAACACATCAAGTCAGAAGATAAGGTCTTCGCCCAAGGATTATGGAAATTATTCTTCGATGGCGCCCGATGCAAAAATGGTGTCGAGGCGGGGATTCTTTTAGTATCACCTTCTGGAGAGCAGAAGGAATATTGTTACCGGTTGGTGTGGAGTTGCACCAACAATGCAGCAGAATATGAAGCATTATGCCTAGGACTCAAGAAAGCAGAAAAGTTAGGCATAAAGCATCTCCAAATCTTTGGAGATTCCGAATTGGTATGCAATCAAGTCACAAACAAGTGCACTTCAAAGAAGCACTATCTCAAGTCATACCGAAATAGGGTATGGGACTTGCTCGACCAGTTCGAATCTCTCAATCTGCAGTCTATTCCAAGAGAAAAGAACCGACATGCCGATGTTCTAGCATCCATCGCAGCCAAGTATTCTCCAGGAGAAGACATGGTGCATAAGCCCAAAGCTGTGAGGATGATTTACAGGCCCTCTGTCCCAGACAGAGATCTGCATTGGCAAGTTTTTGACAATGATGAGCAGATTGTGAATTTCATGATTCAAGAAGTAGCCACAGTTGAGAGCAGAAGCCCTGATGAAGAAGAATATGAAGGGCTAGTTCAATTAAAGAATAATCATGTTCCTAAGGGATTAATTACTCTTGAAAGCCTCTTTGATCAGAATGATCGAGCAGTTTCTCATAGGATCAAAGTTAATGCAAAGCAGTATCAAGATTTAGAACTTGAACCTGGGAAAGCAATAAAAGTTGGAACAGATTGCACTTCGGAAGAGCTAGAGCAGATCCGATATCTCATGCAGAAAGTATCCCGACACAGTGGCTTGGTCTTATCAAGATCTAAAGGGATATGATCGACAACCGATCCAAGCATACAATTGAGTTGCAGGAAGGGATCAAACCTTTTCGATAGAAGCAAAGGCCTATCAATCCAAAGATCGAAGTCTTGATGAAGGCCGAACTCCTAAAAATGCTCGAGGCAAAGATAATTTATCCCATCAAGCATTCTTCTTGGGTAGCGAATCTAGTCCCAGTTAGAAAGAAGAATGGAGATATACGATTGTGCATGGACTTTCGCAACCTGAACCAGGCTTCTCTCAGAGATCACTACCCTCTCCCATAGATCGATCAGATCTTGCATTCGATGGCTAGGGCTCAACGCTTCTCCCTACTCGATGGTTTCTCTGGATACAATCAAATCTGGGTCAGGGATGAAGACCAACATAAAACCGCATTCACTACCAAGTGGGGAACATTTGCTTACCAGCGAATGCCATTCGGCCTTTCGAATGCGGGGGCCACTTTTCAGAGGGCAATGGATTTAGCTTTTGGTGAACTCTTGAATAAGGTTATTGTTATCTATCTAGATGACATGACCATCTTCTCCCGAAGAAGGGAGGATCACCCCTTACACTTACAACAGATTTTTGAAAAATGTCGAGAATTTGGCATTTCAATCAATCCGAAGAAGTCCATATTCGTAGTCAACGAAGGGAAGTTGTTGGGACATGCGATATCAGAGAAGGGTCTCACTGTAGATCCTGACAGAGTTGAGGCTCTAATGAAGCTCCCACTCCCAGTAGACAAGAAAGGACTTCAATATTTCTTTGGCCAGATCAACTTCGTGAGGAAGTTTGTCCCAGATTTTGCCCAGGTCATCAAGCCGATGTCCAAAATTTTGAAGAAAGGTGCAGAATTCATCTGGATGAAGGAGAGAAAAGAAGCATTCAAAGAAATAAAATCCCGAATTGCTCAAGCACCGGTCCTGACCAACCCTGACTACAATCGGGACTTCATCCTATATGCTATAGGAGAACCTGAGAGCTATGTTGCGGTCCTGACACAAAAGGGGGAAGATGGCGAAGAGTGCCCCATCGCGTTTCTAAGCCAAGTGATAAACCCTCATGAAGAAAAATATAATTTCATAGAAAGGCAGGTGCATGCAGTAATGAAGTCTCTTAGGAAATTCAAGCAATTCATCTCCCAAAGTCGGGTTACAGTCTTTGTCATTCACCCTGATGTGCGCAATTTCATCATCCAAGGAGAATTGGGTAGTAAAAGAGCCGGTTGGGTCAGCAAGATTCAAGAATTCGACATCGAGATCAAACCTACAAAACTGGTTCATGGTCGTGCATTGTGTCAAGAACTGGCGAAGAGCGTAGCGGCCGAAGCTACAGAATCTCAGTGGGATGACTCACCAGCAGAAGAATGCTTCGCAAACCAGGAAGAGGACGAGAAAGACTGGGTCAGTGAAATAGTCGAATACTTCAACACTGGCAGATGTCCTTCACATCTAAATGCTTCACAGTGAAGGCATTTCAGGATGCGGTCCTCCCGATATACCTTGCGCCCCGAAGGCCTATTTTTTAGAAACATTGATGGCGTCCTTCTCAGGTGTATAAAAGATGATGATAAAAGGAGAGTCCTGGGAGAATTCCATTCAGGATTATCTGGAGGTCACTTCGTAGGGAGAACAACGACATTAAAGATCATCAAGGTGGGTTATTATTGGCCTACACTCTTCGTTGATGCCTTCATAGTTTGTCGCAAATGCGAGCAGTGTCAGAAGTTCATCGGCCGAAGCAGAAATGCTTCAATGCCTCTCCAACCGATACAAGTAGAGAAGCCCTTTCAACAATGGGGGCTGGATTTCATAGGGGTCATATCGTCGAACTCCTCCGTTGGGCATAAGTTCATCCTGACCGCAACTGATTACTTTACCAGATGGGCCAAAGTAGTTCCCACGAAGAATGCAGATCAAGAGACCGTCATCGCTTTCCTAGAGGGATTGATCACCCGGTTCGGCATTCCAGAAGCGATCATCATGGACAATGGTCCTGGCTTCGTAGGCGCCAAAATCAATGGATTCCTTTACAAATATGGGATATATCATAAAGTATCCTCCAACTACTATCCACAGGGCAACGGATTGGCAGAATCCACCAACAAGACCTTGTTAAGGGTGCTAAGAAAGCTCATAGAGATGAACAAAAGGACTTGGCATCTCCTTCTAGATCGTGCCTTGTGGGCCGATCGAATTTCTGTCAAGAAGTCAATCAAGACTTCACCTTATGCCCTGGTCTACGGCAAGGAGGCCATCTTACCTACCCACGTAGAGATCCCTGCATTACAACTGTTAGAAGGAGAAGGAGTCAATCCTATGGAAAATAGACTGGCTCAGTTATTACAACTAGAGGAAGATCACGAGAAAGCCTATCAGAGCTTCGCTAAGCATGCTCAGGTCACCCGAGATTGGTTCAAGAAGAAATCATCCGATCGCACATTCAAAGTGGGAGATCTGGTATGGAAGTGGGACTCTTGGAAGGCCAAGCCTGGGAATCATGACAAGCTGGATGCTTTCTGGGATGGGCCATTCAAAATCGTAAAGGTGAACTCGGCCAACTCTTTCATCCTCAAGGATGCAGATGGCTAGGTATTACCAATTTCTGTCAATGGTCTTCATCTGAAGACTTTTCATCGCTGAGGCAAAAAAAAAAAATGTGTATCAAGTTTTACTTTTGTATGTAAAATTGTATCTTTGTATATACTCTGTTCCAAGATTACAGGGAGGTTAAGTATCACACCATCGCAGTGACAAATTCTAGCTTCACTAGACCTAGCAAGGATCTCCTTCGGGGATTTTGTGTGCGAAGTAACTGATGTGATATGCTTCACAGCGAAGCACTTTGGCTTCCAAAAGGTCTTCGAAAGACCGAAGGCATTATCAAAAGGGAAAAGTAGGAACGAAAGAGCTTCGCACCCGAAGCATTTCAAAAGCGACTTCGAGCAAGTCTTGCGAAGCATTTCAAAAGAAGCCTTAGCGAAGCATTTTCCAAAGAAGACAAGCTTCGGGGAGGCTAGCCTTCATGAAACAAAGTATGCATGCAGAGGGAGAATTACTTCGGGCCCGAAGCATAGAAAAATCGAGTCCATACCAAAGGTTCACCGTGAAGTATTTTAGCAATGCATCATTTCACCCCCAATGGACAAGGAGCATTTAAAACGTGTCTTGGGGGACACGCCGACGACAACCTAGGGGATTGTTCAGGGCAAGCAATTTTAATGCAAAGGTGGTGGAACACATCCCGAGAGGATTCAATTAGGAGAAAAGCTCACGCCCAGGTACGAGGTGGTAGCAGGTTGCGTTTCCAATGCAAAACATAATCATAAAAGCACATGGACCCACGTACTACGCCACTGCAGAGCCAATCAAAGGGCACGACAACCTTCCTCATCCGAGTTGTAAATTTAATTTTGGTAGGTGCCATAAATTTAGGTAGTTGCCTTTTAAGGCTATAAAATGCAAGACCCTAGCAGTGAGAAGGTTATTCATCCATCAGTTCATGCAAGACTAAGAGCCTTCGTTGTTAATCTGCAATTCTTATGCCCTTTGCATTGAAGATCCTTGTGCCAAAGTCCTCTATATCAAGGACTCTGCTACCGTAATATCCAACATGGGGAAGAAAAACTCCAAAGAGAAAGGAAAGGAACCAGAAGTAGCAGGCCCCAAAAAACAAAGAAGGGCAAGGAGGAGAAAAAGCAGAAACCGAAGAAGGTTAACCTGAACCTCCGCCCAAAAAAGCAAGTCATAGAAGAGAGAGAAGATTCTGAAGAGGAACAACTTGAAGAACCACCAATTGATGGGTGGGAGAAAATTAGAGACACAGAGCTCTCAAAGGGTGTGGCTGACCTCCGACGCACTATTGAATTTATGACAAGCAGACTCACCCTAGAGAACAAGAGAGCTACTGCATATTATTCTCAAATTTATTGGTATTTGACCCCGCCCGCTCACCACTATCCCGAATTAATCTATGCTATCGCATAGAACTACCAGCCCACCTCCAGGCAAGTGTTGGATGTTGTGGGCCATAAGTTGTTTTCAATTCTAAAGGAAGATGTGCAAGCAGCCTTCGCGCCACAGCAAGGGCCGCCCAAGGGCTATTCGGTTCGCAATGTCATTCTGAGCGAACAGATGGAGAGGTTCACCTCCAACAACTACATATTGAAATTCTTGCATGAAAACCTCAAAAGTGGGCTCCCTTCAGGCAAGCTGCCCCAAATGCCCTTACCCTTGGTGGCCTTCAAGAACATCGATATTTTCTCTATCATTGCATGGGTGGCGGGCCTGTCGACAGATGCTTCGGTGCAACCCTGGCAGGTGTCTTTGGCCGAATGTATTTTGAGAGGGGAATTCTATGCCCCTGATGCTTCAAGACCAAACACCAACCCAGTTTTCTTTGATTGGGCAGAATGGGTGGCCCGAACCTTGCACACGCGGCTCACCAGCATGAAGAATTCGATGATGGGCCAGTACTTCGCACCCTGTTCTTTCCTTGTTTGGTTGTTTTTCTACCATGTACATAAGCAATTCCCCCACATTGCCATTTCTTCGAGTGGCAAGGATGGAAATCCTCTACCTGTGTACCAGTGGACTCCCCTCCTATTGAGGACAGAGTCTTATTATTCTTTTAATCAACAGTTCTTGGGACCTGCTATGCATTTGTTGAAGGGCTCTTGCCCTCGGGTGCCCCTCAGTTTGAGAGATAGAGTAGTAATGGAGAAGAAGGGAGACGTCTTTCAATTGACACAAGGGCTGGTGATTCGCCTGTTTGGCTTCATAGGGAAACCCTTCCTGCTGCCTGTCTTCCCCTCTGAGTACCAATTCGCATTGGAGGTCGCTCGACAGAGCGATGTAACAAACGTCGTCTATGGCCACGGTCGAAAATGGGCACATACCTGTGACTTCCCCTTCAAGATGGGGGTAATTGAAGTATTTGCCTTGAAGCAGAACGTATTCCTGGAGGAAAATCTTGCCAATTTTGGCCTACTCCAAATTCCTCAACAATGGCTCTATGATCCCTTGGGAGTGATGAGGGATCACTTAAAATTCAAGAATTTTCATATCTGCCCCCACCCTAAAATTGTGGAGCAAAGAAATAATCCCAATGGGAAGGATCTAGAGTGGCATTTAGAAAGGATGAGGACATTGCCTCCCTGGCATGAATTTTACCCTATGGAGGTCGAGTTTGACCCTGACCAGCATCCCTTCCCAACTCCAGACTCCACGTTTTGGAGAAAGGTGAAAGATGATTTGAAGGAGGAATTGAAGAATTGGGGCGAGGAAAAACTAAGGGAGTGGTGGATAATGAGAGTCCATCACCAAAAGATGAATTCCTATGGACTCTTGACAATGGATAAAGACTTCGCAATTGTTTATGAAGCCAATGTTGGAACTTGGAAGCCCATATCCTTCATCGACTTTGTTCCTCCAGCTACCCCAGGATCGGGCGAAAGCCCAAGAAGAGCTGACGATGCCTCAGAGCAGGAAGAAGAGGAAGAAGCCGAAGCTACACCAGAGGCACTACCACAGGGACCGTCGGAAAGCCACGACACAAGTGCCGAAGAGTCAGAGCAACCATTGGAGAGGAAGAAAAGAAAGAGGCAAGAGCAAATTCAAGTGCCTCCGAGCCACCCAAAGTGACCCCGCACGAAGCTCCCAAGTGCTCCTGTCGGACAACCTGCATCAGGCCCGACCGAAGCAAATGTTGAAGATGCGGTGCCACCAAGTGCCGAGATAGTCCCAGGTATAGACATCATTGATGTGGAGGAACTCCTCCAACAAGAGGGAGACCCCGAAGTAGAAGTCATGGAAGTCGGGAGTGCCGAAGTCCAAAAAGAGCAGGAGCCTATTACACAAGAAGTCACCACGGCCGCTCTGCCAGAAGGGCATGTAGGTACGCACTCTCCACCCTTTGCCTTGGTCTCTCACATGTCCACTGTGGTCCCGGCCAAATATTCTCATCAGTCTCTCCCTCCCTCACAAAGTCAATCACCTCTTCGCGTGTTGCCCCTTGCCACCGATCCCGTTAGCCCCACTCCACTCGAGTCATCAGGCCGGGACAAGTCTGTTGACACTACTTCGCCCACCTATGCCACCATTCCCTTAGTTCCTAGGTAGGGCGAAGGTAGTACCCCAACGTCGAGCCCCATTCCTTGCTCCCCTATCACACATAGCATAGTTCCTCTCGCCGAAGCTCCTGCTACACCCATCGTCGAACCTACTGGTGAGGCATCCCCTGTTCATTCTTTATACTTGTTCACCCCTTTGGCTGGAGATCCAACCTCATTTGAATCAGAGATGTCCTTAATTAAGGAATGCCCTCTAGCCGAGAAGCTACTCCTAGCTCGGCAAAACATAGAGAAAATACTGAAGGAGGCGAGGAAGAAGAGAGGGCGCTCCGTGGCCCAGGTGGAAAAGTGTGTTGTCTTCGATTTGAAGGCCGAAAAGTTGCACAAGGTAAAAAATATCCCCAAGGTCCAGAAGCCCCTGGATGAAATGACTCCAGTGGACTATGATTACCAAGATAAATCCAAGGACCTGGAGCATCTAAATGTAGATAATGAATCTGCATCTATGCACGTCAGGATTGAAACTTTTTGAGCGCATGCAAACATCGCCAATCAACGTAGATTTGAAGCAGAAAATGCCAACATCAAGTTGGAAGAAGAGCTAGCTAGAATCCGCTCCAAGCTGGAGGATTCAGAGGAGCAGTGTAAGCTGATGAAAAAGGAAGCACACGCCCTGAAACAACAAATACTACAACTATAGTGCACAGCTGAGCACCAAGCACAGAGACAGGCCAAAAATGATCTGAAGGCCAAGGAAGTTGAAAGCAAGATCTTGCAGTTGCAGCAGTAGTTGCACAAAAAAGAAATCCTAGAACTATTTGACAGAGGCAGAATCAAAGAAATCCGCTCGCACTTGCTCAAGAATTTTAGGTCTCGGGCCTCCAGTGCCCTATCAATTTTAACCTATATCACCGAAGCACAGCGTGCCGCTACCGAAGGAGGACCAATCATAGATGAGGTCACTCAGAAAGCTAGAGGCCGACTCAAATTAGCCTTTGATGTCCAAAGCACTAAATATCAAGACTTGTAGGTTGCTGCAATGAGTCGGACGGCTAGGGATTGGTCCACGGCCCAAGCCACAGTTCATGCCTTCTTTTCCAAGGTGAGGAAGGCACAAAAGGTGAAGGACCTCCTGGATGTGTTTGAGAATGAGCAGCATGCATCCCTAGGCTATTTCTAGGATCTCTCTTCCTTAGGTTTCTCGAGCTTCACGGATGATGATGGGAACCTTCTGACCAAGGAAGAGCTTAAGCCAGCATGGCTTCATTTTGAAGGTGACGTCTCGGAGATAGATGAATGGGTGAGCCGCATAACAGAGGGCAGGTCACGATTTCATCTACAAGATTGTAGCCTACCTGAACGATCTATACATAGAGCCAAACATGTTGATATCGGCAAGATTGATCGGTTCCACATTTTGGTTAAGGCATTGCAAGATCAAGAGCCTTTCTCGAAGGGTGCCTAGGCTCATGTTCGTCGAACCATGAAGCGCATCCGTGATCGCCTTGCCCCATCGCCGCAGTAGGAAGCCATGCTAGAGGAAGCAGAAGAAGAAGAGGAAGAAGAAGAAGAGCAAGTCGTGGAAGCACCCCCAGAGATAGAAAAAGGAGAAGGGTCTAGAGGTAACTCTAGCCCAATGGATCAAGGCTGAGGGTTCTCCCACCGAGATGAGCTCGTTGCCCCGTGAGCCACCAAGAATGTTGACAATTTTGTCACATTGCACAATGGGGTAGAAAAATCAATTTTTTTGTAAAGTATTTCTTTCAATTTCATGAATTTGTTCCCTTGCTTTTAGAAACAACATTTTCAAGTGTTGCAGCAATTTTGGCTTTCCTTGCCATTCCCCTTGTACATAAAATGAAGATGAAAGAGCTTCACTGATGAACAAGCTAAGGAAGATAGCCTCAAGGGAAGAAATGAAAGATGAAAACTACTTCGGGCCCGAAGTCCCTCAAACAGCTACTTCGGGAAAAATCTTGTGAAGCGGCATTGTCGAAGAAGGAATTCAAAGAAGGCATAAAAGAGCTTCCACCAAGCAATTTCCAGCAGCTACTTCGGCGAAATTTATTCAATCATTTCAAAAGAATAGCTTCATCAAGAAAATCGTGGTCCGAATTTTCTAAGGAGAGAAAACTACTTCGGGCCGAAGCACTTCAAACAACTACTTCGGCGAGAATTTTGCGAAGCGGTGTTGCCGAAGAAAAATACAAGGGAAGAAGAATGAAAACTACTTCGCACCCGAAGCATTTCAAAAGGCTACTTCGGGCAAGAAACTTGCGAAGCGGGATTTGAAGGAGCGCAACGTTGAAAATACTTCGCCGAAAAACCGTCGAAGCACCCACTTCGGGCCTCCCCGCTAGCGAACCATTTCTACTTCGTCGAAAGTCATTGCGAAGCATCTGCTTCGGCAAACCTTCGTGCGAAGTACTTTCACCCGAAGTGGAAGCAGTCAAAGCATTTTTGAAGGCAAGAATGCGCTTCGGCCAAAATCCTCCCGAACCACAATTTTGAAGGAAGATCACGGTGAAGCATTTTAACAGTTCATCAGCGAAGCAGTTTTGGCACGTCTCTCCAATGAAGCAGCGAGAAGTGAAGAGCCCATCTTGCGAAGGAAATATGCTTCGGCACCCACCATCCCCGAAGCAGTTTTGTGAAGCTCCACCATGCGAAGTACAAATCAAGAAGGAGGATCTGCTTCGGCACAAGTCCATTGCGAAGCGGAGTTGCGGATGAAAATTCAGTGAAGCGCTTCAAGGGCACGTGCTCCAAGCCGAGTATTTTCTCGAGGTGATCAAGTGCCTCATAAATGCATTTTTACGTGCCCGGTAAGCTCACTGCTCATTTTTAGCAATTGGAAATGAAGTATCAGTCCCAGAAGAAGAGCCCGACGAGCATGGCGGCCACTCGAGCACTGTACCCAGAAGCCAAGGATGCTCAGACGGCTCATTAATGCTTGTTTCCATGGCTGACCCGGTCGTAGTTGCCAGTTTTGGTAACAGATTTGAGAGCTCAGTCACGAGGGCTGCGAAGAGCCGACTTCTCAGGTTTCGAGGGTGTACTCCTCCATTTTGTGCATTTATGGCTCAGAGGGTCGGGTCCTCTATAAAAACCCAGGCATTGTAATGTAAAGGGGGGGGAACTTTCTGCTAGAAAGCTGCTGTAACTTAGATTCCTGCGATTAATACTAAAGAGCTTTGGACTCTATTTCTCTCTTTTATGCTGCCTTCTACGATTATTTCTTTTATCTTTTCTTCATTTGCATACTGTAATTCTGAACTCTGGATTTAGGTGTGTGATTGGAGTGGAACCCTAAGATTTTCCCGAAGGATACATAGGAGAGGAAAACGCTGTGTTGGCTTTCTTTTATGCCGCCTGTGGATAGTGTTTCTGTTATATTCACTTTTCCTAATCGTCGTTACTCTGAACTCTGAATTTCGGCGAAAGGGAAAGGAGAATCCTGGAACTCGTCCAGAGGATACATAGGGGGATTAATACCGTGTTCATTTCATTTATTCTTGGTGTTCTTTGCTGCTATTTCAAGCTATTGGCTAGTAATCGTGCTTCTGGTTCTTTCCCACCATTAAACTACTAAGATTTCTTCCCTTACTCTTTTATTTCTTTCCTGCACCCTTACTCTGTTTATCTCTTTCCTGCACCCTTATCTTAAACATCAAAGTAGTTTAGTATAGGAGCCGGCCTTTCTCCGGAGATTGGCACGAGGGGCATCTCTTCCCTTCGGCCTTTCAATGTTGGTCCAGGTCTAGGGCGCATACACTTACCCAAATCCTTTCCTGGGCAGATTTGATGACCAAAAATTTCCTTTTTGAAAGTGGTTGATTTAATGCTTCAAGGTTTTCTAAGTTGAGATTTGTGTTTAAACTTTGTTTTATAAGCATTGTTATTAAAGCCCATTGGTTGTGAAATAACTTGAGTTAGAAAATAACATGAGTATCATTGCTATGTGAGATTTGTGATTGATAATTATTGGAAATAATTGAGTTGGTTGATACATACTTGGACTAGGGTTGTGTGAGAAAGAGTTGTTCCTTGTGATGATTGGTTGAGTTGAGTTGATTGAGCCTAGTCAAGTGATGTGTGAAGTGATTCTTCAAGTTCTATGAAACAAACTATTCCATCATTCTATGTTGAGTTGAGATTAAGGTTAGAATATATTGAGTCTCTAACAATTCTCTTTATGGTTCTATAAGACTTGAATTGAGTTGAGGTTGATTTGAGTTGAGAGTGATATTAGAACATATTGAGTCTCTAAAAATTCTCTTTATGCTTCTCTGAGTTGATTTGAGTTGAGTTGAGATTGATTTGGGTTGAGAGTGAGTTTAGAACATATTGAGTCTCTACGAATTCTCTTTATGATTCTATGAGTTGAGTTGAGATTGATTTGGGTTGAGAGTGAGATTAGAACATATTGAGTCTCTAAAAATTCTCTTTATGCTTCTATGAAGTTAATTTGAGTTGATATTGCCATTCATTGTTGAGTTCATTTTGAGTACTGTTGGTCATCAAATCCACCTAGGAAAGGGTTTTGAGTCAGTGTATGCACCCTAGAACTAGACCAACATTGAAATTTCGAGGAGAAGAGATGCCCCTCATGCCAATCTCTGGAGAAAGGCCGGATCCTATACTAAACTACTTGGGTGTTTGAAGATAAAGGTGCAGGAAAGAGATAAAAGGAATGAGGGTTAGAGAAGTCGATGATGTAAGGTGGGGGAGAACAGGAAGCACGATCGCTAACCAACAACTTGAATAGCAGCAAGGAACACCAAGGATGAATGAAAGAAATGCAATATTAATTTCCCTATGTATCCTTCGGGTGAGTTTCAGGGTACCTCCCCTGATTGCACACCAGACATAGAGTTTAGCATCCAGTATACAAACGTAGAAAGACAAAAGAATCAAGCACAGAAGGCAGCATAAAAGAAAGCCAATACACCATTTTTTGGCTCCTATGTATCCTTCAGAACAATTTTTAGGGTACAATCCTTGATCATACACCGAGCGCAGGGTTCAGCATCTCGATATACAAACAAAGAAAGACAAAGAATCAAGCACAGAAGGCAACATAAAAGAGAAGAATTATGCTCAAAGTCTTTTAGTATTAATCGTAGGACATCAAGTTATAGCAACTTACTAGCAGATAGTTCCCCCCTTTTCTATTACAATGCCTGGGTTAGAGGAACCGGGCCTCTGAGTCATAATTACATAGCAAATAAGAGTATGCCCTCGAGCCCTAAGAATTTGGCTCCTTGAGGCTCTCGTGACCGAGCTTTCAAATATATTACCAAAATTGGAAACTGCAACTGGGTCAACCATGGAAAGGTGTATTGATGAGCTGTCTGGATGTCATTGGTCTTTGGGTGTGATGCTCGAGTGGCCGCCATGCTCGTCGGGCTCTCCATAATGGCTTGATACTTTATTTCGAATTGCCAAGAATGAGCAATGAGCTTATTGGGCATGAAAAAATGCATTTATGAGGCACTTGATCGCATCGGGAAAATACTTGGCTTGGAATGCATGCCAATGAAGCACTTTGCTAAGTTTTTATTCACAACTTCACTTTGCAATGGTTATGGACTGAAGCAAAACTCTTATTTTGTTTGTACTTCACAAAATTGAGCTTCACAAAATTGCTTCGGTTGTGGGGAGTGCCAAAGCATATTTACTTCACAAAACGGGCCTCTTTGTCCTTGCCACTTTGTTGACAAAATTGCTTCGTTGATGCCTTGAAGAAATACTTCGTTGTGATCCTTTTTCAAAACTGTGGTTTGAGAAGATTTCGGCCAAAGCAATTTTTACTTCGGGTAGAAGTACTTCGCACAAAATTAGCCAAAGCAAATGCTTCGCAATGACTTTTGGCGAAGTAAAAATGATTCGCTGATGGAGGGGCCCGAAGTGAGTGCTTCGAAAACTTTCTGGCAAAGTATTTTTAATGCTCTTTCGAGTCCTGCTTCGCTAGCTTTCTGGCCGAAGTGACTAATGGAAATACTTTGGATGCGAAGTAGTTTCATTATCCTTCGTTATATTTTACTTCGACGACACCGCTTCACAGAAATATCACCCGAAGTAGCTACTGGAAATGCTTCTGGTGCGAAGTAGTTTCTTGCCTTAGCCAGTTTACACCGTGGTCTAGACCTTCCTTTTTTGGTGGAGTGCTTTGCTCAACTTTTGCCCGAAGTAAATATTTGAAGCGCTTCGGGCCCGAAGTTATTTTTATCGCTACCCTTGTAATTTACTTTGGTAATACTACTTCGCAAGAAGCTCTACCCGAAGTAGTGTTGAAAATGCTTCATGTGCGAAGCTCTCTTTTCTTCTGAATGCCGCTTCACTCAATTTTTGCCCAAGGTTACTGCTAGAAACGCTTCAGGCACGAAGTAGTTTCATTCTCTTTTCTCTGCATTTTACTTTGGCAAAACTACTTCGCAAAACTTTTGCCCAAATTAGCGTTGGGAATGCTTCGGGTGCGAAGCTCTTTTTATTTTTTACTTTGTATACAAAGGGATGGCATTGAAAGCCAAAATTGCTGCAACAAAGAAAAAACTTTACAAAATCTATACAAAATTTGATCTTCTTTTCTACCCCTTGAGAAATGTGACAAAGTTTTCAACATTCTTGGTAGCTTGAGGGGCAATGAGATTGTATCGATGGGAGAACCCTTTAATTTTGATCCACTAGACTAGAGTCTTTTCTTGACCCTTCTCCTCATTCTTCCTCTGGGAGTGCTTCTGTAGCTGGTTCTTGTTCTCCTTCTTCTTCTACTTCTTCTTCCTCTTCTGCTTCTTCATCTACTGGCATGGCTTCATGCTGTGGTGATGGGACAAGACGATCACAAATTCTCTTCATGGTTTGGTGAACGTGAGCCTAGACCCCTTTCTGAAATGGTTCTTGGTCCTCGAGTGCCTTGACCAGAACATGGAACCGATCAATCTACCCTATGTCGACGTGTTTGATTCTTGCACCTAGGTCATTCAGACAGGCCACAATTTTGCAATGTCTTAGGATGAAGTCGGTGACTTGTCCCTCTGTGACTGGTTCTTCCCATTTATCAATTTTAGAGACGTCATTCTCGAAATGGAGCCACACCGGTTTAAGTTCTTCTCGGGTGAGAAGGTTTCCATCATCATCTGTGAAACTTAGGAAACCCAAAGAAGAAAGGTCTTCGAAGTAACTCATTGATGTGTGCTACTCCTGCTCAAATATATCTAGGAGGTCCTTCGCCTTTTGGGCTTTCTTCACCTTGGAGAAGAAAGCGCGAATAGTGGCTTGGGCAGTAGACCAATCCTTAGCTATTCAACTCATAGCAGCAACTTGCAGGTCTTGGTATCTGATACTTTAGACCTCAAAGGTAAGCTTGAGTCACCTCTTGATTTTTTGGATCACCTCATCTACTACTAGTCCCTCCTTAGCAATGGCATGCTAAGCTTTGATGACATAAATTAAAATTGATAGGGCACTGGAGGCCTGAGATCTGAAACCTTTGAGCAGGTGTGAGCGGATCTCCTTGATTCTACCTTTGTTGAATAGCTCCAGGTTTACTTTTTGGTACAATTGTTGTTGGGCCTGCAGGATATTGTTCTCAAGCTCTTTGACTTTTAGCTCATTTTTAGCCTATTTTTGTGCTTGTTGCTCGTCCGAAGTCTGCAATTGTAGAATTTGTTGTTTGAGGGCATGTGTTTCCTTTTTCAACAACTTGCACTATTTTTAAGAATCCTCCAGCTCAGAGTGAATCCTAGCCAGCTCTTCTTCCAACTTGATGTTGGCATTTTCTGCCTCAAACCTGCATTGGTTAGCAATATTTGCATGTGCTCAAAAAGTTTCAACCCTGACATGCATGGATGCGGATTCGTCATCTATATTTAAATGATCCAGATCCTTGGTCTTCTCTTGGTAGTCGTAGTCAACTGGATTCATTTCATCCAGAGGCTTCTGGACCTTGGGGACCTTCCTAACCTTATGCATCTTTCCGCCCTTCAAGTCGAAAACCACACATTTTTCAACTTGGGCCAGAGATTGCCCTCTTTTCTTTCTTGCCTCCTTCAGCATTTTCTCCATATTTTGTTGAGCTAGGAGTAGCTTCTCGGCCAAGGAGCACTCCTTTATTAAATATAAATATATTTTAGAGAAGGCTGAATCTCCAACCAAAGGTGTGAACAAATATAAAGAACTAATGGGGAAGGATTCTCCTGACGGTTCTAGGATGGGTGTAGCGGGGGCTTTGGCAAGCGGGACTATACTTTGAGCTATGGGAGAGTGGGTTACGGGGCTTGGTGTTGGGACACTACCTTTGCCTTGACCTAGGATTGAAGTAATGGCGGCATGGGTAGGTGAGGTGGTTTCAACGGGCTTATCTTGGTCAAACAACTCGAGAGGAGTGGAGCTATGCAGCATTGGACTGGCAATGGGTGGTGTCTAAGTGGGGGATTGACCTTGTAGGGGATGGAGAGATTGATGAAGACCTCCAATCTAGACTGTCATGGATGTGTCAGAGACCAAGGCGAAGGGAAGAGAATGCATACCTGCGTGCCCTCCTAGAAAAGTGGCCATGGTGACATCTTGCGTGATCGACTCTTGTTCCTTCTGGGCTTTAACACTCCCAACCTCCACAACTTATACTCTGGGGTCTCTATCTTGTTGGAGGAGTTCCTCCACATCAATGATATCTATTTTGAGGACCGTTTCAGCACTTGGTGGCCCTACATCCTCAATATTTGCTTCAATCATGCCTGATGCAGGTGATTCAGTAGGAGTACTTGTAGGCTTTGTGTGAGGGCGTTTGGGGTGGCTCAGAGGAACTTGAATTTTTTTTTGCCTTTTTCTTTTCTTTCTCTCCAATGGTTGTTCTACCTCTTCAACACTTGTATCATGGACTTTCGATGGCTTCTGTGATAGTGCTATAGGTATAGCTTCGGCCCCCAATTATTTTTCTTTCCTCGAAGTATATTTAGGTCCACCTGGGCTTTCACCTGATCTTGGGGTAGCTGGGGGAACAAAATATGCAAAGGATATAGACTTCTAGGTTTCAACATTGGTTTCATAAAGAACTTCAAAGTCTTTATCCGATTCTAAGAGTCCATAGGAATTCATTTTTTGACGAAAGACTCTCATTATCCACCATTCCCGAAGCTTCTCCTCGCTCCAGTATTTTACCTCCTCCTTCAAATTCTCCCTTACCTTCTTCCAAAAAGTGGAGCTTGGATTCGGGAGGGGGTACCGATCAGGGTCAAACTTGACCTCTACAAGATAGAACTCATGCCATGGAGGCAATGTCCTCATTCTTTCCAAATGCCACTCCAAATATTTTCCATTGGGGTTATTCCTTTATTCTACAACCTCGGGGTGAGGGCGGATGTGGAAGTTCTTGAATTTTAGATGATCCCTAATTACACCCAAAGGATCATAGAGCCATTGCTGAGGAATCTGGAGTAGGCCAAAATCAACAAGTTTTTCCTCTAGGAAAACATTCTGCTTAAGGGAAAATACTTCGATTACTCCCATCCTGAATGGGAAGTCACAGGTATGTGCCCACTTTCGGTCGTGACCGTATACTACATTTGTAGAGTCGCTTTGCCGAGTGACTTCCAATAAAAACTGATATTTAGAGGGGTAGACTGGTAATAGGAAGGGCTTCCCTATGAAGCCAAACAGGTGAATCACCAGTCCCTGTGTCAATTGGAAAACATCCCCCATTTTTCCCTACACCACTCTATCTCTCAAACTGAACGGTACCTGTTGGTCATCAAATCCGCATAGGAAAGGACTTTCGGTGGGTTTGCGCGCCCTGGACCTGCGACCAACATTGAAAGGCCGAGGGGAAGAGATGCCCCTCGTGCCAATCTCCGGAGAAAGGCCGGCTCCTATACTAATCTACTTTTGGGGTTTGAGACAAGAGTGCGGGAAAGAAATAGACAGAGTAAGGGTTAGGAAAAGAAATAAAAAGGGGTAAGGGTTAGAGAAAGAAATAAAAAGAGTAAGGGTTAGAAGATGATGATTTAAGGTGGGAGAGAACAGGAAGCACGATCACTCGCTAATAACTCGAATAGCAGCAAAGAACACCAAGAATAGATGAAAGAAACGCGATACTCGCTTTCCTATGTATCCTCTGGACGAGTTCACAGGGTTCTCCTTTCTCTCTCGCTGGAATTCAGGGTTCAGAGTAACAACGATTAAGACAAGGGAATAACAGAAACCACGACCCACCAGGCAACATAAAAGAAAGCTTATACGACATTTTTCCTCTCCTATGTATCCTTCAGGGCGAATTTTAGGGTACAGTCCCCAATCGCACACCGGATTCAGGATTCAGAGTCTCAGTATACGAGTGCAGATAGACAAAAGAATTAAGCACAGAAGGCAGCATAAAAGAGAGAAATGGAGTACAAAAATCTTTAGTATTAGACGCAGGACATCAAGTTACAATAGCTTTCTAGCAGAAAGTTCCCCCCCCTTTTACATTGCAAAGCCTGGGTTTTTATAGAGGACCCGACCCTCTGAGTCATTATTACAAAAAATGGTGGAGTACACCCTCGGGCCCTAAGAAATCGGTGCCTCACTGCTACTGCGAATGAGCTTTCAAATCGGTTGCCAAAGCTGGCAACTGTGGACCGGGTCAACCATGGAAACATTCATTTAATGCGCCGCCCGAGTGTCCCTGGCTTCCGGATGCTGTGCTTGAGTGATCGTTACGCCCGTCGATTTTTACTTCGAGGATCGTTACGTCCCTTTCGTTTGCCAAAAATGGGCAGCGGGCTTATCGGGCAAGAAAGGGGGTATTTATAAGGGGCCTTCGATCACCTTGGGAAGCTGCCCGCCTTGGAACGTGGGCCCAAAAAGTGCTTCGCTACATCTCCGCCTCGCCAAAGCCTTGGGCCGAAGTAGATCCTCCTTGATTTGTTCTTCGCAAAATAGTGCTTCGCAGAAACTATTTCGGGGATGTCGAGTGCCGAGCGGGCTCCATCTTTGAAATGGGGCTCTTTGTCCTTTGCTGGCGAAACTGCTTCGGATGGAAAATGTTTCGGCCTGATTCTCTCTCAAAACTGTGGTTCGGGGAATATCCTCCCGAAGCACTTCTCTGTTTCGACCCATTGTCATTTTGCTTCGGGCGCCACTGCTTCGGGTGAAAACTGGCCGAAGTAGGTGTCAGAAATACTTCGGGCCCGAAGTAGTTTCCTTGCCTTAGCTGATTTGGATTATGCTCTCCTCCTTCGACGAAGTCGTTTGGATGCTGCTTCGCAAAACTTCCGCCCGAAGCGGCTACTGAAAATGCTTCGGGTGCGAAGCGTTATCTTTGTATTTTCTTCGACGATATTACTTCGCAAGGCTTTCGCCCGAAGTGGTGATTTAAAGTGCTTCGGGCCCGAAGCTCTTTTCACATTCTCCTTCTTTCTCTTTGGCGAAGTTATTTTCCTTGGCCTGTTTGGTCGCGAAGCTCTTTCTTCTTCATTTTATAAAAGGGGCGATAGGGAGAGTCAAAATTGCTGTAACTTAAAATAAAAGAAAAACTTTCAACAAGGAAATATTATACAAAATTCTACTATTCTTCTACCCCTTGTATAATGTGACAAAAAGTGTCAACATTCTTGGCGGCTCGCGGGGTGACGAGCTCGTCTCGGCAAAAGAACCCTTTAGCCCTGGTCCATTGGGCTACGGAGTCACTGGTTTCCCCCGGATTCTGCTTCTGTGGTCTATCCCTCTTCTTGTTCCTCTTCTTCTTCTTCTTCTTCCTCCGGTGCGGCCTCTGGCTGTGGCGATGGTTCGAGGCGGTCACGGATGCGCTTCATCGTTCTTCGGACATGGGACCAGGCGCCCTTTTGGAATGGCTCTTGATCTTGCAGCGCTTTGACCAAGTCATAAAATCGATTGATTTGCCCGATGTCAGCATTCTTGGCCCTGGTGAATAGGTCATCGAGGCAAGCCATGATCTTACAGTATCTCAGGATGAAATCTGTCACCTGCCCTTCTGTAATTGGTTCTTCCCAGCCATCGATCTCCGAGACATCGTTCTCGAATTGCAGCCAGACTGGCTTGAGGTCATCCTTGCTTAGAAGGTTTCCATCATCATCTGTGAAACTCGAGAAACCCAGGGAAGAAAGATCTTGAAAGTGGCACATTGTTGCACGCTGCTCATTATCGAACATATCCTGGAGATTCCTTGCCTTCTGCGCTTTTCTTACCTTGGAAAAGAAAGCACGAATAGTAGCCTGTGCCGTCGACCAATCTCTAGCCGTTCGAGACATTGCGGTGATCTGCAAGTCTTGATATCTAGCATTTTGGATGTCGAACGCTAGCTTGAGTCGGCTCCTGGCTTTCTGTGTGACCTCGTCGATGACTGGCCCCCCTCGGCAATAGCCTGTCGTGCTTCGGTGACATACGCCAAAATTGAAAAAGCACTGGCGCACCGAGGCCAAAATTTTTTAGCAGGTGCGCATGAATCTCCTTAATTCTGGCCCTGTCAAACAACGTTAGATCCTCTTTCGCATACAATGGAGCCTGCATCTGCATGATTTTGTCTTCAAGCTCTCTGGCCTTCAGATCACTCTCGGTCTGTTTCTGCGCTTGGCTCTCGGCTGTAGACTGGAGCTGTTGAACTTGCTGCTTTAGGTCGAGCGTCTCCTTCTTCATCAATTTGCATTGCTCCTCAGCCTTTGCTAATTTGGAGTGGACCTTTGCCAGGTTTTCCTCTAACTTGACATTGGTGGCCTTGGCTTCAAACCTACGTTGGTTAGCAATGGTTGCATGTGCCCGAAAAGTCTCGATTTGGACATGCATAGAGGCCGATTCATTGTCAACATTCAGGTGTTCCAGGTCCTTAGGTGTCTCTTGATAATCGTAGTCTGCTGGAGTCATTTCATCCAGAGGCTTTTGTACCTTGGGGACCTTCTTGATTTTATGCACCTTTTCGGCCTCTAAATAAAAAATGGTGCATTTTTCAACTGATGTCGTCGAGCGCCCTCTTCTTTTCCTTGCCTCCCTTAGTATTTGCTCAGTGTTTTGCCATGCTTGGAATAGCTTCTCGGCAAGGGGGCGGTCCTTAATTAAGGACACCTCTGATTTGGACAAGGCTAGATCTCCAGCCGAGGGAGTAAACAAATATAAAGAATGCGTAGGGGATGCCTCACCAGAAGGCTCGATGACAGGCATGGTGGGAATTTCGGCAACCGGGGCTACCTCACATGAGACAGGGGGTTGGAGGGTGGGACTCGGCGTCGAAGTGGGACCCCTACCTCTGCTAATGACCAGGGGGATGGTAGTGTGGAAGGGCGAAGTAGGGTCAATGGTCTTACCCCCATCATAATCGTGGGATGAGACCGGACCAGCAATAGGTGACGTGTGAGGGGGTGATGGGCTATGCAGGGGAGACTGGTGAGAACCCTCAGCTGGGGTTGTGGCAAAAATGTGTGAGACTAGGGCAAAGGGTGGAGAATGCGTACCTGCATGCCCTCCTGGCATTGTGGTAGTGGTGACTTTTGGTGCAGCCGCATCTTGCTCTTTCTCGGCCTGGGCAATCCCAACTCCCATGATTTTTGCCTCGAGGGCCCCTTCTATCTAGGGGATTCTCCCCACATTGGTGACATTGACACCCAGGGTGGTTTCGGCACTCGATAGTGCTGCGACCTCGACACTTGCTTCGGATGGGCCTGATATCGGTCGCCCAGTGGAGAGGCTTGCAAATCCTGTGCGGGGTCACTTTGGATAGTTCGAGGGCAGTGGGCCCTGTTCTGGCCTCTTTCTTTTGGTTCTCGCCAGTGGTTGTTCTGACTCTTCGGAGCTTGAGTCGTGGCCTCCTACAGGTACCTGAGGTGATCTTTGATGTGTAGCTTGGGCCTTCTCCTCCCTTCCCCTCCCCGAAGTAGTATCATCTCTTTTTGGGCTTTCGCCCAAACCTAGGGTAGCTAGAGGGATGAGGGCGACGAAGGACAAAGGCTTCCACTTTCCAGCGTTGGCTTCGTAAATTTTGGTGAAGTCTTTGTCTGTTGCCAAGAACCCATAAGAGTTCATTTTCTGTCGGTGGACCCTCATTATCCACCACTCTCTCAGCTGAGCCGCGTCCCAATTCTTTACTCCCTCCTTCAAGTCATCTTTCGCTTTCTTCCAGAAGGTGGAATTGGGGCTCGGGAGTGAATGCCGATCTGGGTCATATGCGACCTCCATTGGGTAGAATTCGTGCCAGGGAGGCAAGGATTCCATCCTCTCCAGATGCCACTCCAGATCCTTTCCCCGAGGATTATTTCTTTGTTTCACAATTTTGGGATAGGGGCAAACATGGAAGCTCTTGACCCGTATGTGGTCCCTCATCACTCCCAAAGGATCATAAAGCCATTGCTGGGGAATTTGGAGCAGGCCGAACTTGGCAAGCTTTTCTTCCAAGAAGACGTTCTGATTCAGGGCGAACACTTCGATAACTCCTATCCTGAGAGGGAAGTCACAAGTGTGGGCCCATTTTTGACCCTTGTCGTAGATGGCATTAGTTGCATCGCTCTGCCTCATGACTTCCAACGCGAATTGATACTCGAAGGGGTAAACTGGCAGTAAGAAGGGCTTCCCTATGAAGCCGAAGATGCGAATCACCAGCCCCTACGTTAGTCGAAAAATGTCTCCCCTCTTCTCCCGGACCACTATGTTTCTCAAGCCAAGGGGAACTCTCGGGGAGGACCCTGCTAACATACGCATGGCGGGTCCCAAGAATTGCTGATTAAAGGGATAGTAGGACTCCGATATCAACAGTAGGGGAGTCCACTGATATACTGGCAAAGGACTTCCATCCTCGCCGCTTGTCGTAATGGCAATATGAGGAAAACTATTATGAACATGAAAGAAAAATAGCCAAACAAGAAAGGAGCAGGGCCCGAAGCGCTGGCTGGTCCCAGCATTCTTCATGCTGGTGAGTTGCGCGTGTAAGCCCCTGGCCACCCATTCTACCCAGTCGACAAAGACTGGGTCGGTGCTGGGTTTCGAAGTATCGGGGGCATTGAACTCCCCTCTGGAAATGCACTCGGCCAGGGACACCTGCCATGGATATACAGAAGCGTCAGTAGATAGGCCTGCCACCCATGCAATGATGGAGAAGAGGTCGACATTTTTAAAGGCCCCCAAGGGAAGGGGCATTTGGGGCAATTTTCCCGAAGGGAGCCCGCTTTTGAGGCTTTGCTGCAAAAATTTTATCATGTAGCCAGCAGATGTGAACCTCTCCGTTTGTTCGCTCAAAACAATGTTGCGAACCATACATCCCTCGGGTGGACCCTGCTGTGGCGCAAAAGCTGCCTGTACATCTTCTTTCAAAATTGAAAATAGCTTCTGGCCAGATGTGTCTAACACCTGTCTGGTGGCGGGCTGGTAATTCTACGCGATGGCATTGATCAGCTCAGGGCAATGGTGAGTGGGGGGCGTCAGATACCAGTATATCTGGGAGTAGTAAGTTGCAGCTCGTATGCTCTCTGTCGGGAGCCTGCTTCTCATGAGCTCAACGGTGTTTCTGAGCTCAGCTACGCTCTTCGACAGCTCCGTATCCCTGATTCTTTCCCACCTATCGACTGGTGGTTCTAGGGGCTGCTCGTCCTCGGAATCCCCCTTTTCTTCCATGACACGCTTATCTGGGCAGAGGCCCGAATCAACGGGCCTTGGCTTCGGCCTTTTTCCATGGCCTTTTACCTTTGGTTTCTCTGGGGCTACTACTTCTAGCCCTTTTCCCTTCTCCTTGGAACTTTCCATCGTTGATGCTTAGGGCAACGGAGTTTGCAGTATGGAGAAAATTGGCATCGAAGCTTTAGAGTGCGAAGTGGAAAAGTTTACAGGTTGGCAGTAGGGTCTGTATGAGTCGTTGAGCGAGTAATCCTTTGGCTACTTGGAGTCTACGTTATATAGCCACCAAAGACAACTACCCACATTTATGGCATGTGCCATAATTAATCCTGCACTTCTCACCTGAGAGATCATCGGTTCATCGGATTGGCCATACGGTGGCGTAGTACACAGGGCCATGCACTGTGATGATTACGACTGCTTTGGGAATGCAGCCGTCTACCACCTGGTACCTGGGGGCGGACTTTTCTCTCAATCGAATCCCCTGAGGATGTACCCGATGCCTTTTCATTTAACTCACCTATTTTGGACGCTTTTGAAGGTGACTGTCGGCACGCTCCTCTAGGCGAGCAATAAATGCTTTTGCCTTGTGCATCTTTGGGTCAACGAAGCCAAAATCGGAGCTGACATACTTCACGGTGAACCTTTTGCGCCAGTTAATCTTTTATGCTTTGGGCTCGAAGTGATTCCTCCTACGCGAGGCTGCTCGCGAAGCTTGTTTCCCCCTTTTAAAAGCAGCTCGCTCAGACTCTTCTTAGGCGAACATCTTTCATACCTTAGTCGGAACCTTGCTCGGCCAATCGTACTTCACTGCGAACCACTTCGCATCCACTACTTCGCAAGCCAAGTTCCCAAAGGAGTTTTTTTTTTTTTATATATAGCTATCGAGGTAAAACTCAACCTGAGTTTTTGAGCAACATTTTATTTAATAGCGAAACTTTTTACAATATTCACACAGGCTTGCGGCATAATAGGCATGCCGCCACCACAAACTCAGCTTCGGATATTTATCCGATGAATCTGCAATGCCCGGACCAGATCAGATTGAACTTCAGTTGATTCTTGAAGTCCGGATGGCTCCTCCCCGAAGTTCTCCATGCTACGAACAGAAAGCAATACAATAGTTTGTCGCTCCTACCAGTACCGCGCTGCTGATGCAGGATGTGGCGAAGCAGTTCACCACGTGAGGACCTTCTTGGGGTACTGGTTGTAGTGATGGCTGGAACCAGAATACCGAAGAGTCTAGTAACTATGGACTGGGTACAAGTTCTTCCATCTCCTTGATGCTGTAACAGGGCTCTTTCGACAAAGAGCAAACTCCCAGGATCTCTTCAGGCTCAGCTTCTTGATGGAACATGCTTGTTGAGTCCTGACTGATCACTTGCGTGTTGTGTTCTAGGATACAAAAAGAGTGCCAAGATGCGCTCTCTTTGTTCTCAGGCTCTACCACTTGAGCCTGCTCCTCTTCTTGGCCAGTCCTCTGATGGAGATCGCAAGCAACCGTATTGTTCATCGTCGGGGCAAAGCTCACAAATTGCCATGGTTGGACTTGGATGGGATCTGCCTCTCGAGCTCCACATGACTGCATCTCAGGCTTCTGCTCAGTATTAGGAGTCTGCCATGAAGAATACTGCGTTGGATAGATGGGAGCAACGACTATCGAAGAAAGTGATGGGGCTTCTCCCCACTGCCACTTTCTCGATAAAAACTGTTCTATGCATACTGCTTCCTCGAATATCTGAGGGAATCTTTGCTCACCAGATCGTAGCAAGAGGAGGCCTATATCTGGGTGAAAAGCCCGAACATAATAGAGGTGGGCTTGGGCGGGCGTCGGTTGGATCTCCCTTGGAATTCTCTTCCAACTTCTGATGAATCGGACATTGAAGTCTGTGACGCTCTCCAAAGGTGCTCTCTTGATGGTGGAGAGGTACGTCAAAAGCTGGAAGGGGTCCTGAGAGCCATCAAATGTTTTGAACAGTGCTCCCACCAAGTCATCCCATGAGCAGATGCTTTTAGGTCCGAGCAGTCTGTACCACTATAGCGCTCTTCCTTCCAGAGACAGGGCCAGAAGTCTGACCATGACATCTTCATGGATTATGTCATAGAGGAACGCTAAGGTAGCAACAGCTTCAAGGTGTTCTCGGGCCATTCCCGTGGTGCCATCATATGTAGTCAATGCCTTCAAGGTGATCTCGAGAATCTTGTGGTAGCTTTGAAGATTCAAGGGGCCTCGGTCATCCCAGCTGGGAAAACCTACCCCTGCCATTATAGCAGCAGCCTGTAGAAATCATGGTTGTCGTCGCTGAGTTGGAGTTGTTAGGTGAACATTCTTTCTCCGCTTATGAGGTCAAGGCTGCTCACCGAACCTCGATTCCTTCGGGATATCTTCTTTCAGATTTGAAAGGCGCCTACGACCAGGAAATCTGGATCTTCAGCTCAACTGAGTCGCCAGGTGATTTTATCAGATGAAGACAAGCCAGAGATTCACCGAACTCGGACCTTCTTAAGGCACAGGGAGTCCTGGTTACAAAAACCAGGCTTAGGTACTGGTCTTCATGACTTTAGAGATTCTTGGGTAAAATAGAGTCGCCAGATGCTAAGAGTCTTTTAGTAATGAGAGCATCGATTCTCACTACTACTCAGAAGATGAGACTGACCGGATCTCATCGGGAACTTGTTAGAACTACTGGCTCCGGTGAAGACGGGCTAGAAATTTTCTCAAATATGGGACCTTGAGTCCCATCGAGCGTGCCAAAAATTGTTGGTCATCAAATCCGCACAGGAAAGGACTTTCGGTGGGTTTGCGTGCCCTGGACCTACGACCAACATTGAAAGGCCGAGGGGAAGAGATGCCCCTCGTGCCAATCTCTGGAGAAAGGCCGGCTCCTATACTAATCTACTTTTGGGGTTTGAGACAAGAGTGCAGGAAAGAAATAAACAGAGTAAGGGTTAGGAAAAGAAATAAAAAGGGGTAAGGGTTAGAGAAAGAAATAAAAAGAGTAAGGGTTAGAAGATGATGATTTAAGGTGGGAGAGAACAGGAAGCATGATCACTCGCTAATAACTCGAATAGCAGCAAAGAACACCAAGAATAGATGAAAGAAACATGATACTCGCTTTCCTATGTATCCTCTGGACGAGTTCACAGGGTTCTCCTTTCTCTCTCGTTGGAATTCAGGGTTTAGAGTAACAACGATTAAGACAAGGGAATAACAGAAACCATGACCCACCAGGCAGCATAAAAGAAAGCTTATACGACGTTTTTCCTCTCCTATGTATCCTTCAGGGTGAATTTTAGGGTACAGTCCCCAATCGCACACCGGATTCAGGATTCAGAGTCTCAGTATACGAGTGCAGACAGACAAAAGAATTAAGCATAGAAGGCAGCATAAAAGAGAGAAATGGAGTACAAAAATCTTTAGTATTAGACGCAGGACATCAAGTTACAGCAGCTTTCTAGCAGAAAGTTCCCCCCTTTTACATTGCAAAGCCTGGGTTTTTATAGAGGACCCGGCCCTCTGAGTCATTATTACAAAAAATGGTGGAGTACACCCTCGGGCCCTGAGAAATCGGCTCCTCGCTGTTGCTGCGACTGAGCTTTCAAATCGGTTGCCAAAACTGGCAACTGTGACTGGGTCAACCATGGAAACATTCATTTAATGCACCGCCCGAGTGTCCCTGGCTTTTGGATGTTGTGCTTGAGTGATCGTTACGCCCGTCAGGTTTTACTTCGAGGACTGTTACGTCCCTTTCGTTTGCCAAAAATGGTCAGCGGGCTTATCGGGCAAGAAAGGGGGTATTTATAAGGGGCCTTCGATCACCTTGGGAAGCTGCCCACCTTGGAACGTGGGCCCAAAAAGTGCTTCGCTACATCTCCGCCTCGCCAAAGCCTTGGGCCGAAGTAGATCCTCCTTGATTTGTTCTTCGCAAAATAATGCTTCGCAGAAACTACTTCGGGGATGTCGAGTGCCGAGCGGGCTCCATATTTGAAATGGGGTTCTTTGTCCTTTGCTGGTGAAACTGCTTCGGATGGAAAATGTTTCGGCCCGATTCTCTCTCAAAACTGCGGTTTGGGGAATATCCTCCCGAAGCACTTCTCTGTTTCTGAAACATTGTCATTTTGCTTCGGGCGCCACTGCTTCGGGTGAAAACTGGCCGAAGTAGGTGTCAGAAATACTTCGGGCCCGAAGTAGTTTCCTTGCCTTAGCTGATTTGGATTATGCTCTCCTCCTTCGGCGAAGTCGTTTGGATGTTGCTTCGCAAAACTTCCGCCCGAAGCGGCTATCGAAAATGCTTCGGGTGCGAAGCGTTATCTTTGTATTTTCTTCGGCGATATTACTTCGCAAGGCTTTCGCCCGAAGTGGTGATTTAAAGTGCTTCGGGCCCGAAGCTCTTTCCACATTCTCCTTCTTTCTCTTTGGCGAAGTTATTTTCCTTGGCCTGTTTGGTCGCGAAGCTCTTTCTTCTTCATTTTATAAAAGGGGCGATAAGGAGAGTCAAAATTGTTGTAACTTAAAATAAAAGAAAAACTTTCAACAAGGAAATATTATACAAAATTCTACTATTCTTCTACCCCTTGTATAATGTGACAAAAAGTGTCAACAGTACTCGAGGGCAAGATCCTTTTAACAGGTGCATGACGGGTCCCAAAAATTGCTTATTGAAAGGATAATAGGACTCTTCCTTCAATAAGAGAGGAGTCCATTGATATACTGGCAGAGGGTTTCCATCCTTGCCACTTGGAGAGATGGCGATATGGGGAAACCGTTTATGAACCTAGTAGAAGTACAACCAGACAAGAAAAGAATAGGGTGTGAAGTATTGGCCTACTACTAAATTCTTCATGCTAGTGAGCCTTGTATGTAGGGTTCGGGCCACCCATTCTACCCAGTCAAAGAAAACTAGGTTGGTGCTCAGCCTTGAAGCGTCCGAGGCATAAAACTCCCCTCTTGAAATGCATTCGACCAAAGACACCTACCAGGGCTGTACTGAAGCATCTGTTGACAATCCCGCCACCCATGCAATGATGGAGAAAATATTAGTGTTTTTGAAGGCCTCCAAGGGTAAGGGCATCTGGGGCAGCTTGTTTGAAGGTATCCCGCTCTTGAGATTCTCACGCAGGAACTTCAATATGTAGCTGTTGGAGGTGAATCTCTCCATTTGTTTGTTTAAGATGACATTGCAAACATAATAGCCTTTGGGTGGGCCCTGCTATGGTGAAAATGCTGCTTGTACATCTTCCTTCAAGATGGAAAATAGTTTGTGACCCGAAGTGTCTAACACTTACCTGGATGTAGGTTGGTAATTTTGTGTGATAGCATAGATCAGCTCGAGACAATGGTGAGCAGGTGGGGTTAAAAACCAGTAAATATAGGAGTAATACGCAATAGCTCTCTTATTTTTTGGGGTGAGTCTACTTGTCATGAACTCTATGGTGCATCGAAGATCAGATACACCCTTAGAGAGCTGTGTGTCTCTGATCTTCTCCCACCCATCAATTGGTGGCTCCACAAGCTGTTCTTATTTCGAGTCGTCCCCCTCCTCCATTGGTTGCTTTTTGGGTCAAAGGGGAAGATTTAACTTCTCGGAGTACACTTTTTCTCTTCCTTGCACTTCTTCATTTTTTTGGGGCTTGCAACTTTGGGCTCCTTTCCCTTCTCTTTCGAATTCTTCTTCCCCATGTTGCAAGTGATGGTAGTAGAATCCTTGATACAGAGAGCTTTAATGCGAACAAGCTTGGATGCAAAAGGTAGAGTAACTGAAGGCCCTTAGCTTTTCTTGAACTGATGAACAAATAACTTCCCTCTAGCTAGGAATTCTCTTTTATAACCAAAAAGAGCAACCACCTGAATTTATGGAACCTACCAAAATTAAATCTACACCTTGGATGGAAGAGGTTGCCATATCCTCAAATTGATTCTGCAACGACGTGGCACACAGGGCTGCATTCTTCGATGATTACACTTTGTACCGGAGATGCAACCCGCTGCCACCTCATACCTTGGTGCAAGATTTTCCTTTCCCTTTTCCAATTTGGTTACCTCGAGAAGTGCTCCACCACCCTTTTGCCTTAAATTTGTCCGCTTCGTACTCATTTCAAGGCTGCTATCGACATGTTTTTTGAGGCACGCTTCAAATTCTCCATCTCATGCTTGCTTGGTTTGGTGAATCCAAACTTAATGTTGAAAATACCTCATGGCGATCCTTGCTAAAAATTGTGGTTCGGGGAGATTTTGGCTGAAACACATTCTTTCCCTAAAAAATGCTTCGCTCCTCTCGATTGCCAGAACTGCGGTCGAAAATGCTTCAGGTGAAAACTAGCCGAAGTGAATGCTTCGCTATGGTTTCTTCTGAAGTAGAAATGGTTTGGGCATGAGGAGGCTCGAAGTAGATGTTTTGGCAACTTTCTAGTGAAGTAATCTTCAATGTTTCTTTGGATTCTGCTTCGCTGGTTTCCTAGCCGAAGTGTTTACTAAAAATACTTCGGGCCTGAAGTCCTTCCACCTTGTTCAAACTTGAATTGTGGACTAGACTTTTCTTCTTTGGTGAAGTTGCTGCTTTGGATGATTTTCGCCCGAGGTAGGAATTTGAAATGTTTTGGGCCCGAAGCTCTTTTTATTGGCCCTCTGCATTCTTATTCGGCAAAACAACTTCACACAATTTTCACCCAAAGTAGTGCTGGAAGTGCTTCGGTTGCGAAGCTCCTTTTGTCTTTGGTTCGGTCCTTTTGAGAGTAGCCTACTTCATAGTGAACTTCCTTGCACTTGCTACTTTGCATAAAAAGTCCCCGAAGAGGATTTGGATGTTGCACTTGGCTTTTGTGATCTTGGAAGAGGGTGTATTTACAAATGCAAATTATAAACAAAAGTATATATACACGCATTTTTTTTTTTTTTTGAAGAGAAGAATTGTGTTCTACCTTAACGGTGAAAAGTCTTCAGATGAAGACCATTGACAGAGATCGACAAGACTTGGCCATCTGCATCTTTGAGGATGAATGAATTGGCTGAGTTCACCTTCATAATTTCGAACGGCCCATCCCAAAAGGCGTCCATCTTGTCATGATTCCCAGGCTTGGCCTTCCAAGAGTCCCACTTCAATACCAGATCTCCCACATTGAATGTGCGATTGGATGACTTTTTCTTGAACCAGTCTCGGATGACCTGAGTATGCTTGTCAAAGTTCTGATATGCTTCTTCGCGGTCTTCCTCTAGTCGCAACAACTAAGCTAACCTGTTTTCCATCGGATTAACTCCATCTTCTACTTCTAATAGTTGCAGTGCAAGGATATCCACATGGATGGGTAAGATGGCCTCCTTGCCGTAGACTAGGGCATAAGGCAAAGTCTTGATTGACCTTTTGATAGAAATGCAATCGGCCCACAAAGCCTGATCTAGAAGGAGATGCCAAGTCCTTTTGTTTGTTTCTATGATATTTCTTAGCATCCTTAACAGAGTCTTATTGGTGGATTCTGCCAAGCTGTTGCCCTGTAGATAATAATTTGAGGATACTTTATGATATATCCCATATCTATAAAGGAATTCATTGATTTTAGTGCCTATGAAACTAGGGCCATTTTTCGTGATGATTGCTTCAGGAATACCGAACCTAGTGATCAATCCTTCTAGGAAGGTAATTAAAGTCTCTTAATCTACATGCTTCTTGGGAATCGCTTCGGTCCACCTGGTGAAGTAGTCTGTTGTGGTCAGGATGAACCTATGTCCCGTGGAGGAGTTTGGTGATACGACTCCTATAAAATCCAACCCCCATTGCTGAAAATGAGTTTCTACTTGTATCGGATGAAGGGACATCAAAGCATTTATGCTTAGGTCGATGAACTTCTGACACTGCTCGCATTTGCGGCAAACGACGAAGGCATCAACGAGTGTGGGCCAATAATAACCCACTTTGATAATATTTAGTGTCGTTGTTCTTCCTACGAAGTGACCTCCAGATAGTCCTGAATGGAATTCTCGTAGGACTTTTCTTTTATCATTGTCTTTGATGCATTTGAGAAGGACCCCATCAATATTCTTGAAAAATAGGCCTTCGGCGTGTAGAGTGTACCGGGAGGACCGCATCCTGAAATGTCTTCACTGTGAAGTATTCAGATGTGAAGGAAAACTGCCATTGTGGAAGTATTCAACTATTTCACTGACCCAGTATTTCTCGTCCTCTTCTTGGTTAGAAAAGCATCCTTTGGCCGGTAAATCCTCCCTCTGAGATTCTACAGCTTCGACCACTACATTTTTTGCTAATTCTTGACACAATGCATGACCACGAACCAATTTAGTGGGTTTGATCTCAATGTCAAACTCCTATATCTTGTTCACCCAACTAGCTCTTTTGCTTCCTAATTCTCCTTGGACGATGAAATTACGCACGTTGGAGTGAATGACAAAGACTGTGACCCGACTTTGAGAGATGAACTATTTGAACTTCCTAAGGGATTTCATTACTACATGCACCTGTCATTCTATGAAATTATATTTCTCTTCATGGGGATTGATCACTTGGCTCAGAAACATGATGGGTCACTCCTCACCATCTTCCCCTTTTTGTTTCAGGACAACGGCATAGCTTTCGGGCTCCCCTATAGCATATAGGATAAAATCCCTACTATAATCAAGATTGGTCAAGACCAGCACCTGGGAAATTCGTGCCTTAATCTCTTTGAATGCTACTTTTCTTTCTTCTGTCTAGCTAAATTCGGTGCCCTTCTTCAGGAGTTGGGACATTGGCTTGATGACTTGGGTGAAATCAGGGATAAACTTCCTCACGAAGTTGATCTGGCTGAAGAAATATTGAAGTCCTTTCTTGTCTACTGGGAGTGGGAGCTTCATTAGATCCTCACATCTGTTAGGATCTACAGTGAGCCCTTTTTTTGATATCGCATGTCCCAACAAATTTCCTTCACTGACTATGAATATGGACTTCTTTGGATTGATCGAGATGTCGAACTCTCAGCATTTTTTGAAAACTTGTTGTATGTGTGTGGGGTGATCTTCCCTTATTTGGGAGAAAATGGTCATGTCATCTAGATAGATGACGATAACCTTATTTAGAAGCTCACAAAAAGCAATATCCATCGCTCTCTAGAAAGTGGCACCAGCATTAGATAGGCCGAATGGCATTCGCTGGTAAGCAAAGGTTCCCCACTTAGTGGTGAATGTTGTTTTATGCTGGTCTTCGTCCGTGACCCAGATCTGATTGTATCCAGAAAAACCATCGAGTAGAGAGAAGCATTGAGCTCCAGCCACTGAGTGCAAAATTTGATTTATTTGTGGGAGAGGATAGTGGTCCTTGAGGGAAGCTTGGTTCAGGTTGCGAAAGTCCATGCATAACCATATATCTTCGTTCTTTTTTCTAACTAGGACCAGGTTCGCTACCCATGAAGAGTGCTTTATGGGATAAATGATCTTTGCCTTGAGCATCTTCAGGAGTTCGGCCTTCATTAGGACCTCGATCTTAGAATTAACTGGTCTTTGCTTTTGTTGAAAGGGTTTGACCTCCTCCTGCAATTTGATTATGTGTTGAACCAACTGCCAATTGTATCCCCTGAGATCTTGATAAGACCAAGCAATTATGTCAGAAAACCTTCTACAAAGATTTTGTATCTGTTCTATCTCTTCTGAAGTGCAGTCGGTCCCAACCTTTATTGCTTTTCTAGGTTCAAGCTCTAAATATTGATACTACTTTTCATTAACTTTGATCATATGAGAGAGGGCTCGGTCATTCCGATCAAATAGGATTTCAAGGGTGATTAGTCCCTTGGGAATGTGGTTATTCTTCAATTGAATCAGCCCTTCATATTCTCCTTCATCAGAGCTTCTGTCTTCAACTGTGGTGGCTTCTTGGATCATGAAATTAACAATCTGCTCATCGTTGTCAAATACTTGCCAATGCAGATCTTTGTCTGGGACAGAGGGTCTGTAGATCATCCTCACAGCTTTGGGCTTGTGCACCATGTCTTCTGCTAGAGAGTACTTGGCTGTGATGGATGCCATAACATCGGCATGTCAATTCTTTTCTTGTGGGATTGACAGAATATTGAGAGATTCGAACTGGTTGAACAAGTCCCATACCCTATTGTGGTATGATTTTAGGTAATGTTTTTTTGAAGTACACTTATTTGTGACCTGGTTGCAAACTAGTTCAGAATCTCTAAATATTTGGAGATGTTTTATGCCTAACTTGTCAGCTTTCTTGAGTCCTAAGCATAATGCTTCATATTCTGCTGCATTGTTAGTGCAGCTCCATGTCAACCGATAGTAACATTCCTTTTTCTCTCCGAAGGGTGAAATTAGAAGAATCCCTGCCCCAACTCTGTTTTTACATCGGGCACCATCGAAGAACTTCCATAGTTCTTCCTGGGTATTTGTTCTATTCTCTGGTTGGGAGTGATTTTTAGGCTTGGCGATCACATAACATCCTATCTCGGTCTCCACCATGGCATTAAAATCTACCAATGAGAACTCATCTTTGTAACTTAACTATGCAAGAGATTCCTCGACCAGGTCTACCTGCTCTATCTCCTCCACAATTGCGTTTACTGGTTCGCTACTTTCTTCTTCGGACATCTTCTACACAAGAAAGGAAGAAGGTTTTTCATTGAATATCTTCACCTTCTTTCCTTTGAATAGAATCTCTAGATGAGAGTAATCCATAGATAGATATCCACCCAGTTTTGCTATGAATTCCCTTGACAAACACATACTGAAATATGGCTCCAAGTCGACTACCACTACCTCTTGTATGATCATGATCTGAGGCATCTTATGTAGTCGGATAGGAATGTCCTTGATCACTCCTATAGTATTTACTAGAGTACCATCCAACTGGAGTACACCTTGGCTGCTTTGCATATATTCCATTCCTATTTCTTCGTAGACTGCTCTTGGCATTACTATTGTAGCGGCCCTAGATTCGATCATGCAGTTATGTACAATATAACCTTCCATTTGTAGGGACAGATAGAATGGAGGTGGTCTGTTCTTCCCCGTGATGGATGTGGATAGGGTCTGTACAAGAGCAAGCGGTGTCACCCCTTTTGCTTTAATTTTCTTCAATGATTCTTGCAGCAAGTCCACCTGTCCAGGTTGTTGCAGTGCATCGTACAAGCTGATCTTGGCTGGGATCTTCTTCAACTCTACAATGTTATACACCAGATATTTGAGTACTTCAGGTTCCTTTCTAGGTTTGTATCTAGTGTGATACTGCTCTGTAGCTTCAACTCTTTTCTGCTTGGTTAGGGAAGGAAACTTGAGTTTTTCCTTAGCCTGCTCCTTAGTTTCTACTTGAGGTGGTTCGACAGAGGCCTTTTGAGCCTTTTCTTTGATCGGTGCAAGTGGAGGAGCTTCATTCGAAGCCGAAGAAGATGATTGTCCTTTCTTGGGTTGAATTTGTGCTTTTAAAGGAGCCATCTGAGTAGCATCTATTTCTATTGCCTTCTTTCCTCATCTGGTAAGCACTACAACCGGTTCCTCCTTACCAATTGTCAGGTTCTAACTTATCTGCCTAATGATGTTGACTTGACCACTATGACTACTGTTTTCCATCGTTTGAACATAGTTTTGGTGTAGGGTGCAGGTATTCTCCTCATGTAGATCATTGCACGTAGAGCACCAATATACATATTCAGGAGTGCTCGAAGCTTCATCAATCACAAAATTTCTCATCGAAGCCTTCCCTTGTTGGAATTCTTGGTCCTTGGTAAGCGCAAGCGTAGGATAAGATATTCTCGATAGGAATTCCTACTGTGCTTGCTTTTTCTTCACAATGGTCATGTCATTGGACAACATCTGAACTGTAGAGTTCAGAGACTGCATCTCTTGTAGAATTTTAGTTTGTATATCATCGGCTTTCGAGACAAGCGGTAATGAAGCCATCGTCGGTATTGGAGGCAGGGCGGGGTGTTGAGGTGGTGCTGGTAGTATAGGAAATGCCGAAGTGATAGTGGGCTATGGAGTTGAAAATGTAGGGAAGTGAATTTGGGGAGTAGTGATTTGAGACATGATAGGATTCGGGTTCCAAGATGAAACCTGAAGTGCAGGGGTAGTAGAGATTTGTGAAGCGGCTGCGCTTGCATACTAGAATTGAAGGAATTCGAGAAGTATGGGTGTCGGCATCCTTTGGGGAAGCTTGCCTATGGCTATCAAATTCATTTCTACCCTCTTGGCTAATTCATATAACTCGGGGAAAGTATTAACATATAATATCAGGATATTTCATATAATATCAGGATATTTTATATGGATATTTCATATAATATCTTACCATGAGAATGATATCAGGATTGAAATCCTAAAGGAAATAGAGTGTTGTAGCTTCGTCGGTTGGTCGAAGTCCAACTGGCACTCTCTGCCAGGTTCGAGTGAACCTAACATTGAAATCTATGATTTCTTCTTGTGGATGCCTCTTGATCGAAGTGAACTGATGTAGAAGAGAGGTAGGATTGGAAGACTCATTGAAGTTTCCCATCATCTGCCCAGCTAATTGATCCCATCCTGTAATACTATCGGGTGGTAGAGATCTATACCAGTAGAGAAGTTTTCCCCTAAGGGAAAGGACCAAAAGCTTTACCATAATTTTCTCTTATGTAATGTCATGGATCGTCGCCAAGGATATTATGTCTTGGATATGCTCTAGAGCGGTCTTCCCAATTCCATCGAACATTGGAATCTTCTTTATGGTAGTAGGCGACACTTGCCCTTGCCCTGCTAGATTCAATGGTGACAAAGAATCCCATTCTAGACACAACCTGGGCAGTTTTGGCTGCTGCATTTGTTGTTGTTGTTGTTGTTGTTGTTGTTGCTATGCCATACTTGCTCCTGGATTTTGAGAAATAGGAATTCCCGAAGCTCCCCCTTGATTGCTAGTAGGACAACTAATAGGAATAGAGGGACTAGGATGCTTCGGTGAGTTGGGAGGATTGGGAGGAAAACTAGATGTTGTATTATCAAAAGTTAGGCTTTGTCCACCAACAGCTACCTCTTACGAGGATGTCCCATGTAATAATGATTCGGGGGTGACCAACCTTGATTGTTCCCTGAAGGTGTCGATATCTAGCTCAAAGAAATTGGTTTCCTCTCATTTATTCTTAACTCTCCATATCGTTTGCATGAAGGCATAGACTTTTGGTACTGGTATTTACAACTTAAATATTCTTGGGTAAACAGAGTCGCCAGATGCTAAGATTCTTTCAGTAATGAGGGCATCAGTCCTCACTACCACTAATCAGGTGAGACTAACTGGGTCACACCGAGAACTAGTTAGAACTATTGGCCCCGATGAATACGGGTTTGAGATTTAAAATTTGGGACCCTGAATGGTTATGGATCTTACTGAGACATACACAGTTAGTCCCACCGGGCGTGCCAAAAATTTTTGGTCATCAAATCTGCCTAGGAAAGCATTTTGAGTTAGTGTATATGCCCTAGACCTGGACCAACATTGAAAGGCTAAGGAGAAGAGATGCCCCTCGTGCCAATCTCTAGAGAAAGTTCGGCTCCTATACTAAACTGCTTGGGTGTTTGAAGATAAAGGTGCAGGAAATAGATCAAAGGAATGAGGGTTAGAGAAGTCGGTGATGTAAGGTGGGGGAGAACAGGAAGCATGATCGCTAACCAGCAAATTGAATAGCAGCAAGGAACACCAAGGATGAACAAAATAAATGCAATATTAATTTCCCTATGTATCCTTCGGGCGAGTTTCAGGGTACCTCCCTCGATTGCACACCATATGTAGAGTTCAGCATCCAGTATACAAACGTAGAAAGACAAAAGAATCAAGCATAGAATGCAGCATAAAAGAAATCCAATACAACATTTTTTGACTCATATGTATCCTTCAGAATGAGTTTCAGGGTATAATCCCTGATCATACGTCGGGCATAGGGTTCAACATCTCTGTATACAAATGAAGAAAGACAAAGAATCAAGCATAGAAGGCAGAATAAAAGAAAAGAATTGAGCTCAAAGCCTTTTAGTATTAATCGTAGGACATCAAGTTACAGCAGCTTTCTAGCAGATAGTTCCCCCCTTTTCTATTACAATGCCTAGGTTTTTATAGAGGACCCGGGCCTCTGAGTCATAATTACATAGCAAAGAAGAGTACGCCCTCGAGCCCTGATAATTTGATTCCTCGAGGCTCTCATGACTGAGCTTTCAAATCTGTTACCAAAACTGGCAACTACAACCGGGTCAACCATGGAAAGGTGTATTGATGAGCCGTATGGACATCCTTGGTCTCCGGGTGCGATGCTCGAGTGGCCACCATGCTTGCTGGGCTTTCCATCATGGCTTGATACTTCATTTTTGATTGCCAAGAATGAGCAGTGATTTTATCGGGCATGAAAAAATGCATTTATGAGGCACTTGATCACCTCAAGAAAATACCCGGCTTGGAACGCATGCCCGTGAAGTGCTTCGCTAAGTTTTCATTCACAACTTTGCTTTGTAATGGTTTTGGACCAAAGCAAAACTCCTCTTTGGTTTGTACTTCACAAAATTGAGCTTCGCAAAACTGCTTCGATTGTGGGGAGTGCCGAAGCATATTTACTTTGCAAAACGGGCCTCTTTGTCCTTGCCACTTTGTTGACAAAATTGCTTTTCTGATGCCTTGGAGAAATACTTCGCTGCGATCCTTTTTCAAAACTGTGGTTCGAGAAGATTTTGGCTGAAGCAATTTTTACTTCGAGTAGAAGTACTTTGCACAAAATTAGCCAAAACAAATGCTTTGCAATGAATTTTGATGAAGTAAAAATGATTCGCTGATGGAGGGGCCTGAAGTGAGTGCTTTGGAAAATTTTTGGTGAAGTATTTTTAATGCTCTTTCGAGTCCTACTTCGCTAGATTTCTGGTCGAAGTGACTGATGGAAATACTTCGGATGCGAAGTAATTTCATTCTCCTTCCTTATATTTTACTTCAGTGACACTGCTTCGCAGAAATCTCGCTCGAAGTAGCTACTAGAAATGCTTCGGGTGCGAAGTAGTTTCTTGCCTTAGCCAGTTTAGACCACGGTTTGGACCTTCCTTTTTCGGTAGAGTTTTGCTTTGCTCAACTTTTTCCTGAAGTAAATATTTGAAGCGCTTCAAGCTTGAAGTTCTTTTTATCACTACCCTTGTAATTTACTTTGGTAATACTACTTCGCAAGAAGCTCTACCTGAAGTAGTGTTGAAAATGCTTCGGGTGTGAAGCTCTCTTTTCTTCTGAATGCCGCTTCACTCAATTTTTTCCCGAGGTTGCTACTGGAAACGGTTCGGGCGCGAAGTAGTTTCATTCTCTTTTCTCCGCATTTTACTTCGGAAAAACTACTTCGCAAAACTTTTGCCCTAATTAGCGCTGGGAATGCTTCGGGTGTGAAGCTCTTTTTATTTTCTACTTTGTATACAAAGGGATGGCATTGAAAGCCAAAATTGCTGCAACAAAGAAAAAACTTTACAAAATCTATACAAAATTTAATCTTCTTTTCTACCCCTTGAGAAATGTGACAAAATTGTCAACAAGTACTACTTGAGCATGATTTATTGAGCCTTTGAGAAGGCCTTTGGGATATATTTGAGGACAGTGTTGGGAAATATTTGAGTACAGTGTTTGGACAAGTTCTTAATGAGCTTGTTGGATCATATTTGGGCAAGTTCTTGGTGAGCTTGCTAGACCAAATTTGGACAAGTTCTTGGTGATCTTTCTAGAGCAAATTTGGGCAAGTTATTGGTGAGCTTGCTAGAGAAAATTTGGGCAAGTTCTTGGTGAGCTTGCTAGAGCATATTTGGGCAAGTTATTGATGAGCTTGCTAGCATAGATTTGACAAGTTCTGTGTGAGCTTGTTCAGTAGGTTCTATGTGAGTCTATTGATCAGGTTCTTAATGAGCCTATTGATAGAGCTTTGGAGGTGACCATGGAAAGGAGTCTTCAAGTGAAGAGAGGTCCACCAGTCAGTGCAGCAGAGAGACAAAATCTTCTAGAAGATCACATAGCCAGAGTAGAATGGGAAAGAGTTATCTTGTGGAAGAGATCCATGAATTTGATATTAGGGGATCAACATCTCCTTTTGACAGAGATCCATAAACATTGTAATTGGGAGTGATTCCCAAAGAGATTGATTGAGAAATTTTTAGTAAAATATTTTCTCCATGGAATAGCCCACATTGGGTGAACCACGGAAATTGTGGTTTCTCTATTGTGTATGGTATTTTGTGCATTGGTTTGATTACTGCTATTGATACTACTATTTATACACAACATAATATTGAATTGGAAGAAAAAGTAAAAAGTGATCTTATACTATTCACCCCCCTCTCAGTATAAGCTTGTGTTCTTCAGTTTTTGTTGTTTTAGGCATGCTTGTTGAGTGTGCCAAAGGGGATAGGCCAGGTGCGAGCCCTATGTGTTTTTGGCATAATAAATGGCCTCCTTGGGACTTACCCAAAAGTGGCATCCCATTTGGGTTGTTTTCCACAAAAAAAATAAAATAATACTATGAGAGAGATAATAATAATAATAATAATTAGGGCAACTAGGCATAGAAGACAATTTATTATTATTATGGAGAGATAAATAATAATTAGGGCAACCAGATATAGAATTCTATTTATTTTTATTACGAAGAGATAATAATAATAATTAGGGTAACTAGATATAGAAGTTTATTTATTATTATTATTAAGGAGAGATAATAATTATTATTAGGGCAACCAGATATAGAATTTTTTTATTATTAACATGAAGATTGTCTATATAATATGTGCAAAGTAGCCATTCGAGGAATACATAGAGCTATTGGAAAATAGTTTATGCTCTTCTTGGACAAGTGAATAGAAGGAATTAAGTGGAAAAATGAACTTTGAAAAAACTCAAGAAAGTTAGACCATTCTCCTCTAGGTCCCTAGTAAGCTTTTTAGCTATGTTTATATTCTTTCTTTTGTTAAAAAAAAAAACTTCATAATTGCTTCTTGGGTAGTTCAGTGTTTTATGTGGATATTAGAGCCTAGAATTTTAAGTCCCACCCTATATATTATAATCGTTCTTGAATAGAGATAGGATATATATATATATATATTTATAATCTTGATTTAATAATATGTTTGATTATTTTATTTTGATATAATAATTAATAAGAAACAAACTATTTATCTTTATATATATATATATATATATTGATTAATTTATGTGTTGATTATTAGTCAATATTGATTAATGAGTATAAATTGATTTATTAGAGAGGCAATTTTCCTTGTTATAAGGTTTGGCATAATTCAAAAATGTATGGAGTATCTTCTAAATTTTAGGAAATGAGATGTTATTTTCTAAATATGGATGTGGCTTGTGTAGCAATAGATCCATAAATGAGTGAGAGAAGTAGGATATTCTCTTTTTTTTTGCATGATTTGGATGTGGCTTGTGTAGCAATAGATCCATAAATGAGTGAGAGAAGTATGGGATTCTCTCAATATTCTTGCATGTTTTGGATGTGGCTTGTGTGGCAATAGATCCATAAATGAGTGAGAGAAGTAGAGGATTCTCTCTATATTTTTGCATGATTTGGATGTGGCTTTTGTAGTAGTAGATCCATAAATAAGTGAGAGAAGTATGGGATTATCTCAATGTTATTGTATGTTTTGGATGTGTCTTGTGTATAAATAAATCCATAAATGAATGAGATAAGAAGGGGATTCTCTCTATATTTTTACATGATTTGGATGTGGCTTGTGTAGCACTAGATCTATAAATGAGTGATAAAATTATGGGATTATCTCAATGTTATTGCATGTTTTAGATGTGGCTTGTGTGGTAGTAGATCCATAAATGAGTGAGAGGAGTAGGGGATTCTCTCTATATTTTTTATTGATTTGAATGTGGCTTGTGTAGAAATAGATCCATAAATAAGTGAGAGAAGTATGGGATTCTCTTAATATTCTTACATGTTTTGGATGTGGCTTGTGTGGCAATAGATCCATAAATGAGTGAGAGAAGTATGGGCTTCTCTTGATATGACTAATATGCATTTTTCCATAATAATCCTAGTTGAGTTATGGTGAGGCAATAACTAGTGAATGATACACCCTGAATAGCTATTTGGGTAGTCTATAGTAGTGAGGCTTGGACATATTCCTAGTGGTGAGGTCTAGGAATCTAAATGATGGATTGGTATGGGATAATCCATTGGATCATTCACTAGGCTTGCATATACATATGGAATTAAGATCTTGCATTGTTATGGAATGACTATATTGTATGATGCATGTTAGGCTTGCATATACATTTTATTAAGATCTTGAATTGTTATTGAATGATTATATTTGTATGATGCATGTAGACTTGTATATGCATTCTATCGAAATCTTACATTGTTCTTGTATGTTGTATTGCATAGTGCATGTTAGGTTTGCTTATGTATTAAAAGAGTTGTAATTATTCCTACACTTTCAAGTTCATGGGACATATTCTTTCATGAAGAAGACCATGGAAAGAAGATGAAACTAGGGACCACTTAAGTGGAATTATATCATTGTATTTGAGGATGAAAAGTCATTTTGAAAATGGAAATTATGTTATGTAATACTTTGTTGTCATTCTTGTTATTAATGGAGTTTGTTCAAGAATGGAAGTTTAAGTAATGTTATTCCTTATGTCAAGTTATTTGTAAAGTTGGAAAGTGAAGTAATTAGAGGAAGGATGTTTTATAATTACTTTTGTTATAGTATTTCAAGACTTGTTCAAATATGGAAGATTATATGATGTTATTCCTTTATGAAATTTTTTGGAATATCGATTATGGTAAATGGAAGAATATGTTTATTTCATGGATTATGAATATATTGCCTTGGTGATGTGATATTATTTCATTGTAATTAAAGAAATGCTAAGACTAGTATTGTATTTTGAAAGTGTTTAGTCTTTAGCAAAGTGTTATGATGCATTTGATTATGTTTTAATTTAGCACTTTATTTCCTTGAGAGAGAGTTGTTCATATTATTTAATTGTTTAGAATCTTGGGTTTGGATGGGGATTTTTGGACAAGAATCTAGAGCCATATTATAAAATCCTCAAGTTAAGAAGCTAATGCAATATTTACAGTTGAGATAATGCAATAACTATTTATTTGTGAATATTGAAAGGAGTTGTGGTGATGCAATAACTAGATATTTGTGAATGATACACCTTGTATGGTTAGGCTTGGGTGTTCCAAAAGTACTGAGGCTTGGACATATTCATAGTAGTGAGGTATAGGAATTTAAACTATGGATTGATTCATTGATTCATTCACAAGATAATATAGTGATGTCGCCTTGAATAACAAGGATTAGGTGACCATGCTCATTACCAAATGAGTGGTAATAGCCTTAGTTATCCCACACAAGTGTAGTAACTAAGCACTAAGGAATTATGCCAGAGTAATCCTACATAGATGGACTTATATAGGTTATGGAAAATTCATCCCCTTTAAGGGTTATGGGTCTTAATGTAAACAACCCAAATTGTTACTACTACTCATCTAGCAATTTATTTTTTATTTTGTATGATCATTTATTTATCTTCCAGGGAGTAGGGGACATAATCATGATCTAAGATAGAATCATTCCAATTGTACTGTAAGTTATCAAGGCAATCATCATCAAGAGGTATTAAGACTTGGTCAGAGTCACTCTTGAGTAGAAGTGATCAACTTCTACAAAAACCCTCATACCACTCGGGTATGAGAATGCTCACCAAAGCGTTAGGTTTTTATCCCTTAGAAAAGATAATCGCCCTTCACCATACTATCCACCAAGACTAGTATGTAGGTGAATTCCTTGAAGATGGAAAACCACACCAATGGTTAACCATAATCTTAGTTGCATATCCCTCATACCAATGATGAGGCCACTAAGATATATATATATATATATATATATATATATATATATATATATATATATCATTAAATGTGATTAACTTACACAATCCTTGGAATATACATCTTAAGCACAATTATTTCCCTTATTCCTCTTAGTATTTATTTGATCAATTTTATTTATTTATTTAACGTATCATTTTTGTTATATATCTGAATCAATTAAGTTCATTATCAAAAGGTATTCTTTCACCATCATGGGAGCACCTACTCCACATGTACATTCAAGAACCAACTCATAATGTAAGGCATTTCTTGACCTACAACTCATGTCCAAGTTGCCATTTGTGGGCTCCAACCCACTCCAAGATCCAACTTGGATTACTCAAAAATTAGTTATCATTTTATTATTATAGTGTTTCTGGTTAAACCATCCATGAGTGTTTATGAAGTGATTAGCACAACATATTTCAATTATCCATTAAAGTATAGAACCCATTACATTATAATCCTTGAGATTATTTAAAAAATAAAAATTTCATTGAAATTTAAATAACATGAGATAACCATTTACAACCATTATAGCAAAGCATAGAATATTTAACATCTATAAGAGTAAAGCATATGAACCATTGGACCATATTCTACATATCAATTGTTCATAACTTCTCATTGAAATATAAATAACATGTAACATCTAATAAAGCAAAGCATATATCCCATGACATTATACAATAAAGTAATTTTGGATTGGAGTAAACATCATTCAATAAGCACTTTCACATTCATATAAAGGATTGTTTAACCATTACATCAAAATGAATAACATCTCATTAGCATCTAATTACACGTTCATAATCTAATTAATCATCAATTTAACTAAATAAATGCGACATTCACAAAAAATATCAAAATAAACCACAATTAATAATGACACAAGATTATCCTAGGAACCCTCATGGGGAATAAAACCAACCTCCAAAATATGACTTCTTCCTCACATTCATATTTATAGAATGTATAAAAACAATTTAGAAAGGCATCCTTCGGATCCTTTCCCATATCATTCATATAAATTTAAGAGATCCATTTTATCTCTTAGAGAGTCAAGATGCAATTAATGGAAACACCAATTTTCTTTCCCTAAGCCATCTATGATGTTACATAAGAATCTTACAAATTATTATATAAGTACATGTGTCTATGAATGGTCATTGGATGCATATTACGAAGAATCTTCCATAAATAGCAAAGAGAAAATTTCCATAATTCCCTCAAGAATGAATTCCCTATACATTATGTTCAATAAATTAAAGTCCCATACCTTTAATTTATGAAATAACCATTTACAGTTTATTTTATAGGCTAGAACAACTATATTCTCTAACTATTTCTTCAATATATACAAACTATACATTTTTTCCAAATAAATTTATATAAATTAAGCTAAATCTCTTTTGATATAATTTAACCACTAACTAACCTTATAAGAAGCTAATTCTCCAATAATCCTAGTGTAATCATTTCAAATCTAGGCTTTCCCTATAGCTAAATTCATTCCTTTACCATTTTACCCTTCAAATCATTAAACGATTTGAATGTAATCTAATTTCCTTATTTGTAATAAACAATCAAGGTGATTAGAATAAATCCAATTTAATTAATCCATCCTTTATTCACTATACATAATAAAGGTGATTTACTTAAATCCCAACCTTATTTATTATGAGATCATAAACATTTAAAATGATATTTTAACCTAGCATAATCCTTTAGGTACTTAATTCTTGACCACAATTATCTAGTCAAATATATATTTTTTAATTTAGCAAAGCTACATAACTTTCACAAAGCATGGAGGTCATATTCAGGTTTTCCCAATAGGTAAATTAATCCCCTATGAATCTTCAATCAACAGGGTTACCCAATGGCTATATTAATACCTTGATTAATCCCCAACCGATCATTAGTTTTAATGTTTAGATTAATCAATGGTTATAAAGCTCTAACGGTCCTTCAATCAGTTATATGACATAAATAAAACTTTATATCTGATCTAAAAAAATTGACATGAGTTGAGTCATCATCATTCCATGAATACCAATGAATTTAATATGTACCACCTAGAAAGGAATAGTCTTGGGATCCACAACTAGGCAACCCACAGATGATGCGAATAGATTTATGCTTTTATACTTAATAATCAAGCTAAGGTCTGAGCACTTGGGTTTCAGGTATAGTGTACTCAAGGGTATACAAGGTAAGTCAAATTGTGATCACAGTAAATGTGATAGTAAAGTCACAACTAAGATGAATTTATTTTTCCTCATGAAGGATGTTCATCAATTTTCTTTGGAAATATGTAGATGTTAAATCTTCTTAATGAATAAAAAATGGTAATAAATCGAGTGGCCTAGGACGTTAGATTATTAAATACCATTTCAATTTACAATAGAGTAAATTCCTAGGTGAGGTAGAAAGGTTTCCACATTGGCTAGTGACAATAATATAGAGATTTTTCAACTCTAGTTAGCTTCGATAGTTAGAGAGTCTACGATGTATAACAAGCTTAAAATACGTGTCCATTTGGCTTTAGATTAATCTAAAAGTATCCAACAGTTTATATATCATTGAATTAATATAGTATGTGGATAGAGATCTAGAAACACGAATTATATCCATGACAGTGATTATTTATATATACGACATCTAGGGTAGGGGACTCCACATTTTAAGGGTCTAAAATATGGAAACGAAATGATTTAAAACCTCCATTAATTTGGATGAAATATGATTTGACACAATTTATTCCATTCACAATCCTACTAAATCCAATGTTATAAACAATCATCTTTAGATTGTGGTAGCTATTCATGGGTTTGACAGATAGCAAGATCTACTCACTAGAAAACACGTGCTATTTTTTAACCATGAATGGGTTGCTAAATTTAGAAATGGTGGCTACCACTAGAAGAAATAATTCTTCAATCCAACTAGAGAACTCATAATTATATCGATAGTGGTTTTATGATAGGTGAATTGGAGCTTCGAAATATCCGCACAAATCTAGCTCGTCAGGATAAAATCAAACCTTCAAATTAAAACAGAGGGATTATCGAGGTATATTAAAATTATTGCCTAAGAAAGGAGGGGTGGCACCATAATAGGTATATTTATATTGTCTTATTTGCATCAATAGATATAGATTGTACTTAGATTACACCAATTGACTCTCACAAGTTCTTCCATAATGTGAGTCATAGAGAAAACAATAGTGGGCAATGAGATTTGTAGTGTAGGAGGTTATAATACACATGTTGGGATTCATAAAAAAACTATATATACCATCGATGACATAGGTAAATACCATATCTAGCCTACCTCTAGTGGGTATATAACTATTCACTTCAGATGTGCTCGAAGATAACTATGTAGACAAGGGGGGCTATTCCAATGATATTATATCAATATGCATCAATTTGGAGCAAATGAGAATCATAGATCATCATAATATTTAGCATAAAATTGGTCTATAGTCAAGATATTTCAATCTGCTAATCATTCATAGATGCTAAACTTGTTCGAACCTCTAAGACATCACCCAACTTAGGTAATAATATGGGTCAATAAAGAAGAGTAGATCATTTTCAACGATATCATCAAAATCGATTAATCATCGATATCACAATAAAAAAATCAATTTTGAATATGAATCATAAGGTTTGTATCCATAGACAGATAATATATTAGAACTCTAGGCTTTTAATTCATCTCAAGTCAATTACTCCTCAAGGTATTCAAGGTTGGAAACATGCTATATCACATGGAATTGATCTAGTTCGAATGGGTTCTTCAAATAAATTAAAACTGAAAGAATCAACTATTGTTTATGTAAGTAAATTAGAACACTTAATACATCTACATAGAATAAATAGGTGTTCAAATGCAACCATCACCATATAAAGTGTTTACCACTTTTACCAAAATTATGAACTAAGGTGTAGATAGAAAACCTCTAACCTACGATTTTTTAAATCTTCAAGCTCTATGTGATTTCTTCCTTCCTTGCATAACTCCCTCGTGATTTCTCCCTTTCATACTTGTCTTTCAAGAAAGATTTTTCCTTCCCTCAAGTTGGTTTCCCCCCCAAAGCTAGCTTTTCTTCCTCTTCTCCTTAGTCTCCTTTATAATGGAGATTCCTCTTTTTCTCCACCAAACCAATAGTGGTCTATATTTTTTATAATATTAAAATATGCCTTCATTCAAATAAGACATCTCATGTGGAGGGAAAATTCAAAGAGTAGAAAAGAGTCCACAAAGAGTAGGTGGCCTTGTTTTCTAGAGACAATTACCAACTAACACTATTATTAGAGATTAGGTTAGTTGTAGAATTAGGACTAATAGTGACAAAGGAAAGAATCTCCACCTATTTTCCATTAATGAAAATAGGCCATGTAGAAAATAAGGATAGATTTTCAAACAATAGGATAATTCATATTTTGTTTAAAAATTCTAGAATCCTTTTTAGTCCAATTAAAATTGGACAAGCTTGGTGAGTACCTAATTGTAACATAATTAGGTTATTTACACCCAATTTACTATATTGTAGTAAATTTTGGTAAAAGGTTATTTTCTATTTCATCTTTCACCAAGGCTTTATTTATATTCTAATTAAATTACTTTAAATTATCTATTTTGAAAGATAATAAATCCTTCTCTAAATTTTACAAAATTCCCTAGTTGGAATTTTGTAGTATTCTTTAGGGTCTATACCCCTTTTGTTGATCAATAAATCATCCCACTAATTAACTAGTAGCATTTTGGAAAGGATCCATGGGAATGGGCCATGACATACACCCCCCTTGGATTAAACACAATCCTCTATGTTTTGAACAATTACCTTAGTGAGTACATAAACCTAACAAAACTAGTATTTATCCTTCTATTTTACAACTTGAGTCATCAGATTTTTCTTTACTTTTAGCATCTCATTCTTGATGGTAAGCAACATCTTCCATCCATGAGAGTACCTGGACCTGCAAAAATGTAAAATATCAGTAGTACCATGTCCTTTAAGCAACAAAACATCCATTTTGCATAGCAATAAGTATTGGAAACATCATCAATACACAATTTCTATCACAAAATTACAACTTCAAATCATCTATTACTGCACAATCACTGAATCTAGAGAACTGCAATAATAGAATTTGCAAAATGGTGTCATAGAGATATCATGAAATTATGCTTCTATACTATATTAGACACAAATAATCTCATTAATTTCATCCAAAACTCCCACCAAGGAGTATCAAAGTATAATTTGTCAACCCTTACCATGAGTTAACCTAATAAAATTTGATGTCATCAAGACAAATTATAATTTCATGATCTCAATTTAGGATATTCATATATATCCTAAGATACATTTTGGCAACCTATTTGCCATCACCAGAGCATCCACCTAGATGTCTCCTGGTTTTTATCATCATAAAATCATGGAGAAGTCTCATACCTTCTCCAAGAATGGACACCAATCCATCCTTCAGATCTAAAAGTTTTCCAATTAGTTTTCTTCTAATTAAATAAGTTCACTTTTCATGATTATGAAAATATACAAACAAAAATCTATAATCCATATTTATTTATTGGTTATATTAATAAGTTCCTCTGAATCTCACAATATGAACTTTAAACTAATTAAATTCATTTAATATGCACACACAATATTCGTTCTCTATTTCTACATACAGGAGTATAAAATTTCAAAGGTTTACTAATTACATTTATGCCACATTCCTTGGCATACATACCCTACTTCCTTATGGCCTACAAAGTGGTGGTTGAATGGATCTTAGGGTTGGTGCTCCTTGGTCCATTCCTCACTTTGTGTTGTACCAATACTTTCAGCTAGAGAAGGTGGTGGAGCAATTGTTCCAGCGGTTGCTCGATCTCTACCTTGGGTTGTTCTCCAAGTTGCACGTGTGGTTCTCCTTATACCATGAATTTTTACAACTAAATGATGTGAGGAGAGCATACCATGGGTCACCAATATCTCAAAATAGGATACCAATAATGAATCATTAAATTCTTCCCTTGCTTGGTGAAATTATGGATTTTTTGTATATAAGGTTGCCATTGATGTTGCTCTCCAATTATTTATTTGTATTATCTCTAATCTAAGCCTATCTCACTCTATTATGGTATAATATCTCTTATCCTCTAATATTATTCTTTCTTGTGCCCATATATCTTCCTGGGTGTGTTTCATAGAATATTATTTCATTATTTCTACAACTATTCTCCTAGCTTTTTCCATAACTATACCTCCTACTATAACTGCCCTTTTTTCTTTCTTAGATCTGGACTACTAAATATCCCTTCCTCATTTTTAGGGCATATGCATCAATAGATCGGTAATAAAAAGCAAAAGGATCATGAAGCACACAATGGGATTTACTCCACTTATAACCAATATCATCCAGGCAAATCCTGCCATAAATATAATCGTATTAGGTGTCATGAGTAGTTGATAATTTTTAATCCTTTCCCCTATTTCTATAAGTTGTTATGTGCACTCAATATAAATATCGCAAAACTAGATTTACTCCATCGATAAAGTGATTATCTGGTTTGATTTTTGATACATCGATCTTTTCCATTCATTTAGTCAATTCTATCTTGATGATTTCGAGGTGGATCATTTAACTTCCATGATGCATATCTTATTTGGTTTGATTGTCCTACTAATGATTTTGTTTTGATTGATCAAGGGCTCATTATACCTCTTCAATTCTCGAGGTAGCATGTGTCCCTTCGTCATAGCCATTAACTTTACATAAAGTCCCATCATTGTTCCTTCAATGGCTCCATTAGTTGATTTCGTACACACTTATTCCAGAGTCTTATCTTTAGGTACCATTTTCAAATCTAGCCATAAGTACTTATTGACATCAAGCACATTACCAAAAAGAAAGAAATATTCTCATAACTTCTTTTTGGTAGGAAACCAGTTCAGAGAGTAGCCAACATGTTTTACTATGAAGAGGATCAACATGAGTTTTATGACTCTTTTGTCTGGATTCCCCAAAATATGCTTTGAAAAAAAGAAGAGTTGCAAAATTCCCTACAAGGTCAAGCTATAAAAGCTCGTAATGCTCTCATATCCATGGATCAGATCTATTGTGAAACCTCCATTATAGATTTATATTATAATATTTGGATAAGAAATAATTCACATAATTATTTTGCTATTGAAATTCCTTTAAGTCTTTTTGAATGGTTCAACAAATTCTTCAGTTGGCCAAACTGGACCTTTCATGTCTAATTTGGAGATTCTTGGTTATCTCCTATATGATATCCTTTAAATATTTTATTTAAGTTTCTACCTTAGTGTTATTTGGATGTTTTCAAGAAGTATGTTCCCACTGGAAAGGTTGCTTTTAATATAAATCTTTACTAGAGTCTTCTTTATCAAAGATGTGTGCATACTCACTTATCATGGGAAATTTAGAATAGACTCTCTCAGACTTGGTATCTGATAAAAATGGATCTTATATTGTATGGACATCATGGTACTCCTTGGCCATATTATGTATTTGATAGATATATTAAAATTTGCTACAATGTTCCACCTCCATTTATCTATTCAGAGCATGACTTGTCTCTAGTTGAATATTATGATAGCTCATATTCTAACTGAGGACATGATGGTTTTCATCTTACCATCACTAATATGTCTAGCTCCTAGTTCTGGCCAACGATCATATTTGTATTAAGATACTGCTTAATTTCTTCCATCAATAAAATATTCAATTGTTGGTTATTTGATCATATTTAGTTCCACTTAGTTGGTTTTCTATGTTTCAACCAACTATTGCAGGTTTATACTCTAATTTTCTTAGAAAAATAATACCACATGCATGGTATAATGGGTAGTTCCTAATTTAAATAGTGTAGCACACCTCAATACATTCAACCACCACCTAGATGGTTGGGTAGCATACTTTACTACTAAGCTAGGATACTCAGATTATTGAAGTTGTTTGGCGGTGTTCTTAAATGATTCACCCAAAATTTCATGTCAAGAAAATATTTCTAGAGAAATTTTTGGGTGGTTTCCATGCATAAATTTATCCTTGGTCTCCTTCACCATACCAGGGTTTCATTCCAGAATATGGTTCTAGTGATTTTGGATGGTTTCCTTATTCAACTATGTTGAGTGTACAAGGGTTCCACCATTTCCTACACCATAGCCTCTGATTGGAAAAACCCAAAGTGTATTGTAACATTGATCAAAAATATAAATAAAGAAAATATTATTTTGTTTATCTTTTGATCTTAAATTTCTAGTAGTTAGTTTTCAATTTCAATCATCTAACTTGTATTCACACAATGTGATGTATATCTATTGGCTTTAGTGAATCTGAAATGAGTTTAGCCATATACAACTAGAGTTTTTACTTTTATCATCGGGTTCTTATGCACAAATATTAATACCACATGCACCACTTTACAACATATTTTAATGCTTAAATAGCGCAAAGCACATCTACTAGATTACGACAAAGAAAGATGATATTTTCAACCATGGTAGAGGTTCAGGTTGCGACTATCTTTGGGTGAACTATTGCAAAACAAAATAGTAATTCTCCTAAGTTCGTCATGGTTGAGATTTTTAGCTCCTTGGACGAAGGTCAATTTGTAACAAGAATTAATTAAAGAAAATATTCTTTTAGTTTGTCTTGCATTCTACATTATACCAAATTTAGGTATAAATAGAATTTAGTCCAAGAACATCTATAGTTCGATGATTGGTAGTTCTAGACCTATGTTATTTCAATTATAACATAATTATTTTGACATAGAAGAGTTTTATCTCCTTTAGGCCATCTCTAGTAGCTATTTTTTTTGTTCACCGAGCTTTATCATCCACTTCTAGGTATGAATATAGCCATTTAAGTTGTTCAAAATAGTTTTAAAATCATATTTCAAGTGTTCCTTCAATGGATTTGAACCAACTTAAGGTTATTTTTACCCAAATATTTTACTAACCTAGATCTAACTAGAATCCATTAGTTAGCATGGGCTCTGATACCAACTGTAAAAAAACCTAATTGTTACTACTACTCATCCAACAATATTTTTTTTATGATCATTTATTTATCTTCCAAGGAGTAGGGGACATAATCATGATCTAAGATAGAATTATTCCAACTGGACTATAAGTTTCCAAGGCAATCATCATCAAGAGGTATTAAGACTTGGTCAGAGTCACTCTTGAGTAGAAGTGACCAACTTCTACAAAAACCCTCATACCACTCGGGTATGAGAACGCTCACCAAAGCATTAGGTTTTCATCCCTCACCAAAGGGAATCACCCTTCACCATACTATCCACCAAGACTAGTATGTAGGCAAATTCCTTTAAGATGGAGAACCACACCAATGGTTAACCATCATCTTAGTTGTAAATACCTCATCCCAATGATGGGACCACTAAGATATATATATCACTAAATGTGATTAACTTACACAATCCTTGGAATAGACATCTTAAGCATGATTATTTTTCCTTATTCCTCTCAAGATTTATTTGATCATTTTTTTTATTTAAGGCATCCCTTTTGTTATATAAATGAATCAATTAAGTTCATTACCAAAAGGTATTCTTTCACCATCATGGGAGCACCTATTCCACATGTACATTTGAGCACCAACTCAGAATGTAAGGCCTAGATTGAGCTACAACTCATGTCCAAGTTGTCATTTGTGGGATCTAATCCATTCCGAGCTCCAACTCATACTACTCCTAAATTAGTTATCATTTTATTATTATAGTGTAATTGGTTAAACCATCCATGAGTGTTTATTAAATGGTTAGCATAACATATTTCAATTATCGATTAAAGTATAGAACCCATTACATTATAATCCTTGAGATTATTTTATAAAATAAACATTTCATTGAAAGTTAAATAACATGAGATAATCATTTACAACCATAATAGAAAATCATAGAATCTTTAACATCTACAAGATTAAAGCATATGAACCATTGCACCATATTCTACATATCAATTATTCATAATAACTTCTCATTGAAATATAAATAACATGTAACATCTATTAAAGTAAATCATATATTCCATGACATTATACAATAAAGTAATTTTGAATTGGAGTAAACATCATTCAATAAGCACTTTCACATTCATCTAAAGGGTTGTTTAACCATTACATAAAAATGAATAACATATCATTAACATCTAATTATACATTCATAATCTAATTAATCAACAATTTAACTAAGTGTGTGCAACATTCACCAAAAATAACAAAACAAACCACAATTAATAATGACACAATGTTTATCCTAGGAATCCTCATGGGGAATAAACCCAACCTCCAAAATATGACTTCTTCCTCACAATCATAGTTAGAGAGTGTATAAATACAATTTAGAAAGGCATCCCATGAATCCTTTCCCATATCATTTATAAAAATTCAAGAGATACATTTTGTCTCTTGGAGTGTCAAGATGCAATTAAGGGAAACACCAATTTCCTTTCTCTAAGCCATCTATAGAATTACATAAGAATATTACAAATTCTTATCTAAGTACATGTGTCTATGAATGGTCATTGGATGCATATTAAGGAGAATATTCCATAAATAGCAAAGAGGAAATTTCCATAATTCCCTCAAGAATAAATTATCTATCCATTAAGTCCAATCAATTAAAGTCTCAAACCTTTAATTTATGAAATAACTATTTATAATTTATTTAATAGGCTAGAACAACTATATTCTCTAACTTTTTCTTCAATAAATACAAACTATAAATTATTTTCTAAACCAATTTATATAAATTAAACTAAATCTCTTTCAATATAATTTAACCACTAACTAACCTTATAAGAAGCTAATTCTCAAAGAGTCCTAGTGCAATCATTTCAACTCTAGGATTTCCCTATAGCTAAATCCATTCCTTTGTCATTTTACCCTTCAAATAATTAAACGATTTGAATGTAATCTAATTTCCTTATTTGTTATAAACAATCAAGGTGATTAGAATAAATCCAATTTAATTAATCCATCCTTTATTCACTATAAATAGTCAAGGTGATTTATTTAAATCCCAAACTTATCTATTATGAGGTCATAAACTTTTAAAATGATATTTTAACCTAGTATAATCCTTCAGTTGCTTAATTTTTGACCACAATTATCTAGTCAATTTTTTTTTAATTCACTAAAGCTACATAACTTTCACAAAGTATGGAGGTCATATTCAAGTTTTACCAATGGGTAAATTAATCTCCTATGAATCTTCAATCAAAAGGGTTACCCAACAGTTACATTAATACCTCTATTAATCCCTAATTGATTATTAATTTTAATGTTTATATTAATCAACGATACTTCGTTCATTTGAACAACATAAATAAAATTTTATATCTGATCTGGTAAAATCAACATGAGTTCAGTCATCATCATTCTATGAAGACCAAGGGAGTTAATATGTACCACCTAGCGAGGAATAGTCTCGAGACCCACAACTAGAAGGGTCAACTACGGACAATAGGAAACCCATAGATGATGTGAATTGACCTATGATTTTATACTTAACAATCAAGCCAAGGTCTGAGTGCTTGGGTTTCAAGTATAGTGTTATCGAGGGTATACAAGGTAAGTCAGATTGTGATCACAGTAAATGTGGTAGTAAACCCACAACTAAGATGAATTTCTTTATCCTCGTGAAGGATGTTTATCAATTTTATTTTGAAATCTATATATGTTAGCTCATATTAATGAATCGATAGTGGTAATCATTCAATTTTCCAAGGACATTAGATTACTAAATACCATTTTGCTTTACAGTGGAGTAAATTCCTAGGTGAGGTAGAAAGCTTTCTGCCCTAGCCAGTGATAATAATGCAAAGAGTTTTCAACTTTGGTTAGCTTTGGCAGTTCAAGATTCTATAGTGTATAACAAGCTAAAAATACATTTCCATTTATCTTTAGATTAAGCTAAAGGTATCCAACATTTGAAATATCATTGGATTAATATAGTATGTAGACAGAGATCTGAAAACACAAATTATATCCATGATAGTGATTGTCTATATATACGACATCTAGGGTAGGGGAATACGCATATTAAGGGTCTAAAATAGGAAAACATAATGATTTAAAACATCCATTAATCTATATGAAATATGATTCAACACAATTGAATCCATTCAAAATCGTACTAAACCTAAGGTTATAAACATTCATATTTTGACTATGGTAGCTATTTATGAGTTCGACAGACAACATGATATACTCACTAGATAACACGTGTTGTTCTGTAACAATTAATGGGTCACTAAATTTAGAAATGGTGGCTACCACTAGAAGATATAATTCTTCAATCCAACCAGAGAACTCATAATTATATCTATGGTGGTTTGACAATAGGCAAATTGGAGCTTCAAAATATCAGCACAAATCTAGCTTGTCAGGAAAAAATCAAACCTTCAAATTGAAATAGAGGGATTACTAAGGTATATTCAAATTCTTTTCTGAGAAAGGAGGGGTGACATCATAGTAGGTAGATTTATGCTGTCTTATTTGCATCAATAAATATAAATTATACTTAGATTACACCATTTGACTCTCACGAGTTCTTCCATAATGTGAGTCATAGAGAAAATAATAGCGGCTAATGAGATTTGTAGTGTAGGAGGTTATAATACACATGTTGGGATTCATAACCAAATTATATAGACCATCGATGACATAGGTAAATACCATAGCTAGCCTACCACTAGTGAGTATATAACTATTCACTCTATATGTGCTCAGATATAACTATGTAGATAGGGAGGGCTATTCCAATCGTATTATATCAATTTGCATCAATTCAGAGTGAATGAGAATCGTAGATCATCACAATATTTGGCATAAAATTGGTTTGTAGTCAAGATATTTCAATCTGCTAATCATTCACAGATGCTACACTTGTTTGAACCTATAAAATATCACCCAACTTATGTAAGAAGATTGGTCAATAAAGAAGAGTAGATCATTGTCAACGATATCATCGAAATCGATTAATCATCGATATCACAATAACAAAATCAATTTCGAAGATGACTCATAAGGGTTGTATCCACAAACAGAGAATATATTAAAACTCTTGGCCTTTAGGACATATCAATTCAATTACTCCTCAAGGTATTCAAGGCTATAAAAATGCTATATGACATGGAATCAATCTAGTTCAAATTGTTTTTTCAAATAAATTAAAATAGAAAGAATAAAATTTTGTTTATGTAAGTAAATTAGAACACTTAGTATAGCTAGATAGAATTAATAGGTGTTCTAATGTAACCATCACCATATAAATTTTTTACCACTTTTACCAAAATTATGAACCAAGGTGTAGATATAATGTTGGCAATTTTGGGTTTGAGATCCTAGCTTCTTGTCTATGAGTTGTCATTGATGTCAAAAGGAAATGGCATTAATGTTAAGAGGATGTGTTGGCTTCAAAGGTGGAAGATTCCAAGAGAATATTTTTAAGAGAATCCGGAGAGATTCCATTGGCAAGGGTTTTTCATTAAAACCAATGGAGGTTCTCTTTATTATTTATTTAATTATTATTTAAAACCCTTCAAGGTTTTAATTAATTAATTATTTAATTAATTAAGGGAGAAATTATTTTTAATTTATTAAAAATACTTAAAGGTTTTTAAACCTTTTTTTTATTCTTAATTTATTAAAATTATTTAAGGGTTTTTAAACCCTTTTTTGAAAAAACTTTTGATTAATTTCAAAATGGTCTTTATTTCCGCCGACGTCAAGGTGTCTTCGAAGAGACTATTTATTCTCCAACTCCTAAGGTTGGAAGGCTAATGAATACAAAATTCCCCGAATGCAATTTGCGGTGTTTGTGCTCTGTATTCGCTGCGATCGAAGGAAGACTTAGAAGCACGTGCGGTTGAAAAGTCTTCAAGAGTTTTTTCGAGGATGAAGTGGAGGGAAGTTCACTTGTGAAATTCGTAGCCCGCGTGGGCTAGTGGCAGTGAAGACTGTTGTTGGGTGTTGCATTGGCGGAGGTCACCGTTTCGAGTCTCGTGGGGGTGCTTTGCTAGAGTAACACACATTTTTATTAAAACATCTTTATGCTACGAAATTCGGAGTTTCTTGGACAGTGATTTATAAGGTGTGATTAAAGTTTATGAATTTTGGCTTTTGTGATTAGCATTGAATAAAATCTTAGGAGAAATAATGGCATATTTCTTTGGATGTATTTTTAAGATTATTCTTTGCTATGCTAAAATTAAAAATGGAGGTATAAGATGTGAGTGTGATTGTTGATTTATTGGCATGTTATGGTGGTTGTGTGTAAAGAAGTGGAGTTAAAAGGTGTAATAAAGGAAGTTTATATTATTGCTCATTTATTTTTATTCTAACCCTAACTTGGTTGGAAGTTTGAGAGTTGTATGTGGTGACAACTTGAAGGTTCAATTATCTTCTACTCCAATAAGGTATGGGCACATTCTTCTTATGAGTATGATTGGTGTATGTTTTCTGAAATAAGGTTGGAGTGAAAAGGTATTCTACTAGGTATCCTTTGGCTAGGTGTAAATCCTATTTTCTCGTTTGTTGAAGACTACTTATGCATTGTTATCCTTAAGGAGAGTTTTTGGTGAATGCATAATTTCTGGTTTGAGATAGTGGAAGCTTTGTGCACTAGGGTTTATATTTGTGAGTCTAGCTACTTGCATTGAGTTGGTGGAACCCTTGGTTGGCTGTTTTGATTTTGATGGTTGAGTTGCTTCCATAGAGGTTGTTTGATCAAGTTATTGCTTTACTTGATTCATTATATTGGGCTTCCTCCATTGAGTTGATTTGAGCAAGTTATTCTTTGCATTTGGTGATATTGTGTTGGTGGCTGTTTTGTTCAAATATCTTTGGAGGGAAAAGGATTTCTACTTGTTTCCTTTTCTTGTGATGATTGGTTGAATGCTTCAATGTTGATGTTGAGTTGAGTTTTCAGATTTGAGATTGAGATTGAGCTGAGTTGATTTCAATTGAGTTTTGAGATTGGGATTTGAGTATAGAACATATTGAGTCTCTAACAATTCTCTTTATGCTTCTATGAGTTTGACAAATCACATTGGATCTCTAACAATTCACTTTGTGATTTCCTACTAAGAAAGTTTTTCTTGGTGAGCTTGCTGAGTTTTTGGACAGGTTCCGGTAGGGACTTGTGAGCAGTTTTGGACAGGTTCTGGTGGGAACTTGTGAGCAATTTTTGGATAGGTTTCGGTGGGTACTTGTGAGAATATTTGGACAGGTCCTAGCAGAGGACTTGTGAGCTGAGTTTGATAGTTCTAGTAGAGAACTTGAGGACAGAGGTGCATTGGTTCTATGAGAAGAACCTAAGGACAATTGGCAAGTCTTTGAGAAGGCTTGTATGTAGAGGATTGATTTGTTCAAGAGTTGGACAGATCTGACAGATAAAGGAAGACTTTTACTAGACCGACTGACTGTGTTTGGTACAGGTTGCTGAGTTGTTGTGGACGTGATCATAGAAGGCAGAGGTATCTTAGGCTAAGCATTGAGGATGGGAGGTCTTCGATGGGAAGGAGTTCCACGTGCTAGTAAGAGGTAGAGGTAGTTGATCTTCTGAGGGATCATTTCCAGAGCAGAGGGGAAGGTATCTCCTTTGAGCAAAGGCTCATAAATTCTAACTGGTGGAAGGTATCTCCTTTGATCATAGGCTCATAAATTCTATTTGGGGGAAGGTATCTCCTTTGGGTTGAGGCTCATAAACATTGTAATTGGGAAGGATTCCCAAAGAACTTTGAGATAACTTTTAGAGAAAATTTTTGTGGACATAGCCCAACCATTCTAGGTGAACCACGTTAAAATTGGTGTCACTTTGTGGATGATATTGTGCATTGCTTTGATATTGCTTTGGGTATATTGCTTTACTATTTTGAAGTATAATGAAAAAGTAAAAAGAGGTCTTATACTGTTCACCCCCCCTATCAGTATAAGCTTGTGTTCTTCAATTGGTATCAGATCAGGTGCCTTCGAAAAGTTTAACAGCTTGAAGGAAAAGCTAGTAAAGAACACAATGGATTATTCAAGTGGCAATGCAACACCTATTCTTGATGGGTCAGATTTTGGTCTTTGGAGTGCAAGGATGAAGGTTCATCTAATGGCACTTGGGAATGAGGTTTTGGAAGTGATTGAATATGAGTACACTATTCCTGAACATGGTCCTAATACTAAATAAGAAATGCTCCTACATCACAAAAATTCAAAAGCAATGAATGCAATCCTAAAAGGCTTACAGAAAGCAGATCTCACCAAAGTGATTCACTGCAAGACAACTAGTGAAATGTGGAAACAGTTGAAGGTGGTTCATACAGGTGATACAAATGTCAGAAAGGCCAAGTTGAGACACTTCAAAGGTATGTTTGAACAAATCAAGATGAATGATAATGAAAATATTAGTGACTATATGCTTCATATGGATGAGGTTGTTAACTTCATGAAAGACTTAGGTCTTGAGCTTGCTGAAAATGATGTTTGTGATAAGATTTTAAGATCTCTTCCTAATAGATTTAGTGAAAATATTTTTGCTATTGAGGAAGCTAAATATTTGGATAAGTTGAAAAAGGATGAGCTCCATAGTATACTTGCAGCATTTGAGTTGAGAACTCAAGTGAAGGTTGATGTCAAGAAAGAGGTAGCTTTCAAGGCTACCAAGAATTCCAAGGGTAAATAGCTTCAAGATAGTGATGAGTCTTCTAGTGATGAAGAGGCATATTACAGCAAGAAAGGCAAGTTCTCTAGAAAGCACAAAAGTATGAAAAATATAAGATGTTTCAATTGTGGAAAGTTTGGTCATTATGCTACTGACTATACTGTTCCTAAGAATGAAAGTGATGAAGATAAACAGGATTCTAAGAGCACGGATTCTGAAAGGCACAAACATCATAGGAAAAACAAAGATGAGCACATCAATCAAGGAAAGAGGTATTCTCACAAGCACAAGAAGATTTTCTACCTAGACAAAGCAAGTAAGTGTTCTAGTAGTGATAGTGAAAGTTCTTCAAGTGATAATGAAAATGAGATGTTGTTCATATCAAAAAAAGAGGAAGAATCGAAACATAGATTCATTATCATGAAATGTCTTAGATGTGGAAATTTTGGTCACCTTGAGGATGATTGCACAAATAATGATTTGGTTTCTAGTATGTATGAGGATGCTTCAGAAAACTATAAGGAAGATGCATGTATGGTTTTTGAAAATGGTAGCACCTCTAGTGATAAGAAATCTGAAAAAGGCTTTGATGATTCAAAAAGCAAACAAATAGAGGAAGATATAGAGGAAGTTGAAGTAGATCTTGAAGGTGAACTTATTAGTGCTCTTAGTGCTTTGAAAAAGGAAAGAAAGAAGAATTCTAGACTCAAGGATAAGTTAGATGAATGTTGTATGGAGAGAGATGATCTTATAAAAAGTCTTGACTTCTCTATGGCTAAGACACAAGAACTCAAGGATGAGTTAGAGTCTAAGGTTCTTGAGTATAGTGAGTTAGAATAGAAAATGGCTTCTTTGAAAGAGGAAACTAAAGAGTACAAGGATAAGCTTTACAGGTTTCAAGATAGCTCCAAAAAAGGTTAAGTCACTCATCAAAGGTCAAAGAAAGACAACGGATAAAATAGGCCTTGGTTTTGTTAAGCCACATAAGGAACAAGTTGGAGAGTCTAGTAAGAGACTCCAAAAGGAAGAGAGTTCTGATGAGGAAATTATTTCAGAAAAGGAGTCCTTGAATGAAAGATGCACAGAAATAGAAAACAAAATTCAGAATGAGAAGAAGTTTTCAGAACCTAAGAGGTCAATTAAAGGAAAGTTTGAAGGCAGATGTTTTGCTTGTCACAGGTTTGGTCACATGGCTTCACCTTGCATGGCTCAAGTGAAGGAGGTAAATGACAGTTTTAGAAGTGCTAGTTACTTTCAAGGGTATTGCTACTCTTGTCAACAGTTTGGGCACAAGGCAGTTTATTGCAAGGAAAACAACAAGAACAGGTTTGGTCAGAACAGGTTTTGCCAGAACAGGTTTGGTCAGAATAGGTTTGGTCAGAACTGGTGGATTCAAAGATCAGGTTTACCTCAGAGAAACAACATCCTCAAGTGTTTCAAGTGCAACAATGAATGTCACATAATTAGACAGTGTAGAGCTAAAATTCCAGAATACAGGAACAAGAACAGTGGCATGATCAGGTCCAAGGATCAAGGCATGGACAAGAACAGGGATGAGAACAAGAACAAGAACAATGACAGGAACAAGAATATGGACAAAGAGTTCAAGAGAAGGCCTGGCAAGGAAGTTATAAATGTTGATGATGATCAGTGCTTAATGGGAGTTTTACTCCCACCCAAGAATTAATCACCTCATCAGGAGGTGGGGGAGGGACTAAGCTAAGAGGCTCATTCTTAGTCCCAAGCCCCAAAGGTGACCCTTTGCCATTGATGACAAAGGGGGAGAGATTTGAGTAAGGGGGAGAGCCTCAAGACAGGGGGAGCTGTTTATGTTGAGTTTATGTGTTGTTGAGAAGCATGGTTTGCCATCAATGACAAAGGGGGAGATTGTTGGCAATTTTGGGTTTGAGATCCTAGCTTCTTGTCTATGAGTTGTCATTGATGTTAAAAGAAAATGGCATTAATGTTAAGAGGATGTGTTGGCTTCAAAGGTGGAAGATTCCAAGAGAATATTTTTAAGAGAATCCGGAGAGATTCCATTGGCAAGGGTTTTTCATTAAAACCAATGGAGGTTCTCTTTATTATTTATTTAATTATTATTTAAAACCCTTCAAGGTTTTAATTAATTAATTATTTAATTAATTAAGGGAGAAATTATTTTTAATTTATTAAAAATACTTAAAGGTTTTTAAACCTTTTTTTAATTCTTAATTTATTAAAATTATTTAAGGGTTTTTAAACCCTTTTTGAAAAGACTTTTGATTAATTTCGAAATGGTCTTTATTTCTGCCGACGTCAAGGTGTCTTCGAAGAGACTATTTATTCTCCAACTCCTAAGGTTGGAAGGCTAATGAATTCAAAATTCCCCGAATGCAATTTGCGGTGTTTGTGCTCTGTATTCGCTATGATCGAAGGAAAACTTAGAAGCACGTGTGGTTGAAAAGTCTTTGGGAGTTTCTTCGAGGATGAAGTGGAGGGAAGTTCACTTGTGAACTTCACAGCCCGCGTGGGCTAGTGGCAACGAAGGCAGCTATTGGGCGCTGCATTGGCGGAGGTCGTCATTTCGAGTCTCGCAGGGGTGCTTTGCTAGAGTAACACACGTTTTTATTAAAACGTATTTATGTCATGAAATTCGGAGCTTCTTGGACAGTGATTTATAAGGTGTGATTAAAGTTTATGAGTTTTGGCTTTTGTGATTAGCATTGAATAAAAGCTTAGGAGAAATAAGGGCATATTTTTTTGGATGTATTTTTAAGATTATTCTTTGCTATGCTAAAATTAAAATTGGAGGTATAAGATGTGAGTCTGTGATTGTTGATTTATTGGCATGTTATGGTGGTTGTGTTTAAAGAAGTGGAGCTAAAAGGTGTAATAAAGGAAGTTTATATTATTGCTCATTTATTTTTATTCTAAACCTAACTTGGTTGGAAGTTTGAGAGTTGTGTGTGGTGACAGCTTGAAGGTTCAATTATCTTCTACTCCAATAAGGTATGGGCACATTCTTCTTGAGTATGATTGATGTATGTTTTCTGAAATAAGGTTGGAGTGAAAAGGTATTCTACTAGGTATCCTTTGGCTAGGTGTAAATCCTATTTTTTGGATTGTTGAATACTACTTATGCATTGTTATCCTTAAGGAGAGTTTTTGGTGAATGCATAATTTTTGGTTTGAGATAGTGGAAGCTTTGTGCACTAGGGTTTATATTTGTGAGTCTAGCTACTTGCATTGAGTTGGTGGAACCCTTGGTTGGCTATTTTGAGTTTGATGGTTGAGTTGCTTCCATAGAGGTTGTTTGATCAAGTTATTGCTTTACTTGATTCATGATATTGGGCTTACTCCATTGAGTTGATTTGAGCAAGTTATTCTTTGCATTTGGTGATATTGTGTTGGTGGTCATTTCTGTTCAAATATCTTTGGAGGGAAAAGGATTTCTACTTGTTTCCTTTTCTTGTGATGATTGGTTGAATGCTTCAAGGTTGATGTTGAGTTGAGTTTTCAGATTTGAGATTGAGATTGAGCTGAGTTGATTTGAGTTGAGTTTTGAGATTGGGATTTGAGTATAGAACATATTGAGTCTCTAACAATTCTCTTTATGCTTCTATGAGTTTGACAAATCACATTGGGTCTCTAACAATTCACTTTGTGATTTCCTACTAAGAAAGTTTTTCTTGGTGAGCTTGCTGAGTTTTTGGATAGGTTCCGGTGGGGACTTGTGAGCAGTTTTGGACAGGTTCCGGTGGGAACTTGTGAGCAATTTTTGGACAAGTTCCGATGGGGACTTGTGAGCAGATTTGGACAGGTCCTAGCAAATGACTTGTGAGTTGAGTTTGATAGTTCTAGAAGAGAGCTTGAGGACAGAGGTGCATTGGTTCTATGAGAAGAACCTGAGGACAGTTGGCAAGTCTTTGAGAAGGCTTGTATGCAGAGGATTGATTTGTTCAAGAGTTGGACAGATCTAACAGATAGAGGAAGACTTGTACTAGACCGACTGACTGTGTTTGGTACAGGTTGCTGAGTTGTTGTGGACGTGATCATAGAAGGTAGAGGTCTCTTAGGCTAAGCATTGAGGATAGGAGGTCTTCGATGGAAAGGAGTTCCACGTGCTGGCAAGAGGTAGAGGCGATTGATCTTCCGAGGGATCATTTCTAGAGCAGAGGGGAAGGTATCTCCTTTGAGCAGAGGCTCATAAATTTTGATTAGGGGAAGGTATCTCCTTTGAGCAGAGGCTCATAAATTCTGTTTGGGGGAAGGTATCTCCTTTGGGCCGAGGCTCATAAACATTGTAATTGGGAAGGATTCCCAAAGAACTTTGAGATAACTTTTAGAGAAAAGTTTTGTGGACGTAGCTCAGCCATTCTGGGTGAACCATGTTAAAATTGGTGTCACTTTGTGGATGATATTGTGCATTGATTTGATATTGCTTTGGGTATATTGCTTTACTGTTTTGAAGTATAATGAAAAAGTAAAAAGAGGTCTTATACTGTTCACCCTCCCTCTCAGTATAAGCTTGTGTTCTTCATATAAAACCTCTAACCTACAATTTTTGAAAATTTTAGGCTCTATGTGATTCCTTCCTTCCTTGCTTGTGTAACTCCCTCATGCTTCCTCCCTTTCATACTTGTCTTTCGAGAAAGATTTTTCCTTCCCTCAAGCTGGTTTTGCCCCCAAAGATTGCTTTTTTTCCTTTTCTCCTTAGTCTACTTTTTTAATGGAGATTCCTATTTTTCTCCAGCAACCCAATATTGGTCTATATTTCTTTTAATATTAAAATATGCCTTCATTCAAATAAGACATCTCATGTGGAGGGAAAATTAAAAGAGTAGAAAAGAGTCCACAAATAGTAGGTGGCCTTGTTTTCTAGAGATAATTACCAACTAACAATATTATTAGAGATTAGGTTAGTTGTAAAATTAGGACTAATAGTGACAAAGGAAATAATATCCATATATTTTCTATTAATGAAGATAGACCATGTAGAAAATAAAGGTAGATTTTCAAACAATAGGATAATTCATATTTTGTTCAAAAATTCTAAAATCCTTTTTAGTCCAATTAAAATTGAAGCTTGGTGAGTACCTAATTGTAACATAATTAGGTTATTTACACCCAATTTACTATATTGTAGTAAATTTTAGTAAAAGGTTATTTTCTATTTCATATTTCACCAAGGCTTTATTTATCTTCTAATTAAATTACTTTAAATTATCTATTTTGAAAGATAATAAATCCTTCTCCAAATTTTACAAAATTGCCTAGTTGGAATTTTATAGTATTATTTAGGGTATATACCCATTTTGTTGATCAATAAATCATACCACTAATTAACCAGTAGCCTTTTGGAAAGGATCCATGGGAACGGGTCGTGAAACTTAAAGGACAATCCCTTCATCATAGTTAACTTGTCCTATACTAGTGAGGTATAGAAAAAGTAGGGGGACCATTGATGGCATATTTTCTAAATAGGTTTAGAAAATTAAACCCCAAAATTATGGGATGTTGGCAACTCCTATCCACTTGAGTGTCGTCTACAATTATAATGAACTCAAATTATGATTGTCTTATAATGCTAAAAAATATTGGGATTCTTTATGATTTAAAAATAAAAATATATATCTCTCTCTTGGATCAAGAAAGTGGGTTGTTACACATCCCACTTTTATGTTATTCCTCTTGTTTAAAAAATAAAAGAAAATTTTCCATCCAATAAAATTAATGCATGCAAGGTCATGTAGAGGGGGAAAACTTCTCTACTGCATACGATTCTTTGCTGGATCTTCAAGGAATCCAAGGTGACCACAGGGGTATGTTGTTCTCTAAAATTGATTTAAAAGAGGGGGGAAGGGTTCACCAGTAATGATTTAAGGACTCACTCCAAGTCCACTGATTTTCAAGAATGTTTGATGTGTTCATTTCAATAAAATCAACTATTTTTGGCCTTTCTAAATCTATGCTATGAAATATAGAAGACAATGCAAAAATACAATATGCAAGAATATAAGAGCTAACCCTAGAATGATTCTCTGTTTGAATGCTTTTCTAACCCTAGGGTTTTAAAATAGAAAACCTTCAAGCAAGGGCTCAAGAGAAGATGCACAAATAGTATTAAAACCCTAAGTGCACACTAAATGTTGTTTTCCTTTCAAATACCTATAATTAAATATATATTCCTTTTAAATTAGATCTAGGTTTTTAATAGAAATAATAAACACTCGACAAACAACATAAAGACTAATCAGGGTACTTATCTTATCTGGTGGTTGATCCAAGCTTTTATCCTTTATCCAATGATATCAAGAAACCACCCCGATTGACCCGAAACCGCCCCGATTGACCCGAAATCGCCCGTGGACCCCAAAACTGATCGTTTGGCCCAAAATCGTCTGATATGGCCCGATTCCGCTCGATGGACCCCGAAACCGCTCGTTTTGCCCGAAATTGCCCGATGTGGCCCGATTCTGCTCGGTGGACCCTGAAACCGCTCGTTTTGCCCGAAATCGCCTAATGTGGCCCGATTCTGATCGGTGGACCCCGAAACCGCTCGTTTGGCCCAAAACCGCCCGATTGGTTCGAAACTGCCCGGTGGCCCGAAACCGTCCCGATTTACCCAAAATCGCCTGATTGGTCCCAAAACCATGTGGACTCGAAACTGCCTCGTGGGTCCTGAAAACACCCAATGAGGTTCGAAATCGCTCGGGGCCCATGAAATTACCCGATTTGGCCCGATTTCGCTCAGTGGAACTCAAAATCGCACGATTTGCTCGAAACCGCCTGATTGACCCGAAACCGCCCGTGGACCCCGAAACTGCTCGTTTGGCCCAAAATCGCCTGATGTGGCCTGATTGCGCTCGGTGGACACCGAAACCGCTCATTTTGCCCGAAATCGCTCGTTTTGCCCGAAATCACTCGGTGTGGCCCGATTTTGCTCGGTGGGCCCTGAAACCGCTCGTTTTGCCCAAAATCGCCTAATGTGGCCCGATTCCGGTCGGTGGACCCCGATATCGCTCGTTTGTCCCAAAACCGCCCGATTGGCTCGAAACTGCCTCGGTGGCCCGAAACCGTCCCGATGGACCCAAAATCGCCTAATTGGTCCAAAAACCACCATGTGGACCCGAAACTGCCTCATGGGTCCTGAAAACACCCGATGAGGTTTGAAATCGCTCAGGGCCCATGAAATTACCTGATTTCGCTTGGTGGAACTCGATATCTCACGATTGACCCGAAATCGCTTGATTGGCCCGAAACCGTCCCGATTGGCCCGAAACCGTCCGGTTGGTCCAAAAACGACTCCATGGGTCCGAAATCGCTCATGCGCCCTGAAACTGCTCGATGGACCTAAAATCGCCCGATGCGGCCCAATTTTGCTCGGTGGACCCCGAAATCGCTTGGTTGGCCTGAAATCGCTCGTTGGCCCAAAATCGTCCTAATGGACCCAAAAATCGCCCTGATGGCCAAAAATCGTCCCGATGGACCCGAAGTTGATAAAATGGCCTAGGAAGGCAAGGTCAAAGTCGATGGGATAGGTTGGGCTCGACCAAAATGATCATGAATGGGCAAGCAGGGTTCAAGTAGGCCGAAATGTGTCAAACAAACCGAAATGACATGATAGGTAAGAACGGGTCTACAAATATCAGAATGAGTTGGATAGGTCACGATAGGTCGAAACATACAGTAACAGGTCGAGCATAACGGAATAGGTCAAACCGAGCAAGAAGATGTCGAATAAATCAAAATGAAATGAGGGGCAAGAAGGGGTCTAAAGATATAAGAATGATTTGGGTAGGTCGTGACAGTCCGAAACATACAAGAATGGACCGAGCGGGTCAAAACAGGTCAAACCAGGCCAACATAGATGGATTCGGCCAGGATAAGCCGAGCAGGCAAGCATAGGCCGAGACGATCGGAATGAGAAGCAACGAGACAAAATGGGCTATGAAGGCAAGGTCAAAGTCGATGGGACAAGTTGGGGTCGGCCAAAACGATCGTGAATGGGCAAGGAGGGCTCAAGTAAGCTGAAATGTATCAAACAAGCTGAAATGACACGGTAGATAAGAACGGGTCTACAGATATCAGAATGAGTTGGGTAGGCCATGATAGGCCGAAACATACAGTAATAGGTCAAGCAGGATGGAATAGGTCAAATCTGGTAAGAAGATGTTGAATAAACCGAAATGACATGAGAGGCAAGAAGGGGTCTAAAGATATAATAATGAGTTGGGGAGGCCGTGATAGGCTGAAACATACAACAATGGGCCAAGCGGGTCAAAACAGGCCAAACAAGGACAACGCAGATGGATTCGGTTAAAATAAGCCAAGTAGGAGAACATAGTCCGAGACGATCGAAATGAGAAGCAATAGGATGAAATCGGCCAGGGAAGCAAGGTCAAAGTTGATGGGATGGATTTCACTCAACCAGAACAATCATAGATGAGCAAGGAGTGTTTGAATATGCCAAAATGCATCAAACAAGCTAAAATGACACGGGAGGCAAGAACGGATCTACGGTTATAAAATGAGTTAGGTAGATCGTGACAGGTCGAAATATACAGTAACAAGTCGAGCAGGACGGAATAGGTCAAACTGGGCAAGAAGATGTCAAATAAATCGAAATTACATGAGAGGTAAGAAGGGCCTAAAGATATAAGAATGAGTTGGGTAGGTCGTGACAGGCCGAAACATACAAGAACGGGCCGAGCGGGTCAAACCAGGCCAATACAGATGGATTCGGCCAGTATAAGCCGAGCATGCAAACATAGGTCGAGGCGATCGAAATGAGAATCAACTGGACAAAATAGGCTAGGAAGGCCAGGTCAAAGTCAATGGGACAAGTTGGGCTCAAGTAAGCAAAAATGTGTCAAACAAGCCCAAATGACACCATAGATAGGAACGGGTCTACGGGTATCAGAATGAGTTGGGTATGCCGCGATAGGCCAAAACATACAATAATAGGTCGAGCAGGACGAAATAGGTCAAACTGGGCAAGAAGATGTCGAATAAACCGAAATGACATGAGAGGCAAGAAGGGGTCTAAAGATATAAGAATGAGTTGGGGAGGTCATGACAGGCCGAAACATACAAGAATGGGCCGAGCGGGTCAAAAAAGGTCAAACCAGGCCAACACAAATGGATTCGGCTAGGACAAGCCGCGTAGGAAAACATAGGCCGAGACGACATAAATAAGAAGCAACAAGATGAAATGGGTTAGGGAAGCAAGGTCAAAGTTGATGGGATGGGTTGCACTCAACCAGAACGGTCATAGATGGGCGAGGAGGGTTGGAGTACGTCAAAATGCATCAAACAAGCTAAAATGACACGGGAGGCAAGAACGGATCTACGGTTATAAAATGAGTTAGGTAGGTCGTGACAGGTCGAAACGTACAGCAACAAGTCGAACAGCTATTTATAATTTATTTAATAGGCTAGAACAACTATATTCTCTAACTTTTTCTTCAATAAATACAAACTATAAATTTTTTTTAAACCAATTTATATAAATTAAACTAAATCTCTTTCAATATAATTTAACCACTAACTAACCTTATAAGAAGCTAATTCTCAAAGAGTCCTAGTGCAATCATTTCAACTCTAGGATTTCCCTATAGCTAAATCCATTCCTTTGTCATTTTACCCTTCAAGTCATTAAACGATTTGAATGTAATCTAATTTCCTTATTTGTAATAAACAATCAAGGTGATTAGAATAAATCCAATTTAATTAATCCATCCTTTATTCACTATAAATAATCAAGGTGATTTATTTAAATCCCAAAATTATCTATTATGAGGTCATAAACTTTTAAAATGATATTTTAACCTAGTATAATCCTTTAGTTGCTTAATTTTTGACCACAATTATCTAGTCAATTTTTTTTTTAATTCACTAAAGCTACATAACTTTCACAAAGCATGGAGGTCATATTCAGGTTTTCCCAATGGGTAAATTAATATCCTATGAATCTTCAATCAAAAGGGTTACCCAACAGTTACATTAATACCTCTATTAATCCCTAATTGATTATTAATTTTAATGTTTATATTAATCAACGGTACTTCGGTCATTCGAACAACATAAATAAAATTTTATATCTGATCTGGTAAAATCAACATGAGTTCAGTCATCATCATTCTATGAAGACCAAGGGAGTTAACATGTACCACATAGCGAGGAATGGTTTCGAGACCCACAACTAGAAGGGTCAACTGCAGACAATAGGAAACCCATAGATGATGTGAATTGACTTATGATTTTATACTTAACAATCAATCCAAGGTCTGAGTGCTTGGGTTTCAAGTATAGTGTTATCGAGGGTATACAAGGTAAGTCAGATTGTGATAAAAGTAAATGTGGTAGTAAACCCACAACTAAGATGAATTTCTTTATCCTCATGAAGGATGTTCATCAATTTTCTTTTGAAATCTATATATGTTAGCTCATATTAATGAATCGATAGTGGTAATCATTCAATTTTCCAAGGACATTAGATTACTCAATACCATTTTGCTTTACAGTGGAGTAAATTCCTAGGTTAGGTAGAAAGCTTTCTGCCCTAGCCAGTGATAATAATGCAGAGAGTTTTCAACTTTGGTTAGCTTTGGCAGTTCAAGATTCTATAGTGTATAACAAGCTAAAAATACATTTCCATTTATCTTTAGATTAAGCTAAAGGTATCCAACATTTGAAATATCATTGGATTAAAATAGTATGTAGACAGAGATCTGGAAACACAAATTATATCCATGATAGTGATTGTCTATATATACGACATCTAGGGTAGGGGAATACGCATATTAAGGGTCTAAAATAGGAAAACATAATGATTTAAAACCTCCATTAATCTATATGAAACATGATTCAACACAATTGAATCCATTCAAAATCCTACTAAACCTAAGGTTATAAACATTCATCTTTTGACTATGGTAGCTATTTATGAGTTCGATAGACAACATGGTATACTCACTAGAGAACACGTGTTTTTATGTAACAATTAATGGGTCACTAAATTTAGAAATGGTGGATACCACTAGAAGATATAATCCTTCAATCCAACCAGAGAACTCATAATTATATCTATGGTGGTTTGACAATAGGCAAATTGGAGCTTCAAAATATCAGCACAAATCTAGCTTGTCAGGAAAAAATCAAACCTTCAAATTGAAATAGATGGATTACTAAGGTATATTCAAATTCTTTCCTAAGAAAAGAGGGGTGACATCATAGTAGGTAGATTTATATTGTCTTATTTGCATCAATAAATATAAATTATACTTAGATTACACCATTTGACTCTCACGAGTTCTTCCATAATGTGAGTCATAGAGAAAATAATAGCGGCTAATGAGATTTGTAGTGTAGGAGGTTATAATACACATGTTGGGATTCATAACCAAATTATATAGACCATCAGTGACATAGGTAAATACCATAGCTAGCCTACCACTAGTGAGTATATAACTATTCACTCTATATGTGCTCAGATATAACTACGTAGATAGGGAGGGCTATTCCAATGGTATTATATCAATTTGCATCAATTCAGAGTGAATGAGAATCATAGATCATCACAATATTTGGCATAAAATTGGTTTGTAGTCAAGATATTTCAATCTGCTAATCATTCACAGATGCTACACTTGTTTGAACCTATAAAATATCACCCAACTTATGTAAGAACATGGGTCAATAAAGAAGAGTACATCATTGTCAACGATATCATCGAAATCAATTAATCATCGATATCACAATAAAAAAATCAGTTTCAAATATGACTCATAAGGGTTGTATCCACAAACAGAGAATATATTAAAACTCTAGGCTTTTAGGACATATCAATTCAATTACTCCTCAAGGTATTCAAGGTTGGAAAAATGCTATATGACATGGAATCAATCTAGTTCAAATTGTTTTTTCAAATAAATTAAAATAGAAAGAATCAACTTTTTTTTATGTAAGTAAATTAGAACACTTAGAATAGCTAGATAGAATTAATAGGTGTTCTAATGCAACCATCACCATATAAATTGTTTACCACTTTTACCAAAATTATGAACCAAGGTGTAGATATAAAACCTCTAACCTACGATTTTTGAAACTTTTAGGATCTATGTGATTCCTTCCTTCCTTGCTTGTGTAACTCCCTCGTGCTTCCTCCCTTTCGTACTTGTCTTTCGAGAAAGCTTTTTCCTTCCCTTAAGCTGGTTTTCCCCCCAAAGATTGTTTTTTTTCCTCTTCTCCTTAGTCTCCTTTTTTAATGGAGATTCCTATTTTTCTCCAGCAACCCAATATTGGTCTATATGTTTTTTAATATTAAAATATGCCTTCATTCAAATAAGACATCTCATGTGGAGGGAAAATTAAAAGAGTAGAAAATATTCGACAAATAGTAGGTGGCCTTGTTTTCTAGAGATTATTACCAACTAAGAATATTATTAAATATTAGGTTAGTTGTAAAATTAGGACTAATAGTGACAAAGGAAATAATATTCATATATTTTCTATTAATGAAGATAGACCATGTAGAAAATAAGGATAGATTTTCAAACAATAGGATAATTCATATTTTGTTTAAAAATTCTAGAATCCTTTTTAGTCCAATTAAAATTGGACAAGCTTGGTGAGTACCTAATTGTAACATAATTAGGTTATTTACACCCAATTTACTATATTGTAGTAAATTTTGGTAAAAGGTTATTTTCTATTTCATATTTCACCAAGGCTTTATTTATCTTCTAATTAAATTACTTTAAATTATCTATTTTGAAAGATAATAAATCCTTCTCTAAATTTTACAAAATTCCCTAGTTGGAATTTTATAGTATTATTTAGTGTCTATACCCATTTTGTTGATCAATAAATCATACCACTAATTAACCAGTAGACTTTTGGAAAGGATCCATGGGAACGGGTTGTGAAAATTAAAAGATAATCCCTTCATCATAGTTAACTGGTCCTATACTAGTGAGGTATAGAAAAAGTAGGGAGACCATTGATGGCATATTTTCTAAATAGGTTTAGAAAATTAAACCCCAAAATTATGGGATGTTGGCAACTCCTATCCACTTGAGTGTCGTCTACAATTATAATGAACTCAAATTATGATTGTCTTATAATGCTAAAAAATATTGGGATTATTTATGATTTAAAAATAAAAATATATATCTCTCTCTTGGATCGAGAAAGTGGGTTGTTACACATCCCACTTTTATGTTATTCCTCTTGTTTAAAAAATAAAAGAAATTTTTCCATCCAATAAAATTAATGCATGCAAGGTCATGTAGAGGGGTAAAACTTCTCTACTGCATACGATTCTTTACTGGATCTTCAAGGAATCCAAGGTGACCACAGGGGTATGTTGTTCTCTAAAATTGATTTAAAAGAGGGGGGAAGGGTTCACCAGGAATGATTTAAGGACTCACTCCAAGTCCACTGATTTTCAAGAATTTTTGATGTGTTCATTTCAATAAAATCAACTATTTTTGGCCTTTCTAAATCTATGCTATGAAATATAGAAGACAATGCAAAAATACAATATGCAAGAATATAAGAGCTAACCCTGGAATGATTCTCTGTTTGAATGCTTTTCTAACCCTAGGGTTTTAAAATAGAAAACCTTCAAGCAAGGGCTCAAGAGAAGATGCACAAATAGTATTAAAACCCTAAGTGCACACTATATGTTGTTTTCCTTTCAAATACCTAGAATTAAATATATATTCCTTTTAAATTAGATCTAGGTTTTTAATAGAAATAATAAACACTCAACAAACAACCTAAAGACTAATCAGGGTACTTATCTTATCAGGTGGTTGATCCAAGCTTTTATCCTTTACCCAATGATATCAACAATTCATGTTCCTACAAAATATCTTGTCAAACACTTAAAAAATATGATTAGCATTAGGAGGCCTGCTTAGGTCAATATATATAAATTCTTGGAGGCACAACAATCAAGCCCCTAGGTCCTTTTAGTTGACCTTTGAAAATAAAATAAAAATTTGACCTTCAAAATATGAACAACCATAATAGAATACAAAAAAATAGAATGATAAAATAAAGTATATAATACCCTAATATGGTCTATATACAACATATAATATAGATCTAGGGTTTGGGGGTAGCAGATTTCCCCCAAATGTGGTATATGTAAAATTGTGCCCCACGTAAGACGATTGTGATTTCATAGAGTGGAAAAATCATACCCTAGTATGACCGAGCACGATTTTGTAAAAGCAAAGAGAAAACTCAAAAAATGTGAATTGATAGATGCGTAATCAAAACCTAACTAATATGTAAAATATAGAAGAGCAAAAATAACCTGGTGGTAGCAAAGAAAGAAAAATGGATGGAAACCTCCAAGTAGTAGATTCCTCCTTAGGGATTCAACACTTGTCCATTAAGGATAGCAACACACAATCCAATGTAGTAGAAAAACCAAGCTTCAATAGATCACACTTCACACTTGTGAGTTAGCTTGCTTATGGAAGAAGAAGAAAACCTCAAGAAATAGAACTTGGAAATTGTTTATTGTGTGAGAAATGAACTTCAAAACCTCCTTTTATAGTGGATTTGAAAAATAATGGGTGATAAAAATAATAAAATCTGACCTCACAAGAAATAAACTTTAAAAATTAGGGTTTCCTAGAAGAAAACCCTAGAAATGCAAAATCGTGCCCCTTAAAAATGGACTGCAATTTCATAATAGCTAGACCCCTATGCTGGTGTAATGCATTTTTGGGGACCAAAAAGTGTCAAAATGGGACATATCATATACTATTAAAAATATCTTTTCAATACCAATCCAACAGTGTAATATTTGAGGCGAAATAAGGAGACTGGTAGGAGAAAATTGAGTCAAAGATGACCCTTCTTTTCAAGGGAGAAACCAAACAAAAATTTCTCACCTTAGTGGGTCAATTTTAGTGTCTACATTTTTCACCCTCTTTTATGCATTTATTTAAATGCATCAAATAAATATGTAGACTCTTATGGATAAGAAGACAACAAACAAAGAAAAGGGGTGGTCAAGTTTAGAAAAAAGGGTGGTGCAAAAAAATGTATTATGATGGATACTCTAAAATTTTGCACACAATATGAGACATTACTTCCATTAAAGACTCTATGGATAGGGTACCCCATCATGTTTTTAAAGGAGTGAAAATTCCTTAAGAAATGTGAAAAAGGCAAAAAGAAAAGGCAAAACACAAAAATATGAAGAACAAACCAAGCAAACAAATAGTAGAGCAAAGATCACTAGGAACAACATGAATTTAATAAAACTAGCATGAAATGCATGTATGAATAGAAGAAAAGGATGAGAAGGAAAAATGGAAGAGAAGAGAGGAAGAAGAATAACAACAACAAGAATAAGAACAAAAACAAGAAGAAGAAAATCTCCCAAGAAGGTCAATAAAATAGAAAGTGAGAGAAGTTTATCAAGAATCTTGAATGAAGGGTGTTATGCCCAAAATATGGTCCAGATGTGGAGTGGAAATCTACTATGGGTGTAATACTCACTAGGATGGATAAATTGGTGAAATATAGAGCCTTTTATATTAAATGAAATAATTATTACCTTGGAATGATAATGAAGTTCATTTTTATAAACAAACCAAATATATTCTAAATGTCAATGAAATTGCATTTAGTTTAAAATATGTTAAAAAAAGGTTTTAATTATATTAAAACAGTTTAAAACCATTTTAAATATCCAACCTTGGCCAATACACTCTCGTTGCCAAAAGGAGGACTGTGTGCATTATTTTTGGGATCTCCACTGTATGGAGCTAATACCAGTTAAGGCAACACCTGCCTTGCCATCATGAGAAGAAGGATAAGAATGGAAGGGAGCATTAAGGGTGGATAGAGCTTGAGGCTACACGCACTTTGAGAAAAAAGGTTGGTGAAAGATGACCTATATTGGAGGAAGCACGTAGGGAAATGGGTATTGGGGAGAGAAGAGCGGAATACGTGAACAGAGGAGGAGAGCACTGGAGAAGGTAGCAAGACTAGGAGGAGAATTGCAGGGACGCAATTCAAAAGGGAGCTTTGTTTTGGGTGAAATTTAAAAAGGTCAGATATTTCCTTTTGAAATTAGATAAGCCATCATTGTAAACTATGTAGCATACATCTGTGAACCTATTGGAGATTGATCTATTTGGTTTTGTTGTTATATCTGCATAGGGAGTGTATTATGTTAGTTTAGAGACTGAATAATCATTCTATGAATGATCAAGCCTTCAAATATGCTCATTAAATCTAGTAAGGCATCTTACATTTCATTGCTTTGCGATAGCTTATGAGGGGAGAGTAGTAAGAAAACTATCTCCTATGTCTCAGTCATCTTGTTTCTCTTTGGACAATGAATGTTTTATATAAGAATCCTTTTAAGACTATGAAGGTAGGGGATACCTTTGAGTAACTTGGATTAGGTTGTTTTTCTTTGTTGTTTCGGATAGATTGTTAGCCAGAGACCATAGTAGTCTACCTATTTGGAGAGTGGGTTATGTTGTTTTGTTGGTCCTTGTATGGCACCACGAAAGAGTAGCGAGCTCTAGAAAAATAAAACCCATACCTCTATAAACACCTTGTAAAACCTGGCGAAGTTCGTTACCTTGTTAGGGGTCTTGGTTGCACCGTTTTGCAAGCCTGTAGCGTGCTATGCTGCATAGGTTTAGTCTCTTCGAGATAGCATCGAAAACCCTCTTACCTGGCATTGTAACACACCAAATGGTTCCTACGTATCATGGATCGATTCATAGCCTGTGACCTTGTAAATGGGTTTGAGTGCTTTCTACCGAGCATCTAAAACCTTAGGACCTTTGGTTCATCGGAGATTGTTGAGGGCAGTAGCCTGTGTTTAGTGTAGGGTTCCTCATCAATAAAGCTATGTTGTAGCTTGTATTAATATTGAATGTAAGCCGAGCTCAGGTTTTATTTCAATTTTGGGAGATGCGATTAAATCATGTTATCTAAGTTCTAAAACCTTAGCTTTAAACTGTGTTTTATGCCATATGACAGTGTGGCAATTCAGGTGTGTAACATTCAGCAAAGGTGACGTTTCCACCATTGAACTTGAGTTGGTCATCGGGTTTTGTTTGTGTTTAAGCATTTGTGTTTAGGCATTTGTACCACAGTGGTGGTACAAGGGTTGTGTGGGATTTTTAAGGCCCTAGGTTTCTATTGCGTGGTAGCCAAGCGCATGGCCAAGCACTTGGTTAATGACCACCGTAGGTGCCAAAGTTGCTCAGTGCAAAGGGGGAGGCCACTGCTAGTTGTAGGCGGTTCAAAGACTGTCTCCATGGTTGACCTTGTTTGTTGCCCCTCTGTTGGTTGTTTTGTTATTTAAATAATTAAATGTATAGCTTTCAGGTTTGGTTTGTGTACTTTGAGGCTATCGCTCGGTTGTATTGAGGGCAATAATTTAATAGCTATATAAAGCATACCTTCAGGAATATCGAGGGAAGTCTGAAGGGCAATGAAATAGGAGAACCCATATTATAGTAAGGTATTTGTTTAGGAAGAACAAATAAGGGTTATGTTTGATTTATCAAATATTAAGAAAGGTTATTTTATAGAATGGATTGAACTATGAAATAAGGGTTATGTTTGATTTATCAAATATTATGAAAGATTATTTTATAGAATGGATTTGAACTATGAAATAAGGGTTATGTTTGATTTATCAAATATTAAGAAAGGTTATTTTATAGAATGGATTTGAACTATGAAATAAGGGTTATGTTTGATTTATCATTTATGATTGGATTTATCAAATATTAAGAAAGGTTATTTTATAGAATGGATTTGAACTATGAAATAAGGGAAACCATTTCGTCTGGTAATTAAAGTTGTTTAGCTTTAAATATAAAATATTGGAAGGATTATTTTATAGGGTAAGGGTTATGAGGCTCTAACTTTATAAAATGAAAAGGAATGATTTATTTCTAGAATTGAAGTAGTGTAGCTTTAATTTGGGAAATGAAATATTTGTTTTATGAATTAATGTTATGGGGCATTAATTTATGGAACAATGATAAGATTTGATGGAAGTTAATCCAGATCTAAATTGTGCATGTTGAATGACTCTCTAAAGGTAATTGAGAGGTGAAAGTAAAAGTATTGACTCTTTTATAACATCCATTATGCATTAGATGGTTGGAAACTTGATTGCATTTGTATAGTTGCAATTTGGCAAAGTAAATGTTAGATGCATTTAAAGGTATGCCTATCCTGAACCATGAGTACCATGATCCCCTACTACCACCAAATAATCGATGGATAGCAAAGAAGAAGCAAGGAGATCAATGGAACCAAAATATAGGTAACTGTATTTATGTTGGTTTATTTATACTCAAATAGATTAGAGTTGTGGGGAGATATCCCTGATGCAATTGATGTAATATTCTTTTAAGTATGGAGGATTTGCCATACATGATTATTATGTATTATCTGATTAAGGATGTAAAGAAAGTGCTTTTATTTTATTGATGCACATGGGTTGCTTTATGTAATTGATTCTCTTTCCATTGATGATATTTTTTGTAGTGTTACTTCCCCCTTGTATTCTCTATATGTTTAATAATTGTGTTTGGATATATTTAGTATATTTATGTGTGCTTGTTGGTATGCTAAATGACAAGAGATTAATTATGAGTTCTAGGGTGAACTTAGAGGTGACCTAAGGGAATTAAGACCCCCTTAGGGTGAACATAGATGGCCTAAGGGAATTGAGAACCCCTTAGGAATATTAATGACTAAGTTTCAAAAAGACTACATCTGAGTTAAGATAGCTTATCATGGAGACGATATGGATAGCTTAACTTGCAATACTCATAGCATACCTACACATAATTATTTGTGTATGGTATGGGGATGTGTGTATACCTTCGATTGAACTAAAGGTGATAAGTCTAACTCATCAAGAGTGATGAGATAGATAGGCTTATTTGCAGTAACTCAAGTTATGCCTACATAGATGGGACTTGTGCTAGGGTATCTCGTGAGATGTAGATTTTAGGAAAACTTAGGGGATTTAAACCTTAGGTAAACATTAGTTTGGTTAGGGGTTTATGATTGGTTCATGAATCTCTCTCCTAAAAAAAAAACTTGTCCTATTTTGTATTTTTCTATTTGTGTGTGTTTTGGGTCATTACATTTGGTATCAGAGCTCTAGGTACGAGGGTATAGAGCTTCTATGTGTGCTAAAGAGAATTAGATGTTTCCAATGAAGGCTTGCTTAAAGTATAGGCTAAAGCTGGGATGATCTAGAATACCCTATTTTCTAGAATCTTATGGGAATTAACCCCAAGGGAGAGTGGATGTTAGGATACCTTAGTATGGGCTTTGGTATCAATGACACATCCTAGCCTGGGATATTACCCTAGTTGGATTATTTAATGCATCTAGTAAGAGAACTTTGTATTATGGCTTGGATTAGAGATACAACTTAAGATGAAACTGTAATCTAATCTTCCTTTCTTGGATGGAACTAGGTTAAGATGCCACCTAAGACCAGAAGAGGGAGGCCTATGCCTAGGCAAACTTGACAAAGTAATGTCAAAGAAGAAAACCAAGATAGGGGTCCAACAATCCCCAATAGGGAGGTAGAAGACCTCACTTCTATGGTCTCTACTATGGAGGATCAGATAAGATAATTACTGGAAATAGCTATGAACCAAAATTCATAGGCTAGAGGCTCAGAGGTTGGTCCAGATAGTGGACTAACTATAGAAAAAGTGCAAGCCAGAGCCTTGGCAGAAAAGGAAATGGCCAGGGACATGAAAAACATTAGTATCTCCAAGTTTTATGGGGAAGACAAAGGGGATGCAGCAGAAGCATGGCTAAGAGAAGTAGAGGTTCATCGTTAGGAACCCAAACACTTTGGGCCACGATCAATCTAGAAGGGGCTACTCTAGAATGGTGGGAAACCCACTATGAAGAGACTAATATTGAGCCTATTGACACTCCATGGGAATAATTTATAAACATATTTAAGAAAATATTCTTAATAGAGCATTTCTATGCCTTAAATTTTGAGGAATTTGCCAGTCTAAAACAAGGAACCAACATAGTGGAGGTGTACTACAAAAATTTGGTAAGACTATTCAAATATGTACCTATTTATAATGATAAAATGCGGGTTCACAAGTTCACTCATGGTTTGGAGTCTAGGATAAAACATGATGTAGACATGCAAGAGCCTAAATCATTGCAAAAGGTATGACCTAGCAAAGAAAGCAGAGTCACACTTCTGTTATAAATACGACACCTTACCTGAGCAAGATTGATAGGAACTAAAGAAGAGGAAAAGTGATGGGTATGTAAAATGGGAGGTCGATCAAGAACGAAAGGCTAAGAACCCCCAAAATCCTAAGAAGAATTTTAATGGAAACTAGAAGAAGTTCAAAAAGAACTTTTGAAAGAAGGATAACAAACCCAATAGTACCAAACCTCAACCACAAAAGTTATAGACTCTAGCCTCGGTAGTTAATATAGGGTATCAAAAACTTGAAAAATAGCAAGGACCCAAGGAAGGGTGCTATAATTGTTGAGGACCTCATTATTATAATTAGTGTCCATATCGAGCAGGGACTAGCACAACTAATGCAAAAGGAAAGGAACCAAAACATCGGATCTATGTTGCAACCAGAAAGTAGAAGCTAGAGGGACAAGCCACCCCATTACTGGTGAAAGGTAAGGTTTTTAATAAATAAGTAAACATTTTGATATATAGTGGGGCCACTGATAGTTTTATTTCTTCTAGTCTAGCAAGGACTGTTGAAAAGGCCAGGATATTTGGCTCAAGGGTGGAAGGTTGAGTATGGTTCTGGGTAGACCTACTCGGTAAACTAGTGTTATCCTATGGTAGAAGTCACTTTATCTAATGGGACCATGAGATGTTGTTTATATGTAGCTCCCCTACATGCCTTTTATGTGATCCTAGGGATGGATTGGCTACAAGCTCATAAAGCCTTGGTCAATTTTCAAGATCAGTGAATCAAATATTTAGAAGAAGGCGAGAGGAGACTAAATATTCATAGCAAATAAGGGATGTTTAAACCCTAGATGTTGACGTCCATGCAATTGAAAAAGACCCTAAAAAGAGGAGGAATCGTGTTTGTAGTAAAACTTAATGAGGTGGAAGATGATAAGAAAAGAGAAGTACTAAGACAACACCCAATTTTACAAGATTTTAAGGATGTATTTCCAGAGGATTTACCTGGACTACCTCCTGTACGGGAATTCAACTTCACAATTGATCTTATAACAGGAGATGAACCTATTCATAGATCCCCATATAGGATGAATCCTATTGAAATGTAGGAACTAAAGGTCCAATTGCAAGGGTTATTAGAGAAGGGTTTGATAAAACCAAGTGTGTCACCATGGGGTGCATTAGTTTTTTTCATGAAAAAGAAGGATGGTTCTTTAAGATTGTGTATTGATTACAGGATGCTAAATAAGGCTACAATCAAGAATCGATATCCTCTACCTAGGATTGAAGATTTGTTTGACCAACTAAAATATGCCAAGGTGTTTACTAAGATCGATCTGAGATCAGGGTATCACTAGTTAAGAATACGTGAGGAAGACACTCACAAGATGACATTTAAGACTAGGTATGGGCATTATGAGTTTATGGTTCTACCCTTTGGACTAACTAATACCCCAGTTGCATTCATGAACCTAATGAAAAGTGTGTTCAGAAGACACTTAGACCAGTTTGTCCTGGTATTCTTGGATGATATCCTTATATACTCGTAGGATAGAGAAGAGCACGATAAACATCTCAAGATCGTGTTAGAATTACTGAGGAGAAATCAACTATATGGGAATATGGCTAAGAGAGAGTTTTATGTTATAGAGGTACGATATCTTGGACATGTCATATCAAAAAAGGAATTGTTGAGGATCCAGAGAAGATAGAGGCTATCCTAAATTGGCCACCCCCTACTAATGTGACTGAAGTGTGAAGCTTCATGGGGTTAATGGGCTACTACAGACGTTATATAAAATATTACTCCAAGATAGCTGGACCAATAACTAACCTTCAGAATAAGGGAAAGGAATTTAAGTGGTCAAAAAGTGTGAATTTGCCTTTGCATTATTAAAGCATAATCTTACTACCACTCCAATACTAAATGTTCCTAACCCATAAGGAGACTTTTTAGTATGCACGAATGCATCATTGGAAGGGTTAGGAGGGGTACTCTCTCAAGAGGAGTCAGTAGTGGCATATACTTCAAGGAAGCTCAAGAAGCATGAAGTTAATTATGCTACGCATGACTTAGAGCTAGTGGTAGTGGTGCATGCTTTAAAGGTTTGGTGCCACTACTTGGTGGGAAGACCCTTTGAGTTAAATACTGACCATCAGAGTCTACGGTACATATTCACCCAACCTATACTCAATGCGAGACAAAGGAGATGGGTCAAATTTCTCATTGAGTATGATTTCAAGATCGAGTACATAAAAGGAAAAGAGAACAAAGTAGTTGATGCTTTGAGTAGAAGAAAATATATAGCAACCATAACTAAAATTCACATGGACCTGATGGATCGAGTGAGACAAGAGCAATCTCAGGATGAGTATTGCTAGGAAATTCAAGTTAAGATGAATAGATATCCTGAAGGAAATAAATAATTTAGTTTGAAAGATGACCTTTTATGTTATAAGGGAAGGGTCATCATACCAAAAATGGGCAATTTAAGGAACTTAATAATGCAAGAAGCCCATAGATCTCCCTATTCTGCTCATTCGGGAGGAGCCAAAATGCGAGAAAACATGAAAAGAACCTTATTTTGGGTAGGAATGAAGAAGGACATCATGGATTTTGTTGCTCGATGCCTCGAATGTTAGAAAGTTAAGGCAGAACACCAACATCCTACAGGAAAACTATATCTGCATGAGATACCTACACAGAAGTGGTAGGTTATATCCATGGATTTTATAGTAGGTTTACCCAAAACTCGGTACCAACATGATGCCATATTTGTAGTGGTTGAAAAATTGACTAAGGTTACCCATTTCATACCAAGGAATACCAAGGATGATGCTCAAGTGGTGGCTAGCAGATTTTTCAAAGAGGTATTCCGATTGCATGGATTTCCTGAGGTAATTATATCATATAGAGACTCCAAATTCACTTCTAAATTTTGGAAGTCCCTACATAGTGCAGTTGGTACGAAGTTGAATATGAGTTTAGCATACCACCCTGAGACAGATGGGCAAACAGAGCAGGTAAACCAAGTTCTAGAAGATATGCTTCGCATGTACTGCATGGATCACAAGTCTCATTGGGAAGATTGTCTACCTTTGGTAGAGTTTACCTACAATAATGAACATCACTCCTCACTAGGGATGGCACCTTTTGATGCCTTGTATGGGAAAAAGTGTAGAACACCATTGTCTTGGGACAACCTAGAAGACCGAGTTGTGATTGGACCAGAAATGGTTAGGGTAATGGAGGATCAACTGAAGGTAATTAGGCAAAGGCTTAAAGAAGTGTAGATATGCAGATCTAAAAAGGACTCCAAGAGAGTATTCTTTTGGAGATAAGGTGTTATTAAGGGTTAAGACAAAGAAAAGTGCTATCAAATCCATGAAGTTGGATCCACGTTTTGTGGGGCCCTTTGAGATCATGGAAAAGATCATTCTGGTTGCATACCAACTTGCATTACCACCTAATCTATCCAAAATCCATGACACCTTCCACATATCCTTGCTTAGGAAATATGTTGCTAACCTTGAACATGTGTGGGATGTTTCTAATTTGTAGATGGCAAATCCGGAGGCCATTGAAGTACTACCAGTGAAGATTCTTGAGTTTCGTTCTAAGTCTATGTGGAATCAGACTCTTGAGCAATGTAAGGTCCAGTGGGACCAATTTTTTGAGAAAAATACCACTTGGGAGAAAGTGGAGGTTATGAAAAAATATTTTCCCTTTTTGTTTGAAGCTATATAATGTAATAATTTCTATTTTCTATCAAAACCAAGAGAAACTAGAAACACCGAGGATGATGTTTAATTCTAGCAGGGGAGGATGTCATGACCCTCCCTAGTGGACTATTTGGCACAAAGAAACAATGTATTAACCTATGATGTGGTAATACCTAGTTTGAACGATTAAACCAACTAAATGATGTTTAGCTAATTTAGAAGGGCATGTTATTGCTAACATATTGCCAAGTGTGCAGGATCAAGTACGCTCATAGGTGGAGAAGGTAGAGGCATCCACAAAAAATGAGGGTGCTTAAGATTAGGGGAAATGATGATTTAGGTACTTGGAGGTAACATGGATAGATACCTTCATATAGGTATGCATAATTGGAAGGGCTAATCATTGACAACCGATCACCTTGAGCCTTAGTTGATAGCCTAGAAGCTATCATAAAACCTTTGGCTGAGATAGGTGTATGGGTTGATGGAAAGATGCCCTCTTTGTTGTTGTGAAAATTTGACTTCTCATCTCTGCACCACTTACTACATCATGGCTTGAATATGCATAATGTTGGAATTCCATAGGAGAGCATTTTGCCATATGTATGTGTTTTGCGAAAAGAAAATCGTTATTTTGAAATGGTAATAAAACATCATTTTTATTAAAATAAAAGTTGATTAAATTTGAATGATAAATGATAATTCATTTAATTTGATTAAAGAAGTTTTAATTAAATGATAATTTAAATTCTTTTAAATTCATGGATAAATTTCATTTAAATAGGTGAATGGAAGTCCATTTATATTAAATGAAATAATTATTACCTTGGAATGATAAAGAAGTTTATTTTTATAAACAAACCAAATATATTCTAAATGTCAATGAAATTGCATTTAGTTTAAAATATGTTAAAAAAAGGTTTTAATTATATTAAAACAATTTAAAACCATTTTAAATATCCAACCTTGGCCAATACGCTCTCATTGCCAAAAGGAGGATTGTGTGCATTATTTTTGGGATCTCCACTGTATGGAGCTAATACCAGTTAAGGCAACACCTACCTTACCATCATGAGAAGAAGGATAATAATAGAAGAAAGCATTAAGGGTGGACAAATATTGAGGCTACATGCACTTTGAGGAAAAATGAGGGCGGTGGATGACCTATCTGGGAGGAAGCATGTAGGGAAATGAGTATTGGGAGAGAAGAGTGAAATACATGAATATATGAGGAGAGTGCTAGAGAAGGTGGCAATACTGGGAAGAGAATTGCAGGGACACGATTCAGAAGGGAGCTTTATTTTGGGTGAAATTTAAAAAGGTTAGATCCTTCCTTTTGAAATTAGATAAGCCATTGTTGTAAACTATGTAGCATACATCTGCGAACCTATTGGAGATTGATCTATTTGGTTTTGTTGTTATATCTGCATAGGGAGTGTATTATGTTAGTTTAGAGACTAAATAATCATTCTATGAATGATCAAGCCTTCAATGGTACTCATTAAAGCTAGTAAGACATCTTACATTTTGCTTCTTTGCTACAGCTTATGAGGGGAGAGTAGTAAGAAAACTATCTCCTATGTCTCAGTCGTCTTATTTCTCTTTGGACAACGAATTTTATATAAGAATCCATTTAAGACTATGAAGGTAGAGGATACCTTTGAGTAACTTTTAGGTTGTTTTTCTTTGTTGTTTTGGATAGATTATGAGCCAAAGACCATAGTAGTCTACCTTTTTGGAGAGTGGGTTATGCTATTTTGTTGGTCCTTGTATGACACCGCAAAAGAGTAGTGAGCTCTAGAAAAATAAAACCCATACCTCTGTAAACACCTTGCAAAACCTGGTGAAGTTTGTTACATTGTTAGGGGTCTTGGTTATACTGTTTTGCAAGCCTGTAGCGTGTTATGTTATGTAGGTTTAGTCTCTTTGAGATAGCATTGAAAACCCTCTTATCTGGTGTTTTAACACACCAAATGGCTCATGTGTATCATGGATCGATTCATAGCCTATGACCTTGTAAATGGGTTTGAGTCCTTTCTACCAAGCATCTAAAACCTTAGGACATTTGGTTCATCAGATATTGTTGAGGGCAGTATCTTGTGACTAGTGCAAGGTTCCTTGTCAATAAAGCTATCTTGTAGCTTGTATTAACATTGAATGTAAGTTGAGCTCAGGTTTTATTTCAAGTTTGGGAGACATGATTAAATCATGTTCTCTAATTTCTAAAACCTTAGCTTTAAACTATGTGTTTTATGCCATATGACTGCGTGGCAATTCAGGTGTGTAACATTCAACAAAGGCGATGTTTCCACCATTGAAATTGAGTTGTTCATCAGGTTTTATTTGTGTTTAAGTGTTTTTTTTAGGCATTCGTACCACAGTTGTGGTACAAGGGCTATGCAGGTTTTTTAAGGCCCTAGTTTTCTATTATGTGGTAGCCAAGCACATGGTCAGGAACCTGTTTAATGACCATTGTAGGTACCAAAGTTTCTCAGTGCAAAGGGAGAGGCCACTACTAGTTATATGTACTTTGAATACTGTCTCTATGGTTGACCTTGTTTTCTGCCCCTCTATTGGCTATTTTGTTATTTAAATAATTAAATGTATATATTTTAGGTTTGGTTTGTGTACTTTGAGGCTATCACCCAGTTGTATTGAGGGCAATAATTTAATAACTATATAAAGCATACCTTAGGGAATATCGAGGGAAGTTTGAAGGGCAATAAAATAGGAAAACCCATATTATAGTTAAGGTATTTGTTTTAGGAAGAAAAAATAAGGGTTATGTTTGATTTATCATTTATGATTGGATTTATTAAATTTTAAGAAAGGCTACTTTATAGAATGGATTGAACCATGAAATAAGGGTTATGTTTGATTTATCAAATATTATGAAAGATTATTTTATAGAATGGATTGAACTATGAAATAAGGGTTATGTTTTATTTATCAAATATTAAGAAAGGTTATTTTATAGAATGGATTTGAACTATGAAATAAGGGTTATGTTTGATTTATCATTTATGATTGAATTTATCAAATATTAAGAAAGGTTATTTTATAGAATGGTTTTGGACTATGAAATAAGGGAAACAATTTCATCTGGTAATTAAAGTTGTTTAGCTTTAAATATAAAAGATTGGAAGGATTGTTTTATAGGGTAAGGGTTATGGGGCTCCAACCTTATAAAATTAAAAGGAATGATTTATTTCTAGAATTGAAGTAGTGTAGCTTTAATTTGGGAAATGAAAGATTTGTTTTATGAATTAATGTTATGGGGCGTTAATTTATGGAACAATGATAAGATTTGATGGAAGTTAATCCAGATCTAAACTGTGCATGTTGAATGACTCTCTAAAGGTAATTGAGAGGTGAAAGTAAAAGTATTGACTCTTTTATAACATCCATTATGCATTAGATGGTTGGAAACTTGATTGCATTTGTATAGTTGCAATTTGGCAAAGTAAATATTAGATGCATTTAAAGGCATGCCTATCCTAAACCATGAGTACCCTGATCCCCTACTACCACCAAATAATTGGTGGATAGCAAAGAAGAAGCAAGGAGATCGATGGAACAAAAAAATAGGTAACTATATTTATGTTGGTTTATTTACACTCAAATAGATTAGAGTTGTGGGGAGATATCCCTGATGCAATTGATGTAATATTATTTTAAGTATGGAGGATTTTCCATACATGATTATTATGTATTATCTAATTAAGGATGTAAAGAAAGTGCTTTTATTTTATTGATGCACATGGGTTTCTTTATGTAATTGATTCTCTTTCCATTGATGATATTTTATGTAGTGTTACTTCCCCCTTGTATTCTCTATATGTTTAATAATTATGTTTGGATAGATTTAGTATCTTTATGTGTGCTTGTTGGTATGCTAAACGAGAAGAGATTAATTATGAGTTCTAGGGTGAACTTAGATGTGACCTAAGGGAATTAAGACCCCCTTAGGGTGAACATAGATGGCCTAAGGTAATTGAGAACCCCTTAGGAAGATTAATGACTAAGTTTCGAAAAGACTACATATGAGTTAAGATAGCTCATTGTGGAGATGATATGGATAGATTAACTTGCAATAATTGAAGCATACCTACACATAATGATTTGTGTATGGTATGGGGATGTGTGTATACCTTCGATTGAACTAAAGGTGATAAGTCTAACTCATCAAGAGTGATGAGATAGATAGGCTTATTTACAATAACCCAAGTTATGCCTACACATATGGGAATTGTTCTAGGGTATCTCATGAGATGTAGCTTTTAGGAAAACTTAGGGGATTTAAACCTTAGTTAAACATTAGTTTGGTTAGGGGTTTATGATTGGTTCATGAATCTCTCTCCTAAAAAAAATACTTGTCCTATTTTGTATTTTTCCATTTGTGTGTGTTTTGGGTCATTAAAACACACCAAGGGCTTGCGACTAGCCCAACCAAATGGTTGATGACAAGGATTTATTCCTTGGTCACTCTATCCTCTATGATTTTTGTTGCCAATAAAAAATTAAAATTCTCTTTTTCCTTTCCTCAAATTTTTTTTTGCATTCCACTTCCAATTCTCTCATGTGCATTAATATTCATAGAATTACCTTTGTGAGGTAAGTGTTATGGTATTTATACCATATGCTTTTATCCTTCGAACGTCAACGAGGGAATATGAATTTAAATTAATTTTTTTCCCAACCCAACTTTGGGTTTTAAATATATTATTTTTATAAATTAATTTATAATATAAATATTATAAATTATTTATACATTAGCTTAGGCTTTATTTTAACCTTTAATATTATAATAAAAAATTTATAATTTTATTTTCTTTAGGCCTTTTATTCAAGGTATTTAACCATACTTTTGAATAATCATGTGAAGCTCTTAAACAAAATCTCTTGGGCTTAAAATAAAAATATTTTAACGCTTCTTTTGCCAAGTCTTGCACTGATTCCTGACATTGAATCTTGACATCAATGACAACACAACTAACTAAAAATTTCCAAAAATCTCCCCCTTTGTCATTCATGGCAACCCCTTTTTTGAAACCATTATTTTTCCTTTTCAATACTACTTCCCCTGAGAAACTGCTCCCCCTGATTGAATGCTCTCCCCCTAACTCAAATCTCTCTCCCTTTGACATCAATGGAAAAGGACCACATTTGGGGTTTAGGTCTAAGAATTAGACTTTTAGGTTAGCCCCTCCCAAACCTCCTCTCTTAAGGTGGTTAATTTTGAGGTGGGAGTATCTCTACTCCCAACATACACTACACTTTACCGTTGTCCACCTTCTTTCTCAACTGATCCTTCTGATTCCTTTGAATATTCTTGTTCTTGCTTATTTCTAGAATTTTTTCTCTACACCACTTTGATATGTGCCCTACATTATTGCACTTATAACACTTAATGTTGTGGTTCCTTGAAGGTGCAAATATTTTAAAGTTTCTACTAGTGAATCCATATCCATTCCTATCATTAACCTTGTAATTAACTACCTTATGACCAAACTGATTACAAGAGTAGCAATACCATTGAAAGGGATGCTTGTTTCTAAAGTTTCCATATTATTTTCTTCCATGTGTCTTGATCTGTGTAGCTTTATGCCCAAACATATGACATGAGAATAAATTTCCATTGTAGAAACCTTGCCTTGACCCCATTGGTCTCTTAGCCTCTTCTAACCTGTGTTGTTTCCTATTCCATCTGTTCCTCATTTGTGCATTGTTACTTTTCTTATTGAAATTTCTATTTTCCAACTCATCCTTAGAAGGCTCACTTTATCTTAAAATATCCTCTTATGAAGATTTTTATTCTTTGGAGCATGTTATTGACTCCTCTCCTTGTCCTTTATATTCTTTTTCAAATATAAGTCATGTCTTGTTTGATGAATATTTTTGTACCTTGATAATCTTATCCAATTTCTTTGAGCTTCTCCCAAACTAGTGTAGCTTGTATTTAGACTCTTTTACTTCCTTCCTTAATGAAGCTACTTTATTATTTAACCTTTCACATTCTAAAACCTTTACGTCCAACTTCTCTTTAAATCTCCTTGTCTTAGCTATTGATTTGGTTAGATTTTCTATAAGCTTTCCTTTCTCTTCATCACATTCTTGAAATTGAAGCTTGATTTTTGAGTTCTACTTTCTTACCTTACTTAATGCATAAAGGGTATAAATAAGCTCACCCTCAATTTCAACTTCTCCTTCCTCTTATTTTTATAATTCTTCCTCTATTATTTTGTTTTCAAAATCATATTTATTCTTTTTTTATTCATTTACACTAGAAGCACTTCCTTCTTCTTCTATTACCATGAGAAGACTTTCTTCTTTTGGGCCTTCATTAGCATATTCATATTCATATTCACTGAAACTGAATGCATTCCTTGTAAAACTATCTTCAAGATGAACAAAGTTACCACATCTAAAACACTTGAGAATTATTGGTGACCTTTTTCTAACCACTTATTTTTCTTCTGCCAAAAATATAATTTCTTCTTCTTCAGTATTTGATGATCTACCATCACTATCACTAGAAATTTTACCTACCTTGTCTACATAAAAACTCTTCTTATGCCTTTGGAAAAAATTCTTTCCTTGCTTACCTTGTCCATCCCTAATTTTCTTTTGGTACCTCTGTTTTCCTATTTCCCTATTCTTATAATCATGTTTCTCATCTTCACTACTATTTCTAGCTTCTAGAAAATCAGTTGCATAGTGATCATATTTACCACAATTAAAACATCTAACTGATTTTGTACTTTTATACTTTCTTGAGTCCTTGTTCCTTCTGCCATAAACTTCTTAATCACTGTATAACTTGTTGCTTGAATATAAATTCTTACCCTTTGTATTCTTTTTAACTTTAAACGTTGCTTCCTTTTGGGTAATGGATTCCTCTTTTATTCTCATCTCAAAATCTATAAGAATTCCATGTAACTCATCCCTTGTCAAAATTTCAATATTTTTTTACTCTTCTCTAGCTGAAATATTTTCACTATACCTTTTTGGGAGTGACCTTAAAATCTTATCACAAACATCTATTTATTCAAATTTAACCCCAAGTACTTGCATGGAGTTAACAACCTCATCCACATGCAGTAGGTATGCAACAATGTTTTCCTCATCCTTCATCTTTAGGTCTTCAAATGTTCTCTTGTAATTTTACAACTTTACCCTTTTGATATTTTTGTCTCCCTCATATATACCTTTCAACTTATCCAAAATTTCCTTTTCTGATGTGCAATGCATAACTTTTATAAACTCCGTTTCATGCAAACCCTTTAAAATTCCATTCATTGCCTTTGAATTAATCATATGTAGGATCTTACCATATTTATCTATAGGTGGAGTAGCTGACGATATGTATGCATTCTCAACTACTTCCTATATTTCATTTCCAAGTGTCATTAGGTGAATATTCATTCTCATACTCCAAAGTGCATAATTGTATCCATCAAAAAATGGTTCTGAATTCCCTGAAGATCCATTCTAAGAATCCATCTATGTATTTTGATATTTTCCTTCAAGCTATTAAAATCTTCTAAAGGAACCAACTCTGATACCAATTGAAGAACACAAGCTTATACTGAGAAGGAGGTGAATAGTATAATATCACTTTTTATTTTTCTTTTCTCAAACAATATTTATCCAATATATCAATGGCAATATCAATAATAATAATAAAAGCAATGCATAAATCACCACACACAATAGAGACACCAATTTAGTGTGGTTCACCCAATGTGGGTTACTCCATGGAGAAAATATTTCACTAAAATTTTCTCAAAAAATCTCTTGGCAATCCTTCCCTATTACAATATTTATGTACCTCTATCCAAAGGAGACACCAATCCCCTAATCAATATTTTGGATACCTATCCAAAGGAGAAATTTTTCCCCTTTGTTGGTTCATGGATCTTTATCCATAGGATAACTCATTATCGTCTGCTCTGGTTGGTAATCTTCTAGAATACTACTGCCTCCACTACACTGGCTTATGGATCTCTCTCCATTGAAGATATTTTTCCTCACTCATAATACCTATCCTCACTACCCTAGATAATGGATCTCTATCCACTAGAGAATAATGTCCTCAACTATATCACCTCCAAAGCTTACTCTCGACTCTATATTAAATCTACACTAAATATTGTCCTTCGGCATAGCACAAATCTGCTCAATATTTGTCTCAAATATGCACTAAACACTATCCTTCGATCTAGCACAAATCTTACTCACAAGTCTATCTCAAATCTATAGTAAACACTATCCTTTTGTCTAGCACAAATATTTATCACAAGTATATCGTTGGTCTGCCATAAATCTACCCTTAAATCTACACCAAAATCTATCCTCAAATCTGTCCTAAGGCATTAACACAAAGCTTGATCCAATCATAAATTAACTTTGCTAGATCTACCCCAAGCCTTAACTCAAGGCTTGAAAAAATTAATCAATCAAATCTTCTCTCAAGTATTCTCAAAGACTTGTCTCAAATATATCCACAAGTCCTCTCAAGAACTTGTTCAATCTTCTCAATAAGTCTTTACCAAGACTTATCTCAAAACTGCTCAACAAATTCTCCCTAGAACTTTTCCAATCTGCTCAACAAGTCTTCACTAAGACTTGTCCAAATATACTCAATAAGTCTTCACCAAGACTTACCTCAAATTTTCTTGTAATATTCCACAATATCTCACACAAATATATCCTTAAGCTTTCACAAAATATTACTCAATTCTATCCTTAAGTCCCCTCTAGGACTTACTCAAATCTGCTCACAAGCTTTCACAAAATCTTGCTTAATTATGTCCTTAAGTCCCCTCTAGGACTTACTCAAATCTGCTCATAAGCTTTCACAAAAGCTTATTCAAATCAACTGCAAAAAATGCATACAAAACTTAACTCAATATATTACAAAAAACATCTTCAATATCACAAACAAGTTTCACTCAGAATCTTGTTTAACCATAGAAAAATATAGAGAATGGTAAGAGACTCAATATGTTTCACGCTCACAAAACAATCTATCACTATCAAACTCACTTTCAAATCAATTCAGAAATAAATAATAATTTATTTTACAAATATTAAACTATCACTCCAATACTCTCAATCAATATTTCTCAAACAAACTTCACTCAAAAATCCATTCAATGAAACACAACTTGCGTACAAACCCTAAACAAGTGTTTCACAATGCTTTCACAAAATCACACTATGGAACTCAACCCTTGACTCAAGATGATTCTAAATTTACATAACTATGATACTCATGATATTTCATAAACCCTAGTTCAATATAGTTCTCAATCTCACATAATGATGATACTTATGTTCTTTCACAAACCCTAGCTCAAGATAGCTCTCAATCTCACACACAATTTTCCTCACAGCCATTCATCAATCATGTATGTGAAAACTCACTCAAACATTTCCAACAATGCTTATCAAACAAAAACCTTTTCACTCCAACTTTGTATTTCACAAAATTCAATTCAACAATATTCCACTCATAAGGAAGATATTCCCATACCTTTTATTTTATGGATAAATTGCGTCAAAACCTGTCTCAATCACAATCAACCTCTTTGCCAATATCAATTTTTAGATAGCAAAAATCTTCACTCAAATATTTCCCTCAATATTAATTCAACATTACAATAATTAACATGACTCAAATACACCTTATTATCTCCAAACTTATCAAACAAAGATTTCAATCACTCAGTTTCACTATAACCCCTTTCATAAATTTAATGCATGAAATAATCTAGAATCCTACTTATGTGTCCCTACTAAAAAAAATTGCATTTCCAAAATAATTGACTTTATAAAACAAGATAATGCAATTTACTTTTAACCTTCAATAATACTATTTATCACCTTTTGTCTAAGTTAAAAAATATTTTACCTTACCCTCCTTTTAACTCCCTAGGTGCTCACTAAATCCAATACACCACATTCTTAACTCACACCCACAATGTAAATTAAAACTATGCTCTTCAAATAGTGCTAACCAAGAAAAAATTAAATCATGTGCTTCAACTTAGTGCCACCAAGAAACCATAGACCATAGACCATAGACCATGCACTTTTAATAAAAAATTAAATACCTCACACACTCCTTGGTGGGACTCGATCCCTGGTCGAACCACCACCTGCGCCCTTGTCACGGCAAAGATACCGCGTGAGCTAGGCACTCACGTGAGAGGCAAAAGCACTTTGAGTGCTTTGTATCTTCCACCAACACCAAAGACAAAAAAGCTTTGTCCCTTCCTTTCCGCAAAAACTCAAACACAACACCTTTGCATTCCCAATGCCTTACACACCAAGGACTTGCAACTAGCCCAACCGAATGGTTGGTGATAAGGCTTTATTCCTTGGTCACTCTGTCCTCCATTATTTTGGCTGCCAATAAAAAATTAAAATCCTCTTTGTCCTTTGCTCACAAATTTTTTTGCATTCCCCTTCCAATCCTTGCATATGCATTAATATTCATAGACTTACCTTTGTGAGGTAAGTTTTATGGTATTTATACCATATGCTTCTATCCTTCGAACGTCGACGTGGAAATATGAATTTAAATTAAATTTCTGCCCAACCCAACTTTGGGCTTTAATAATATTATTTTTATAAATTAATTTATAATATAAATGTTATAAATTATTTATAAATTACCTTAGGCTTTAGTTTAACCTTTAATATTATAATAAAAATATTATAATATTATTTCCTTTAGGCCTTTTCTTCAGGGTATTTAACCATCCTTTTGACCAATCATGTGAAGCTCTTAAACCAAATCTCTTGGGATTAAAATATAAATATTTTAACCCTTCTTTTGCCAAGTCCTACATTGATTCCTGACACTAACTCTTAACATCAATGACAACACAACTAACTCAAAATTTCTAAGAGAGAGATGGAAATTTTTTGCATTAATATACTATTTTGGATTCAATATTATACCAAGGCATAGAATCTAGCATAAATTATTAGATCTATCTTGCATCGAATTAAGAGCTCCTAAACCTATCCTTATCAATCAAATTTGTATGTGTCAACCAGTCACCTAGTTCTAAGATATCAAAATGAGTCATGATATGGCAATGCAATAGAACATAGTGGTTAAAAGTGAACCTATCAAAGTATACTAAGATATTACAAAGACACATGGATGCTATCCTCATGGAAGAAATTTGGACCAAACACATTTGCATAAGATAGTGAGAGTAGGCTAAGCTATAAAGTGATTCCCACTCCCTACACTCACCCTGATAGGCTTGTTTAGGAATTCCATGTAATTATGAGCTAACTAAAATGGGTTGAAAATTCTATAAATAGGTCAATGTACCTTAGTAAGAGGTTCATATCTTTAATATTTAAGTTGTATGATAATTGTACCATATGCCTTTCAATAAGATTAAAGTGTTGTTTGGACTCTATTAGAAGACATTGCAGAACATGTATGAATGTGAGTTAAATTATTAAGAATTTATGTTTATGTTAAATGGATGGTGTATTCTATTAAATATTATTCTATTAAAATGGATAATTGTCTAGATTACTATTTAGTTAACACTTGGAATGCTTAGTTGTGCAAGTTTTGATCTAAACAATTATCTATAATATTATATGGTAGTTGGTTAGTTAGTCCTTGAATTGAGTTGAGAGTGTAAGAATATCATATATTATGATTCTTGTTAATGTTGAATCCCAACTAGTTTTATTTCTACTCTCTAACCCTTCCCATTTATTTCTTTAGTCCTCGACTACAATTTTATTTTAGCTAGCATTATAGGAGTCATCCTTCTTCAAAGGTTGGTTGAGAGTATATTCTTAGTCATCCAATGTTGACTAGGGTGCATCTCGTAAACTAGGAAAATTTTAGACCAAGAGTTTTGGTATTCCTGATGGGATGAATCCCATCCCACCCTCAAAATATCTTACTAAAAATATTAGAAGAAATTGTAGACACTCAAAATTCACACATATCTACTTCTACATACTCGTAGATCTATCTGAACACTTGTAGGTTTGCATAGACCATCCTAGACCTCTATAAGCTATTATAGACTATAATAGACCATTGTAGACCATTGTAGACTACTCTAGACCATTGTAGAACACTCTAGATCAGTGTAGACCACTCTAAACTAGTGTAGACCGCTCTAGACTATTGTAGACCTTTGTACACCTACATAGACCGTCTCATTGGCCTATATGCACGAAACCCTACTAAATTGCATAATTCATGTCCTAACCACCTTATATATATTAGGAGGTCATATATAAGCTCCATATGGCAACCTATGCCATTTCCCATACCTAATTAGGACCGCAAGGGACTATTACTTTCCAAAACTCCTAACTAAGTTAATTGAATTTTTAATTGTAAAGTCAATTTTCACTTAAGTTTACTTTATGAATTTAAAAGTCTAATTAGGATCATAAATCCAAATTAGTGCTAATTATTCCCTCACACATGTGTGAACATTAGGTTAGTTAGGATATTTCCTAAAAACCCTAATCTAACCTAGGAGTTAGCTAACCCTAGTTAACCCTAATCCCTCCTCACAAATGTGTGAGGATGAGATATTTCTTTAGAGAATGTGGGAATGAAACCTCCAAAAAACCTAACCTAACCTAGCATGAAATAGAATATAGGGTTTGGTTTACCTAACCACCCCCCCTAACCTTATATTTTCCTATAAATAAAGGGCACCCCCTCTCACTATATCTCTCCCTTTTTTGCTAACTTACAAAAAATCTACCAAAATCCTGCAAGAAACCCTTATTCTAATTGTGGATAGTACAAATAGCATCTAAGAATCCCAAGAGCCCATCCAGATAAAGGATCTCCACCAGAAGGTACCTACAGTTGGGTTCACCCCTTGTTCTATGAACCCAAGTTCCAGATTACACCCTGCCATACAAGTTGGTCTTACAGCTAATCTACAACAACAAAAACCTTGGGTAACCTTTATTTCATGTTATTATAGCATTTAAAATTTATTTTTATCTTTATTTCATGTTTTTAATATCATTTTATCTTCATCAATATCAATCCTGATCCATGACAAACCCCCCAAATAAATTAACACTATTTTGCAGGTTCTCCAACAACAGTAAACACATATTTCAAAAAAAAACATAGTAGCAGCAACAACACATAGAGGTAGCTCACATGCATTAAATACCACATTAATTTGAGGGGCCCCAAAAGAAACCATTAGAGTATTTCACACCTTGTTGAGAAAAAAAAGGAGATTCACCTAGTAATCTTGTATGGACCATCCACAATAGGTTATATTAAGTTATTTTACTATAAAAATGATATAATTTTTGTTTTTTGTGACTGCTACAGGATCCCTAAAACCCTGAGACACCTCTTAGGTCAGCAAAATAGGATTTTTAGGCTCCTAAACTTGGTTCACCCATAAACCTACGAATCCAGGGTTAGATAACTCCTCGACCTGTGATTTTTGACAAAACTACTTTACAGACCTCAAAATAGTAAGGCATCATAGCAGAGACTTTAGAAAAGTTAAATATCACCTCAGAACACATGTATTCTACTCAAAACCATTAGTAATGTCATTTATTTGCACGACTAGTTCTATAGTACATATATTGTGTTAGCCTATCAAAATCCTAATTTAAATACAATAATTTAGAGTTTCAAATCAATATAAACATAGTCAGAATAGTTTATTTTCATAATTATCTTCAGACACAATTAAATTAGAATTTTGTAAATCGCTTGATGTCTTTCTTAACCTCTTTTCAAGTTTCCTTTCAAGCACATTTAGAGTAAGCTTTTCTTTACATTCACATGTAAGATTAGATTTCATATTTTGTTCCAATTCAAATTGACAAATCACATTTCACATTACTCAAAATTTTCTTTTCAAATTTGCATCTAGGGTTAGATTCAAATTCACTTTTACATCACCCTGCAAATCCTCTTTGTTTCCTTCAAAAAGGCATTTTCAATTTGCTTTTCCTTTCAAGCATTGATTCTAACAATAGAATTTCTAAATTATTCTCACATCACTTGCATTCCTTTTCACAACATAGCTAGGTTAAGGAATTTTTATCACTTTTCAAACCCTCAGGGTAACTTGCATTGTATTTACACAAACATCTAAAGTAGAACTTGCAATTCTTTCTAATACATGTATATAGTTCATCTTCCTTCTCATGTATTTTAGTTTGCATGTTTCCATGCTTTCCTAGATCAGTTTTATTTTTAGAAAGGCATCTAAGATTAGATTCTCTTTTTCAAAAAGGTAATTAGACACTTAGTTTATTTTCAAAAGATGCATCTAGACCTAGATTTATTTTCTAAAAGGCATTTAGTTAGTTGCACTTTACTTTCCCATCATTGCTAAACAACTTAAACCCACACACTCATGTGGTACATACAATGGCGAGATTGGATTGGATCCCAAATTCATCACTTGATACTGGTGAGGTAGGAGTTTCACCCTCCACCAGATCACCTCCTTAAACACCTAGTAGCTCCATAGGAGTGGTTTTTTGGAATTCCTCACTAGAAAATCCCCCACTTTTTATATTGATATTTTGGATTTCATATTTGAAAGGAGCATTTAGAGTGGGATAGGTTTAGATGCCTTTGTTCACAAGGCTTACATAATTAGTGAACACAATAATTATTTTAATTAACTAAGCTCACCCGAGAGTGAAGCAAAATCCTGATTGGGTAAGTAGCAAGTCTTAAACATTACCACCTCTTCTCGTGAGAGGATATAGTGAACTCATTTCAGCATTCTAAGTTCTCCCTCTATAGGCTATAATTTTACTACACCTTTTATACAAGTCACCATTAACCTGTTGAAGCATTGTTCTATCCTGTGCATATTTGGGTGTTGTAGGATATTATGTGTTTACAACATTCCTATTTTATCTATAAGTTCACCTCACTGCCCGTGATACTTCCTAGGATATTCCAAAATCCAAACACACTAAAAAAATAAACACTTTTAATTCTCTATATTTTAGAATTGATTATAGTCATACATTGTTTGCATGCTCTCACAGATTGATTTCAACACATTCAACTAATAGTAACCCACCTAGGGACTATTTGCAGTGTGTCATTTTTAGTTTTGTGTCTTTTTCACACTCATAATCCAATTCACCTAATGCCCTATTAATTCACTGCTTAGATCACCCCCCAACCTGTGATTTAGGTTTTTAGATATAGAAACCTCAGAGATCTTATTGGGTTGCATAAAAACCCCATATAGATCATACCCAAAACACTAGATTTTATTTTTTGTATAGTTTTAAGCACCAATTCTTGATAGACAAAACCATGCCTATTATCAAACGTAACCAGGCATGCGAGAAAGTGCACCTTGGAGAAGAAGTGACTAGTGTTTCTTCTAGCCAGTCCATACTCTCCCCTTCATCCATGAAGGGTAAGCCTATGCTCACAATATATATCTTTGCAGGACTAGACCCATTCAGTATTATGTCTCATGGTGAGATCTCTACATCTAGATATGCTTTTGCCACATCATTTAAGGAGGGTCATCCACTCCTTTCCCATCCACCATCACCTCATCCTTCTACTACCTTTTGTGATCACATCATATTTACAACACTAGTACATCGACCTCCTTCCCTTTTTGTTGATGAGGAGGTTCATCCCACATCCCCTACCTTTGCTCATCCATTTTTTCAAAACTTAGCTTAGTCCCTTTTTGAGAGTGATTCTTCATTACTCAATCACACCCATCCAAATATTGTGTCATTCACCCCTACTATAGGGATGGTTTCATATCCATCAATCTCTATCATGGATACATGTGCATCCCCATAAGAACAACCTCCACTACAACAAAATTAGGCCCCACCCACTTCAACACATCAAAACATAGAGGATGAAGCACCGTGACCCCTTCCTCAACAATCATTTTTCCCATTGTTCGATACTACATCCCAACCACCTATATAATCCCAAAAAATGTAATATCCACAACATCAATAGACTTTCTCTTATCAATCCAGTGTAAATGCATTCACCATACCACCTCCTCAAGTTCCTACTAGAAAAACCTATGTCCCATCCCCATCATCACTACCCCCTCCATCTCATCCATTAAGATTGTATGATACACCCTTTCCCAATCCATATTCATCTACATCTCCCTTTCGGTTTTCTCCACCTCCTTTATTTTAGATTTGTACTTTGAGCTACTTACCCATGTTTGAGCATTGATATCCTTCACATCCTATGTATCCAACATCCTAAGCTTATAAACCAAGATTTTTCCCATGATTTTTGGCTAGCTAGATGTAGACATCATCCTTAGATACCTCATCCTATTTGTAAGTCACATAGCCCACTCAAACGTCTTCACATACACCTATCTCTATCAGATCAAAATTTTTCACACCACCTCCTTCTTGGTCATCGCCTCCCATAGCACAACCATTGTAGTAGGTTCTCCTAAAAAAAATACTTGTAAAACAACCTCAGATCACACACCCGTAATACTATTATCCTCAACAACCACCTACTCTACAATATACTGTACCAATTGCTTTGACATCTTATCCTATGTAGCAATAGTATCCCTAGGATCTGTTGCAATATGTTCCTCCCCCACATTGGGAAGAAAAACAATTTTAATACCCCCCATATTTATAGGCTTCACCCCCATTAGCACCATCTCCTACACCATTAACACCTAAAATTCAACTCTTATGAGATGAAGTTAAGATGTTAAACCTTTGTACCACTAGTTATGGGCCATAAAAACCCACATACGATGAGCTTTGCAATGAGCTAGTACATCCCTCTGTTATCATTTCTCCTTACGCATATAACTTCAATATGCCTAAGTTTTATAATTTTAAAAGCAAGGAGGACCAACATGAACATGTCAGTAACTACCTCTCAGTCTGCTCCCAACTTTATAGTAGAAATCCTCTAATGTTAGGTACCTTCTCCCTTTCACTTGGGGGACAAGCCTTATACTGGTACAACATGCTCATGTGTCACAGCCTCTATGCTTTTTAGTAGTTGGAAAATTTGTTCCTCGAGCACTTTTCCATCAACATCAAAAAGAAGATAAGCTTCACTTATTTCTATGCTTTATGATAGACTGATGATGAACCAATCATAAAATTTGTCTCTATATGGATACTAGTCATACATGACCTCACTCATAGCCTCCCATCTATGGATTTAGTTACACTTTTCTCAAAAATTTACCATAAACACATCTTCATCTCCCTACAACTTCACCAAAGTCACACCTTTGAGGAAGCCATTACTCAAGTAAAAGTCATTGAGGACATCAAAGTCCAATTTGGAAAAATTAAACAAAGACAAAATCCTTCATACAACTTAAACTTTCACTTTAACAAGAATACACCAAATCATTATTTCCCATGACCACCACAAGCCAACCAAGCAATAACAACTTATTCAACCCTAACACAGGCTCCATGATCCCCTCATCCACAATAATAACTATTTCAAACCAATGCACCTCTTCCACCTTGACCATAGCAGGGTCGAGGAACTCATCTTCCACATCCACATTGTAACTTAACATCACTTTATGAGCCTCTCCTAGCTTTATTCCAGATGTTATACAATGTAGATCACATCATCTTGTTAGATGTTCAACCTCTTGATCAAAACACATCTAAGACTCAAGGTTACATTGAGCAAGCCTACTATGGATACTATAAATAGTGTGGCCATGATATCAAATCATATTGTTCTTTTCATGCAATGGTACAATATATCATTGATCAAGGAAGCATTCAGGTTTCAAACCCTCTCACACCGCAGAACCAAAACCTAGGTATATATCTGAATCTCTTACTTAATTATTAGGGTATTAATCCCAAAACACCTCAAAATAACCCCCTAGGACCACCAAGATAATTCAATAATGTCCACTGTGACCCTCCTTCACATAGCATAGTGGGCATGATCAACCTCACCATTTTAAATCAATGTTATCCTTCATATCATCTTGCATTGGTAGCCCCTACACCAACACCATTTGTTTTTGTACAAGTTACTATAGCTCCTCAAGCTCCATATCGTCCACCATATAATGTAATTATAATTCATGATAGCCTTATGCACTAGTTGCATAATGACCCTACGAGATTGTTTATCTTTGACCTCCTACAACAATCTCAACCTCATCATGAGGTATGAAATTATTCACTCCATTGACCTTGAGACCCATGATGTCAATGCATTTTTAAAATTTGTAGGTAATATCCCATGCTGCCTTTAGCCATCCATTAGTTTCCATGACCACAAGATCACATAATTTATAGGTAAAGAAGTGGATCCTTCCCTCCAAATTCAAGCAACCATCAATGACATAACATACAAATGTATTCTTGTTGATATTGGTTACTCAATCATAAATATCTCTATCATGGCTCTTCATCATTTGCACATTCTTCCTACTCACTTATCCACACCCTCACTAGACTTACATGCATTTTATGGTTAAATGCGACCCATAGTTGCATATATTGTCCTACCCATTTGTTTAGGTGTATGTACAATTTTGATTCTATTCCATTTTATTCAAGGAGAAATGTAGTATAATATATTTCTTGGACATCCATGGATTAGAGATATGCAGTGTGAGCCATATACATTGCACCATTGTTTTAAATGTGTCTAAAACAAGCTTGTCCATTGTGTTCCTACCAATGGGGACCCTTTCAAATTATGCAACATCACGGATCTCCCACCTGGAACTTCTTCATCTATGATATAGGTCATTTCTATCTCTAATACTCACCCATAAAGCATATTCATACCTTCTCTCCCATAAGTGGCTTCACCATAACCTTCATTTGGGACACATACACACTCATAGTCAACAATGCCCATACCATCATCATCTAGTACAACACCCTATTTTAGTAACATACCCTTTTCACCACCCTCTTCATGGCCTCCACCACCTTCAAAACCCTCATCATCTACAAATCCACCACTCGTATCGACAACAGGCTTGCCATCTTCATCAGGGCCAACCCCCACTTCCAATCCATCTTCCTCTATGAAACCTCATCTCTTGCCTACCCCGCAAATGCCATGACTCCTTGATGAGTGTCAAATTGGCACATATTTTATGCAAGGATTATCTATTTTCTATCTACAAATCATGGAAGTAAATGTGTTTTAATGATTATTTTTACCTTATTTATGTGATTTATCAGTAAATTTGATGAATGAGGTTTAAATGATAAATGTTCATATTTTACACAAATTGTGCGAAGTTTTGTATGTTTTTGGTAGTAGAACGATCATAGGTAATATTGCAGCAAAATACAGGTCATACATTGAAGGAAGGATGAACCAATATCGTGCAAATATATTTGAGGAGACACGTGGATGCGCGCTACGAAAGGGTGCTACGAAAACCTGGAAAAATCTATGGAAAAACCTATTTTGCATAATAAAAATGCCACATAAGCTATGGCTTGGTCAAACACCACGTGGGCAGCTGAAAGAATCAAGCACAAAAGGTTTCAAATTCCACATGGGCGGTTAGAAGAATCAAACATGGGTGACTCATCATTTATTTGGGGCATATAAGTTGTTAGGAGATTACGTGAATATTTGTAATAAATGTGTCCTTCCCTAAAAGAAAGGATAAAAGCTGTTAGAAAAAGTCTAAATCAATGGTTATATTGTTACGTAGCTATCCCACTAAGTCAAAGATGGCATTATGTTGTTATATTAGTTCTTGTATTGCCACTTGGACCAATTAGGATATTTATTGAGTCCAAGTAGGTTAGGAAATGTGTTAGTATTAGATTATTCTTGTTAGAATATAGTTGTTGCGTTATCAAGTCCACACCACATGGAGAAATACGTGGAGTTATATTCGGAATTGTCCAAGCGATAATATATATTCCATAGGAGACATTTGAAAAGGTCTGGAGAGCTAGAGAGTTGGAGAGCTAATGAAAAAATGTCTAAGTTGTGATTATTTCTAATGTAATCCCCTGTATACAATTTTTGGAAAAGCTATATGTGCAACCATGTACGTTTGAGGTTTCAGTAATAAAGCAACAATATTTTCTTTAGAATATGGTAACTGTGTCAATTAATTTCTTTTCATTTTGCTTGCTTTGGTAACTTTCATTTATTTTATTTTCTGCAATTATGAAATAATTAAGTATTAGATTAATTAAATGAGAGTAGATTACTGAAGTTAAAGTAAAGTAGAAAATAGGGGAAGGGGTTAACACTAACCTTCCGGAGGTAGGGCCCACTCTAAAAGGTTAGTCCCTAAATCTCTTCCCCCGGTAAATAGAGTTAGAATGTAGAATAAGTTTTAAAGCATAAACTTAATTAAATTGCATAATAAATAATTATGAATTATACTATGCATCATTAAATCATACATGGATCCACACATATTCATATAGATTAAATCATAACTTGCATTTTGTTTTCATTCATGCACAATCTAACTTTTGTTTGCAAACACCTGAAACTAAAAGAAATTTGAACTAAGCTTAGCATTGATCCCTACGGTACAATCTATACTGGATTGCTATTCTTTAAATCTAACCTTGATTACCCTCGGATTGACAAATTTAAATGTAAGCTACTACAACCGATCATTTTGGCGTCGTTGCCGGGGAGAGTAGCGTCGTAGTGGTTAATCAGAAAAGTTGTTTGGCAGTGCAAAAAGAGAAGCTTACTTGTATGTGAAAAGGGGTACGTATGAGACCTTGGTGTGCATATGAGTCAGAGTGGCCCATGATGGTTCCAACAAGCTCCTTCGTACGATGCTGCCAGGTTCATTTTTCTTGAGGAATCAGTTTTACTGCTTTCTTAATTAGAATTTTATTTCTGCAAATTTTATTTCCTACAAATTTCTTGCTTTGGGTAATTATTATTGTTTAGTTATTTAGAACCTATGAGAAAAAAGAAGTAGGTAATTTGAAAAAAACCCATTTTAATAGAAGTAGTTCATGAACACAACCAATACCCTCCGATAATCAAAGAAATAGTAATAGTTTACCTTTTATTTTTGCAAATTTCATGCTTTGGGTAATTATTATTGTTTAGTTGACTTAGGACCTATGAGAAAAAATAGGAAGTAGGTGAACGCTGAAAGAGAAACCCTATTTTTATAGTAGGAAGTAGTTACGTTGAGTGACACAACTATAATGAAATCCCTCCTGATAATCAAAGAAACAATAATAGTTTACCTTTTATTTTTACAAATTTCATTTTCTGCAAAATTTTATGCTTTGGGTAATTATTATTGCTTAATTGACTTAGGACCTATGAGAAAAGATAGGAAGTAGGTGTACGCTGAAAGAGAAACCCTATTTTTTATAGTAGGAAGTAGTTACGTTGAGTGACACAACTATAATGAAATCCCCCTAATAATCAAAGAAGCAGTAATAGTACCTTTTATTTCAGCAAACTTTACTTTTCCTACAAATATTTCATTTTGTTCCTAATATGCTAAAGTTGGTTGTATAAAGATTCATAGGAACGTGAGTCGCATCTAATTTTAGCAAAATATTAGGATTAGCATGAAATTTTATTTCAATTGTTCTCTATTGTATTAAGGATGGTTATAAACTCAATTGTTGTGATTTGTATCTAAACTTGATTACAGTAGAATTAAAATAGAAAATCAAAATCAAAACCCAAACAAAACCAAAATCAAAGAGAGAGAAAGAAGAATAAAATGAAGGTTGCTAGATGGTGGAAAACAATCTACTACAATAAACCTCTAATAAAAATATATATATATATATATATATAAATATATTATTATTATTATTAGAAATGATAATAATAATAATAATAAATATATATAATAAAAATAAAATAAATATAAAGTATATTTATATATATTAATAATAAAATAAAAGTAATAATAATAATGAAATAAAATAGAGGTGTTATAGAGGATTGAATCAACACAACTATAAAGTAGGTAGGACAAACATATTGTATCATGAGAATTTTAATTAGAAAATATTTAGAAGTGATGCAGTAAAACTCAAAGCCTATTGACAATTCAAAAAAAAAAATCATACACCACCTTAGTATTTCTGAACAACAAACAACAACCATTGAATAATAACTTCTCTCTCCTATAAAAAAAAAAATTATGCTTCCTTTGTTTCATCATGAAGTTTCTATATCTGCAATATTTCCATCTTATTTTCATCAATTTTCAGTCTCAATGTTTCAAAAATAGCCCAAGAGGTATTTCTTTAAAAGAGTTTATAGGAAAATGACTATCATATGTTGCATAATACCTTGTTTGCTAGATAAAATCTGGATGTTTTTCAATTACTCAAACAACATTAGTGTTTTGAGAAATTTTCATTGAAAGTCAAGCAATCTTTTGATGTTGTAAGTCATTCCTAGTCAATCAAACTTTTTCTTGGACTACGCACATTTGAACATTTAAAAATATTGTGAGATGTGGAGAGATTGACTCACATATTACTATTGCCATAAGTGAACAATTTCCCTTGCTTATCCATCTATGCGCATGGTCTAGAGTACTACTGAATTGGCAAAAGGACAAGCTCACCCTTCATCCCTAAATAAAAAGAAGAAAATGAGAAGAATAGTAAGGATAGGATCAAATTCCCATCAGGACTTTGATAGAGTGGTTGGGAATCCAATTCCCCAAAATTCTTACTCCAAAAAAAAAAATCCCTTGCTCCTCATCTAATCGAGCAAGTATCCCAAAAAGTATCTTCTTGCTTCTCATAAAAATAGGCAAGAACCCCAAAAGCAATAAAAATCCCTTGCTCCCTCTCAAAATGAGCAAGTATCCCAAAGAAAAGTTAAATAAGGGTAAAAGAGCTTGAATCCCTAGAATTCTTAGTATCTTGAACACCATGGGGTACTCTCCATTAAAGTATCCTTACGTAGTAGCACTAAGTCTGGACAAGACCTATGGATGCTCATAGATAAGCTAGCTTGTTGGCATAAGTGATCTTTGTTGTTACTCAATCCTCACTCATAATGGTAAATGAATACTCATTGCACACACAGTTGGTCCTTGAGGAAGTTTGAAAATATTAGGATAACTTTAACACCATGATGATTTGTGAAATGAATAGATGAAATTGTTTAAAAAATCACTAGGATGTTTGAAGTCTTTGAGAAATAACTCTAGAATATCCTGAGCAGGCAAAAGTCAGAAGCAAATTCCTATGGTTCATTTTCTCCTACAAAAATATGGCTTCTATCTCTCAAAATCTTGTATCTCTTAACAGAAGCCATCATAATATCAGAATATCTATTCCATTTTTCTAAGATGATTGAAAATACTCCAAGTCTTTGATAGATATCTATTTTTGTATACATTGATGATTGATATCAAGCTTTATAATCATTATTTTTCTCTCACTTGGATACTCCTTAATGAAAATTCAGGAAGCACAATCACAAAAATTATAATAAACCCCCATAGATAAAACTCATTATTATATTATCCACCAATATAAATAAAACACCCTTCATCTTGTTTTGGCTATATAGCCAAAATTACAGTTTGGGGGGAGGTAAATAAAGGTATACGAAGTTCACAATACAATTTGGGGGAAGAATCAGGTAAAGTATTTTCTCAACTCTAACAACTGTAGTTTCTGTAGATAGCTTCTGTAGTGATCTTCCATAAACATCTTCTGTAAACACCATCCATAGACAGTGTCTGTAGTGCATTTCTTGAAATTTCACTAAGTGTTGAGATTTATATTGGCCCTTCAAAAAATATAAAATAAAATAAAATAAATAATAAAATAATAATAATAAAAAAAAAAAAAAAAAAAAAAAAAAAAAATAAATAAATAAATAATACAATAATAAAATAAATAAATAAACTTTAAAAGTTGATTTAAATTTTATATGTTATATATATAATGATGTTCTTATTGTTAGTATGGGTTATAAGTCTTATTTATGCATAGCTTTGATATACATCTAAATAAGTCCAAGGAGCACTATTGACTTTTGCATTGGAAAGCGGGTTTAGATAGATAGAAGTTGGAATATTGTTGTTATAGGAGGTGATTAGACTAAAATAAAACACATACTCATTGTATGATTTATAGTACCTTCTTGTTTCAATTTATTTCATTTGAAAAAAAAGGGTAATGATGGTAATCCCAATCTAGCCAAATGACAATTTGCATGTATATCGCATTCCAAAGGAAATATTGTTTAAAATGGAATATCAAGGTAAAGGCTTGGATTTACATGAACAAGGCATCAATCATCCACTATAGATCAAATTTTGGATTTATGCAACCGTTATAACTACAGATTTTATCCATTAAGATTGTTGTATTAATCTTGTGTGCATGAGGACATGCACTTCCTTCAGTTTGGGGGAATGATGAGTGTCAAATTGGCACATATTTTATGCAAGGATTATCTATTTTCTATCTGCAAATCATGGAAGTAAATGTGTTTTAATGATTATTTTTACCTTATTTATGTGATTTATCAGTAAATTTGATGAATGAGGTTTAAATGATAAATGTTCATATTTTACACAAATTGTGCGAAGTTTTGTATGTTTTTGGTAGTAGAACAATCACAGGTAATATTGCAGCAAAATATAGGTCATACATTGAAGGAAGGATGAACCAATATCGTGCAAATATATTTGAGGAGACACGTGGATGCATGCTACGGAAGGGTGCTACGAAAACCTAGAAAAATCTATGAAAAAACCTGTTTTGCATAATAAAAATGCCACATAAGCTATGGCTTGGTCAAACACCACGTGGGCAGCTGAAAGAATCAAGCACGAAAGGTTTCAAATTCCACATGGGCGGTTAGAAGAATCAAACGTGGGTGACTCATCATTTATTTGGGGCATATAAGTTGTTAGGAGATTATGTGAATATTTGTAATAAATGTGTCCTTCCCTAAAATAAAGGATAAAAGTTGTTAGAAAAAGTCTAAATCAATGGTTATATTGTTACGTAGCTATCCCACTAAGTCAAAGATGGCATTATGTTGTTATATTAGTTCTTGTATTGCCACTTGGACCAATTAGGATATTTATTGAGTCCAAGTAGGTTAGGAAATGTGTTAGTATTAGATTATTCTTGTTAGAATATAGTTGTTGCGTTATCAAGTCCACACCACATGGAGAAATACGTGGAGTTATATTTGAAATTGTCCAAGCGACAATATATATTCCATAGGAGACATTTGAAAAGGTCTGGAGAGCTAATGAAAAAATGTCTAAGTTGCGATTATTTCTAATGTAATCCCCTGTATACAATTTTTGGAAAAGTTGGATGCGCAACCATGTACGTTTGAGGTTTCAGTAATAAAGCAACAATATTTTCTTCAGAATATGGTAACTGTGTCAATTAATTTCTTTTCATTTTGCTTGCTTTGGTAACTTTCATTTATTTTATTTTCTGCAATTATGAAATAATTAAGTATTAGATTAATTAAATGAGAGTAGATTACTGAAGTTAAAGTAAAGTAGAAAATAGGGGAAGGGGTTAACACTAACCTTCCGGAGGTAGGGCCCACTCCAAAAGGTTAGTCCCTAAATCTCTTCCCCCCGGTAAATAGAGTTAGAATGTAGAATAATTTTTAAAGCATAAACTTAATTAAATTGCATAATAAATAATTATGAATTATACTATGCATCATTAAATCATACGTGGATCCACACATATTCATATAGATTAAATCATAACTTGCATTTTGTTTTCATTCATGCACAATCTAACTTTTGTTTGCAAACACCTAAAACTAAAAGAAATCTGAACTAAGCTTAGCATTGATCCCTACGGTATAATCTATACTAGATTGCTATTCTTTAAATCTAACCTTGATTACCCTCGGATTGATAAAATTAAATGTAAGCTACTACAACTGACCACTCCCATTTTTCTCGTGACCTTGATCATTCACATCCCCTCATAGGTTACCACCAACACCTACCCCTACTCCCTCACAATTCCCACATGCTTACCAATCCATCCCATATATGAATATCGAATGCAATGATTGGGAACAATGAGCTATCTGCATTGATGAGAAACTATTTTAATCATCCATGACCACCATTCAAGATTCCTAGCTTGCATCACCATCATACGATTCAGACTCATCACCTCATTTACCCATGCGTACGTCACCCCAAGTTTCAATATTCATGAAAAATACTAGTTTTGGTAACTACATCATCCTCGATGCTAGTTTGTGTCCATCTCCAATCCATTCTACCCGTTACTTTGGTCATCCATCTACTTTAGCACTTACCATTGGTACGGTCGTGTGCTTAGGTTCCCCCAAAAATTATACCAACTTTGTGTATGTGGGCATTGATTTTTCACTCTCGCCTATCATCCCTTCACCACCACAATCCAACTTTTGTAGTGCTTTAGATCACATGTCCAACCTTCAATTTACATTGCATTATCTACGATGCTTTCATTGGCATGGATTTGGGTTAGGATGTTACGAATAAGGGCTACATACCCCCATAAATCCCTATGTCTAACTACCTACAGATAAATCAGGTCTAGGATACCGGTCTACAACTATCCATACACTCGAGGATGAACTGCAAGATCTTTCCTTGCATCCTATAACACCTCTTATACACACCTTAGAAGAGTATATTGATATGTACCTCTTCTACGAGAACTCATCTCCCCACTCTACAATCATGATTTCCTCATATTTCTTTCACTAAGTGTCTTCCTCATATGACACATCCTCATGTTGCATCGACAAACAAGTCAATCAATTCACTGCATTATCCCTCACACATAAATCTTCATAGTGGAATATCATACCTCCTCCTTTTATGCCAATGTATCTAGCTAGACCCTCACAAATTTATCGTCAACTTCGATAATCCATAACATGACCTCAATTGCCACTCATTGTCTTACATATGTCGTTACTGATGCCCATGAACTCCTAAATATTTATCATCATATTCATAATTGATAGACACTCCCTTAACTTATCTTAACATGGTTTATGTGGACCTCTTCACGCCATTGTGATACATATCTCACACAAATCAGGACAACATCCCCAACCTGAACTTCATCGACCTAACTCACATTTTGTCAATACCTTCTCCACACAACTTCTTATTATCACCACACAACCTCCATGTAACAAATGCTACTTCGTCATCAAATCCACCTCATATTTCGTGTGTCCATCACATGGATGTATATTTAGATGATGAATATGACATTTATGAGTCCATCGATGACCTCCACCTCATTTCGATCCCAAATCAACTTCATGATGGTTCCCACATGTTGATATAAGAAACCATCAATTTTGATATTGGTGATGATCCAAATAACCCTCATATTTTCAAACTCGTTGTCGGCCTCTCACCTGAATAATGCATGTTATTCACTAATTTTATTAAATAAAACATCAAGGTATTTTCTTGGTCTTATAAAGACACGCTATTCCTAGACCTATCTTTAGTAGTTCACAATCTGACACTGGACAAATATGCTAAGCCTTTATGACAAAAACTACGATGTATGCACCCTATGGTTTCTTTGTTAGTCAAATCCAAGCTACAAAATCTCCTTGACATAGATTTTATTCAAACCATTGGCTAACCCGAATGGGTGTCTAACACGGTCCCAGTGCCCAAACCTTTAGGAAAGGTTTGAGTCTGAACTAAATTCTATGATATAAACAAAACTTGTCCCAAAGACAATTTTTCATTGCCAAACATCAACTTGCTTGTCGATTCCATCGTTGACCATGAAATGATATCCCTAATGGATGAATTTTCTATGTACAACCAAATTAAAATCAATTCTATATATCAACATAAAACATCCTTTACAACCCCCTAGGGGACTTTCTATTACAAGATCATTCCATTTCGCCTCAAAAATGTTGGTGCAACCTACCAGCATGCAATGATATATATCTTTCATGATTACATACATAATATCATAGAAGATTATGTAGATGACCTCATTGCAAAGTCTAAATAATGCTCGCAACATCTAGCCAACTTACGTAAAATATTTTATCACCTCCTGGAGCACAACGTGCACCTCAACCCAAAGAAGTGCATCTTTGGTTTTACATAAAGCAAAATCTTAGGGTTTATCATCTCTCAATGAGGCATCAAAGTAAACCCTAATAAATTCAAGGCTATCATCGAGATGCATCTTCCCACCAACCTTAAGCAATTACATAGCTTATAGGGTAAAATCACATCAATATAATGGTTCATCACATAATTATCAGATAAATGTCAACCGTTCAATCACCCTTTGTAAAAAGGAGTCTCCTTCAAATGGGATGACAAATGTCAACAAGATTTTAATTCAACCAAAGCTTATCTCACCTCCACACCAGTATTATCTCCTCCACACCTATGACTACCTTTCATTTTGTACATCATCGCTACATACTTCACGCTCGATAAGTTGTTAGCACAAAATAATGTGCTCAACTATGAGAAAGCCATCTATTACATTATCCATACCCTAGTTAGATACGAGATGCATTACACATATATGGAAAATCTATTCCTAATGGTAGTTTTTGCAACCCAAAAACTCTGCCATTACATGTTGAACCATACCACATTTGTTATTATCACTCATGACAACCCACTGTGATATATGATGAAAAATAGTTATCATAACTCTCACATAACCAAATGGATCATGCTTCTTACTGAATTTTATCTAGAATTCATTTCATAAAAATCCATAAAAGGATAGGTCATCGCAGAAAAATTGGCTAAAGCTCCATTACATGATGATCAACCACTTCTCATCTGTTGGGAAATTTACCATGTACAAACAATACATAGCCTATGAAAAAAATAATAATAACAGCAAAAATGGAGAAATTTTTTAAACCCTAGTTAAGCCCCCATAAGAAAAATAGGAAATAGTGCAATAAACAACAAGCAATCACACAAATGTAAGAGATACAAGATATACATGGTTCGAGTAGTGTACCCTACATCCACGGAGAAATAATCAGTCCTTTGTATTAGTAACAATACAAAAATCTTCTTCACTTGTATAATGTCTCCTCCCCTCTCTTCCTCCAAACTAGAAAAGAGCATTCACATATGTAATATGACCTTTACAATACAAAATATATAGAGATTCATGACTTTTCAACTACCCAAAAACACATAGTGGTGTCAGAATACAATGGGCCAAAACCATGGGTTGATACCACCCATATGGTTAGCACATTATTTTGACAAGTATTTTTCACCAAGAAATATAGTTAAATGGCCTTGGCATCCAGTTCACATTCCTATTTTTTATCATTTCCCATCAACAATATTTAAAGGTAATTAATTTCTTTCTTATCAATTTGGCTCCATTACCTAATAATCTCCAACTTGGAGACAAGATTGATGCAACATCCCTACACCCTAGGACTAAAAGTTTATCATAATCATGATATTACTCCTTAAGGCCAATTGAAGTAGAGCAAAAGCTCAAATTCTCCCTGGTTACTACTTTAGTAAGCATATCAGCAAAATTTTGGGAAGTGTGAATCTTGATGAGCACCAGAAATGCTCATATTTTGTACATATTTCTTTGATCAATATGCGGTTGTATAATAATAATTGTGTACTTTTATGAATGATTATATAGATATTTGATATAATTATGCGTGTTATCTAATTTGTGTTTTTTTAGTATGTTTTGTGGAATTGCAGTTGATTTAGTTAGATTTGGAATGGTCGAGGTCCTTTTGATGGACCTGGCACTTTATTTCATAGGGGGTTAATGAAGAGAATACAAGCGCCTCCCTAGATTCGAAAGGTTCCAACTGAATACGAGCGCCTCCCTACAGTCGAAAGGCACCAACTGAATACGAGTGCCTCCTTGCAGTCGAAAGGCACCAACTGAATACGAGCACCTCCCTGCAGTTGGAAGGTGCCAACAAAATATGAGCACCTCCCTACAACCGTAAGGTGCCAACCAAAGACAAGTGCCTCCCCACAGTCGAAAGGCACTAGCAAAAGGTAAGAGCCTCCCCACAACCAGAAGGCGCCACTGATTCTTTGCCCGTTGACCAAATTTGAACAATGTGGACGGCAGCGGCTGGTGCAGTTCCAGATCTACGTCATGCAGAGCTAAATTGGAGATTGCACCAATGTATCAAAATGTCTTACTGATTCTAGGCAAAGCATGAACCAAACAATGAACATGCCACCATTAGAACAGAACGCTAGATGTCAATTGCATTTACCAGACTATCTTGATTTAGTCTGGGATAGATCGACTGTTGTAACTACTTCTATAATAGAAGTTCTGTAGGTGTGTTATATAAACACATGTAGATCGTTCTGAGAAATATATAGAAATAAAATACAGATCCATTTAGACGTACAAAGATAAATTGTAGTGTGTTGATGAATATATTAAAGTTATTGAAGTTCTAAGCGAATGTTCGATCGAGAAGAAGCTGCTGGAGCCTGGGCCCACTCCAAGCCAGTATTTCTTCCCCATTTCCTTTTTGTTTATTAATTTTAATTAGTTTATTGCTTTCATAAGAACGTTTGTTAGTTTATTAGTTCCAGCATTTGTAGTAGATTTATTTTCAAGAACATGTACATGATTTATTTTCTGTAGGTTTAATTCTGTTCTTCTTACATAAATCATTGAGGAGTGCGGGAATGATTGACAAACCATTTCAAGAACACCCCCCAAAACATAGGATTAGTAGATTCACCTCCAGTGGTATTGTAGTAACCTAATTCCGACTCTTCACAAGTTTACAAAGCTCCCTGGGTTGATAATTAAATGCACGGACATGTGACAAAAATAGGAAACCATTCACCTTGTTTGGCCTGCAACATTTTAGCATCGTTGCCAGGGAAGCGTCTTAATTAGATTACTTACAATACCCTAAAACCTTCCATCTGACCTTGTATGAGTTCTTCGAGAAGAAGAGGACCTGACGGTCGTTTTAAAAAGAACTAATCCATCAGGACCTAAGTCAACCGAGCATTTTGGATTTGAGTTAGACTCGCCCGACCTACCAGCAGTCCATTGGAGTGAGGAATCACACTTTGTGCAAAGTGCCACCTCATCCCATCAGCAAGGGGATGAACGAATCAATATAAATCCCCTATTTAATAGGACTCCTCTAGAGGAATCCCTATTGTGGAAGGCTGTGGAGGATCATACGATCTCACCAGACAACTTTAGAGCATTGACTCAGAAAGCTTTAAATGACCAGAAGGCCATAAATGCTGCATTAGAAACCACATTTCTTAAAAAAATGGCAGTTAACGATGAAGTCTCATCTGGCTTTAGTTTCCCAATAGAGGAGGGAGTAGGAGATACCAAAATGAAAAACATATCCCCTACTCACCTTTCGTCCTTCAGAGGACACCCGACTGAGGACCCTAACCTATTTTTATTCAAGTTTGATGTTTTGTGCAGGTCTGTGGATTACAAATCAAACACGCAGAAGTTGAAATTATTTCCTTCTACATTAGATGATGCAACTCTGTGATGGTTCATTGGTCTGGGAGACAAACACATCACCACCTGGGACCAGATGAAGAAGCTCTTTCTAGAGCAATATCAAGATTTTGGGAGAGCAAGAGACTCTAGGGAGGAGGTCCTGAGCATGATACAAAGAGAATATGAGTCTCTCAAGGAGTATTGGTAGAGATTCAACTTTAATATTCAATGGTCCCCTCACTCGAAGCTATCTGATAAGTCCCTCAAAAGCATATTCTTAAGGGGACTTACCAATGAGTCACTAGAGGCTCTCAACATGATCTCTGGAGGTGATGTCTATCAGCATGCTATGGATGACATCCGGAAATTATGCCAAAACTACTCAAGAAGGCGAGGAAAAATCATCGCCATGACCATGGAGGGAACTGCTTCAGTCACAAAAATAGAAATAGGCAACATGCTGGAGGATTTGGAGAGCGAAATGCTCTCATATCTAGCACTGTAGATGGATACGTTGTTGTTAGAAAAGAAGAAACAATAAAATGACATAGCATTAGCCTATTTCTACCCAAAATGTAGAGGAAGGCATGCAAAGAATGCATGTCAAGAAAATAAGGTCAGAGTATGCACAGTTTGTAGGCTAAATCATAAAACTTGATTGTGCCCACAACTGCCCAGTAACCAAGAAGCGACTGAGAGCACAGAGGCCTACTTCATATGCAATAGGAAGAGTTGGCCACAGACCCCCATGGGGAATATACCAACCAGAATGCCATCATATGGGGGAGGGCCATACATGCACCAAGGACCCCCTCAACCACCTAATATGGGGTGGTGGGGACCATCACCCTGGACTAATGCACCCCCAGCAGCATTTTTGAATCAGCAGCCATGGATGCCATATCCATATCCTGGGAAGTAGTGGAGAGGCCACAATGCATGGAATCAAACTCCATAGAGTGCAACGCCTACTCACATCCAACAGAACTTACCAGCATTGCCAACAGTGAGACCTATGCATCTACTAGCACAACCGACAACAAACCCAAACAACATAGTAAATCAACCGACATACAACGTAGAAGGTGAGATGTATCATATGTACAATATTCATCTTATATTAGGTAGGCAGCTAAGAGTAGAGACACCGCCTCTGGTAGAAGAGGAGGAAGAAATAGTAGAGACACCTCCACTGGTAGAAGAGGAGGAAGAAATAGAGGAGACACCTTTGGTAGAAGAGGGAAAAGCACTTGAGAGAGCGGAGGCTCCATTTCCTAGCCGGTTGCAGGAACAAAGAAAAACAACACAACCAAAATTTGACATCTTGTCGAGCTTGAAGAATCTCACGGTGACAATCCCATTATTTCAAGCAATTCGAGATGTCCCCATTTACACCAAGGCAATTAGAGAAATGTGTCTAAGGATACCGAGATGAAAAGCTACCCAGACTATCAACGTTGTGGGTAAACTGGCAGATCTAATGATGGGTGGAACACATCATCCTAAGTATGGAAATCTAGGCAGCCCATTGCTAACCATAAAAATTGGAGGACATTCCCTGTCTAACACATTGGTTGACCTCGGGGTAGCCATCAATGTGATGCCTCAAGAGACCATGTAGAGGTTGTAGCTCATGAACCTAAAGCCAACCATGATAGTGCTATAGTTAGCCGATCGATCAACCGTGTCACCGAAAGGGATGCTGGAAGATGTGATCGTAATAGTCAGTGCATGGGAATATCCAACCAATTTTTTAGTTTTGCAAACCAAGACCAGGCTAGGTGGTTACCTGCTCATTTTGGGGAGGCCATGGCTGGCAACAACTGATGCTTACATCAGCTACCAAGATGGGCTAATGACCATATCCAATAGGCAAAATGTCAAAATGCTGACCATTTCACTGCCAGCTCAGTCTATGGACTCGATAGAAGAACCCAGGATCACCGAGCATGGAACTACGGAGTTGTCCATAATCTAGCTAGTGATGACCTTGGAGGATGTGGCAGAAGAGGATGAGGATGGTGCTATCATGGAGTTTCTCCATGGAGAATCGCCCACCCCCACACCTGGATTGCCGTTGACTGGCACCCAAGATCAGCACATCTGACAAATACACGTTGGGCTAGGGAGGATATTAAACGTCAACAACAGGTTGACGCTGACACAGCTAGAAAAATTGAAAGAGCTTATGGTAAAACACCAACAAGCATTTGCATGGGACTACATAGATATGCATAGCATCAGCCCAGAAATATGTACCCATTAGATTTATTTAGATGACCAGGCAACTCCTAGTCGGCAGCCACAGAGAAGGATGAACCCAGCAATGAAAGACATTGTCAGAGAAGAACTGCACAAAATTTTGGCTACAAAATTCATATATCTGATTTCTAACAGTGAATGGGTATCACCATTAGTTGTGGTCCCCAAAAAGAATGAGAAATGACAGATCTGCATGGACTACCGGGCGTTGAACAAGGTGACTAAGAAAGACAACTTCCTTCTCTCGTTCATCGATCAGGTATTGGACACACTCTCAGGAAGAAAATACTTATCCTTTCTAGATGGTTTCAGTGGTTACAACCAGATCTATATAGGGGAAGAAGATCAAGATAAAACAACGTTCACCTGTCCATGGGGAACATTTGCCTATAACGTATTGCCTTTTGGACTGTGCAACGCATCGACCACCTTTCAAAGTGTGGTGCTTAGCATATTCTCTAATATGATAGGATATGGGGTGGAAGTATACATGGATGACTTCACTTCCTATGGAGAAACCTTCGAGGAGGCAATGACAAATCTGGAAAGAGTGCTCAACAGGAGCAAGGAAAATCATTTGTCCCTAAGTAATGAAAAATGTTTTATGATGATGCAGGAAGGCATCGTGTTGGGACACCACCTCTCTATAGAAGGAATAAAAGTAGATAAGAGGAAGATCGAGGTCATCAAAGACCTACCTAGCCCTAGAATGTAGAAGGAGGTAAGAAGTTTCCTTGGATCAACCGGGTACTACTGGCGATTTATCACCAAATTTAGTAAGATTGCCAAACCACTACACACCCTACTTTCTAAGGACGTAGAGTTCAATTGGATGGGAGATTGCAAAGAAGCGTTCCAATTGCTAAAAGAAAAATTGATATCTACACCGGTCTTGAGAGGACCGAATTGGGCCATACCATTCCATATTTACTATGATGCATCTAATGGTGCGATCGGAGCAGTCCTCGGGCAGAAAGATGGCAAAGAATTTTACGCCATCTATTATGTCAATAAAAACTTGGCGAGAGCAGAGCTCAACTATACAGTGACAAAAAAATAATTCCTCGTAGTTGTCCATGCAATAAACAAATTTTGCCACTATATAACGGGATACAAGGTCTTCATCCATACGGACCATGCGACTATCAGGTATCTGATGAGCAAGCCGACCATTGGTGGTAGAATTATCAGATGGCTATTGCTATTGCAGGAATTTGACATCACTATAGTCGATAAACCGGGCAAGGACAACATAATGGCAGATTTTCTATCCAAATTGATACCAGCAGATCATCAAGCAGTGGAAGATCAGTTTTTGAACGAACATCTATTCGCTATTAGTGAACAAACTCTATGGTATGTAGACATAGCCAATTACTTGGCCACTATAAGGACCTCACCTGCTCTCTCCTATCAAGAAAATTAGGCGGTCATAGAGAAGAGTGCATCATTCCTTTGGATGGATGGTCTCCTATTTAAAATAAGACGGGACCAAATTATAAAAAGATGCATAGTAGAACAGGAGTTTTTAGAAGTGCTCAAGGCATGTCACGATGAGCCATGCAGAGGACACTTTGTAGGGAAATGAACTGCCTACAAAATCCTATAGGCTGGGTATTTTTGGCCCACTATGTTCAAGGATGCGACAGTGTATACCAACAAGTGTGACGAGTGCTAGAGGATGGGTAGACCAACCCACCAAGATGAAATTCCCTTGCAGCCCTAGGTACACCTAGAACCTTTTGATAAATGGGGCATGGACTTCATGGGACCATTTAATCCACCTTCGATGGGAAGGAGGTTTATTCTGGTCTACATGGATTACGTCACCAAATGGGTGGAAGTGCAGGCATTAAGGGACTCAAAGGAAAGAACGGTTGCCAATTTCTTATTTTCCCATATTTTCACATGATTTGGGGTTCCTCGAGAGATAAAAATAGACCAAGGGCCCCAATTCACCTCCAAATTGATTGAGGAGCTGATGGAGCAGTATAGAGTTTGGCACAATAAAACCATGCCCTACCATCCATAGGCAAATGGGCAAGTAGAAGTGACAAACAGGGGGATAGAAAACATCCTGACCAAAACCGTGCAGCAACACAATAAATATTGGGCCACACTATTGCCAGATGTAGTTTGGGCATACAACACCACGTGGAAATCCACCATAGGATGCACACCTTTCCAACTGGTCTATGGAAAAAATGCGATGATGCCCATCAAGTTCGAAATCAAAACTTTGAGGACAGCTTCAAAATTAAATTTGAGCTTGGATGAAGCTCAAAAATAGAGGATTTGCCAGCTAGATCGGCTAGATGAAATCCGAAGATGCTTTGTAGAGGACAGAGATTATACAGAAGCAGAGAAAGAAGTGGCATGATAACCACATCAAGCTGAAGAAGTTCCAGGTAGGGGAATGTTGTAATCACAATGACACTGAGAGGGGGGGTGAATCAGTGTGTTCTTTAAAAACTTCTAAAACAATTAGATTATAAAACCAGCAGCAGTTTAAAGCAGATAAAAGAGATACTAAATGCATCAATAAAGCATCACACATAACACAACATTTTAATGAGGTTCACCAATGTGGCTACTCCTCAAAAGACCGCTTGGACTACCATCCAAATCCAGTCAATGCAAAGCTACAACTTTACATAATCCTTTACCAAGCACCAACCGGAAGGAGCACCAACCCCTTAACTTTATCTCGCTTCAACAAAATGGAGCACCAACTCCTATTTTACCTAGCACCCACTCGGAAAGAGGCATCAACCCCTTAATTTGCCAAGCACCAACTAGACAAATTGTTTACCAAGCACCAACCGGAAAGAGGCACCAACCCCTTAATTTGCCAAGCACCAACTCGGACTTCAATATTGAAAAAAAAATGTTTGACATATACCTTTGTTATTGCAAGACTCTAACCGGTCTACATCACCTTTGCAATCTCTCGTGCACTCTGCTCTCTCTTGCATAATCACTTCACATAGTTTGCTGCACTGCTACAACCAGACTTTGCAATCAACTTTGCCCTTCGCGCTTCTCTGCACACTAATTTCTATGCGCACACGCTTCGCACACTCTGTGTCGTTTCACATTCTGCTCTCTGCTCAACACGAAATTCACTTTCACAAAAACTATGCTCACATTCGCACTTTATCTTTACACCCCACTTTTCAAACTCGAAGTACCCTTGCTTTTATAGAAGAAGTTTTAGGAACAAACCCTAAAAGAACGTCGGTTGAGAAACCCTAGAATTTTTCAATCGCCAAACCCTAAAATCCGTCGGCCCAGATTTAACTTTGTCGGCCTCAAACACTTCTTCCACCTTCATCAATTTCCTGTAGCTTATTGCTACGAAATAGTAACATGTCGGCCCTTTTAATTTAATTTAATATTTTAATTTAAATTTTAAATAAAATAAAATTTAAACTAAATATTTAAAATTAAATATCTTCATCACCGGGGCATCTTTTTCAACGAAACAAAGAGCCAACTTGGGTTTTAAGAAAAACCCATTTCAAATCTGTTATCCATGGTTTTAAATAAAACTTTTTATTTTTACTGCCTTGGTTTTCACAAAAAATCTTTTAAATTTAAACTAAATATTTAAAATTAAATATCTTTATCACCGGGGCATCTTTTTCAACAAAACGAAGAGCTAACTTGGGTTTTAAGAAAAACCCATTTCAAAACTGCTGACCATGGATTTAAACAAAACCTATAATTTAGTCTGCCTTGGTTTTCACAAAAACCCTTCCGCTCTTTGACATCAATGACAACATCAACACTTGAGCAAGGGCAATGTACCCAAGGTACCCAAAATTGCCAACAATCTCCCCCTTTGTCATTGATGGCAACCCTTTACTAAAAACACATCTTCAAGAGCCAAAACTGAAATCAATCTCTTTGAAGTTTTGCTCCCCCTGACTTGAATCTTTCCTCTTCACTTGAAGCTCTCCCCCTTACTCATATCTCTCCCCCTTTGTCATCAATGGCAAAGGGCCACCTTTGGGGCTCGAAACTAAGAATGAGCCTCTTAGCTTAGTCCCTCCCCCACCTCCCGATGAGGTGATTAATTCTGGGGTGGGAGTAAAACTCCCATTAGGCACCGATCAACATCAACGTCTATAACTTCCTTGTCGGGTCTTCTCTTGAACTCTTTGACCATATTCTTGTTCCTGTCATTGTTCTGATCCTTGGACCTGATCATGCCACTGTTCTTGTTCCTATATCCTAGAATTTCAACTCTGCACTGTCTGACAGTGTGACTTTTATTGTTGCACTTATAACAAGTAATAGTGTTATTTCTTTTAGGCATACCTATTCTTTGAATCCACATGTTCTGACTAAGACAGTTCTGACTAAACCTATTTTGACCAAGCCTGTTAGTGTGATGTTCTTTTGTTTTAAATGAAACTCTGGTCTGTTTACCCTTCTGACATGAAGCACACATACTATTTACAGGTTTTTTAATGATTGGAATATCTCTCACTGCTTGTTTAGCGCTAATTCTTACCAGATTATCAAAACTTATGTGTCCAAGCCTCTTATGCCACAACCAGTTCTCTTCTTCTTGTCCCATGAAGCACATACCTTCTGAAAACTCTGAGAGTGTGTACAGATTTCCAGACATCCTTGAGCCGGTTGCTATTAATTTCCTGCTATTTATTTTTCTGAATTCACAACCATGCTTCTTGAAAACTACTTCATGTCCTTTGTCACAGATTTGACTCACACTCAATAGATTATGTTTCAAACCATCCACATATAAAACTTCCTCTGACTTGATCTTTCCTTCACTAATTTTGACCGTTCCTTTACCTATTATTTTGGCTCCGTCATTGTTGCCGAATTTTATAGAACCACCCTCATACTTTTGTAGATTTTCAAATTTATGTTTGTCACTTGTCATATGACTTGAGCAACCACTATCAAGAATCCAAGGAACATGTTTATTCTGAGCTCTAAAAGCTGTCTGCACTATTAAAGAATCCTATTCTTTCCTGAGCTGTTCTTTTTGTTTCCATTCTATTTTAACTGTGGTATTGGGTTCTAGCTGTGACTTCCCCTTTTTAGAATTTTGCACATATCCTTCAGTATAAATTCTATTTTGTTTTGCTCTATACGGTTGAAATATGCTTTCATGAGGTTGATATGAAACAGACATACTACGATAATTTCTGGAAATATGACCAAAGTTGTGACACTTAAAACACTCTACTGCATAACTCATTAAAGGAGCAAACACATTTCTACTAGTGAAACTTCTTGGACCTACGTTGTATTTGCAGTCAACAATTTTATGCCCATAAACATTACACTTGAAACAAAAACCATAGAAATAATGATTAAACCTGAAATATGGTCTTGGCCAGGTTGTTGCTGGAGCCTTGGATCTTCTATTCTTTTGATGTGTGACCTTAGTAAAGCCATCATTGTCAGCTGCTATTTCAAGTCTGGAATTATATCTTTCTTTTGCCTGATTCTTGTCTTTGTTCTTTTCACTTTCAACATTGCTTGCTTTTGGTCCAGTTGATGATTCTCCTTCAGAAAATCCGAGACCAAATTTGATACCTGTGGATCTTTGATCGCTCAGAATTTTGTCCAATTTCATCGAGCTTTCTTCACGTTTTACATGACAGTTGATTTTTCGATCCAGCTCTTGTATCTGTATTCGAAGACTCACATTTTCTTCTTCCAATTTGCTGCAGTGGTCTATCTTCATGGATACTGTATTTCCAGATCTTCAGACATTTTCTTGTATTCTTCAGTCTGTATTTTTAAACTGGCAATAATGTTGTTTGCATCCTTAAGTTTCCTTGATAATTTTTCATTCTTCTTTTTCTCCGATTCCCATTCCGTAAGGGCAGACACTAGCTCACCCTCTAAATCAACTTCAGCCTCAACTTCTTCAACTTCGGAGTTCATTCCTTCCGCCATTTCTCGGTTCAATTTTCTCAACCATAGGAACCGAAACCGGTCGGGATGCCTTTTTGGATGAGGATCTATTCTTCTTAGCCATTGTGTACTAATCCAAGATCAACCCTGACTGATTTAGCCAAAATTGGGAACCTTGCTCTGATACCAATTGTTGTAATCACAATGACACTGAGAGGGGGGGTGAATCAGTGTGTTCTTTAAAAACTTCTAAAACAATTAGATTATAAAACCAGCAGCAGTTTAAAGCAGATAAAAGAGATACTAAATGCATCAATAAAGCATCACACATAACATAGCATTTTAACGAGGTTCACCAATGTGGCTACTCCTCAAAAATACTGCTTGGACTACCATCCAAATCCAGTCAATGCAAAGCTACAACTTTACATAATCCTTTACCAGCACCAACTGGAAGGAGAACCAACCCCTTAAATTTATCTACTTCAATAGAATGGAGCACCAACTCCTATTTTACCAGCACCTACTGGAAAGAGGCACCAACCCATTAATTTTCCAGCACCAACTAGACAAATTGTTTACCAGCACCAACTGGAAAGAGGCACCAACCCCTTAATTTTCCAAACACCAACTGGACTTCAATATTGAAAAAAAAATGTTTGACATATACCTTTGTTATTGCAAGACTCTAACTGGTCTACATCACCTTTGCAATCTCTGTGCACTCTGCTCTCTCTTGCATAATCACTTCACATAGTTTGCTGCACTGCTACAGCCAGACTTTGCAATCAACTTTGCCCTTCGCGCTTCTCTGCACACTCTGCTTTCTCTGTGCACACGCTTCACACACTCTGTGTCGTTTCACATTCTGCTCTCTACTCAACACGAACTTCACTTTCACAAAAACTATGCTCGCATTCGCACTTTATCTTTACACCCCACTTTTCAAACTCGAAGTACCCTTTCTTTTATAGAAGAAGTTTTAGGAACAAACCCTAAAAGAACGTCGATTGAGAAACCCTAGAATTTGTCAGCTGCCAAACCCTAAAATCCTTCGGCCCAGATTTAACTTTGTCAGCCTCAAACACTTCTTCCACCTTCGTCACTTTCCTGTAGCTTATTGCCACGAAATAGTACATGTCGGCCCTTTTAATTTAATTTAATATTTTAATTTAAATTTTAAATAAGGGTATTGTTGTACAATTCCTAGTTCCAAGAAAGGAAGGGCAAACTTATGCAGAGGTGGATGGGGCCGTTTGACATGGCAGAGATCATTAGGAATGGGGTAGTGCACGTTAAGACAATTGACGGCAGCAACACCATGTTCACAGTCAATGGCCATTGACTACACCCCTATAATACGTTTGAAACATTATAGGTGGAATCTAGAGTAGGCATGGGGGAGACCCCATCTTGCTATATCTGGACCGAACTCTCATAGGTGAAATGGTGGGCATGAAAGTGCTCACCCAAAATTTTTTAGTTAATATAGTTTTTTTGTAATGTGTGTTTTTGCAGGGATGACGCCCACATGCAAGCTGTAGGCATCCTAATCCAAGGCCTAACAGGCACGAAATGCATCTAACTGCCTTTATTTTCTTTTCTTTTTTGGTTGCTTTTTGTAGGTGGAGGACCTAACAGCACGAGGGATAGGTATTTGGGAAACCAGGACTTATTTAGTTCAACATTCTGACACTGGCTCGTAGGTAGAATCTGGGCAGCATGAAAAACTGAGAAGGCTTGATCACCCTTTTTCCAGTCAAATCGCCATCCAGAAGAAGGCACCTTACTGCATCTAGAAGGCACCAATTCTAGAAGAAGGTGCCTTACTGCATCCAAAAGAAGGTGCCAAGTCCATAAGAAGGCACCTTACTACACCCGAAAGGTGCCCATCCAAAAGAAGGCACGTTACTACATCTAGAAGAAGGCGCCAAGTCCACAAGAAGGCACCTTACTGCACCTGAAAGGCGCCCATATAGAAGAAGGCACCTTACTGCATCTGAAAGGTGCCAAATTGGAAGACATCGCTTTCCATCAATTCAAAAGTTCTATTAAAAAAAAAAAAAAGCTAGCCGAATACACCTTCCAACATCAAGAAGGCGCATTCATCCAACCGAGACGCCTTCCAACATTAGGAAGGTGCATTCATCTAGCCGAATACGCCTTCCAACATCAAGAAGGCACATTCATCAAGATGAATGCCTTCCAACATTGAGAAGGCACGAACCAGAAGGAGGCACCTCCCACATTGGGAAGACGCATGTAGGAAAAAGCACCTCCCACCTATCAGAGGCACCTCGTAGCACCGAAAGGCACATTCGTTCGAAGAAGAGCACCGACAACATCAAAAAGGCACTACAAGGACACCATACACATGGGAAAGGTATCAAATAATGCCTCTCGCATGCAACATTTACATCTATCGGATGCCTCGAACGGAACGAAGCATCACACGAATGAGCGGCATCAAAGGACCATACCCCTCCCTCGTGTCACAAGTCAGCAAATCAATGGCTACCATGACGACTGGAATGATGAATCAAGTACATGCATAGTAAATCAAATTGTTTATATAATTATTTATAAATACGCAATATCGAAAAAGATATCGTCGTCATAGAGATCATATGCTCCCATAGCCAAAATTGTGTGCCAATGATATTGCATCTTCCATAACTACTAGGGTTAGGCATCTTTTCTATAAGAAAGTGCCTTCCTGAAGGGCATAAAAAATATACAACAGCAGAAGGCACCATGGGAGGGAGGTCCAAGAACCACGCGATCAAGAAGAATGAACCCAGTGATACTGATGGGATCAAAGGGGCAGTGAAGATCCAATTTGAAGCCAAGGGGTGGCTCGAATACTGCACCCTGGTTAGTTAGGGCCAGGACGTGGAGGCAGCTAGAGAATTTTCCACCTCTTTGAGGGGTGATGCGGACCAAGTATGAGGGGTGGAAATTCTAGTCACCCCTGAGTTCATCTCACATGCGACTAGATTGCCTCTCACGGGGGAATGTACATACAAGGGCGGAGTGTTAAAACTATATGCTAAAATACTGTTGCCATGAGGAAATGTGCAGATAGACAAGGAGGGGTTACTCAAAAATAGTCTCCCCATGAATATGCGAAAGATGTTCGAGCAGATTGCTCAATTTTTCACATGCACAAGAAAGTATACCCATCTGCACATTAATCATGTGCACTTCATCAATCACCTAGTGCATGGGAGGAAATTAAACATACCTTTCTACCTGGCAAATGCTTTGAAAGATGAAGTGGCTTGGTACCAGAAGGGGGCACCGTCTGTTGCTGAATTAGGGCAAGATGAAGCATCCTCTATAGAGGAGATAACAAACATCGAGCAATTGGCATTGCCCTATTTTCTAGTAGGAGCAGAGCAGTCACCGATGCCCAAAGACATAGAGGACAGAGGGCATTCCCTAGTGCCCAAGTATGAGGAGGAAGGATCACCATTCGCTAGTTATGAGGACGAACCAATCCCCAGGAGGAAACATCTATGGCGATTCCTCTTGATAGAGGAAGGATAGAGTGACCCAGAGATAGACGTTGCCACCCAAACCCTCTGAGAATTAACGAATCGGAGCCCACAAAATGAAGGAACTTTTGTGAGTAACGACCAGATCGATGCGGCCTTAGAGGAGGTGCTCGAATGGCAAACTGATTGCTAGATGGCACAACAGATTCTAGAAGATTGCTAGAACCAGCATAAAAGGGAATTGGAGGAAAGAGATAGGCAAATTGCTCAACTTGAGTAGCTGGTCTGGCAGTTGCAAGAGGAAAATCAAATGCTCCAGGATAGAGGAACAGCAAGACAGGAGGCATCCACTTAGACTGATTGGACAGAAGAAGTTCTGAAAAACTCTCCCACATCCGTCGAACAAGTATTCTCTTCGGGGGAGATTCGATCAAACGCCTGACAGAGCAGCCCGAAGGCAGGGGAGGATTCCTCTATTTTCAAGGGTGAAAAGAAAAGAAGTCCTACCATGCCCCCTGTCATTGTCCTGAGTGACACAGAGCAGGACGAAGGTCTCCAGCAACATATAATACTAGAGGATAAGGAGGACCTCCCTAGGCTTGAAGAAGGAGAAGAGCTTGAGGGGTCGACACCAGGTAGACAGGCGAATGAAGGATCACCCCCGGGGATAGCAGCATAGTCGATCCTTCAGAGCAAGAAGTCCCTGAAGGAGAAAGGAGAGACCCTTGTCCAAGCTGTCACATTTTTTGTAGAAGCCAAGGTAAAGAGGCCCAGGACGGTTTGATAGAATGCAAAAGTGACCTTCATCAACTCTGAAGAGGACGAATGGGACATGCAGCAGTTCATCGAAAGGCAAAAATATTTTGAGTAGCGGTGCAACGAAATGAAAGCAACCAAGGAGGCCAGGAAGGCATCCTCAAGGGTAAAAGGAGATTCTGGCATCTGCGTCAATTCGAAAGAAGACAGCCAGTTTTGGGACATCTATGGTTCATCCCGAGGGTGGCCTGCCATGATGAGGAAGTACTTGGAACGGTGGGGAGTATATGGCCCACAATTGGAGGCTACTGTGATTGCAAAGGAGAATGTAGGGCTTACCCCTAAAGCGATAGGATTATACAAGGCCCAAGTAGTGCCTTCTAGAGGGGATAACTCGGATATCCCTCTGGTGGTGGTTAGACCTCCAAAAACTGACCTCTGGAAAGCTACCGAAGCTACATTTCAATTGGCAGGAACAACACTGGCTAGACCACCACTAGTAGCGGCCAGAACAAGAAGAGGACAATTGACAGCCATAGTTTCCCATAGGCAAAGGCAAACCACACCTTCAAATTTTGGCATGAAAAGACAGACTCGGGCCGTAGGGGTAGCAAAATCCTCCAAGAGATGGCGATGATGAAAATTCAGAGGGTTACCTGCAGCTTGGATGCCACGAGGGCGTGGCATATGTTAGGCGTGGGGGGATGATGAGCACCAAAAATGCTTATATTTTGTACATATTTCTTTGATCAATATGTGGTTGTATAATAAGGATTGCATACTTTTATGAATGATTATATAGATATTTGATATAATTATGTGTGTTATCTAATTTGTGTGTTTTTAGTATGTTTTGTGGAATTGCAGTTGATTTAGTTAGATTTGGAATGATCAAGGTCCTTTTGATGGACCTGGAACTTTATTTCATTGGGGGTTAATGAAGAGAATACAAGTGACTCCCTACAGTCGGAAGGCACCAACTGAATACGAGCGCCTCCCTACAGTCGGAAGGCACCAACTAAATACGAGCACCTCCCTACAGTCGGAAGGCACCAACTGAATACGAGCGCCTCCCTGCAGTCGGAAGGCACCAACCGAAGATGAGCACCTCCCTGCAATCAAAAGGTGCCAACCAAATACAAGTGCCTCCCCACAGTTGGAAGGCACTAGCAAAAGGCAAGCGCCTCCCCACAACTAGAAGGTGCCACTGATTCTTTGCCCATTGACCAGATTTGAACGATGTGGATGGCAGCGACTGGTGCAGTTCCAGCTCTACATCATGTAGAGCTAAATTGGAGATTGCACCAATGTATCGAAATGTATTACTGATGCCAAGAAAATCATGAACCGAAAAATGAACATGCCACCATTAGAACATAATGCCAGATGTCGATTGCATTTACCAGACTATCTTGATTTAGTCTAGGACAGATCGACTGTTGTAACTACTTTTGTAACAGAAGTTTTGCGGGTGTGTTATATTAACACACGCAGATTGTTCTAAGAAATATATAGAAATAAAATATAGATCCATTTAGATGTATAGAGATAAATTGTAGTGTGTTTATGAATATATTAAAGTTCCAGAAGTTCTAAGTGCGTGTTCAATCGGAAAGAAGCTGCTAGAGCCTGGGCCCACTCCAAAGCCAGTATTTCTTCCCCATTTCCTTTTTGTTTATTAATTTTAATTAGTTTATTGCTTTCATAAGAACGTTTGTTAGTTTATTAGTTCCAACATTTGCAGTAGATTTATTTTCAAGAACGCATACATGATTTATTTTCTATAGGTTTAATTTTGTTCTTCTTATGTAAATCATTGAGGAGTGCAGGAATGATTGACAAACCATTTCAAGAACACCCCCCAAAATGTAGGATTAGCAGATTCACCTCAAGTGGTATTTTAGTAACCTAATTTTGACTCTTCGCAAGTTTACAAAGCCCCCTGGGTTGATAATTAAATGCACGGGCATGTGACAAAAATAGGAAACCATTCACCTTGTTTGGCCCACAACAAATATTACCCAAATTTACCAAAGCATCCTCCATTGTTGATCGAATGAAGTGATACCTCAACTGAATGTGCTTTTTTCATGAGTGAAAAGTAGAGTTCTTAGCTAAATGAATGACACTTTGGTTGTCACTCCAAAGTGTCCCATATCCTTGATCCTGACCCAAATCCTCAATCAACCTCTGAAGCCATACAAACTCTTTGGCACCTTTCATGATGGCTACATACTCAACCTCCATAGTAGAAAGAGCTACAACACATTGTAGCTTGGCTATCCAACTCACTGTTGTACCTCCAACTATGAATACATACCTAGTAGTGCTCCTCATACCATCCAAATCATCTGCCATATATGAATTCACATAGCCCTGTAACTCAAATTTGGAACCTCCAAAATTCAAACAAAATTTTAAAGTACCTTTCAAATACCTGAGTATCCATTTTACTGCTTTCCAGTGATATTTACTTGGATTACTCATATATCGGCTCACAACTCCCACTAATTGGGCAATTTCTAGTCTTGTATACACCATAGCATAAATCAAACTCCCAACTACTGAAGCATAGGGTACCTTCCTCATGTACTCTTCCTCCTCCTTTGTATTAGTACATAGCTTCCTTGGGAGCTTAAAGTGCTTTACAAGAGGTTGGGCTACCAGTTTTGCATCATTCATACTGAACCTCTTAAGCACATTTTCCACATAATCATCCTAAGACAACTTTAGTATTTTATCCTTCCTGTCTCTAGTGATTCTCATGCCAAGGATTTGTTTGGCTTCCCCAAAATCCTTCATAACAAACCTACTTGCCAACTCCCTTTTCAATTTCTTAATATCCTGCATATTGGATCCTGCCATAAGCATATCATCAATATACAATAAGAGAATAAGTAAGATACCATTTCTTGTAGCCCATAAATAAACACAATGGTCACTCTAGCTCTTAGTAAAATCATGCTCACTCATGAAACTGTCAAACTTGAGATACCATTGCCTTGGATCTTGCTTCAAACCGTACAAGCTCTTTTTTAGTTTACACACAAGACTCTTCTTGCCTTTGACATCAAACCTCTCTAGTTGGTGCATGTAGATCTCTTCCTCCAAATCCCCATGAAGGAATGTTGTCTTCACATCTAACTATTCAATATGAAGATCTTCTACTGCAACTATACTCAAAATAGTCTGAATTGAAGTCATTTTTACTATAGGTGATAAAATGTCATCATAGTAAATACCTTTTCTATGTGAAAATACTTTCACAACAAGTCTTGCTTTGTATCTCTTGCTACCATAAACTTCGTCCTTCACCTTGTACACCCATTTACAATGAAATCCCCTTTTGTACTTGGGAAGCTCAACCAAATCCCAAGTTTGATTTTGAGTCAATGATTCCATCTCATCCTTCATAACATGCTCACACTTAATCCTAGCATCCACTTTCAAAGCCTCATGAAAGCATTTCGGTTCACCGACATCAGTGTACAGTACATAATTTAAAGTAAGAGAATACATATCAGGTGCATGTATTACCCTTGTAGATCTCCTTACTTCCTATGGGGATGATGGTGGAGTACCAAAAATTTCCTGTTCACCTTGCTCTTCCTCATGAGAACCATGTTCATAAATCTAAACAAGAGGCTATCTTTTTACACCATGCTCTGGGATTGCATTCAAGTCAACAAACTTAGGTGCATCCTCTTCAACATGTATGTGCCTATCCCTGTACAACCTATCCTCATTGAAAATCATATCTCTAATCCTAATAACTTTCTAGACAACATTATCCCATAGTCTATATCCCATATCATCCACACCATAACCAAGAAAATAGCACTTTCTAGACTTTACATCAAGCTTACTCCTATTTTCTTTATCTATATGGGAAAAATCCTCACAACAAAATAATCTAAGTAAAGAGTAGTTTACAGGATTACCTTTCCAAGTATCCTCTAGAATACCTCCATCCAATGCAACAAGGTCCTCTATTTAGCAAATAAACTACTATATCAACTGCACTAGCCCAACAGAACAATGACAACCCTACATGCAATCTCATGGCTCTAGCATGCTCCATTATAGTTCTATTCATCCTCTCAGAGACTCCATTCTCCTGTGGTGTCCTAGGAGTAGTCTTTATTTTCCTAATTCCTTCCTTTATGCAATAGTCCTCAAACTCCTTGCTGCAATATTCACCACTATTGTTAGATTTAAGGTACTTTACTTTTTTACTTGCCTCAATCTCCACTAATGCTCTCCACTTTCGAAAAGTGTCAAAAACATCATATTTATGCCTGATTGTGTATATCCATGTCTTCTTGCTGAAATCATAAATGAAGGTAACATAATAAGAGTAGCCTTCAAGAGAAAGTACCGGTGAGGGACCCCACACATCTGAGTTTACTAACTCTAATTTCTCTTTCTTTCTTTATGGACAAACTTTCAGAAATCTTACCTTTTTTTGTTTTTTGTATACACAACCTTCACAGAAACCCAAATCAACATCCTTGAGTTTTGGCAATAGTTTTCTGGAGTGAAGGGTTTTCATCCCTTTCTCACTCATATGACCCAACCTCAAATGCCATACTTTCGCATCATCTTGAGAAACATAGTTCAATGTAAAATAAGATGAGTTCTATAGTAAGTACAAAGTTCCAACCAAATACCTTTTAGAATCACCGTTGAACCCTTTTTCACTCTCCATTACCAATTTTCTAAATTTGTGTTGTATCCCTCCAAATCAAGTGCATTGGCTAAAATCAGGTTCCTCTTCAAATCAGGAATGTGCCTAACATTATTAAGAACCCAGATATTTCCGTTTGGTAATTTTAAATTCATCGTGCCAATACCCATAATCTCACATGGATAGTTATTGCCCAAAAAAACCTCTCCATAATGACCTGAAGTATAATAAACAAAGTACTCTATATGAGAAGTGGTATGATAAGAAGCTCTAGAGTCCATAACCCAATACTCAGTGGTGCAAGTTGCTACAAGAATCATGGCATCCTAATAAATTGCACCTGCAATGTTTACCTCTTGAGCATCATTCCCATTATTGTCCTCATTCTTCATTATATCTTTGCATTCCTTATTGAAGTGTCCACTCTTCCCACAATTCTAGCAATCAATCTTGCTTTTATCTCTACTTTTAGATCTACCCTTCAATTTTCCTCTATTGTGGCTTTTCCATCTAGCTTGGCCTTTTCCTCTTTCTCTATTTCTGCATTTGCTTTCTATAGATAGTGCTACTCCAGATGATGAAGCCTCCCTTGAGGTTTTTCTTCTCATATACTCATTGAGGATTTTGCTAACCACATCATTAAATACCAGCTTTCCAAATCCTGGCAAAAAATTACTCACTGCCATTACAAAAGTACCCCATGATTCTGGTAGTGAACAAAGAAACCCTAAAGTCATAACCTCATCATCAAAATCAAGCCCTACATATTTTAAAGAACCCATAATAGCATAAAACTCATTAAGATGTTCTTGGATAGATCCACCCTCTTGCAACTTCATAGTAAAAATCTTTCTAATCAAGAAAATTTTATTTTAAGCTGAGGGTTTTTCATACAACTTAGCTAGTGTATCCATGGCTCCTTTGGTGGTCTTTTCCTTCCTGATGTTGTATGCAACATCATCATCCAGGCTCAATCATATCACCCCAAGTGTCCTCATATCTATCAGATCCCATTCCTCATCATACATTGTACTAGGTTTACCATCAGTCATCCCTTTTAGAGCCAAGTACAGATCATCCTTTTGATATATGTAATCCTCCACTTTGGTTTTACACATACCATAATTTTTTCTAGTAAAATTCTCCAGTTTAAACTTTGAACTTTCTCTCATTTCTCTCGCTTGAACAGAAAACTCTCCCGTGAGTTCTCTTTCCCAATAAGATCGCTCTGATACCAGTTGTTGGGAAATTTACCATGTACAAAAAATACACAACCTATGAAAAACAAATAATAACAGTGGAAATGGAGAAACTGTTCAAACGCTAGTTAATCCCCCATAATCAAAATAGGAAACAATGCAATAAAAAATAAATAATCACATAAATGTAAGAGACACAAGATATATGTGGTTCAGGTAGTGTACCCTACATCCATAGAGAAACAATCAGTCCTTTGTATTAGCAACAATATAACAATCTTCTCCACTTGTACAATGTCTCCTCCCCTCTCTTCCTCCAAACTAGAAAAGAGCATTCACATATGAAAGATGACATTTACAGTACAAAATATATAGAGATTCATAATATTTCATAAGGGGTTGGACTCAAAATGTATTTGTAAAAAAATGGTGAATCCTAACCAAAATTAGGGTGAATCGTGGAGAATCCTAATAAAATAAAATAGAGCATCTTCACACCAAAATTTGAGGTATTTGAAGCCCTAAAATGTAAGGTCATATTTGGGGCCACTTTTGACCTATTAAATCATCTTATAACTTCATAAAAATACCACCATTAGATCAAGCTTAAAAATATATTTCCAACGAGTACACATATGCCTATGTTTGGATATATATTGTGGTGAATTGACCCTAAGAAAAAAATGATCCTAAAAATTTTAGGCAAATGGGCCGACATCAAGGGTCCTCATATTCGCAAATTTCTAATTTTGATAATCCTAATATTTTCCCAATTGGCTAATATTCACCACTGTGCATAACCCTTCTTCATTGGGATCGCTCATACCCCAAATTCCCCTTTTTGACACCACACATGTATCTATTCACACCCTAAACCAATCTGCCATCGCACCTTCACCGACCATAGATGATGAGGGCATTCACGTTGTCCAAAACAAACCTCACGATCCTTGGTTTTTGCAAATAAAGGACTGTATTTTTTTTTTTTGAAAATTTTGAAAAAACTTGTATTAAAACAAAGATTAGTTACAAATTTGGAAGAGAATTTTCCCAACCGAAATCAGAGAGAACACATGCTTACAATAGTAAAAGAAGATTTGCAATGGAGCCAAATCTCCTAAACCATTAACTAGCTAATAGGGGGATCAGATTGGTCTATTGATGCAACTTTTCACGATATCGTGACACTCTTACCCTCTTTTCCTTTGGCCGTGAAAATGCAACATGTCGCAATATTGTGACACTTTTCTCCTTTGGCTGTGAAAATGCATCATGTCACGATATCGCAACACTTTTTCCTCTTCTGTCCATGACATTGCAACATGTCGCGATATCGCGACACTTTTTCCTCCTTTGGCTATGATGAAGCAACATGTCGTGATATCGCGACACTTTTTCTCCTTGGGCAGCGGTGTTGCAACATGTCACGAAATAGCGACACCTTTTCCTCCTTTGGCCATGACAAAGCAACATGTCACGATATCGTGACACTTTTTCTCTCTTGGCCGCGATGTTGCAACATGTGATATCGCGACACTTTTTCCTCCTTTGGTCGTGATGAAGCAACATGTCACGATATCGCGACACTTTTTCTCCTTGGGCAGCGGCATTGCAACATGTCGCAAAATCATGACACCTTTTCATCCTTTTGCCGCGACGAAGCAACATGTCGTGATATCGCAACACTTTTTTCTCTCTTGGCCGCAATGTTGCAACATGTCGTGAAATAGCGACACTTTTTATTTCTCGGCCACGACGAAGCAACATGTCACGATATTGTGACACTTTTTATTTCTCGACCGCGACGAAGAAACATGTCGTGATATCATGAAACTTTTCCTCTTTTGGCCATGACGAAGCAACCTATTGCAATATCGCAACACTTTTTCTCTTTCAATCGTGACGAAGCAACATGTCGCGATATCGCGACACTTTTCTCTGTTGGCCACATTATTGCAACATGTCACGATATCGCAACACTTTTTCTCTTTTTTCCATGATGAAGCCACATGTCGTGATATCATGACACTTTTTCTTTCTCGACCACGACGAAGCAACATGTCATGATATCGTGACACTTTTCCTCTTTCGACCACGATGAAGCAACATGTCGCGATATCGTGACACTTTTTCTTTCTCGGCCGCAACGAAGCAACATGTCACGATATCATGACACTTTTCTCTTTCTATCATGACGAAGCAACATGTCATGATATCGCGACACTTTTTCTCTGTCGACCGTGCTGTTGCAACATGTCGCGATATCGTGACACTTTTTCACTTTCGACCGCGATGAAGCCACATGTCGCGATATCACGACATCTTTCCTCCATATACCGCAACGAAGCAACATGTCATGAAATCGTGACATCTTTCCTCCCTTGGCCATGACCAAGTAACATGTCGCAATATCGCAACACCTTTCCATCCTTGGCCGCGACCAAGCAACATGTCATGATATCCCAACACCTTTCCTCCCTTGGCTGTGACCAAGCAACATGTTGCGATATCGTGACACCTTTCTGCTCATGGCCGCGACCAAGCAACATGTCACGATATCACGACACCTTTCCTCCAGTGACCACGACCAAGCAACATGTCACGATATCGCAACACCTTTCCTCCCTTGGCCGTGATGAAACAACATGTCACAATATCGTGAAACCATTCCTCCCTTGGCCATGACAAAGCAGCATGTCATGATATCATGACACCTTTCCACCCTTTGCTTTTTCTTTGATCATTAGCTCAGGGACCTTTCAAGACTGTGCCTAATCACCTCATCCTCAATAGCCATATCACTGTGCAACTGAACCCATACCTCCTTCTCAGCACCCATCTTAGCCATGAAGTCGGCTACTTTGTTTAAATCTCTACTCATGTAGACTGGAATCACATCAACTAATTTGCTCTATAATTCCTTAATTTGAGTGATAAGAATCCTCAACCTCCAAGCTTTCAAGGCAAAGTTCCTCATGCAATCTAGAGCTCCAACCATTATTTGAGAATCTGATTCAAGTATTATCCTCCTGTGGCCCTGTTTAACTACCCAAATAGAAGCAGATTTGATAGCTATGGATTCTACTTCATTGTTTGTAGCTCTTCCCAAGCCTTGAAGTTCCCAATAGAGCACTGTTCCAACATGATTACAGCAAACCACTCCAATTTTGGCTCTACCCGAGTTGCCTTTTTTAGCTCCATCAATATTAATTTTAATCCAGCCTTCTAGGGGGGGTTTCCAACTAGCTCTATTCTATCCCTCTTGCACTTCAACTCCCTCTTCCATTGCCCCAATAACAACCTGAGTTTCCTCTTTAGCATAGACGGCCACAGTTTCAGTGACTTTGCTCCAAATGACTTGCCAAACTCCATCTAACGAAGAAAAAGTTTCTCTAAAAATTCTAGCATTTCTCTCCAACCACACTTGCCACCAAATAAATTTTAATCCAAGCTCCCAACCAATACGAAGACCTTTAGATATAAATCTACCCCTCTTCCATATTTCCTAGATATTAATCCGATTCAAGTCACCATTAACTTGAATTTTAAAACATGAAAACCATCTCTTCCAGATCTGGCACATGAAAGAGCCCTCAAACATCAAGTGGTCAGCTGTTTCCTCGCTCTTGTAGCATAAGACACATTGGCAAGGACTGATGATTCCTTTACATCTGAGATTATCAAAAGTGAGAATTCCATTGTGCATGAACTACTAGGAAAAAAAGTTAACTTTCAACCAGCCTTTGGAGTGCCAAATATTTCTCCAATCCTCAACCTAAAAAGTATGTGGGGGAGGCTCTAGAAGGATCTTGTCATATTCGTCCTTCACTGTGTAGACACCAAGGCTCCCATAGCCCCAAGCTAGTTCATCCTCCTCATCTCTACTTGTGAGAAATATTTTTGTCAAGATTTTAGTCATGATGGGTGCCAAATCCGGAGGGATTGAAATTGGCCACTCATCCAACTTCTTAAACTGCTTAAACTTGTAATCCCCAGTTGACTAGTGGTGAAATAACTTTCATTTTGGACCCATCCCTTGGTTTCAATAGTTGCTTTTATTGATTGCAATTTAGGAAATTCAACAATGATAGGTGGGTATTGATCCCAAGAATCTGTCCAAAAATGTGCCTTCTCCCCTCTCCCCACTTTCCAAAATAATCGATCTTTTACTACCTGGGATCCTAACTTGAGAGCTTGACACACTAAGGATCCAGTACCATCCAAAGGGAAATGACCCACCTCATTTGGGTTAACATGTCCCAAATATGTACTGGTTAGGATTCTACTGAATAAGGAAGTTGGTTGGGAAATCCACCTCCAGTAAAGCTTTCCAGCCATAGCTTTATTATTTATCTTGGATCTTCTCAGACCCAAGCCTCTTTTTACCTTGGGCTGGGTTACTTTGTCCCAACCAACTAAGGCCCATTTCCTCTCTCTTTTTACTCCTTCCCATAAAAATTTTCTAGCCATCTTGTCCAACTCTTTCCATATAGTATGTGGGGCAGCCAGGATAGAGAATTTATAAATTGGCATGTCCTGGTGCTCATTCCAAAGACCACATCCTTCAGTTCCTCTCTATCAATGGGTTTGAGAAGGGACTGATTTCCTTCTTCAGAGATAACAGAAGGTATGATAGCAAGAACGTCATTTTGAGCCTCTTCATATTGCACCATACTTTCCTTAAAAAGTTTAGAAAAATAATCCATTGCATGGGAATGCATACCTGGAAGAGTATCAAAGGAGTGTCCGTTCTCATATTGAAGGGCTTCCATGTTATTCATATGTCTCCTAGCACAAGCAGTCCGATGGAAAAATTTGGTATTTCTATCACCTTCTAATAACCAAGTGGTTCTTGCTTTCTGTTTCTAGAAGGTCTCCTCTTGGTTTTCAATGTCCTCAACCGCTTTACGCAAGGCATCATCCTCGGATTTGAGTTGCTCAATAATTGTTCCTTCCCTAAAGTTTTTTTGAACCTCATCCCATCTGGCCATCAAAGGATCTTTTTGGACCTAGAAGTCTGTCTTGTTAGCTCACCTCCAATGTTTCAGTTGAGCTTTGACATAATGAAGTTGTTTGTGGAATCTAAAAATTGTTATCCCATAGGCTGGGTGGCCTTCTTCCCACCACTGTGGAACTTTCTTTCGAAGTTCCTCTTTTTGTAACCAAAAATTCTCAAATTTAAATGGTTTGTGATGCTGCCCTATCTTAGTCCCTCCTTCCAAAAAAATGGGAAAGTGATCTAAAACTGGACCCTCCAAAATTTGAAATTTTGTATTCCATTTTACAAATGCCTCCTTTGAAACCAAAAAATGGTCTAACTTTACCTTCCTGCTATGTGGCTCCCTCCTCTTATTAGTCCAAGTATAGTTGGTTCCAGGGCATTTGATATCCACTAAGTGTAAAGCCTAGACTTGGGCAATCATAAGTCGATCCCCTGGGTCCAAAATTGGGGTTCCCCCTTCCTGATCTCTATAGGATAATTTAGCATTAAAATACCCAGCAATAATCTAGTCTAAATCTTCCCTTGAGATTCTCATGTTATGCACAACTTTCCATTGAAGTTGCTGACCATCAAGGTTTTGAGCCCCATAAAAATTTGTGATTAAAACATGTTCAACTGTGACATTGTTCCTAAAATATGATGTGAGAACACCCCTCCAGGCTATATGTTCTATTTCAGTCCATTCAAGAGAGTTCCAAAGAGTAACAAACCCCCCTGAGGCACCTTGGGCAGCCACATCCATATGACCAACACCCCTCCAAATTTTGTTAACTGTCTTACACAAGATCTAACAACATTTTTGTCTCCTGAATAAGCAAAAAATCTGTTTTACATTTTCCTAAGAGTCTTCGAATAGCATATTGATGGGTTCTACTATTTAAAACCCTAACATTCCATGATTGTATAATCATTAGTTACCTTGAGAGCAGTAAGAATTTATTGGCCTCACCGATCCTTCAGTGATCATTTTGTCTCCTTGAACTACTAACAATTCCTTATTTGATTTTCTACCCACTCCTTGAGATTTGCTATTCTTTGATCTCTTTTCCACCTGAGTTATCCCTAAAGTTGGCCTTTCTCTATTCTTTTCTGCTATTCCCATGCTGACATCCTTACTCATTGGCTACTCTTGGTTATGAACTATCAATGCCCCAACACTCTTTAACTATGGTAACCCACTGTGTTCAATTACCTGCTCTATGACGGGGGGAGAAGAAAGAGAAGCTTGAACATGGATGTTATTATTTTCACTATTACCATCCACTCCTTCCATGAATTGTTCCTCTTGGTCCACTAGTGTCTTAAATATCTCATACCTATTGGCGAGCTTGAGTTGGGTTTGCTCTTTGCCATCTTTTTTCTTTTGCCTTCTCCTTATTTTGGGCTGTTCAAAATCATGTCTTTGAGCTTCATTTCCCTGGGAAGTATTAGCTTGTTCTTTGTTTATTTTTGCCTTACCCTCCTTAGGAAGATTTGACATTCCTAGAGGAGCCTCCATTTTTGTGTTCATATTATTTGGGAAAAATCGGGCCAAATTGCTATATTTGTGGCAAACTCTGCATCTAAAGGGTAGAGCCTCATAATATAGTTGTTGAATCCATGATAGTCCTGCAAGTTCAAGTTCCACATCTGTTGGTAGAGGCTGGATAAGATCCATTTCCACACATATTCTTGCATAAACAGTTGTGTTCCCTTCTATTGTGTCTTTGGAGACACCCAAATGTCTTCCAAGGGAATTATCGATCATCTCCAAAACCTGCTCACTCCAAAACTCCATTGGAAGTGCATACAGATGGATCTAGACCGGGATAGCAGTGGGTTCAATTCGAGGATTGAATCCCACTCTCCAGGGTTGAATAAATAATCCTGTTGGACCATAATTTGTCTTTTTTGATTCGAAAGCCCTATTTCTATCGGCCAGAGAAGAAAAACTAATAATAAAATACCCATTGCTAATAAACCATAAAGAGTACTCACCATGAGGCTCCTAGTTTTTTCGGACCTCGAAGTGCAAAAAATTTAGGGTAGGGCAAATACCCATGAATTTGCAGATCAAGTCGTGATTGGTTCTGTATAAGACTACTTCTTCGACCATCCTTGGCTTAATGACAATCTTGGGCCGTGATTCAGACTATGGCAGGCATCCATTAACTCGATGCGTTGTTGATCTGTTTCCCGTAGCCATAAAGAGCATTTTAAAGGTAGTTCTTTGAGCTTCGTCAGTCTTGGATGGTGATTTATATTTTAGCATATCTACATAAGAGTTATTTCTCCCTAGGAGAGGATCCAGAGAAGTCCCCATTGGACCCTCCTGGGGCAGCAATCTTGCCTTCAGATCCACAGTAACCAAAAATATCTTTGGAAACCCAACTGATGCCCTAGATTTTCCTTAGCTCCAAAAATCCTAGTTCATCGCTTCCCACCTTAGAGCCTGAATTCCAATTTTCCAAACCTAGGAAATAAAGGACTATATTAAACTAGGTTTCTTACCATGCATTTTACCACATTCTCATTGTTGAGCATTCAAAAAAAGTGTAATTCATTATAAATTACTAGGGGACATCCTCTATCATCATAGTTATGATGGCATCCTCTTAAACTACCTATAACCATATGAATACCAATGAGTAGTGCAATAAAATCATGATTGTACTTGTGGTGGCCACTTTAGTGGTATGGCCATCACAAAGCGTATCCTACACATGGGCTACTATTGGCCAAAAATGGAACATGTTTACTGTGAGTATGTAAAGCGATGCTTCAAGTGTCAATAGCACACAAATCTCATGCATATCCCTTTGCAAGTGTTCCAGCTTATCCAATCCATGTGGCCCTTCTCCCAATGGATCCTTGACCTTATTGACCAAATCACACCTACTTCATCAAGCAATCGTAAGTTTATCATAACTGCTATAGAGTACTTTACAAAGTGGTTTGAGGTAATTCCACTTGTTCAAATCATGGCTCCCAAAATCACAGTATTCATTACTGACCACATCATATGCCACTTCAATATCCCATACCAAATCATCTCAAACAATGGTAAATCCTTAAATAATAAAAATATCCATGCTCTCTACACTAAATTTCACATCCCCCATAGTTTTTCTATCCTGTATTATCCTCAGGGTAATGGTAAAGTGGAAGTCATTAATAAAACTATCTATTCTATCTTACATAAGACATTCGTAGAGTCACATCATGATTGACACAACCAAATGTCATTGGCTTTGTTGACTTACCGCACAAGAATTCATACTCCCACTAGGGAAACCCCATTCTCATTAGTTTATGGATCTAAGGCCATGATGCCCTTCAAGATTTAAATACCATCTTTATGAGTGTCTATGAAAGACTTCATTAATTATGACACTACCCATCAAGCCCACCTTGACCTGTTAAAACTCCTAGATGAGCAACGCATCCATACCATTAAACACATTTGTGTTTATCAAGATCACCTTAGTTGTGCCTACAATAGTAAGGTACATCAACACAAATTTCAAGGTGACTTGGTTCTCAAAGAAAATAAGAAAATCATGAGCCAACCCCACCAGTAGCAAGACCAACTAGCTTAACCCATACATTATTACACAAAGATTTAGTTTTTGGTGCATATCGACTGGTAAATTTGGAAGGGCATACCGAATATAAACCTATCAACATCATCCACCTATGTGCATTCAATGCCTTGTCTATATAGTCTTGTGACATCATATATTATGTACACTATCATTAAAGTGCATTTTAGATAATATCACACACAACACCTCACACACAGTGTTTCACTTTCTGTTTCATAGTAGGAATATTTTGCTTATTTTTGTATCATTAATATACTATTGGTATTTTTATGTTTTTATAGGTTTTTGCATCACCAACTACCACATCATCAGTACATATACAAAATTATATGCATACACCTACAACATCTTTGGATCCCACCATGCAGGATCCCCTGTATTACCCCAAGTTCTAGTCGCTCCATCTGATCTTACATGATCACTTACCTCAACTCATGTTTGGCCATCCTTATCATCTTTCGACTTAGATAATCACCCATCACCCTAGTGCCATTCACATATTCATAGAGGCTCCTCCTATTCACCTTGATCAGGTGATAGTCAGGTCTCACTATACTCCTTTGATGATAAGGAAGATGACCCCCACCCTCACCCATGAGGATCTCCATCCCCTCCATCCCATGATGATAGGGACCCTTATAGACCTTCATCTTTGGCCCATCATCCCAATTTAGGTTACTGCCCACATAATAGGAGGCCTACATTTCACCCAACACACATTCCATGTTTACCTCCACCCCTCTCAAGTGATATGTCCCTATATGTTAAAACCCTTCAAGCACATGCTACCCTACTCACCATTGAATAACCTATCCCACCTCATCGTAAACACTCTCTTAAGCCATCTCCCACTCCTATTTTGTAGACACCACCATCTGCACTATGTGGTCTTCCATTTTAGCCTACCTCATCATCATTTGTGTAGTTCCACTCTCCTTCCTCTTCACCTAGATATTCATAGCTATACCACACTCTGACATATTTACAAGAACCTTGATCCCTACCACCCTCGATATTTCCACCCTCTTCACTTGATATCCAACACATTCTCTCTCACCTCAATAATATTAAACTCCATTTCAATCATTATCCTTATTATACTTTTTCTTTCCAACCTATTACGGTCTAAATATACAAATATCATCCTAGGATAACCACTAGATATAGGATTTGACCATTGCCAAATTCCTTTTTAATAACCACAAAAAAATTACATTTACCCCATGCCAGTCCGATTTGCACCACAAGATAAAACATTCCATCAGTTACTGGACCAAGGCCTCATTACCCTATCCAAAATTTATCATATATACCCATTGCATCCCAAGCTATGAAACTTTCATGAGAATCAATTTTGCATTTACCATCGCCAATCGGGGTATGAAATGAACACGTATCGTACCTTTGAAACCATAGTAAATTAAATATTATTTGAAGAACCAATCTAGACACCTAAAGACACCCCTTCATCCATTTGGATTCAAAGCCCTCCACACCACCCGGTATCTCACCCATTGCCACCCCGTGAATCCAGAACAATAATATCATGCCAATTCCAATGGTTGGCCAACTATACAACTCAACAATACCTAGGTTCCCTTGTCACTTCACCAACTTGGGCATGATCTGACCCTCACAATTTTCAAAATCTCTAGGCTACTTTCATCCTTATTCTCTTCTTTTCCTCCTTTTCTTCCACTATTTATCATGCATAGTTGTATGGTCATGCTTCTAGCAGCTATATACCCAGGCTATATCTATCATCTTTGTACTCTTCCTCTATATTTCATGCATATATAATCTTCTCCTATTTCTTCCTGTGTCTATTTTTTTGTTAATATGTCACCTTTTCAATCAACATTTCATCTATCATTCTCATGACATACATCATCTACACCTATAGAATCTCTTCAAGTTTGATACATCCCACACACACTGGGGCAACCTCACCATACCCTATGATTCTCATCACGATAATTACACATGATCACCTGTAAATATGAATCTCTAAATCTTCACCTAGCTTTATTACATGTAAATTCCTCTTGTAATCAAATCTTCTTCTTACATCCCACCTTGCATTGCATATATTCATCACTTATTTTATCATAATTTTATTCAATTTTGTATATTCTCCTTCTAAAAATGCACTCATAATAGGAAATAACATACACACTTGTTAGCATCACCACATGGATATCCACACATTTTACTTAGGATATTAGATTATAGAGTATTGTGTATTTTTTGATCATTTGATAGTTACAACTAATCAAGCATTACCTTCAGTTGATAGGTTATTACACTCCTTATAGCTTTCCATTGTTGATTCAATTTCTTTCAAGTACCATTCATACATGTCATAAATTTAAATAACCTTTTGAGTCTAGGGAAGATAACACCTTGCATAGATATCACCATCTAGAAAATGGTTTCCCCTACTCATCCTATCATTTGAATGATCAAAATATGATCTAGGGATAAATAAAAGGATAAGCATAACAAAGCATCACAAATACGGGCAGAAAACAAAAGCCAATACCCATACAAAAAAAAGCACCACAAAATGAAATACAAGCAATAAATTAGGGGTAGAAAACAAAAGGCAAAACCTCAAAATATTACAATTGTTATGCTTTATCACCTTTGGTCCTTCAGTTTAACATAATATCATGGGATGATTTCCTTTGCTAGCTATAGACCCTAAGTGCCTACCTGCCAGTGGAATAGTCTTATAAGTGGTGACACATCTGTCACATTAACAACCATATTTTGTATAGATCATTGAGCACTTGTGGATGAGCTAACTACCTTTGCTATGTTTACAATAGGTTCATCCTACCTCCCTAAAATTGGATAAATGAACATCACTCATTTGCACACAATGGTCCATGATAGACTTTGACCTAGCAAGGTTAGTCATAAGTTGCCAATAAAAACCAAGTTATGTTATTTAGAACGTTTGATTGCAATCACTATGTTAGTCAAGATTCTTACACATACCCTTATATTATCTTCTATCCATGAGATTACGATACATATCACATCCACATAGGTTTATGTTATGATACAAGTATTTCCTTAACGTATTTCAAATCTCAAGATACAAGCAACATCACATCTATCAAACATACAAGTTATCTACATTGCATTACACATCAAAATCTCAATCTCCTTCATGCAAAATTACATCTCTCAAACATGCATTTATCAATGTTACATCACTAAACAATGTTGTCTACGATAGGAGAGGAGCGGGAGAATGGAGCAGAGTAGCAAGGAGAATGGAGCCTGTGGAAAAGAAGTTTTTCAAAATCCTAGAGCTAGAAAGGATGGAAGCAAGGCTGGCGGGTAGGATGGTAGTAAGGATCAGGATGGCAGTAAGGATGATGGCATAGATGTAGAGGATGGATGACCAAAAAATTCCAAGAGCCTCGATCGGACTGAAGGTCTCTAGGGGGAAGAACCTCTCGACACTGGGCCCCTTTCCCAACACCAAAAGGGACCCACTATTGATCCCACCAAGGAAATATCCTTTGCAAGTGCTATGTCAAAAGGAGGAAGCCATGGTCATGAGTCTTCTATAGCAACCCTCATTCCTACTAATAGGAAGGACATTAACATCCCTGACTGTGTAGCTTCCAACTATCTTTCCATGGAAAAATTTTTGCTGGTGGGTAAATTTGTGGGGGGAAGGCCAGACATGGAAACCATCCGTAGATGGGCCTTTTCCAAATGGAAAACCCTGGGAAGCATGGAAATTGTAGCTTTATCCAGAGGATTTTTTTACAATAATGTTGAGCAACCATGATGATACCAGTCACATCCTCACTGGGGGTCCTTGGTTCCTTGGTCACAAGAGCCTATTTCTTTGAAGATGGGTGGTAGATTTTGATCCTGAAACTCAAGATATCAACTATACCCCCATATGGGTTTGCATCCCTAATCTCCCTTTTCACCTCTGGCATGATGATATCCTCCAAGCAATTGCTAGAGTTATAGGTGATTTAGTAGCAATTGATCCTATTACGCTAGCTTGCAAATGCATGAACTATGCCAAAATCTGCGTCAATGCAAATCTAGCTTCTGAGCTTCCCACCTATGCCAATATTAAGTATAGAGGTTATTGTAGGAAACAACCTCTGGAGTATGAAAATAAGCCTACTTTTTGTGTAGAATGCCAAACCCAGGGGCATCTCAGGATCCAGTGCCCAAATCTCAAAACTCAACCCACCAAGGAAAAGGATCAGGGGTGGGAAGAAGGTGCTCTTCTCCATAAAAATGCCCCCATGGCTCAGAATAGAGGAAATAGAAACCTACTGAACAATGGTTTCTTCAAACAACCCAAAAAAGGGTAGAACCAAAACCAATCAGGGAAAGGATCATATCAGCAACAAAGGTCATAAGGAACTCAAGGCACCCCATATCCTTGCAAAGGAAAGGAAATCGCCACTTCACCAATGAATCTAATGCAAGAAAAAGTAAGTTCCCTTCTTGACTTTTCCAATAAGTTTGGTATCCTAGGTGAATCTAATTTCATGCAAGAGGAAGACGAGAGTGTTCCTATACCAAATCCCCCTTCTTATGAAACCCAAAACAAAGTCATTTATTCTTCCAAATTAGGCCCTTCCTTTACCCCTAAATATTTGAAAATTGATCTTAGTTTTGTTAATTCCCCCTCTAAATAAAGACCATCTCATAGTCCTATTGACAACCCTAAGAAACTCCATCGTGGCAGACCTACTAAGCAAGCCCCCTGCCTAAAAATTTAGTGTCAAAAATGATGATTTCTACTAGGAATCAGGACAATGCTAGACCCTCAAGCCCTATCCTTGAACAAATAATTCCTTACAAGTTTAGCCCCAAGCAAACCCAAAGCTCCACAAAGTCACCCATTGACTGTGGTAGTGACAAAAAAAGGGAAGGATTTCAGTTAATGAGCAATGGAAGAGAGGCATTGAGGAGGACATTGCTAATGGCATTCAGAAGACTCTCTTTCCCATTGTCATTAGCCAACCCAAAGAGGATAATAAAAGTTCCAAACCCCCACAACCTCAAGGAAAGGGGGGTAGAAAGGCATCTAAACCCTCTAAATGAAGATCCTCTCATGGAACATGAGAGGCCTAAATGGGCCAGCCAAGCAGAGACTAGTCAAGTCAATGCAAAGAGAATTAAAGCCCTCAATTTTCATCATGCAGGAAACAAAAATTGACTCAAACAACTCCCTAACCACAACAAATAAAATCTGGAAAAAACAAAAGTAGTATTCAGTCATGCTAGAGGATCATCAGGGGGTCTCATGTGCTTGTGGGATTCACAAAAGGTTGAAGGTAGATTGATCCATTCCAGTGATAGAATTTTAAGTGTGTTATTCCATGATAGAAACAATAATACTTCTTGGATACTCACTAATATTTATAACCCAAATACTCTCTTAGTAATAGTACAAATGTGGGATTCCTTATGCAGGATAAAGGATTCCTCTCATAATATCCCTTAGATTGTAGATGGGGATTTTCAACACTCCCCTCTACCCTTCAAACAAAAAAGGAGGAATAGAGGTCCAAATCAAGAGTATGGAATATTTTAATGAGTTTTTCAACTCAAACAACCTCATGGATGTGAAACTCAAAAATGCAAAGTTCACCTGGAGTAATAGAAGAATAGGGAACCAACTCATTCAAGTCAAACTGGATAGATTTTTCCTTTCCCAAGAAGCCATCCAAATTTTTGGTGATGCTTGTCTTCATTCCCTTCCCAAAATAGGATCTGATCATAGTCCTCTTATTCTAGATATTGACAAATATAGCCCTTATAGGAGACCCTTCATATTTGAATCAATGTGGCTACACCATCCAGACCTCAGGCATAGAGTTTCACAGAGCTGGAAACAAGGAGTTCAAGGGAGGCCCTCTTTTAGACTGACCCAGAAACTCAGATTTCTCAAAGAAGACTTAAAAATATGGAACAAAGAATTTTTTGGCAACCTTTTCACCAACAAACAATCCCTAAAAGATAGACTTGAAACTATAGAGAGGAAAATTTAGAATGGTCAGAGTGATGACCAGATTAGGAGTGAAGAAAAAACCATCCTTGCTGAATTCCACAATGTCCTTGCTTGTGAGGAATCCTTCTGGTAATAAAATTCTAGAGCTTTATGGCTTAAAGAGGGAGATTCAAATACTAAGTTTTTTCATGTGTCCACCCTAAGGAACAGAAGCAATAATAGCATAAAGGAATTGGTCAAAAGTGATGGCTCATCCACCACAGACATTGAGGAAATCAGAGATGAGGTCATTTCTTACTTCAGTTCTCTCCTTGAAGATGATAACTCCTGCTTGGCCTCTGCTCAAGCCTCCATGCTTCATCATATCCCCCAGTCCATCCCTGAGAATGTCAATATTGGCTTAATTGCCCCATTCCAAGATGAGGAAATCAAAAAAGCCCTTTTCTCCATGAACCCTGACAAAGCTCCAGGTCCAGATGGCTTCCCTCCTCACTTCTTCCAAACCTTTTGGGACATAGTGGGTCAAGACGTGTGTGATTCCATTAGAGAATTCCAATCCTCCAAAATAATCCCGTGAAGTTTCAACTCCACTTTCATAGCCCTCATTCCCAAAAGCCCTTCAGCCAAAGCTATGACTGACTTCAGACCCATCAACCTCTGCAATGTTGCCTATAATATCTTAACTAAAATCATTGCTAATAGGATGAAAAACATTATGCCTAGCCTCATTGATCCCTACCAAGGAAGCTCTATCCAAGGTAGATCCATTCTGGATGGAGTCATCACCATTCATGAAGCTTTGCACTCTGCTTCCCAAACCAAGAAATATGCCTTTGTCCTCAAGCTTGATATGAATAAGGCCTATGATAGAGTCAACTGGAATTTTCTTCTAGCCATCCTTCTCAAGTTTGGATTCCATCCTGAGTGGGTAGACCTAATCAAAGCCTATATTTCTTCGCCCTAGTTTTCTATCCTCATCAATGGATCCATAGCTGGGTACTTTTAGAGTAGTAGAGGATTAAGACAAGGGGATCCCATTTCCCCCTATTATTCATCATTGTTGCAGAATATCTAGGAAGGACTATCAGAGTAGCTTGTAAAATAGGTCTTATTTTAGGAATTAGAGCTTCATCCCAGACTAATCCTATTTTGCATCAACAATTCATGGATGACACCATCCTATCCACTCAAGCTTCTATGTTTGAGGTGCAGGTAATCAAATACATTCTCCACCTGTATGAGGAAGTTGCTGGGTAGAAAGTGAATTTCAACAAGAGCAAGATTTATTTCCTCAATACCCCCATTCAGAGATAGAACAATATTGCTAGAATCCTTGAATGCTCGGTGGTAGCCCTCCCCACCACTTATCTGGGTCTTCCATTATTCATTGGCCATCCTTCAGTTTCCATGTGGAACAACATCATTGAGAGGATCCAAAAGAAGTTGGCTAGATGGAAAGGTAACATTTTATCCCAAGCAGCTAAAAGCACCCTCACTTTAGCCTCCCTCCAAAGCATTCTTGTGTACTTCCTCTCTATTTTCAAAGCTCCTGTTGTGGTGCACCACAAAATTGAGCAAATTCAAAAGAATTTTTTGTGGTCTGGGATAGAAAACAAACAATGCCTGCACCTCATCACCTGGGATAAAGTGTGTAGGCCAAAGGACAAAGGAGGAATTGGGCTTAGGAGAATCCACTCTCTAAACATAGCTCTTATGGCCAAGCAAGCCTGGCGGTTGGTCACCAATATCCAAAATGAGTGGACAACCATAGTCCAAAGGAAATATTTACAAGTTACAAGTTTCCTCAGTGATAATGCCCCTACAATAGGTTCAACCTTCTGGAAATCCATCATTAACACCAGAATGCTTTTGAAGAAAGGCTTAATATGGAGACTCAGGGATGGTAGAAACATAGACTTCTGGAATGACAAGTGGATCACTGATAATCCTCTCATTGAAGACCCTCTTCTATCTATATTGAAAGCCTATACAGACCTAATGATAGGACATAGAGTCTCAGATTTCCTAACTATGTAGGACAATAGAACCATATGGAAAATCATCAGATGCAGCACTCATCTGGTTGAGTCCACTAGCATGAATTCCCTTCTACATTCCACCATCATTCCCAATAGAAATCCCAAAGATCTCCTTATCTGGGAGCCCTATGAAAGTGGTGAATTCTTAGTCAAAACTTCCTACCATCTCCTTCTTGAGAATGAGGAAATTTTGCTCCCCTGGAATCTGGTGTGGATAAAATCCCTCATTCCCAAAGTCTCCTTCTTTTCCTGGCTGACCATTCAAGAAAGGATCCTCACTATTGATAATTTACTTAAAAAAGGATTCATCCTCCCTAATAGGTGCCCTTTATGTTTGTCTACGTGGGAATCCCCCAACCACCTTTTCCTCCATTGCCCTTATTCCTCCTCCATCCTTGATTCCATATTTCAAACCTTCCACATTCTTTGGGCCAAGTCGTGCTCTATCATTGACCTTTTCCTCCAATGGCCCAATCCTTTCCACAATACCCACCTCAATTTCCTCTGGAAAACTTGCCTCCACCATTTTCTGTGGTAAATTTGGCTTGAGAGAAACCGCAGAATCTTCACCCAGTATTCTACCATTCTAGAGCTGATTGCTAGAAAAATTCTAGCTTTTGCTAAAGAAAATACCACCCTCATTCCTCCTTCTTCTCGCCCCACCTCTATATTTGAAATTGGTTTAGGAAGATCCTTAAACCTTTCCCTGGAGGACATTCAACCTTGTCATAATCCCAAAATTGATACTAAGTGGATTCCCCCACCTATAGGTTGGTTCAAGTTGAATTTTGATGGGGCTACCAAAGGAAACCTAGGGAAAGTAGGGGTGGGAGGCATCCTCAAAAATCATCATGGAGAAGTCATCCTTGCCTATGCTGAAGGTTTAGGAGTTCAGACCAATCACGTTGTTGAGGCCAAAAGCATGTGGAGAGGTCTTTCCCTTGCAAGAAATTTTCCTAATAGACTAATGATTGAAGGAGATTCCCTCAATATTATCAGTTATCTCAAAAATAGGAGCAATCCTTCCTGGAGGGTCAGGGATTACATTGAGGATGCCAGGAGGATGATCCTTGAGTTACAGGAAGTCATTATCCAACACACATTCAGAGAAGCTAATGGTGTTATGGATAGGTTGGTGAATTTGGGAGTTCATGCAGCTAACATCCTCACGTGGACAAATGACATACCTCATGAAGTTCAAATCATCGTGGACCAAGAAAAAGTCCAAGTTGACATTCCAAATGGCCTTCTTCAGTAGGGCTAATTTCTTCATTAAAATTCGGGCCCATCCTAGTGGTGGTACCCTTTGTTTGATTCACATGGAGAATTTATGGTGCCAGGTTCCCTTCATCAAGATCCATGCCAACTTGGACCACATTTCAAATTGGATGACCTTAATCAACATTCCTTGTCACATGCATAATTGCTCCAAGATATCCATTAAGACTCGTGCCTCCTTGGGATGTGGTAATTTTTGGATCTTCACCACTAGGTACCCCTACTACATGATCATTTGGTGGGCCCATGATGGTGTTAGTTACAAGTGCTCAACCACCTCCAATGCTAATTTCAAAATTTTCTATTTTCAAGGTAGATGCATCGGTGGGTCGGTTTCCTTTGTGAGAAGTGCCTTCAATTATCCTCCCTACATGTGTCACTTAGAGCACACGTGCCCCCTCCATCATTTATTCGATTGTGTCCCTCCCACCAGCCTGGCACCCTAGTCTCCCCATGCTCAAAGCATTCTCCACCACCGCCTCCCTTGGTTCTTCGTTGTGTTTTGTGTTGGCTCTTTCCTCAATATTTTTAGGGATATCGAGGCTAATTTTTTCAACTCTACCAATTCCAAAGCCTTTTTCCACTATATTTGTAGCTTCCTCATTAAGATATGGATCCTTCTAGAATAATACAACCATCCTACTAATCTTGTGTCTTTTAAACGAGCTCTCATTGCCTTCAGTTGTAAGAATTCTTAACCCTCCTTGGCCTTCCCCTGCTATTCCCATCCACTGTCTTCCTCTCAGAAGCCCCAATATGAGTTTCACTGAGCCCTCTATGTTGGAGTTAGACCCAGTCATCGAGAGTATTCATACCGAGATAGGATTTATTCCCTTCTTCAGTATATTTTCGAGGAGTGACCTTGACATTACCATGCAAATCCTTGAGAGTTGGGATGGTGGGAGAGTGACTGTTCATGGCAAGGACTACCTCATCGATGTCAACCTGTTGGCTACCATCACTGGGTAGCCAGCCAAAGGACATTCAATCCAAAGGGAAAAGCACAACTAGGAGGTTGAATTAAAATAATTCAAGGACCAGACTAAGCTCTGCAAGCAAGCCAAGGTGGGAATACTTCAAACCGACCTACCTTCCCCTTGGAATTTAGTAATGAAACCGGTAATGCAATATTTAACTGTTGATGATCCTAGTAAAATCTTGTGCAGTTTTCATTTTGTATTTTTTAACCATTTTAGAGATGTGAATCCCTTAAACATCCCCCAATTTATCTTCAACTCTGTGAGCTATTCCATTGAAGCATGCAGAAAGAAGAAAGGTGATGACCTCCCTACTCACCAAGGACTTTTCAAAGTTCTTTATAATCACTGGATTATTCATTGCCCATCTGGTCTAGCCCCTCCTCCCACCCTGATTTTTCCTACCAAAGATAAGTCTAGCCTCATTCCCAAGCCTAGCTCATCCTTTTCCTCATCCCCATATCCATCCTTAGCTACCAAGAAAAGAGCCACCATTGAAGCTGTTAGGGAGCTTAAAAAAGTGAAAAATGAAGAGCCCAAAGTCCCTATGAGATTCTCTCACCATTTGAGGAATAAATTTGTTGATGACCAAAAGAAGATCCTCGAAATTGAGTCGGATGAGGATAATAGTGCTAATAAAAACCAGATTTTGCAGTAGTTAATCATATCCATGGCTTCCAAAGGCATTTCCCATTTAGACAGGGCCATTTTTGAGGTCAAATATGTGGTGGAATCCTTCACGATTTTCTGCAATGCTCTTCACATTCTATTTTTCCAGGAGGAATTCGTTGAAACCTCATAGGATGAAGTTAGGACCATCGAGGCCAACATCAAGGATGAGGCTAAGGACAAAGATTAGGATGACGATACCAGTCGCATCCTCATTGCGGGTCCTTGGTTCCTTGGCTGTAAGAGCATGTTTGTTTGAAGATGGGTGATATATTTTGATACCAAAAATCAATATATCAAATATACCCCCATATGGGTTTGCATCCCTAATCTCCCTTTTCACCTCTGGTATGAGGATATCCTATAAGCAATTGCAAGAGTTATAGGTGATTTAGTCATAATCGATCTTGTCATGCTAGTTCGCAAACGTATGAATTATGCTATAATCTGTGTCAATGCAACTCTATATTTTAATCTTCCCACCTATGTCAATATTAACTATAGATATTATTGGAAGAAAAAATCTCTAGAGTATGATAATAAGCCTACTTTTTTTATAGAATGCTAGACCTAGGGGCATCTCAGGATCTAGTGCCCAAATTTCAAAAATAAACTCACCAAGGAAAAGTATTAGGGGTGGTAATAAGGCACTATGTTCCATAAAAATGCCCCCATGGATCAGAACAGAGGAAATAGAAACCTATCGAACAATGGTTTCTTCAAAAAACCCAAAAAATGGTAGAAAAAAAACCAACCAGGGAAAGGATAATATCAACAATAAAAGTCATCAAGAACTCAAGGCGTCCCATATCCTTGTAAAGGAAAAGAAATTGTCACTTCACCAAAAAATCTAATCCAAGAAAAATTAAGTTCCCTTCTTGCCTTTTCCAATAAGTTTGGTATCCTAGGTGAATCTGATTTCATGCAAGAGGCAGATGAGAGTGTTCCTGCACCGAGTCCCCCTTTTGATGAAACCCAAAACCAAGTCATTTCTTCTTCCAAATCAGGCCCTTCCTTTACCCCTAAATAGTTTTGTTGATTTCCCATCTAAATCAGGACCTTCTCATAGTCCTATTGGCAACCCCAAGAAACTCCATCTTGGTAGGCCTGCTAAACAAGCCCCCATACCTAAAAATTTAGTGTCCAAAATGATGATTTCTACCAAGAATTAGGACAATTCTAGACCCTCAAGCCCTGTACTTGAACAAATAATCCCTTATAATTTTAACCCCAAGCAAATACAAATCTCCACAAAGTCACCCATTGATTGTGGTAATGACAAAAAAAGGGAAGGGTTTCAGTTAATGAGCAATGAAAGAGAGGCATTGAGGCAGATATTTCTAATGGCATTTAGAAGAATCTCTTTACCAATGTAGTAATTCAGCCCAAAGAGGATAATAAAAGTTCCAAAACCCCACAACCTCAAGGAAATGGGGGTAGAAAGACATCAAAACCCTCTAAATGAAGATCCTCTCATGGAACGTGAGGGGCCTAAATGGTCTAGCCAAGCAGCGACTTGTCAAGTCATTGCAAAGAGAATTAAAGCCCTCAATTTTCATCATGCAAGAAACCAAAATTAACTCAAACAACTCCCTAACCACAAAAAATAAAATTTGAAAAAAGTAGAAGCAATATTCAATCATGCTAGAGGATCATTGGGGAGTCTCATGTGTTTGTAGGATTCATAAAAGGTTGAAGGCAGATTAATCCATTCCATTGATAGAATTTTAAGTGTGTTATACCATGATAGAAATAATAATACTTCCTGGATTATCACTAATATATATGCCCAAAATACTCTCTCAGGAAGGGCACAAATGTGGTATTCCTTAAGCAGGATCAAGGATTCCTTTCATAATATACCTTGGATTGTAGCTAGGGATTTCAACACTCCTCTCTACCCTTCAAACAAAAAATGAGGAATAGAGGCCTAACTCAATAGCATGGAATATTTTAATGAGTTTATCAACTCAAACAACCTCATGGATGTGAATCTCAAAAATGTAAAGTTCCCCTATAGTAACAGAAGAATAGGGAACCAACTCATTCAAGTCAAACTAGATAGATTTTTCCTTTCCCAGGAAGCCATCCAAATTTTTGGTGATGCTTGTCTCCATTCCATTTATAAAATAGGATCTGATCACAATCCACTTATTCTAGAGACTAACAAATATAGCTCTTACATGAGACCCTTCATATTTGAATCAATGTGGCTACATCATCAAGACCTTGGGCATAGAGTTTCTCAAAGCTAGAAACAAGGAGTTCAAGGGAGGCCCTCTTTCAGACTGGACTAGAAACTCATATTCTTTAAATAAGATTTACAAATATGGAACAAAGAATTTTTTGGAAAACTTTTCACTAACAAAAAGTCCCTGAAAGATAGACTTGAAACTATAGAGGAAAATTTAGAATGGTCAAATTGATGACCATATTAGGAGTGAAGAAAAAACCATCCTTGCTGAATTCCACAATATCCTTGCTTGTGAATAATCCTTCTGGTGATAAAATTCTTGAGATTTATGGCTTAAATAGGGAGATTCAAATACAAATTTTTCATGTGTCCACCCTAAGGAATAGAAGCAATAACAACAAAAAGGAATTGGTCAAAAGTGATGGCTCATCCACCACTGACATTGAGGAAATAAAGGATGAGGTCGTTTCTTACTTTAGTTATCTCCTTGAAGATGATAACTCCTATTTTACCTCTATTCAATAATCCATGCTCCATAACATCCCCTAATATATCCCTAATAATTTCAATGTTGGCTTAATTGCCCTGTTCCAAGATGAGGAAATTAAAAAATCCCTTTTCGTCATGAACCATGACAAAGCTCCAGGTTATGATGGTTTACCTCATCATTTATTCTAAACATTTTGGGACATAGTGGGTCAATATGTGTGTGAATCCATAAGAGAATTCCAATCTTCCAAAATAATCCCATGAAGCTTCAACTCCACTTTCATAGCCCTCATTCCCAAAAGCCCTTCAGCCAAAGCTATGACTGACTTCAGACCCATTAGCGTCTACAATGTTGCCTATAAGATATTAACTAAAATCATTGTAAATAGGATGAAAAAAATCATGGCTAGCCTCATTGATACCTTACCAAGGAAGATCTGTCCAAGGCAGATCCATTATGAATGGAGTCATCACAATTCATGAAGCTTTGCACTCTGCTTCTCAAACCAAGAAATTTGCATTTGTTCTTAAGCTCGATATAAATAAGGCCTATGACAAAGTCAACTAGAATTTTCTTTTAGCCATAATTATCAAGTTTGTATTCCATCCTAAGTGGGTAGACTTAATCAAATCTTGTATTTCTTTGCCCTAGTTTTTTATCCTCATCAACAGATCCATAGTTGGGTAATTTTAGATCAATAGAAAATTAAGGCAAGGGGATCCCATTTCCCCCTATTATTCATCAATGTTGTAAAATCTCTAGGTAGGATTATCAGAGAAGCTTGTAGAATAGGTCTTATTTTAGAAATTAAATCTTCATCCTAGAATAATCCTATTTTACATCAATAATTTGTGGATGACACCATCCTGTCCACTCAATCTTCTATGTTTGAATCATAGGTCATAAAATACATCCTTCACCTGTATGAGGAAGTTGTTGGGCAGAAAGTAAATTTCAACAAGAGCAAGCTATATTTTCTCAATACCCCCATTCAGAGATAGAACAAGATTTCTAGAATCCTCGAATATTCAATGGTAGCCCTCCCCACCACTTATCTGGGTCTTTCGTTGTTCATTGGCCATCCTTCTATTTCCATGTGGAACAATGTCATTGAGAGGATCCAAAAGAAGCTAGCTAGATATAAAGGAAACATTTTAACCCCAGGAAACTAAAAGCACCTTCACTTTAGCCTCCCTCTAAAGAATTCCTATGTACTTCCTCTCTATTTTTAAAGCTCCTATTGCGGGACACCACATAATTGAGAAAATTCAAAAGAATTTTTTATTGTTTGGGATAGAAAACAATCAACACCTACACCTCGTTTCCTGGGATAAAGTGTGCAAGCCTAAAAATAAAGGAGGAATTGGGCTCAAGATAATCCACTCTCTAAACATAGATCTTATGGCCAAACAAGCCTAGCATCTGGTCACCAATATCCAAAATGAGTGGATAACCATAATCCAAAGGAAACATCTACAAGCAATAGGTTTCCTTAGTTATACTACCCCTACAATAGGTTCAACCTTCTGGAAATCCATCATTAACACTTGAATGCTTTTGAAGAAAGGTCTTAGATGGAGACTCGAGGATGGTAGAAACATAAAATTTTGGAACGATAAGTGGATCATTGAAAATCATCTCATTGAAGACCCTCTTCTATCTATATTTAAAGCCTATATAGACCTAAGGATAGGACATAGAGTCTTGGATTTCCTAACAATCCAGGACAATAGAACTCGATGGAAAATAATAAGATGTAGTACTCATCCAGCTGAGTCCACATGCATGAATTCCCTTGTGCATTCCACCATCATTCCCAATAGAATTCCCAAAGATATTATCTCGGAGCCCTCTGAAAGTGGTGAATTCTTAGTCAAAATTACCTACCTTCTCCTTCTTGATAATGAGGAAAATTTTCTTCTTTTGAATTTGGTGTGGATAATATCCCTCATTCCCAAAGTTTCTTTCTTTGCCTGGCTGACTATTCAAGAAAGGATCCTCACTATTGATAATTTTCTTTAAGAAGTTTGCATCCTCCCTAATAGATGCCCTTTATTTTTATCTACATGGGAATCCCCCAGCCACCTTTTCCTCCAGTGCCCTTATTCCTCCTCCATAATTGACTCCATATCTCAAACCTTCCACATTATTTAGGCCAGAACATGCTCTATCGTTGACCTTTTCCTCTAATGGCCCAATCCATTCCACGACCCCCACCTCAATTTCCTCTGGAAAACTTATCTCCATCATTTTTTATGATAAATTTGGCTTGAGATAAATTGTAGAATCTTCATCCAATGTTCCACCATTCTAGAGTTGATTGCTATCAAAATTTTAGATTTTGCTAAAGAAAATACCACCCTCATTCCTCTGTCTTCTTGCCTTACCTTTAGATTTTAAATTGGTTTAGGCAGATCTTTAAACCTTTCCTTGGGGGATATTCAAACTTGTCATATTCCCAAAATTGACACTAAGTGCATTTCCCCACCTATAGACTGGTTCAAGTTGAATTTTGATAGAGCTACCAAAGGAAACCCAGGTAAAGCGGGGGTAGGAGGTATTTTCAAAAATCATCATGGAGAAGTCTTCCTTGCCTATGCTGAAGGTTTAGGAGTTCAAACCAATCACATTGCTAAGGCCAAAAGCATGTGGAGAGGTCTTTCCCTTGCAAGGAATTTTCCTAACATATTAATTATTGAAGGAGATTTCCTCAATATTATCAATTATCTCAAAAATAGGAGCAATCCTTCTTGAAGGGTCAAGGATTATATTGAGGATACCAGAAGGATGGTCCTTAATTTGTAGGAAGTCATTGTCCAACACACATTTAGAGAATCTAATGGTGTCATGGATAGGATGGAGAATTTGGGAGTTCATGTATCTAACATTCTCACGTGAACAAATGACATACCTTTCAAATCATTGTGGATCAAGAAAAAGTCCAATTCAATATTCCTAATGGCCTTCTTCAGTAGGGCTAATTTCTTCATTAAAATTTAGGCCCATCCTAGTGGTAGTACCCTCTGGTTGATTCACTTGGATAATCTATGGTGACAGGTTCCCTTCATCAATTCTTGTGTCATCTTGGACTACTTTTAAAATTGGGTCATCTTAATCAGCATTCCTTGTCACCTACATAATTACCCTAATATTTTCATTAAGACTCATGCCCCCTTAGGACGTGGTAATGTTTGGATATTCACCACTAGGTACCCCTACTATGTTATTATTTGGTGGCCCCAAGATGGTGCTAGTTACGAGTGTTTAACTACCTCTAGTGCTAATTTCAAAATTTTATTTTTCCAAGGAAGATGCATTGGTAGGTCGGTTTCCATTGTGAGAAGTGTCTTCAATTATCCCCCCTACATGTGTCACTCAGATCACACATGCCCCCTCTATAATTTATCTGACTATGTCCCTCCTACTAGCATGGCATCCCAATCTCTCCACACTCAAATCATTCTACACCACCATATCCCTTGGTTCTTCTTTGTGTTCTATGCTAGCTCTTTCCTCAAGATTTCTAGGGATATCAAGGTTAATTTTTGAAGAACACAAGCTTATACTGAGAGGGGGGGTGAATACTATAAGACCTATTTTTACTTTTTCCTTTATACTTCCAAACAGTAAAGCAATATACCCAAAAAAATATCAAAGCAATGCACAATATCATCCACAAAGTGACACTAATTTTAACGTGGTTCACCCAGAATGGTTGGGCTACGTCCACAAAACTTTTCTCTAAAATTTATCTCAAAGTTCTTTGGGAAACCTTCCCAATTACAATGTTTATGAGCCTCGGCCCAAAGGAGATACCTTCCCCCAATCTGAATTTATGAGCCTCTTCTCAAAGGAGATACCTTCCCCTCTATCTAAATTTATGAGCCTCTTCTCAAAGGAGATACCTTCCCCTCCGCTCTGGAAATGATCCCTCAGAAGATCAACTACCTCTACCTCTTGCCAACACGTGGAACTACTTTCCACCGAAGACCTCCTGTCCTCAATGCTTAGCCTAAGAGACCTCTGCCTTCTATGATCACATCCATAGCAGCTCAGCAACCTATACTAAATACAGTCAGTCAGTCTAGTACAAGTCTTCCTCTGTCTGTCAGATCTATCGAACTCTTGAACAAATAAATCCTCTGCATACAAGCCTTCTCAAATACTTGCCAAATCTATCCTCAGGTTCTTCTCAAAGAACCAATACTCCTCTGTCCTCAAGTTCTCTGATAGAACTCTCAAAAAATAGCTCACAAGTCCTCTGTTAGGACCTGTCCAAATCTGCTCACAAGTCCCCACCAGAACCTGTCCAAAACTGCTCACAAGTCCCCACTGAAACCTGTCCAAAACCTCAGCAAGCTCACCAAGAAAAACTTTCTTAGCATGAACCCACAAAGAGAATTTTTATAGACCCAATGTGATTCATCAACCTCATAGAAGCATAAAGAGAATTATTAGAGACTCAATATGTTCTATACTTAACTCCTAGTATCAATCTCAACTCAATCTCAATCTCAACTGAATAAGATAGATGTAGTTTGCTTTTCTCAAGAACATGAAACACAACCCAACAATTTCCAACCATGCAACATCTCATATAACAATGATACTCATGTTCTTTCCACAACCAATTAGGGTTTTAACAACAATGCTCATCAAACAAGGTTTAGTCAACCAACACCATTCAAATCAACATCAACCTTGAAGCATTCAACCAATCATCACAAGAAAAGGAAACAAGTAGAAATCCTTTTCCCTCCACACTTATTTTCAGAAAACCATCAATCAATAACAACCATTGAAGAATGTGCCCATACCTTTACTTTGATGAAGAAGGAGAACTCAAAAACTGTTACAACATTAACTCTCAATTTACCACCAATTAGAGTTAGCAACTATACAATAATACACAATAATAAAGATCCAAAATAACACCTTATTACTCCAACTTAATATTAACCACCAAAATTATAATATACATACAAAGGAAAATCTCTTTACACCTTGTTACTCCACATAAGCATCAAGCATTAATAATAACAATGTCAAAACAAATATTACAACTTAACATTATACCTCCATCAATAATTCTTGATCAAATCAACTCAAATATCCCAAGTCAACAATAAAAATATTTACCTTGGCAATACTTAGTTCTCCAACCTTAGGAGAAATGAGGAGCCACCATTATAAGCACTAAAGTGCATTCTTCTCTACTTACGTAGCCCAATCACAGCTGCTCTCCTTTGTGCATCACAACAAAAGGAAAAATGCACTCGACATGATTCGAAACCTGTATCTCTACCTAGCGAGTGCCTTGTTGGTTCGACTTTTATACACACCCTGTGAAGAATGAGCATAAAATACCGATAACACTTATACGGGATAAATCCCACTCACTTTAGGATCTTGCTGGATATCCAAGGTGTGAGTTACGGAGTTGGGTCGAATGTCTATTCACTCTTTTCCACTTATGGAATAGTTTTAAGTGGACTCGTCTGTTACCTTACAACGGGCTCGGGACTTCAGTTCAGTAATGTTTTTGGAGTTGGTTATCTTTGTGGATAATCAGATTTACAATCAGTTCTTTGATCTAGCTCTTTATGCTTTAGCAGATTTAAATAAAAGACAAATTTAAAGAAAGATAAAAATGGATCATTTCACGGTGGAACAGAGAGAGTAGGGTAGGGCAGAAAAGAGAAGTTTATCTAACTTAGCCGCAAAACCAAAACTGCCAATTTTTAGTTATACCGGTTAGCTTCACAATAGAACAAATCAAAGAGGAAAGTGTCCAGCTTTCTAAGATCACTTTCAACTAAGAGCATAAGACAAAGATGAAACAGATCTAACAAAAAATTATAAACAGAAGGGAAGTCGGTTAAAATTGGTATCTCTCACCAGCAGCCTAGCTCGCACAGTGAGGACAGAGCAATTAGAACAGGCCTGAACCTTAAATCTGTAATTTTCCCTAACATACAATAAAGAAAATGAAGCCTAACAACATATCCAATCCTGGTAACACAGATCTACAACATAAATTAAATAAACCTTAATGAAACGAAAACAAAAGAAGATGAACTTATCACAATCTGAAATAGATTAGGCTCCTGGCCATGCTATCACAGAAAAGAAAAATCACACCAACTCTAAGTCCAGAACAAAGCATTCAAACAAGATTTGCAGGAAATTGCTCCAATAGCTTTTATTTCTAAGTCTCCGCCTCCTGTGATTTACATTCAGAAGAAGTATTTATAGACCCAGGACAGACCCGATCTTTTTAGGAATATCTTCTTCTCAAACCCTAAATTTTATCCTCTTAACCTTACTACCGGGGTTTTACAATATAAGGCCCTTTAAAAATAGAGTTTTTTATAAACCCTAACCACTCTGCAAATCTGAGTGTAGTTACTTGCCATAAATGGAAAAGGCATGATCTGATGTTATTCTCATCCATCTGTAACTGCAAGTAAATATCTTCATCTTTCTGGTGCACTTGCCGAGAGGGTCTCATTAATTCCTCAGAGAAATTCGGATGAGTCACCGGTTTCTCTGACACTTTATCTTCGCAGAGCCGCTTCTGAGTTGAAATTCTCCGCATGCCATTACTTTCACCATAAATTCTTCTATTAAATGCGTCCATCGGCAAATTTCGATAACTGTGTGTAGATATTTTCATTTTTCGATCAATTGCCGACATACTCCATTAAATGGGCAGCTGCTTAGTCACCGTAAAGTCTCTTTGCGGCCAGATCTGTAAAATCTGGATGAACCAACAATTCTCGACATCTCCAATTTCCATCTGACGACCTTCATTTAATCCGTGCTTATTTTGTCTTTCCCGCCATTACTTTCGTTAGTATGCAACTGCCAGATGGCTTTCTGCAAAAGACATGCAAGGATTAGTACTTTAATATTATTAAATCAAAACCTTAATGTTCATTATATGTCGGCTTTATTTGCTTTTGACACGTGTCGTGATAACACGACGCTTTCCTCCAGCTATTTTTCATTTTGGCCTCTTTGTCTCTTTTTCCGTGAAACCGCGACATGTCACGATTTCGCGACATGTCGCCAAATCATCGTCATTACTTCACTTTTTTTTTCGCCAAACCGTGACATGTCACGATTTTCATGACATGTCATCGAAATCACGACTTCCTTCCTTCCTTTACATGTCACATTTCCACACTGTCCACATATTTTCCTTTTTTTTTTCATGTTGCACGACTTCTTAACGAAATCGCGCCCTTTTCATCAAGACTTGCATTCATCCAAAATGTGTCGCGATATCGCGACATTTTTATCACTTGCACTTTCCTTCCAAAACACGCACAAAATTCACATTTTCATACTTTCTTTTTCCAAAATATGTCACGATATCGTGACATTTTCATCAAGTTTGGCTTCCGACTCAAACCTGTCGCGATTTCGCGACATTTCCAAAAATGGAAAGTGTCGCGATATCACGACTTTTCCAAAAATGGAAGTGTCGCGATATCGCGACGTTTCCAAGACTTAGCAAATTTTCCAAGACCCATCGCGATTTCGCGACATTTCCAAAATGGAAAGTGTCGCGATATCGCGACTTTTCCAAAATGGAAGTGTCACGATTTCGCGACTCTCAACACTTAGCAAAATTTCCAAAAATTGTAGTTTGACTCTAATGAATTCATTCATCTCATATTTTTACATATTTAGTGAAAGATATTCTTTACTCAAAATGATTCTAACATTTTAAAAATGAATTCTAAATTGAAATCAAAGCCACATGCAAGCCTACTTAGATACTTTGATATATGCAAAACTTGAAGAAGAAGGAGGCAAGCAAAATTTGGAATTAAAACCTGAAAAACATCAAGAGGGTCCCTACTGTAAAATGAAAGCTAAATATTTTCAAAGGATGGAAATTCATTTTTTCAGTGGGGGTGTGTTGCTTCTCAACAAATGGCGATATCTACGGGTAAAATAGTAGCACTATTTTAGAATCCAGGACTCTAGTTTCAAAACAATATAGACCATGTACCATGCCTTGCCACAAATATTCTTCAAAATAAATTAACTACTACCTGATAGTTGTTAAAATTTCCCAAGGACATACTAGGTTGAATCACTTAAGGAAGATTTCTGATGTGCAATTATAAGCGTATAAAACTTTCTTCAAGAATGACTGGGCCTTCGAATGTTGTACTCTTGATTGATCAACTTTTCTAGAAAGGGGAAACCGAGTTGTGAAAGGGGAAACCGAGTAGGGCTCTGTTTACTAGTTTAGCCTTTTACAGCTCCGACAGAGTTACTCTTTAGATTTTCACGACCCTGATCCACAACTGTGAAGTAGTATCTACAACTTGGTAAAAGAAAACATCTTCTGAAGCCTTGGCTACCTCTTTCATTACATAACTTTTTCCTTCCCTTTTTTTTTTTATAGGAAATAACAGAGTGCCAGTTTTATGTTGTCTTGCTCAACTTTCACCTTCTCTCTCTCTCCTTTGAAATATACCGAAATCTGAAAAGCCTTAAAAAAGAACAACAATTTTTTTTAATATTTCATCAATCTGGAACTGCTTCAGCACTGGTACTGATAGCCTCTATGGATACTCAAATAATTTCACGAATCAGAGTCCCCTCTTATGACCAACTTTTCTTGGATTCCCTAGGAGTTTCTCCAGCCAAACAGTATAGCAGTTTCTTTATAATTAAAATAACTGTGGCAAGCAAGACACAAAATCCAATCATCTTTCTACTGTTGTTCTGAATAACAAAATAGTTCCACTGTTCAGTTTAAGCAGACTATCTCTCAATTAGAATAATGAACACTGGATTTTGAACTCAGAATAAAACAATTTTAGAAGGCTGACTTTTTCTTTGCTGCCCAGGCAAAACTAAAAAAAAAGAATTTTAAAAGCTAAAGAAATTTGTACAGATCCCAAAGGATAAAACACAGAACTTTAAAATCAAACAAAATAAAATAAAACAAACTACTTTGTACAGACCCCAAAGGATAAAACACAGACCTTTAAAATAAAATAAAATAAAATAAAACAAACTACTTTAAAGCTCATTTACAATGTATACACATGTTACAACGTCTTTGTGATTCATTCAAACGATATATTGGATGGAACAACTGAGAAATAATGCTTTAGGTATTGACCATTAACAAGGAGGTTCAAAAAATTACCATCAAGGTCCTGTAAACGAAATGCGTTATTACCCAGGATCTCAAGGAATCTGGTATGGCCCTATCCATAGCGGTCGCAACTTTGTATGTTTACCTTTCTTTTCATGGGCCTTGTCCCATAGAAGCACCAGGTCTGCAAGTCTGAAAGCTTTCACTCTGGCTCTTTTGTCAAACCAGCGCTTGACGGTTTCTTGGTGCCGACTGAAATGTTCCAGGGCTTGGAGTCGTTCATCCTGTAAATTAGTTAGATCCAAAACACGAGCCTCTCGCATCTGCTTGATCCTCAAAATAGTCTAAGACAAATTGATAAGTAGGTAATTTCGGAGAGATGGGAACAATGGGCTGAGTACCATACAACAAAGCAAATGGGGAAGTCTTAAGAGCCACTTTATATCTTATCCTGTCAGCCCAAAGTGCATATTTCAATAATGTATGCCATTGTCTGGGTTTGTCCGCTGCAGATTTCTTAATGGCATTCATTAAATTCTTATTCGTGGACTCAGCTAGTCCATTACCTTGGGGATAATAGTTGGATGAAAATCTGATAACTATCCCCATCTGGTATGCCCATTCTGCAAACTCTAATGATTGGAAGGTTGGTCCATTATCGCACACCAAATTCAGAGGAACCCCAAACCTGGTTATGACATTTGACTCTAGAAATTCGATCACTTCATGAGTTGTACTTCTCATGGTGGTTGTTGCTTCGACCCATCTTGTGCAGTAATCAGTAGCTGTTAGAACATACTTATGCCCTCGCTGAAGAATTTGGGTTTATCACTCCCACAAAATCAAGTCCCCATTGCATAAAAGGTTTATTTATTACAACAGGCTGCAATGGTAGAGCTCGATTGGCCTCTTTGGATGCAAAAGTTTGGCACTGATGGCAAGTTCTCACATGCTGATGCGCATCTTTAAACAATGTAGGCCAGTAATAGCCTGCTCTCAATATTTTATGCATAGTGGCAGATCCTGAGGAATGCCCTGCCCCTAACTTTTCATGAAAACTGGACATCACCTCATTGACTTCACTCTGAGAAATGCATCTTAAGAAAATGCCAACATAATTTTCTCTATACAAGTTGCCTCCTTTGAGGAGATAATGAGCAGCTTTCAGTTTTAGTGCTCTCCTTTGGGTTCTATTCAAGTGAGATGGACAAATTCCAAATTGCAGCAGATGAATAATATCTCCATACCAGTCATCGAATCCAGAATTCAACTGATTAATTTCTTCTTGTACAAGTATTTCGGCAATGTGTCGAGACAAACCAAGTCCTCTGATTAATTTTGTAGGCCAAATTTCTAAGTCGTATTCCTGCAGTATTGTAACCCAATTACCTCTTAGTTCACCCAATTCGTCCCGGCTTAATAGGTATTTAACTAGTCGGGTCGAGAACTATAGCATGAACTCTGCTTCTTAGTATGTAGTGCCTGAACTGCTTAATCGCTCTCACCAAGGCATAGGCTTGTTTATCTAAGCGAGAATATTTTAGCTCAGCCCCTTTAAATTGGTACTCTTGAAAGCAATTGGATGCTCCCCCGTTTCTCTTCGTTGGGTCAGAATTGCAGCAAGTGTGTGTTCAGAAGAAAAGGTGTACAAGTAAAAATCTGCACTGAAATCTGGGCTCACCAGAACTGGAGCTTGCTTGATGGCAGTCTTGATTTCTTGGAACGCTGTTTTAGCTTCTGTTGTCCAGGCAATCTGAGCAGTTTCCTTTAGCATGTCATTCAGTGGCTTGACTATTTCTGCAAAACCAGAGATGAACTTCCTGACAAAGTTAATTTTCCCAAAAAAGGATCTTAACTCTTTCTTAGAGTTGGGAAAGGGTATGCCGGATATGGCTTCAACTCTGTCAGGATCCATGGAAATGCCATCTTTGGTGATCAAGTGCCCAAGGAGCTTTCCTTCCGTTACACCAAAAATGCACTTCTTCGGATTCAAAGAAATGCTCGAACTCCCTGCATTTGTTGAACACAGACTCCAAGTGTTTTACGTGGTCAAACCGAGATTTAGAGAAAACTGTTAAGTCATCCATGTAAACAACAATGCACTTACCCATAAGGCCTTTGAAAGCATGATCCATCGCACGTTGAAAAGTAGCTCCGGCATTAATCAATCCGAACGACATTCTTTTGTAGGCAAAAGTTCCCCACTTGGTTGTGAAGGCAGTTTTCATCCTGTCTTCCTTTTCAACCAATATCTGATTATACCCTGAGAAACCGTCTAGGAAAGACATCATTTTCGAACCATTGACAATCTGTAACACCTCATCCATGGAAGGCAGAGGATAATTATCTTTCTCAGATGCCTTGTTCAAATTTCTAAAATCCACACACAAGCGGATCTCTCCATTTTTCTTTCTGACCGGCACCAAATTGGCCACCCAAGTAGAATGCCTAACGGGAAAAATAATGGCGGCACTCAATAATTTTTCTACCTCCTTCTGGATGAGGGGCTCTAGCAGAGCGTTGACATGCCTCTATTTTTGCCGGAAAGGTTTGCAAAATTCTTTTAAAGGTATAACATGAGTGTAAACTTTCGGATCAAAGACCTTTAAGTCTTTGTAAGACCAGGCCATAACATCCTTGGACCTGTGAAGAAAATCGATCATATTTCTTTTTATTTTTGGGTCACAAGTTTTAGCCAACTTGAGGTGCCTGGGATCTTCTTCAGTCCCCACGTTTAGGTTCTCAGTCTCACTGTTTGTTACATCCATAGAATCCTCAGAACTCACCTTTTGCTTGATTTGGTCAACATCAAAGAGCCGCTCCAGTTCTACCATCCCTTTTGGAATTCTGTTATCTTTCAACCTTATTATTCCCCTTTCATCGTCTAACTCGCTCCAACAGAGTATCCCTTTGTCCATCATCGATTATAGCATTTTCAAACGCATTGGTACTCAAAAAATTTATAATCTGCTGGTCATCAGAGAAAACCTGAAAATTATCCACATTATTTGGGACTGAAGGGCAAGGGACTAACTCAATCGAAAATTTGTTCTATTTGAATTCTTCCAAGTGGTTTCGGACTTGCGGTCGATGAAGCCAAGACATCTCGCACGTGAATTCTGCTCTCTAGGTATGTGCGTTAAATTAAAAGCATCAAAATCTTCCACGAGATCCCATGCTCGGTGTTTGTATCCTTTTAAATAAGATGCTTTACACTGGAATTTACCTTTAACTTGATTAGCCACCAACTCTGAATCTGTAAAAACTCGGATATTTCTTACACCTCTGTCCAAAGCAAATTTCAATCCTAATACCAGTGCTTCGTATTTCGCTAAATTATTTGTGCAAGGGAACTGTAGGCGATAAGACATAAAATATGTCTGATTCTCAGGCCCTTTAAGGACTGCCCCTGTACTAGAACCCTGTTTAGATTTAGCCCCATCCACATGAAGCGTCCAAACTTCATTACTATGAACAGGATGAGCTTTACTAAACTTCTCATTTTGTCCCGTTGTTAAATTATAAACTCCAATATCTACATCAACAATATTTACAGTCTCATTTTCTGCATTATATTCAATGATCGTATGTTTGTATCTCGGGTTCTCTTTCAACCCTTAATTGGTTTGCCACTCCTTTCCATGGCAACCACATGTGTGAAAAGTCAGTTGCCAAGTATCCATTCAAATATTTTGACCAATCCCTGCTCAGAAGCATCCCGTACCCCACAGGAATATCCACCACCTGAATTTCAATTCTGTGTTGTGCCCTTGGTTCAGATGCTAACTGGATATGGATATTCTGAAGTTCACCTACTACTTTAACCTTTGATTTGTCCAATTGGACAACTCTTCTTTCAGACTTCATTGGGGTCAAACCCAACTGTTGACAAATGGCCAAAGGCATAACATTAGCTGAAGCACCCGAATCTACCAGATAGTTGTGTAAGTTTTTCCCAAAAATACGAACAGTCAGTAGAAAAGGCGAAACTTCAGTCTTCTCTTTATACATGGCTACATTCACATTTGCCATCTTCTTTCCCCTGTCCAAAGATTTTGTAGTAGGCCCAGAGTATGTTTTAATCAAGTTATCCCTCTGTTCTGAAATTTGGGCCAACTCATGAAGAGTGATGTTGGCTTTGATCTTCTTCATGTCCTCCACTATATTATATCCCTTATTGAGTGGAGGGACAAAAGCATCTGGTCCTCTCGGATTTCCTCCCTTGGGTGGAGATGGGTTATTGCTTGAAGATGGATCTGGAGGAACATTGTGGGAGTTGTCCGGAGGGGTAGATGTAGTGTTGGGCTCCGGATTTCTATTTTTGAGGTTGTAGTTGTCCCTCCTGTATTGTTGAAAAGCCTGCACCTCATCCATAGGCATTTCAACTACATTCTCAGATTCACCCGGGAAAGTGAAAGAATCCAAGACCATAGCTGCACTGTGGCTGGATGAACTTGGGCCATCCACATTTCTTTGATGTTCGGGAGAAATCAACTCCCAGCACAAAGCTTCAAAGGCGTTACAAAATTCCAAACAATCCAACTCCCCGTGCCGAGAAGTAGCATGTATCCCGCACCAGCTAGGCAAAGCCAAATCACAAATATTTACATCATGACCTTTACCTTTATAATCCTTATTGGGTTCGTATGGGGGCCGAGTGAATCTGTTCTCGCTGATAGGAATACCTGTTTGAGTTCTCCCCAGTAGAAACCTGCCTTTTAAAACTCAAAAAATCATTGGCCAACTTTTGGACTATTTTTGACACTTCTTCAACTCTTGCATTATCAACTTCTTTACCTGGGTTCTGTACATTTTCAGCAGGTGTTACAGCCAATGGATTTCCTGATGGTGGAGTCTGGACACACCCGGCAACATCATCTGATGTGGTATGGGATTGAAAATAGGGGCAGCTTGTGTGACCAAAGGAATTTGATGAGCATTTAAAGGTTGGGGTCCCAACTGTCTTTCTAGAACCAAAGCTTCTTTGTAAGCCTCTGTTAAATTGGTAATAGAGGGATCTCTTTTCAAGAAAATAGAAGTCATTGGATCCAGAGAATTTCTAAAAATCTCTAATGCCAGGTCTGCATTCGGCACATAATAACCAGTCAGTCTACCATAAGCCTTCTGAAATCTAACATTGTAAGATCTGACAGATTCATTTATTTCTCTTTTAATACCAGAAAACTGCTGATATAATACACTGGGATCTATTACCTCACCAAACTGTGATACAAAAACCTTTTCCAAGTCATTCCAACTGGTAATAGAATCGTTAGTGAGATTTAGAAACCAGTCGTAAGCTCCCTCCTAGAGAGTGAACGGGAACAATCTGCAAGCCACATCTTCATGCTGTACATTTAACAATTTCAGAGCATTCTTGAATGCTACTAGATGTTCTTCTGCTGTCCTAGTTCCATCATGTTTATATCTGGGAAGATACCTCTCAGGATTTTTGGGCAGGTCATGGGCTGCACCCGAGATATTTAAGGCAGTGGAACCTAACCAGTTTGCCATTATTACTTGATTGACAATGATATTTTCAGTTGCAGTTGGAGTAACTACAAGTGGTGACAAAACTATTTCAGACAAGGACTTGGCCCTTCTGAGGTTGCTTCTTCTGGGAGTTTCTAACTCAGGCACAAGGAGCTCTCCAACTCTAGAGTGGGACCTTGTTACTCTATAATTAGAATCCAACTTTTCACCAGCACTTACAACCTTACAATCCTTAACAGACTACTGAACTTCAGGTCCTCTTTTCTAGCAATTTTAAATATTGGTGTTGAGTTTCACTGTTTAGGCAAAAACTCAAACAAACAAGTTTTAAAAGGCTAAGGAAGAGGGAAAAGGATTCAAAAGATAAAATACCAGACTCTGCATAGACAACTTACAATACTGAACAGAGTTCAACAGGCCCTCCTTCTAGCGCCAATTTTAAATGTTGGTTCGACTTTTATACACACCCTATGAAGAATGAGCATAAAATACCGATAACACTTATACGGGATAAATCCCACTCACTTTAGGATCTTGCTGGATATCCAAGGTGTGAGTTACAGAGTTGGGTCGAATGTCTATTCACTCTTTTCCACTTCTGGAATAGTTTCAAGTGGACTGTCTGTTACCTTACAACGGGCTCGGGACTTCAGTTCAGTAATGTTTTTGGAGTTGGTTATCTTTGTGGATAATCAGATTTACAATCAGTTCTTTGATCTAGCTCTTTATGCTTTAGCAGATTTAAATAAAAGACAAATTTAAAGAAAGATAAAAATGGATCATTTCACGGTGGAACAGAGAGAGTAGGGTAGGGCAGAAAGAGAAGTTTATCTAACTTAGCCGCAAAACCAAAACTGCCAATTTTTAGTTATACCGGTTAGCTTCACAATAGAACAAATCAAAGAGGAAAGTGTCCAACTTTCTAAGATCACTTTCAACTAAGAGCATAAGACAAAGATGAAACAGATCTAACAGAAAATTATAAACAGAAGGGAAGTCGGTTAAAATTGGTATCTTTCACCGACAGCCTAGCTCGCACAGTGAGGACAGAGCAATTAGAACAGGCTTGAACCTTAAATCTGTAATTTTCCCTAACATACAGTAAAGAAAATGAAGCCTAACAAAGATATCCAATCCTGGTAACACAGATCTACAACATAAATTAAATAAACCTTAATGAAACGAAAACAAAAGAAGATGAACTTATCACAATCTGAAAGAGATTAGGCTCCTGGCCATGCTATCACAAAAAAGAAAAATCACACCAACTCTAAGTCCAGAACAAAGCATTCAAACAAGATTTGCAGGAAATTGCTCCAATAGCTTTTATTTCTAAGTCTCTGCCTCCCGTGATTTACATTCAGAAGAAGTATTTATAGACCCAGGATAGACCCTGATCTTTTTAGGAATATCTTCTTCTCAAACCCTAAATTTTATCCTCTTAACCTTACTACCCGGGTTTTACAATATAAGGCCCTTTAAAAATAGAGTTTTTTATAAACCCTAACCACTCGACAAATCCGAGTGTAGTTACTTGCCATAAATGGAAAAGGCATGATCCCGATGTTATTCTCATCCATCTCATAATCGCAAGTAAATATCTTCATCTTTTCGATGCACTTGCCAGGAGGGTCTCATTAATTCCTCAGAGAAATTCGGATGAGTCACCGGTTTCTCTGACACTTTATCTTCGTAGAGCCGCTTTGAGTTGAAATTCTTCGCATGCCATTACTTTCACCATAAATTCTTCTGTTAAATGCGTCCATCGGCAAATTTCGGTAACTGTGTGTAGATATTTTCATTTTTCGGTCAATTGTCGACATACTCCATTAAATGGGCAGCTGCTTAGTCACCGTAAAGTCTCTTTGCGGCCAGATCTATAAAATCTGGATGAACCAACAATTCTCGACATCTCCAATTTCCATCTGACGGCCTTCATTTAATCCGTGCTTATTTTGTCTTTTCCGCCATTACTTCCGTTAGTATGCAACTGCAGATGGCTTTTTACAAAAGACATGCAAGGATTAGTATTTTAATATTATTAAATCAAAACCTTAATGTTCATTATATGTCAGCTTTATTTGCTTTTGACACGTGTCGTGATAACACGACGCTTTCCTCCAACTATTTTTCATTTTGGCCTCTTTGTCTCTTTTCGCGAAATCGTGACATGTCACGATTTCGCGACATGTCACGAAATCATGACCTTCCTTCGCACTTGCTCTCTCTTACCGTGAAACCAGACATGTCATGATTTTGTGATATGTCACGAAATCGTGACCTTCCTTCCCCTGCTCTCTCTCTTCCCCAAACGTGACATGTCACGATTTCATGACATGTCACAAATCGCGACCTTCCTTCCCTTCACCTTTCTTTCTGTCACATTTCGCACGTCGAAATCGACTCTATTTCACTGACACCTTTTGCCTTCGGCTCTTTTTTTTGTCACGATTTCACGTCACAAATCGCGACGTCATTTCCCATGCCTTAACTTTTCTTCTTGTCATGTCGCGACTTATCGCGACATCGCAATTTCATGACACCTTTATGCCTTACCATTTTTTTTTTTCCACTGACATGTCACGATTTCACGACATGTCACGAAATCGCGCCCTTTTCATCAAGACTTGCATTCATCCAAAATGTGTCGCGATATCACGACATTTTTATCACTTGCACTTTTCTTCCAAAACACGTCGCATTGCGACATTTTCATTACTTGGCACTTCCTTTCCAAATATGTCGCGATATCGCGACATTTTCATTCACTTGGTCTTTTCTTCCAAAATATGTCACGATTTCGTGACATTTTCATCAAGTTTGGCTTTCGACTCAAACCTGTCGCGATATCGCGACATTTCCCAAATCCGATTTTTGACATTTCCAAAATGGAAAGTGTCGCGATATCGCGACTTTTCCAAAATGGAAGTGTCGCGATATCGCGACGTTTCCAAATAGCAAATTTTCCAAGACTCGATTTCGTGACTTTCCTTACGATTTTTAAAATGGAAAGTGTCGCGATATCGCGACTTTTCCAAAAATGGAAGTGTCGCGATTTCGCGACGTTTCCAGTACTTAGCAAAATTTCCAAAATTTGTAGGTTGACTCTAATGAATTCATTCATCTCATATTTTGCATTTTTTCATATCAGTGAAAGATTTTCTTTACTCAGAAATGACTCTAACATTTTAAAAATGAATTCTAAATTGAAATCAAAGCCACATGCAAGCCTACTTAGATACTTTGATATAAGCAAAACTTGAAGAAGAAAGAGGCAAGCAAAAATTTGGAATAAAAACCTGGAAAACATCAAGAGGGTCCCTACTATAAAATGAATAGCTAAATATTTTCAAAAGATGAAAATTCATTTTTTCAGTGGGGGTGTGTTGCTTCTCAACACGCCTTTACTCAAACTCCATCGTCGTTGGAGCACAAGTTCCTGACAAAGAAATATTAAACTATCCTTTGTTTTATCTTCACTTGATCGTAGGATATGGAAAACGTATTCATTTTCCTAGAACTATCCAAAACATAAGTCACTGAATTCTTGCATTAATCATCTCACAGCACGATCCGGAAAGACACGGTTCGGGTGCAATTGCCAATCCACTAACGTCAAGAAAAAAAGTAAGGATGCAGCCCAAGCTCAAATCCGAGTATGCCAAGCATGGTTTCCAAGACACAGATCAAGCACGATTTCAAAGACATCAATTGGAGATTCAAAGACAGAGAAAGCACAAATCGAAGACACCAAGTGCTATTCAAATGATACAGAGCAAACGCAAATCAAAGACACCAAGCGCTATTCGAATGATACAGAGCAAACGCAAATCAAAGACACCAAGCGCTATTCGAATGATACAGAGCAAACGCAAATCGAAGACACCAAGCGCTATTCGAATGATACAAAGCAAATGCAAATCGAAGACTCCAATTAATCGATGGTGCACTTACTTTAGAAAATCATCCCCACTTATATAGCCATTTCTCCTTAACTGTTTGACATCGGTGCTCCTCCAACGATGGCAACACATCGGCGAAAGAAAACTTTATCTGTGTCGCTTAAGGGTTAAAAGACCCTTTAATAATAATAATTATTATTTTATTAATAATAAATTAAAGTTAGGCCTTTGTCAAAGGTTTGAGTTATTTTAATTATTAATAATAAACATGGACCTTCAAGGTTTTTCAAGAAGTAAAAACCTTTGCATTAAGTTAAGCTTGGTTTTAATAAAAACCCTTAATGAGTCCAAATGGTTTTAAGAAAAAACTTTAACCTTGTCACCATGGTTTTAATAAAAACCCTTTAACAAAATGAAGCTTTCTCAAGATATTTTTGACATCACAGTGTTGCCTTTTGACATCAATGACAATTTATACACTTGAGCAAAAACAATGTACCCAAAGTACCCAAAATTGCCAAAAATCTCCCCCTTTGTCATTGATGGCAAACCTTTACTGAAAACACTTCTCAAGAGCCAAAACTGAAACCAACTATGCTAAAAACTGACCAACTATGCCCACAACTAAGAATATTCCTTTGAAGTTTTGGTCCCCTTGACTTGAAGCTTTCCTCTTCAATTTGAAGCTCTCCCCCTTACTCATATCTCTCCCCCTTTGTCATCAATGACAAAGGGTCACCTTTGGGGCTCGGGACTAAGAATGAGCCTCTTAGCTTAGTCCCTCCCCCACCTCCTTATGAGGTGATTAATTCTAGGGTGGGAGTAGAACTCCCATTAGGCATTGATCATCATCAGCGTCTATAACTTCCTTGTCGGGCCTTCTCTTGAACTCTTTGTCCATATTCCTATTCCTATTCCTGTCACTTTTTTTGTCCCTGTTATCATTCATGTTCTTATCCATGACTTGATCCTTGGACCTGTTCATACCATTGTTCCTGTTCCTGTACCTTGGAAGTTCAGTTCTACACTGTCTAGCTGTGTGACCTTCATTGTTGCACTTATAACAAGTAACAATGTTATTTCTTTTAGGCATACCTGTTCTTTGAATCCACCTGTTCTGACCAAACCTATTCTGACCAAACCTGTTTTGACCAAACCTATTCTGATCAAACCTGTTCCTGATATTTGCCTTGCAATAAACTGCCTTGTGCCCAAACTGTTTACAAGAGTAGCAATACACTTGAAATAAATTACCACTTCTGAAACTGTCATTTACCTTCCTTACTTGAGTCATGCAATGTGAAGCCATGTGACCAAACCTGTGACAAGCAAAACATCTGCCATTAAACTTTCCTGTAAATGGCTTTCTAGGTCCTATAAACTTTCTCCCCTTTTTCTGTTTCCTATTTTTTGTTTTTGTGCATCTATCATTCAAGGACTCATGATCTAAATTACTTTCCTCATTAGAACTCTCTTCCTTTTGGAGTCTCTTACTAGAATATCCATCTTGTTCCTTATGTGGCTTAACAAAACCAAGGCCTATTTTATCTGTTGTCTTTCTTTGACCTTTGATGAGTGACTTAACATTTTTGGAGCTATCTTGAAACCTGTGAAGCTTATCCTTGTACTCTTTAGTTTCCTCTTTCAAAGAAGCCATTTTTTGTTCTAACTCACTATACTCAAGAACCTTAGACTCTAACTCATCCTTGAGTTCTTGTGTCTTAGCTATAGATAAGTCAATACTTTCTATAAGATCATCTCTCTCCATACAACATTCATCTAACTTATCCTTGAGTCTAGCATTCTTCTTTCTTTCCTTTTTCAAAGCACTAAGAGCACTAATAAGTTCACCTTTAAGATCTACTTCACCTTCCTCTATATGTTTGCTTTTTGAATCATCAAAGCCTTTTTCAGATTTCTTATCACTAGAGGTGCTACCCTTTTCAAAAACCATACATGCATCTTCCTTATAGTTTTTTGAAGCATCCTCATACATACTATAAACAAAATCATTATTTGTGCAATCATCCTCAAGGTGACCAAAGTTTCCACATCTAAGACATTTCATGATAATGAATCTATGTTTCGGTTCTTCCTTTTTTTCTGATATGGACATCTCATTTTCATTATCGCTTGAAGAACTTTCACTATCACTACTAGAACACTTACTTGCTTTGTCTAGGTAGAAACTCTTATTGTGCTTGTGAGAATACCTATTTCCTTGATTGCTGTGCTCATCTTTGTTCTTCCTGTGATGCTTGTGCTTTTCAGAATCCTTGCTCTTAGAATCCTTTTTATCTTCATCACTTTCATTCTTGGGAACAATACAAATCAATAGCATAATGACCAAACTTTCCACAATTGAAACATCTTATATTTTTCATACTTTTGTGCTTTCTAGAGAATTTGCCTTTCTTGCTATAATATGCCTCTTCATCACTAGAAGACTCATCACTATCTTGAAGTTGTTTACCCTTGGACTAATCCATTGTGTTCTTTACTAGCTTTTCCTTCAAGCTGTTAAACTTTCTGAAGGCACCTGCTCTGATACCAATTGAAGAACACAAGCTTATACTGAGAGGGGGGGTGAACAGTATAAGACCTCTTTTTACTTTTTCCTTTATACTTCCAAATAGTAACGCAATATACCCAAAGCAATGCACAATATCATCCACAAAGTGACACTAATTTTAACGTGGTTCACCCAGAATGGTTGGGCTACATCCACAAAACTTTTCTCTAAAAGTTATCTCAAAGTTATTTGGGAAACCTTCCCAATTACAATTTTTATGAGCCTCGGCCCAAAGGAGATACCTTCCCCCAATCTAAATTTATGAGCCTCTGCTCAAAGGAGATACCTTCCCCTCTATTTGAATTTATGAGCCTCTGCTCAAAGGAGATACCTTCCCCTCTGCTCTAGAAATGATCCCTCAGAAGATCAACTACCTCTACCTCTTGCCAACACCTGGAACTCCTTTCCACCAAAGACCTCCTATCCTCAATGCTTAGCCTAAGAGACCTATGCCTTCTATGATCACGTCCACAGCAGCTCAGTAACCTATACCAAACACAGTTAGTCAGTCTAGTACAAGTCTTCCTCTGTCTATCAGATTTGTCCAACTCTTGAACAAATCAATCCTCTGCATACAAGCCTTCTCAAAGACTTTCCAAATCTGTCCTCAGGTTCTTCTCAAAGAACAAATGCTCCTCTGTCCTCAAGTTCTCTGATAGAACTCTCAAAAACTAGCTCACAAGTCCTCTGCTAGAACCTGTCCAAATCTGCTCATAAGTACCCATCGAAACCTATCCAAAACTGCTCACAAGTCCCCACTGAAACCTGTCCAAAACCTCAGCAAGCTCACCAAGAAAAACTTGCTTAGCATGAACCCACAAAGAGAATTTTTAGAGACCCAATGTGATTCATAAACCTCATATAAGCATAAAGAGAATTATTAGAGACTCAATATGTTCTATACTTAACTCCCAGTATCAATCTCAACTCAATCTCAATCTCAACAGAATAAGATAGATGTAGTTTGCTTTTCTCAAGAACATGAAACACAACCCAAAAATTGCCAACCATGCAATATCTCATATAACAATGATACTCATGTTCTTTCCACAACCAATTAGGGTTTTAACAACAATGCTCATCAAACAAGGTTTAGTCAACCAACACCATTCAACTCAACATCAACATTGAAGCATTCAACCAATCATCACAAGAAAAGGAAACAAGTAGAAATCCTTTTCCCTCCACACTTATTTTTAGAAAACCATCAATCAATAACAACCATGGAAGAATGTGCCCATACCTTTACTTTGATGAAGAAGGAGAACTCAAAAAATGTCACAACATTAACTCTCAATTTACCACCAATTAGAGTTAGCAACTATACAATAATACACAATAATAAATATCCAAAATAACACCTTATTACTCCAACTTAATATTAACCACCAAAATTATAATATACATACAAAGTAAAATCTCTTTACACCTTGTTACTCCACATAAGCATCAAGCATTAATAATAACAATGTCAAAACAAATATTACAACTTAACCTTATACCTCCATCAATAATTCTTGATCAAATCAATTCAAATATCCCAAGTCAACAATAAAAAGATTTACCTTGGCAATACTTAGTTCTCCAACCTTAGGATAAATGAGGAGCCACCACTATAAGTGCTAAAGCGCATTCTCCTCTACTTACGTAGCCCAATCACAGCCGCTCTCCTTCGTGCATCGCAACAAAAGGGAAAATGCACTCGACATGATTCGAAACCTGTATCTCTGCCTAGCGAGCGCCTTTACTCAAAATCCATCGTCGTTGGAGCATAAGTGCCCGACAAAGAAATATTAAACTATCCTTTTTTTATCTTCACTTGATCATAGGATATGGAAAACGTATTCATTTTCCTAGAACTGTCCAAAACATAAGTCACTAAATGCTTGCATTAATCATCTCAAATAATAGTCTGGAAAAACAAAGTTCAGGTGCAATTGCCAATCCACTAACATCAAGCAAAAAAGTAAGGATGCAGCCCAAGCTCAAATCCAAGTATGCCAAGCATGGTTTCCAAGACATAGATCAAGCACTATTTCAAAGACATCAATTGGATATTCAAAGACATATAGCAAGCACAAATCGAAGACACCAAGCGCTATTCGAATGATACAAAGAAAACGCAAATCGAAGACACCAAGCGCTATTCGAATGATACAGAGCAAACGCAAATCGAAGATACCAAGCGCTATTCGAATGATACAGAGAAAACGCAAATCGAAGACACCAAGCACTATTCGAATGATACAAAGCAAACGCAAATCGAAGACTCCAATTAATCGGTGGTGCACTTACTTTAGAAAATCATCCCCACTTATATAGCCATTTCTCCTTAAATATTTGACGTCGATGCTCCTCCAACGATGGAAACACGTCGGCGAAAGAAAACTTTATCTGCGTCACTTAAGGGTTAAAAGACCCTTTAATAATAATTAAAATAATAATAATTATTATTTTATTAATAATAAATTAAACTTAGAACTTTTTCAAAGGTTTGAGTTATTTTTATTATTAATAATAAACATGGACCTTCAAGGTTTTTCAAGAAGTAAAAACCTTTGCATTAAGTTAAGATTGGTTTTAATAAAAACCCTTAATGAGTCCAAATGGTTTTAAGAAAAACCTTTAACCTTGTCACCATGGTTTTAATAAAAACCCTTTAACAAAATGAAGCTTTCTAAAGATATTTTTGACATCACACTCTTTTTTATATCAACACAAAAATGCCTTTTGACATCAATGACAACTTATACACTTGAGCAAAAGCAATGTACCCAAAGTACCCAAAATTGCCAACAATTTTGTCAACTCTACCAATTACAAAGCCTTTATCCACTGTATTCATAGCTTCCTCATTAAAAAGTGGATCCTTCCAGAAGAAGACAACCATCCTATTAATATTGTGTCTTTTAAACAAGCTCTCATTGGCTTCAGTTATTAGATTTTAAACCCTTCTTGGCCTTCCCCTATGATTCCCATATGTTGTCTTCCTCTAAAAATACCCAATATGAGTTTCACTGAGCCTTATTTATTGGAGTTAGACCCATTCGTCAAGATTATCCATACTGAGAGAGGATTTAATCCCTTCTTCAATATATTTATTAGGAGTGACCTCGACATTATCATGCAAATACTTAATAGTTGGGACGAGGGGAGAGTGACTTTTCATGGAAAGGACTACCTCATCGATATCAACCTATTGGCTACCATCACTGGGTAGCCAACAAAAGGGTGCTTGATCCAAAGGGAAAAGCACAATTGGGAATCCCTTAAACATCCCCCAGTTCATATTCAATTTTGTAAGCTATTACATTGAAGTATGTAGAAAGAAGAAATGTGATATCTCTTCTCACCAAGGACTTTTCAAATTTCTTTATAATCACTAGATTATTTATTTCCTATCTAGTCTAGCCCCTCCTCCAAACTCAATTGTTTCTACCAAAGACAAGTCTAGCCCCATTCCCAAGTCTAGTTTGTCCTTTTCCTCATCCATGTATCTGTCCTTAGTTGCCAGGAGAAGATCCATCATTGAAGCTGTTAGGGAGCTTAAAAAGGTAAAAAATAAAGAGCTTGAAGTTCCTCTAAGATTCTTTCACCATTTGAGAAACAAGTTTGTTGATGACCAGAAGAAGATCCTTGACATTTAATCTGATGAGGATAACATTGTAAATGAAAATTATATCTTACAACATTTAATCATATCCATGGATTTTAAAGGTATTTCTCATCTAGATAGGGCCATTTTTGAGGTCAAATATGTGGTGGAGTCTTTCACAATTTCTTGCAATGCTCTTCACATTCATTTTTTCTAGGAGGAATTCATTGAAACCTCACAAGATGAAGTTAGGAACATCGAGTTCAACATAAAGGATGAGTTTAAGGACAAAGATCATGATGAGGCCAAGGATGGTGATTCCAAGGAGTGCAGTGAAAATGTTTAACAAGTTTCTTCTGTGTGGAGATGTTTCAGGGTTTTCCATTCATGGAACTCCTTCCTCTTTTTATTTTCTTGGTTTTCTGCTATGTTTGGGTTGTGCCACTCTTTTTTATTATGTATTCTAGACCAATTAGCCTCCTAGGATATTTTTGTAATCATGTTTTGGAAATACCTTTCAAAATCCATTTTTTAATAAAATTTAACTTATAAAAAAAATGTTATCTACGATACAATGATCTAATTTTCCTATGTGGTACCCAATATACATATATTCATATATCAAACAAGTACACACTAGAATTCTACATTACATATTCATACATCACAACAATCATACACAAAAGCAACAAAAAATGCTAAACAATAATTCACACACATATAAGAGCTACAACAAAAAGTTGTATATGTATATATATAATCATCAAAATACCCTCAAGCTATAAAATAGGATAATTTCCACTATATATAAAAAAAATCCTAATGGATACAATAGGGATTAATACTCAACATACATACATCACCCCTACTGATCACCAAGAGTCTCTCCACTCCCCTTGCAATCCCCACCTACCCGCTCCACTCCATGTGCTATTGCCACCCTACTCAATTCAACACCAACTCTAGATGCCTCAATACCTAGAACTACTACAAATACCTCTAATCAAAGAGCATCACCATCCACCCACATTTATGGTAGCCTATCCATACCAATCTCTCTCAATCCTATGGAGGCAACACTCTTATGACTCTTCTTAGGCTGAGTCCATGCCTATGATTGCGATCTTGAACTTGACCAGGACCTATCATAATATGGCAGTGAAATATCTTAGACCATCATTGCCATATCACACTTGTGCCTCATCAACATCTCATCTCTCATATTATCCACCAAATCTTAATTCCCCTTCCTCAGTCGCTCTATCTCAACCTAAAGAGCAACTGCATCTATAGGAACCCTTACCTCTCCCAAATCCCACTGTAATCGCTCCACCTTAATGTGCAAATCTATCACCTCAACCACACAAGCCACATGCTTAGTCTCCATAGATACCTCTAGTTTCTTCATCCTATCCACCTTGAACTTCTCTGCTATTGCTACATCATTTGTCATGAGGGCACACAAATTCTTAACCAACTTAGCATACCTCCTCTCCTCCATAGTAAGACTACCTCACAACTCTTCACACTATAGATCTAGATCCCTCCTCATCTTAGTCCTTGCTATCTATGATGCTACAAACCTCTCTCATAGATCTACACACTGCAACTCTAGATATCTCTTCTTTTTAGCACTCACTATATCAACTACCATCAATCACTCCTCACAGCCATGTAGCTCTCCCTTTAAGTGTTGTACCTGATCATGCAGCATCACCAACTCCTCCACATATCTTCTCTCCTACTCCTACAATGGGATATATCCCATATCCCCAAAATCAACCATATTATCAACCTCCACATCCATAATTATATTCTCCATAATCACATCCTCTACTATGGGCTAATCACCAACTACCATATCCTCTTTAACCCTACCCATATCACTTGGTGTGCTAGACTTCTCTATATAAAGTTACATCAACTTCCAAAGAGATTTCTTAGTCCTCACCCCCAATCCACCTAGTGCCTCTCCCTCTCATGAAGGCACCCCACCAAATAGCCCCATCACACGCTCAATAACTCTAGTACCTACCTCCCAATCCTACCTAGCTCACTAGGCATCATACTCAGGATTGGTATCTACATAAGCTACATCTAAAATCACCATTAGCAGATCCCTCTTGCCATCCTAATGGGGTACCATAGGATGCATATCCATATCACCTCTCTACCTATAGATCATGATTGACATATTTGGCATACCCTACCTCAATCCAAATTACCTCATCACCCTACTAAAGATAAAGAAATTAACCTTATGGGTATATCATCCTACAATCCATCATCCTCTTTGAATAGTCCTAAGCTACTCATCGTATGTCCCCCTCACCACTCCCCCCTCGAGGGCCTCCACTGGATATCTTTTGGCTCCAAATATCTAAAATTTCTCTTAAAAAATAAGTAGTCACCCTCGTGTGGTCTCTTCATGCTCTTCTCTTCATCTATCTACCACATCAGTGTATACGATAAATCCTTACTCTTCTTCTCATACACTAAGTATGGAAATAGTGTTGGTTTCTCCACTACTATGTGCTCCCAAGTCCAAACCTATAGTAAAGGGAGCAAATTTAGTCCCTTTTGCCCTATCCTCACCACATCATGTAGCTCCCTGTATACTTGATCTAGTAATGTATGTGCCCACATGAAAACAACCTTATGTTCTACCATATCACACACCACATCCAACATGTTCTAGGTGAACTTCACCCCTGAAGCATCAGGAAGCACCCATGTCGAGATCATCAACATCACCACACAATGGAAATTAGACAATATCTTCTAATACCAATAATACTCATAATCAATTCCCTTCTTGGTATCAACCTCCCTCCATATCTCATAAAATATACGTTGTAGCATCGCATCATGCCTATCATCATCCGCCACCCTCACAGGTTCACACTCGACTGGTAACTTATAAATCCTGATTATATCCTCTAGGGTGTTCATCATCTCACCCATTGGTAAATGGAAGGTGTTCCTATCAATATCCCATGTCTCACACAAAGTGGATATGTAAGCTCGGTTATCATGAATGCTAATACACTCCCATACTCCTCTCATCCATATTGCATCTAACCACTCTAAATTACCATCAGTCCACACTTTCACCAACATCGCCTTCATCGTTTGCACACGATGATGAGGCTCAATCATATTCACATATTTCATTCATAAATATCACAATAAAATTTGTGTTAGAATCAAAATACATAATTTTACCACTATGATTACAATACAATCATCATACAACTACATCCTATGTACAAAATAATAATAATAATAATAATAATAATACATCTTCATGTATTTCGAGACACTACAAATGCACAACCTCAACCATACTTCAACATGGAAAACAAATAGAACTTTTGAATATCATTTTGCCCTTTCATTTCTAAAGTGCGAATAAAATTCAAATATAGTGCATAATCAACACAAAACTGAGTAATTTATATTCATTCAAACTCCATCATGGCACAAAATTCAAAACATAACCAAATCAAACCATGTCAAAATAATATTCATGTTTTTAATATCCATATTTGACCTCCTACAACAATCTCAACCCCATCATGAGGCATTGGATGACATCCTACGTTCCATTGACTTAGAGACACATGACAAAAATGCTTTTGTCAATTTCGTAGGGAACATCCTACGATGCCTTCAAACGTAAATTAGCTTTCATGACCATGAGATAACATAAATCATTGGTGAAGGAGTTGATCTACCCCTCCATATACAAGCTAATATCAATGATATTACCTACAAGTGGGTACTTGTTGACATAGAATCATCCACCAGTATCATATCCACAATAGCCCTACATCACCTACACCTCCCTCTAGTGCATTTCACCACACCTTCCCTAGACCTATGTGCTTTTGATGGTTCCATGAGACCTATCATAGGATCTATAGTTTTTCCCATTCGTGTAGGTATCCGTATGATTCCCATCCTATTACACATCATTCAAGGAGAAATGCAATACAATATTTTCCTTGGTCACTCTTTTATTAGAGATATGTAGTGTGTCCCATATGTATTGCATCATTACCTCAAGTATGTCCACAATGGACTTGTTCATTATGTCCCAACCGATGGAGACCCCTTCAAGTTCTGTAACATCACAAAATTTACCCCTACACATTTGTTATCATATTCTCAATTATTCCCTGTATCTTCTCACCAGTCATTAGGAGCATCAGTGTCCTCTCCAATTTACACCCCAACACCCTAGTGTTCATCAACAATATAAGCCTCGATATCTGCACCATTAGCATCACATATTGGGGGATCTAAAACTGATACTATGCCTTCCCCACTGCCATTATCATGGCCTCCACAACCCTCTAAACCTCTATCATTCCAATTTCCACCTGCGGTGTCACAACCACCATTGCCACCCATTACACAACCAGATACATCAGCTCCTTCACCCTCGCATATTGAAGCCCCTATTCTTCGTACACCACAGACACTGCCTCTTCCCTTTTGACCAAAACCTAAGACATTCATGTCTCCACACATCCCTGCACCTCCACTGATGCTATCCCCTACATAGAACAAACAACCTGTTCAACCCACAACAACCAAATGTCATGAACCTAAACAACCAACACCCAGCTCGGATGAACCTTCACACCCTTCATCTACCACCATAAAAGAATCCCAACTTTCTCCTTCCTCGTCTGACTCAGATATGCCACCCCAATCTCCAGAGCATGCCACACCACACATATCCATATTCATGACAAACAATGGCCTAGGATACTACAACATACATGATGTCCACGTATGTGACACCCCTATCCAATATACCCCTGAGATTTTGGCCATTTCTTAGCCTTGGTGTTGACTATTGGAACTGTCATACAGTTAGGAAGTCCCAAAAACCATACCAATTTTGTATATGTGGGAGTAGACTCTTCAATCCCCTCACAAACTTCTTCACCACCATAATCTAGCTTTGGTGATGCAATTACACACCTATCCAAACCTCAATTTTCCTTGCACTACCTACAGTGCTTTCATTGGCATGGGTTTGGGTTAGGTCGTTATGAGCAAGGGCTATGTACACCCATTAACCCTCGTGTCCGTTCACCTATCGATAAAACTGATATAGGTTATCACCCAACCACCGCCTATACATTAGAAGATGAGATACAAGATCTATCCTTACATACTCCTCCATGCCCAACACACACCTTGGAAGAGTACGTTGACATGGATATGCTAGAAAATATGCCTTTGCCCACATCAACTATCCTCGTCCCCTACGATTTCTTCCAAGAATATCCTACGCCCGATACCTCTTTGTTCTATGATGTTCAATGATTGGTAGAACACTTTGCTACTTTATCTCTAGCTACACCGCCAATAGATTTAGATGCACTCTAGCATAATCCACCACCTATAGAGCCATACCCAATGCCGCTTGATCCACCACTGATACACCTCCTAGTATTCTCGCCTATACATAAATAGTTACAGAAAATAGCCTCTCATCCTCTTTCACCACCAGTCATCCTATGGCCTCCCTTAAGCATTTTGGGATGCACACAACCTATCCAAATTCCATCACCATATTCTACCCCACCTAATTCACCTACAACATTGATTAACATGGCTGAGGTATATTTATGTTCTCCCCTCTGTTATAGCAATCAGTGGATTCGATACGATACCTCAAACCTAAAATTTATCTATCTCATACACATCTCACACATACCAGCACCTAGAGACTTCCTTCTCTCTCCTCATGTCTTGAAAATGACAAATACCCCTTCCTCATCCATGTCACACCAAATCCCTCAAGTCCATCACACAGGCATTTATGTAGATGATGAATTCAAGTTCAACGAGGCCATTGATGACTTCAATCTCATCCCTATCTCTGAAAAGTTGTGTGATGGATCTCACATGCTCATAGAAGACATGATGAACGTAGACATCAGTGATGATCCAAAAAATCCACACATCCTCAAATTAGCTAGTAGCCTCTCACCCGAGGAATGCATCACCTTTATGAACTTCTTACACAAGTATATAAAAGTGTTTACATGGTCTTACAAAGACATGCCAGGACTTGACCTTGTTGTGGTAGTGTATAATATTATACTAGATCCCAATTCCAAACCAGTAAGACAATAGCTATGACACATGCATCCAATTGTCACATTGATAGTAGAATCTGAGCTCCAAAATATCCTAGACATTGATTTTATAATACCCATCGACTACTTGAGTGGGTATCCAGCATGGTACCTATCCCCAAAATTTCTAGTGATGTTCGTGTGTGCACAGAATTTCACGATCTAAACAAAGCTTATCCCAAATAAAACTTCCCTCTACCCAACATTGACTCCCTTGTTGACTCCATTGTAGGTCATGAGATGATTTCCCTCATGGATGGATTTTCTAGATATAATCAAATTTGGATCAACCCAGCTGATCAACACAAAAATTCCTTCACAACACCCTGGGGGAATTTTTGCTACAAGGTCATGCCCTTTGGCCTTAAAAATGTTGGGGCAACCTATCAACGATCCATGACCTAAATATTTCACGACCTAATGCATAAAAATGTGGAAGACTATGTAGATGACCTCATAGCCAAATCAAAGAAATATGTTGATCATCTTGAAGATCTCTACCATATTTTCGATCGACTACTAGAACACAACGTGTGCCTTAATCCAAAAAAGTGTGTGTTCGGTGTTACAACTAGAAATATACTAGGATTCATTGTCTCCTAATGAGGCATTGAAGTGGATCCTAGTAAGGTGAAAGCAATCATCGATATGCCTCCTCCTACCACATTAAAGTAATTATGCAGCCTACAGGGAAACATTACCTCTATTCGCAGATTTATAGCACAATTATCAGACAAATGCCAACCATTCAACCATCTCCTACAAAAAGGAGTACACTTTAAATGGGATGAAAACTATCAAGTTGCATTTTATTCCATCAAAACCTATCTCATATCACCACCGGTTATGTCACCATCGCACCCACAATTACCATTGACTCTATACATCTTGGCCATAGAGCTTGCGCTAGGTACACTCCTAGCTCAAAATAATGCTCTCGACAAAGAGCAAGCTATCTACTATATCAGTTGCACACTAGTTAGCTACAAAATGAGATATGGGTACATGGAGAAGCTATGCCTAGCATTAATATTTACCACCCAGAAGCTAAGATATTACATGTTAAACCACACAAATTTTGTTATAGCTTGAGACAATCCCCTATGGTATATGATGAACAAAATTTATCACAACTCCCGCACAGATAAATGGATTATGCTCCTAACCGAGTTTGACCTAGAATTCATATCTCAAAAGTCCATAAAAGGGCAGGTTATTATTGACAAATTGGTTGAATCCCCTATAACTGACAACCAACCCCTACTCATCCAACTCCCCGATGACTCTATATTTCACATAACCAAATATGAGGAGTATGTCGAACTAGAATTCATGGCTGACCTCACTATGTTCTTTGATGGGTCTAGGTGTCTCCACGTTGGTGGTGTAGACATTTTTTTCTTTACACCTGAAGGATAACCAATCCCATTTTTATTCAAACTTGATTTTCCCTATACCAATAACAACACAGAATACAAAGCCTTAATCCTAGGATTGAAATAAGCACATGCTATGCACATCAAACACCTCCATATCATAGGCGATTCACTTTTGATTGTCAATCAAGTGCAGGAACTTTGACTATGCAATTACCTAGTCCTCCAGTAGTACAAGAAGATCACCCAACAACTCCTATCCCAATTTGAATGGTATTACCTTGAAGCCACACTATGGTCATCTAACCATTTTTTAGACACCATGGCCTCCTTAGGGTCCCTTATCCCACAAAACCCAATGTAAAACACAATGTCTATAACCATTCATACACTTACACACTCTTCTATATCACCCATACCTCCCATAGATGATGGTGGTGTATATGTGGTAAACATCGAACCTCATGACCCATGGTTCTCACATATCAAGGAATACATCAAACTAGGCTTCCTACCATGTGATATACCCCACGCTCAGCGTTGAACCTTTAAACAAAGAGCGATCTACTACACCTTGCTGAGGGACATCCTTTACCACTGTAGTTATGACAATATACTCTTGCATTGCCTAAAACCACAAGAATCATAGCAAGTTGTACAAGAAAACCATGACGACACTTGTGGTGGCCATTTCAGTGGCATGGAAATTACTAAACACATTCTCTGCATGGACTACTACTGGCCTAAAATGGAGCAAGACTATTGTGAGTATGTCAAACGTTGCATCAAATGCCAACAACATGCCAACTTAACACATTTGCCATTCCAAGGACTTCAACCAATCTAGTCCATGTGGCCCTTCTACCAATGGGGCCTGGATTTAATTGGACAAATTACACTTGCATCTTCTAGAAATCATAAATTTATCATTATAGCAATAGAATATTTTACAAAGTTGGTTGAAGCCATCCCATTGGTCCAAACTACAGGAGCCAAAATTGCAACATTCATCATGGAACATATCATATGCCGCTTTGGAATTCCCTCCCAAATTATTTTAGATAACGGGAAATATTTCAAAAACAAAATTGTCTGAGCCCTGTGCAAAAAATTTCACATACATCATAGTTTTTCAACCCCATATTATCCTCAAGGAAATGTCCAGGCAGAAGCTACTAATAAAACCATATGTTCTATTCTCTGTAATACTATAGTGGAATCTCATCGGGACTAGCATAATCAAATACCCCTAGCCTTGTGGGCCTATCGTACGAGCATTCATACTCCCACTGGGGCAACACCTTTTTCACTTGTCTATGGGGCAGAAGCTATCATTCCCCTTGAGCTAGAGATACCCTCTTTATGGATATCCATGAAAGATTTCATTGACAATGACACTGCTTGCCAAGCTCATCTAGATCAACTAACACCCCTCGATGAACGTCACATCCATGCCATCGAGCACACATGAGTATATCAAGATCACATTCATCATTCCTATAATAGTAAGGTACATCAGTATGAATATCATATTGGCAACTTGGTTCTCAAATAGAACCACCAAATCACAAGTCAGCCTCGCCAATAGCGTGATAAATTCACCCCAAAATGGTTGGGTCCATTCATTATCACACACAAATACGGTTCAAGAGCATATCGTTTGGCAAGTTTGGAAGGCCTTAAAGATCTTGAACCCATAAATATCTTGCACCTATGTGCTTTCAATGCATGATTCATAAACATAGTCACCATCACAAGTGTCACATAGTATTAGAAATAAATCATTAAGCACATCACTGAGTGAATTTGTTATTTTTGCTTTATTATTTTTGTATGCATGTACATTTCACCTTTCTACCATTTTAAGCTTAGGGTATTTGTTTTTCCTTTTGTAGAATCCACACCATTAGTAGGAGATCTCTATGGCGGCTTCACCTACTACCATGCAGGATCATCTGTAGCCACAGAAAAAACCCATTACATCGGTCGATCTCGCCCGACCACAAACCACCCTTCATACTAAGCACTCCTTGCACTCATCCCATTTAGGTCACCACACTTCATCCTGATATAATTCCCCTTGCCATCGAGGTTCGTCCTATTCACCATACTTGGGTGACAACCAAATTGCCATATCCTATTTTGATGATAAAGAGGAATCCACCCAACCACAAGCACAAGGATCATCCTCCCATTCGTCTGATGATCTCTAATAGTCACTATTCACCTCCAAGTCATCCACAACATCCCATAGGATCTTATCGCTCACCTAATAGGTAATACACACCCCATCAACCTCACCCTACATTTCTACCTGCTCCCATTCCCAATGGTGAGTCTACCTACACCCAAGCTCTGCAAGCCCATGTGACCTAAGCTACTCAAGTTGATCACACAAAAATCCCTCTTTCTCATTCTCATCACTGCCCAAGACCATCACCTATGCCACCAGTCCTCAAGACACCACCTTCACCACTACGAGGCTTACCGCCCTATAAAATATTATAATCATCATAATCATTCCATGTCGTTGCTTCCTCATCATAGTCCTACCCTTTTTCTACTACACATCGAGCCATTCCATTCACCTTGGAATTTTGATCACACCCTTCTCCAATACCATCACCACCACACCATGAGATACAATATCTCATCTCCTATATTTAAGCTTTGGAGTTGCAGATGAGCCACTACCATTGCCATGTTCACCCACGGTAGTCTTCCATGACCCATCCATATTCACCACCACGCAGATCCCTTCCCTGATCCTAGACTCGACCCATGTCAGAACCTAGAACCATACCTCCATTACCATATTATATTTCATCCAGACCTCACTCACCTCCACCAGAGCCATACGTGTATCCTATGCATGTTCCACATACGCCACTGTCCAAAATGTTCCATCATCTCATCCACTAGGGTATTATTAACCTACCTGAGATTCAACCTACTGACCTCTCACATCCTAAACTGTGCAATTACAATGAGAATCAATTCTACATGTACCATCACCAACCATGTCACAATATCAAAGAATGCAGATCATTTGAAACCTTGGTGCACAACATATTGCATGGTGAGCATACCCCATCACCAGAGAATTCTTTTCCATTTAGTAGACTTGTTAGTCCTCCATGCCACATCACTCATAAGACTTTACCACCTTGTAGTACCTTAATAGCGGCCACTTGTTATATTCATAAAATTGATAACTATGGCTCTAGTCACAACTCTAGCCATGTCATCACTTAACCATCCCACTTCCACCCATATCTATGTCATTTTTCCTAATAGTAATGTTAGTTACTCTTCTTCTATCTCATTCTTCTACTTCTTACATACGTTGATTTATTTCTTCTCTTCTATCATTACCAACTATTGGTGATCCCCTTACCTTGATTGGTCACCAAAGCCTATTTCTTCTCACTTCTTCCACCTATACATTCCACTTTTACATCATCTTTCTTCTTGGTGACTATTACATACACTTATATAGCTCACAAGATTATACATATACTACACACACACACCCCACACACTGGGGCAACCATGATCATAGCATCGCATTTTTTGTCATCATTACATACTTCACTCATACGTAAATAAGTTCTTCTAAAATTCTCTTTCTATACAACATAACCTTCTCGTAAATATCATATTCCTCCACTTGCATCATTTATAGTTACATGCATTGCACATATCCATATGCTTTATATTTAAAATGTTAATTCATATTTGTACATTCTCTCCCAAAATGCACCGCAGTAGAAATAATACATGCACTTGTTAGCATCAACACCTGGATGTCCATTCCCCCTTTTTAAGGATTAGGGTATACATAGGTGTCATGTTTAATTTTGACTACTATGTAGTTTAGGAAATCAAGTGTCACCCATAGCTACTGAGTATTGTACATTCTTCTTATGGTATTTTAGGCTGGTTCAACTTCTCTTATGAATAGCTCATAATAGGTCACACATTAAAAATTTTGAGCCTAGGAAAGAGGACATATTGAGTAGATATCGCCATCTAGCGAATGGTATCCCCTGCTCATCATAACGCCTGTATGGTCAAAATACAACCTGGGGATAAACAAAGGGATCAAGCATAATTAAAAGGCAAGAACAGAGCATAAAATAAATGCCAATGCTCTTAGAATATACAAAAAAAAATTCATAGAATAGAAAAAAATGAAGAAATGAAAAAAACACTACCACAATCATATAGGTCAACACTAAAACATAGGTAGAAAACAAAAGGAAATGTCTCTTGATATCAAACATGTTATGCTTATCACCTTTGGTCCTTAGATTCAACATAACACTATGGAATAATTCCAAAAACCTACCTACCAGTGGAACAATCTTACAGGTGACAACACATCTCTTACATTAGCATATCACTTCCGTAGAAATCACTTTTATGGATGGATGAGCTAGCTAGTATGGTAGCATCTACAACGGGTTAATCCTACCTCCCTCAAAATGGATAAATGAACATTATACATTCACACACATAGGTCCAAGATAGACTTTGAACTAGCTCGATCATGTTATAAGTTGCCACAAAAATTGTATAGCTAAGGTTTTGATATTTTATTGTCATAACTATGTTAGTCAAAACCATTACACATGCCTTACATTATCCATCGACCCTAAAATCATGGAATGGATAGCATCCATATAGGTAAATGCAATGATACAAGTGCTTCCTTGGCGCATTTCAATAAGTTTATACATGCATACATGCATCTATGGCAGATACATTTGATACACATTATAGCTAGACATTCATCCTACATGCATTTCATATCAAATTACATTTATTGCATTCATCCCATACACATTTCAGTATAGAATCATAGTATCACAATTATTCTACATACATTCATTATGAAATCACATTTAATATCACATCATATCACATTGGAAATACAATCATAACACTACTCTACAATCCATTTATACCATAACACGATAATAGATCTAAACCATGTTATACATGTATATCTATTCATCATACATATCTACAAAGTATGCTACACTAATCCATGCAAACATAAACAAGAACACATTTCAAACCATAAAAATAACACATGTATATAATAGCCAAACTCAACAAGGTATATATATATCATCCATACAAAATGCTTGAAGGCTACAACCTAGGATCATGCCCATCATCATATATCATCCATACAAAATACCCGTAGGCTACAATCAGTAACATCTATCCTAGATCCCACTAGGAGTCTCCTCGTGGCCCTCATGGCTCACATCCCTATAGCCCGACTCGACTCCACCCTAAACTTCAAAATTAGATCCATAGCAGGCTGATCCTGAACCTCAGCCCTAACACCTCTTTGTCCCATAGTAGTCGTACTATGCTAAATCTGATGTGATGGTGCTCGCACCTGTGACTATGACCCAGACTGCAACATGATATTACCATAATTGGGTAGAGGGATACCGCATACTAACAAGGCAGTCTTGTACATCATATTCTTAGTGGCCTCGACTGCCAACTAACTAGTCAGAGTATCGATCGTCTAATCCTATCTCCACATAGCAACCCTCATCTCTGCCATGCCTGCCTCCAACTGCTAAATTCTATCATGCAACCTCTATAAATCCTCTGCAACTGGCCTCTCCAAAATATCACTGGAAATTTGTTGTGCTATATCAACAAATACCCCAATATCAACGGTATCATTAATACCACCCATACCGGCCACCTTGCCTCCCTTAGCCTGCACTCCAACAGGCTGTTCCATCCCAACCTTAGCACCCATATCCATCTCCTCTGCCCTCAAGCCCTAGGTGCTCATCAAAACACCTACGCGATGTCATGACCGTCATAGAGGAATATGCTCCTCAACAACAGCCATACTTGCTACCCCATCCTTAGACCTCCTACTTGTCCTGAAGATGCCCCAACAATATGTGCTACCCACCCATCCACCACACTTCTCCCAGGCTCCCAAGACTGTAGCACCCACTAGGCATCAAAATCCAATGTCATCCCTGCATCCCCTATATTTGGGATATCCATAGGAGGGTCTCTCTCCCCAACCCAAGGTGGTACAACAGGGCACTCTCCCCTATATCCCTATCACCTAAAATAGCTAACAGGAGTCCCTAGAACATCCTGTCGTAATCCAAACTGGCATTGTACTTGATCAAACTAAAAATACTTAGTCTATCGAGTATATATCCCAACCAACCATCTGCCCCATCATATAGCCTGCAACTGCTCATCATCCTCTCTCCAACTCACTCCACCCATCCATGGTCTCCATATAATGTCATCTAACATCGACTCACTGAACTTAATCCTCCATAAAATGGGATCACCCTCATGAGGCCTCTTCATATCCTACTCCACATCTGTACTCCATATCAAGGTAGAAGGAAGCTATTTATCTTGTACATGTATAGGCTGAGGTAGAAAAGAAGACCTCTTAATGGCTATGTGTTCCCATGCCCATATCTATAGCAAGGGAATCATACTCAATCCCATTCGTCTACCTTGAACCACCTCATATAACTTAGGATACGCTTGGGCCAGAAGCATAGGTGCCCAACCAAACATAACCTTGTGATCCACCATGTCACTAACTATGTCCAACATATTCCAGGTAAATAGAAACCCAAAACTATCAGGCAAAGCATAGGTAGATATCATCATCATAGCCACACACTGACTATCAAATATCTTCTTCTGACACCACAACCACTCATAGTCCATCTTGGCAACATCGATCTCTCTCCACTCAACACCAAATAATCTTTCCAACACCTCGTCCTTCCTCCCATATTCAGTTGCCCTCACAGGAACACCCTCAATTGGAAACCAATATATGCGATACACATCCTCTAATGTCACGGTCATTTCCCTGTAGGAAAATGAAAAAGTTTTATGTTTTGCATCCCACTACTCACATAAGGAAGACATAAATGCCCTATTAGTAAATATACTCTTACACTCCCATACACCACAGAAGTGTATGTCATCTAACCACTACAATTCCTTCTCGGTCTTCATTAGCTTTTCAAAACCTTGCTTAAAATTTCTCACCCAATGATGGGGTTCAAGCGACTTCACCTGTTCAACACACAACATAACACCCATCAAGAACATGCATAATCAATCAATCACATTTAACATCATCACTCAGAATTTACAAATTAAAAACATTTAATTTGGCATGCATCTCAAGACAAAATAACATACAAATAAAATGATAAAACACATCAACAACACAATCACATATTTCGATACCAATTTTGTCATTTTATGGTAATAATCCAAATACATATGACATACAGTATACATTGATCACCCAAACAACCAATAACAAACTCAACTGTACAACTAATATGGCATGCAATCCAAAACATGATTAGTTAATATGACATACATAAAACAAATCACATTTCTAGATACCCATTTTCCCACTTAATTGTAAATGTGTCAACAAAATTCATAAACAAAGAACCAATCAACACATATCTAACAGTAAAATTTATCCTAAAACACCAAAATCGAACACATATCCAAGCACGTAATCTAAAAAAAATAGTCACATTTTAAGATACCCATTTGGGAATTTTTAGATAACTCGATTACACCCATAAATCTCCAAATGTGAGTACAACGAAAGCTATGTCTCATGAATACAAGATCGAAGGTCAAAAATCTAGATCACCAAATTGAGTTCTACGAACTTGATATCCAAAGGCTAGGGGAACATCCTCAATTAGCCACTTTGCTTCACACATCTTCATTACCCCATATATCCCATATACCATCTATCACATCCTCACGACTAGCTGGTGTATTTTATGCTCCTAGAAGCCCAGTTAGTACTGCCACTAGTATTCCTCAAACTATGACTCATACAACCACTAGTGTTTCTTGATGTCCATCTCATATATCAGTCCACATGGCTCAGAATCCACCACCATAATAGCCACCCAAGTAGTTCCCAGTGTGGAATAGCTCAGGGGCATTGAACCTGCAAGCACAAAATTCAGTCTCCCAAGCTACTTTAAAGGCTTTGCTAACCTACGATGGTATAGGTAAAACTACATATGAGCATATTCAAGATGTAGATTCTTTGTCTACTATCCATGACATAATATATGAATATGTAATGATAAAATTACTGGTATTGTCGTTGAGAGGGAAATTCTTGTATTGGTACCGATCATTGCAGTTGATTACTATTATGTCATGGAATCAATTAGCAAAATTGTTGATTAAAAATTCTCATGAATAAGTTGATCCATAATCCTTGCTACACTAATTTACAATAATCCAAAGATATCTACAGAAGGAGATAGTTGATTTCAACATCAGATTTGCATGGAGCTGGCAAAGAGTTCATGATTGTTTGTGATCCACACATGAACATGCTCCTTTCTACTATCTCAGGGTGTTTAACACTAAAATTAGTGTGGTTGTGTGTTAATCCAATGCAACTACATTACCATACTTGTATACATAGTTACATAAAGCTAAAACCGATTTGATTGTTGTAGGCAGGTTTCCCCCAAAAACCACTATACCTATTCTTTTTTATCTTCCATAGTATTTATATTCTAGTTCATTTTCGTAGCCTATGCATTATATGTACCCAGTTACCTCATGGATCTTTGGTCTGCCTCAAATTGTGCCTATTCCTAATCCACAACATATGACTCCAAGCTTCCCATATCTACCTAATAAGTCACTTCCATAATTACCCACTTCTATTCCCACTCCTGCATTTCCAGCACCACCAATTCCATTACCATTGCCTGTGCCTCTAGTACCTTTACCTCTTCCTGTGCCTCCATCATTGTCATAGCACTATTATAGGAGGTGAAATCTAATAATGTAGCCTTAATGACAATATCCAATGAGATTACAATAGTAAGGAAGAAGCAAGCGGAGGCTGAATTTTGATCATGAAAATTCCAAACTCCATCGATCACTCGAGAGCAAGCATATATTAGTAGAAGCCTTGAGAAGAACACAACGGTGTCAACAAATAAAGAAACTAGAACAACTAAAAAATCATATTGGTGTTCAACATGCAATGATACTCATGGAGAATAAACTTACATGGTGCATATGAATTATGTACAAATGCTAGTAGAGAGTTCGGCTGGTGGACAATTCAATATGATCAAGGAAGCTAATCACAATTTTATGATGCCATCTTTAGAGCAAGTTTTAGTTCTCACACGATCCAAAAAGAAGCTAGTAATAGTAGATACTGCTGAGCTTGAACCCTTAAAGGTGTCTGTAGAACCAAAGATGTAATATGAAAAGGGCACCCTCTAGCAAAAGTGTCTATTAGGATGGCTAAGCAGAAGATTCCATATTTTTGAAAGATTTATTGCCCAAGAAGACTCAAGAAAAGATGCAAATAAATACATCAACCTCACAATCGAAAAAAGTTGCTCAAACACAAGATGAAACAAGAGAACATGAAAAGGAGTGTCTCGAATACCCATATTTGACCAAGAGATAAAAGGTGGAATATACCCAACAGTACCGAGAAAAGTATGTTCAGGTTGCATAGGAGAAAGCTCTGACTATTTCAAATTACAATATTGTGGAAGAGATGAAGAAGATAACTACAAAAGTAGGTTTATATGATGCACTATAGTTTCCTGGACAAGTTGACCTACTGCAAGAATATTTGAAGACTTCTAAAGATCAAAAGGAAAATCCTTCTTAAATAGTCCTGGTGCAAGAATTACCAACTTCAGCCACGGGAAAAAATAGGCCTCTCCTATTTTATTTGCCACTCAAAATGTAAAGGTGAATTATACACAACTGTATGATTGAATCTAGAGCTGTGAATATTGTCATGCCAAAGGTAGTATGTGAAGTGATGGGGATGGAATATACAAGGAGTAGCCAAGGAGTGTTACAACTGTATTGGACTCTGATAAAGATAGTGGGAGTGGTCAAAGATATTCCCATTGTCCTCCACAATATACGAAAAATCACGGTCACCCAGGAAGTGGTAGTAGTTGACCTAGAGACCTACTGTAGCATGTGCCTCTCAAGGGAGTTCACAGCTAAGCTAGGAGGATAAATTTCCTTAGACTACTCATATTTGGAGATACCATTCAAAGGAAAGAGGATTCACATTCATAATGAAAAGCCCTTGTCTTTTCACATTGAAAAGTTGGAAGAGGAAGAAAAATCTCTAGGTGTAGTTAACATGATGACTGAGGAGTTAGGAGAGGTTGATTTAATGGAAAAAGCACTAGGTGGAATTCACCTCGAGGATGAATTTTAACTCTTGGTTTTCAATTTAATGGTTGGAATAGATATTGGATACTATACTATAACTAAGACGAAGTAGATTGAAGAGAAATTTCTTGATTCTCCTGATCCTATTGTAGACCAATTATGGAGAATGTATTTTTATGGCGCCAAGTGCAAGAATGGTGCAAGAGTTGGCATTGTGTTGATATCTCCTGAAGGGTTGAAAAAGACCTATTCTTATAGGCTAACTTGGGATTGCATAAATAATGCATCTGAATATGAGGTATTATACCTTGTATTAAAGAAATATGAGAAGTTGGGTATTAAACAGTTATAGATTTTTGGCGAATCTGAACTTATTGTTAATTAGATTACTAACAGGTCTGTATCAAAGCAACATTACTTAAAGGCTTATCACAACATAGTATGGGACTTGTTTGAATCTTTCATTGCTTTAAATATCCAAGCAATTTTGAGAGAGATAAATAAATATGCAAATATTCTGGCCTCTCTTGGTGCTAACTACTCTCCTATAGAGCAAGTAGTTAGAAAGCCTAAGATAGTTAGGGTAATTTACATACCCTCAATTCCTGACAAAAATCTCAATTGGTAAGTTTTTGATAATGATGAGTAGATAGTCAATTTCTTACTTAAATAAACTGCAAGTGTTGATGATAGAATTTTTATTGAAGAAGAGAGAGAAGGGATGATTCAGCTAAAAAATAATCACATTCCTATTGGAATTATTACACTTAAAATTTTGTTCAACCAAAATGATCGAGAAGAAAAGCATATGATCAAAGTAGATGCAAAGGAGTATAAATAATTGGATTTGGAGCATGGGAAAATCATCAAGGTCAGAATAGATGACACCCTAGAAGAACTGAAGGATATCAAGAAATTATGTTATGATTATCCATATATTTTTGCCTGAAGCTACCACAATTTGAAGGGTTATGATAAGAATGTGATCTAGCATACTATATAACTACAGGAAGGGGTAAAATATTTTCATCAAAAATAGTGGCCTGTCAATCCCAAAATTGAAGTCCTTATGAAAGCAAAGCTATTGAATATGTTTGAGGTAAAAATAATTTATCCAATCAAGCACTCAATATGGGTGGTGAACCTGGTCCCAATATGAAAGAAGAACAAAGAAATTTGGTTGTGTGTTGACTTTTGCAATCTGAACTAGGTATCATTAAAATATCATTACCCTCTATCACAGATCGATAAAATCCTTCATGTAGTAGCTGGTGCCTAGAGATTATCATTGCTAGATGGTTTCTCTAGATATAATAAAATATGGGTGAAAGATGAAGATCAACATAAAATAATATTCACCACCAAGTGGGGTACCTTCGCCTACCAATGGATGCCATTTGGACTTTCAAATACAGATGCCACTTTTCAGATGGCCATAGATGTTTCTTTTAGTGAGTTATTAAATAGAATTATTGTGATGTATCTTGATGATATGACCATATTTTCACACCACAGAGAAGACCACATTGCTCATTTAATGTAGGTGGTTGATAAGTGTCATGAGTTTAGGATTTCAATTAATCCAAAGAAGTCAATATTTGCTATCAAATAAGGGAAGTTGTTGAGCCATGTAATCTCACAAGAATGATTGGCAATTGACCCTGCAAGAGCTGAAGCCCTAATTAAGTTACCATTTCCTGATAATAAGAAGGACATGTAGTCCTTCTTTGGCCAAATTAATTCCATCCATAAGTTCATTGCTAACTTCTCTCAAGTGGTGAAACCCATGACTAATATTTTGAAGAAAGACGTTGAGTTTAAATGGACTAATACAAGAAGACAGGCTTTCAAGGAAATCAAGAAGAGGATTACTCAGGCTCTGGTATTGGTTAATCCTGATTACTCTAAAGATTTCATTCTCTATGGACTAGGAAAACAAGAGAGTTATGTTGTAGTTTTGACACAAGAGCAAGAGGATGGATATGAGAAGCCAATTGCTTTCCTGAGTTAGGTTATTTATCCCCATTAGGAGAAATATAATTTTATTGAGAAAAAAGTATATGCAGTGATGAAATCATTGAAGAAATTTTGACACTTTGTTTCTCAGAGCAAAACGGTTGTGTATGTTATACACGTTGATGTATGAAAATTTATTCTCCAAGGGGAATTAGGAGACAAGAGAGCAGGTTGGGTATCAAAAATTCAAGAATATGATGTGGATTTCTGACCAATGAAGTTGGTTCATGGGAGAGCTCTATGCTAGGAGCTAGCCAAAAATGTGGCTTTTGAATCATTGGATGTGGTTCATGAGGATAGTTTGGGTGAAAGCATATGCACGAACTGTACCACCAGTGATCATTATTGATCCAAAGAGATAATTTATTATTTTATCTCAGGTAAATTTCCATCTCGCCTTGATGATTTTCAATGTCACAGATTCATGTTGCAAGCTCTCAAATATACTTTGTTGCCCAATGGGTTAATTCACAAGAACATTTATGGAATTCTTCTTAGGTGTGTAAGGGACTCCGAAAAAGAAAATATATCAAAAGAATTTCATTCAGGACTATCGGGTGGTCATTATGAAGGAAGACCCATGGCCTTAAAAATAATCCAAGCTGGCTATTTTTGGCCTATTTTTTTGTTGATGCTCATAAAGTAAGTACTCACTGCAATAGTTGTCAGTGATATGTTGGCAGAATCAGAAAGGGGGCATTACCTCTTTGTCCAATTCAAGTAGAAGTACCTTTTTAGTAGTGGGGTATTGAATTTGTGGGAGTTATTGACCCACATTCTTCTGCAGAGGCTAAGTAGATCTTGACAGCAACTAACTATTTCACCCGATGGGCAAAGGCCATTCTTACTAAAAAAATAGATCAAGCAACTGCCATCTCTTTCCTAGAGGGAATCATCACTCACTTTAGATTTTTAGACTCAATTATAACTGATAATGGAACTCCATTTATTGGGGCCAAGATCATGGAGTTTTCTAGAAAATATGGTATTTATCTCAAGAATTCATCCAATTATTACCCGTAAGGGAATGGTTTGGCCGAATCCACCAATTAGAATTTACTACAAATTTTGAAAAGGACACTGGAAAATAACAAGAGAAGATGGCATTTGCTGTTGAACCAGGCACTTTGGGTAGATCACATTTATGTAAAAAAGTCCATTAAAACTTCTCTGTATGCATTGGTGTATGGTAAGGAAGCAATTATTCCTGCTCACATTGATCTTCCAGTCCTTAAGACATTGTAGTTGTTTTAGGAGGAAGATGAGGAGTTTGATCCTATGAGTGTACAATTGGCACAACTAATACAGTTGGAAGATGATAGAGAAAAGTCTTACCAGGTGTTCACCAAACATAACAAGGAAATGCAGAAGTGGTTTGGGAAGAAGACAACCGAACACATTTTTCAAGTAGGAGATTTGGTTCTCAAGTAAAATGAAAAGAAGGCCAAGCTTGGGAAACATCACAAATTTGACGCTATTTGGGAGGGCCCTTTCCAAATCTCTACTGTGAACTTAGCTAACACCTATCATCTTCAAGACATGAAAGGATGGGATCTTCCAATTCTAGTGAATGACCTTCATTTGAAGGCTTATATTCAGTAACAACATCTTGATAAGGTACTTTTGTAAAATATATATATATTCATTTTCCTAATTCTTTTCACATTTTTATTATATATATATATATATATATATATATATATATATATATATATATATATATATATATATATATATAGGGGAAAAAAAATTATGCATAGAAAAAAAAGAGAGATGTATATTAGGTGAACATGTTCATAAATAAATATATGTACATAGAAGAACAAAAAAAAAATAATTTTTTGAGTCACCCTAAGGGCTGGGTGAACATTACGTTCGCCCTCCTATAGGGGCGACTAAAGTACAAACATTTGGGTCACCCATCTTCTTGGGTGACCCAAACTTTAAATTTGTAAAAAAAAAAAAAAATTAAAATAATAAATTGAAGCGCCCATTGGTGGGGCGAACGTCACGTTCGCCCCCCACCTTGGGCACCCCAATTAGAAAAAAAATTGAAGTACCCATTGGTGGGGTGAACTCACGTTCTCCCCCCACCTTGGGCGCCCCAATCAATAAAGGGGAAGCACCCATTGGTGGGGCAAACATCACGTTCACCCCCCTCTTTGGGTGCCCCCCAATCAAAATGGGAGCACCCAAAGGTTGGGCGAACTTACGTTCACCCACCTCCTTTGGGCACCCCCCAATTAAAAAATGGGAGCGCCCAAAGGTTTGGGTGCCCCCCATCAATAATGGGATCGCCCAAGCATTGGGCGATCCTAAGTTAAAAAAAAATAATTAAAAGAAAACTTAAAAAAAAAAAACAAAATTAAAATTTAAAATAATATAAAAATATATATAATAATATATATATATATATATATATACAAAGCAATAAAACTAAAAAAAAAAAGAGAAGTATGCTTTGAATTTTTTTAAGTGGTTTTTTTTTTAAAGAATATAAATTTTTAAAAGAAAAAAAAAGAGGGTTGCATATGGCGTCATCAAATGCATTCAATATTTTTCGAAGACGCCCAAAAAAGAGAAAGCTATTTTTATAAAAAGGGAGGCGAGTTTTTTTTTAGAAAACTTGATTTTCTAAAGGAAAAGATAGAAGGTGTTGGACATTTTGAGTCCTCTAAGTCAAAGTTGTCGTTGATGTCACCTGATAGAGTTATCACTCTTATCAAGGAATTCAGCAAGAAATAAAGTCACCCAAGTCATCCAAGAAAAAGCTTCATTAGTGTAGAAGAGAAAGGAAAAAGGCTCCATAATATTTTAATATTACTGGGAGCACAGGTTAAGTGATTGGTTTATAAAAACCCAAAGAGGTTTAATAATTATTTATAAATTATTTAAATTCACAAGGAATTTAAATTTTATAAATAATATTTAATTACACCAAGATTGGGCATTAAGACAAGGTTCTAAGGTTTAATTAAATTAAACCTAAGGTTGGTTCTTTTTAATTTATAATATTTAAATTTAAATTTAAATTTAAATTAATTATAAATTAAAAATCACGTCGACATCAAAATTATTCGAAGTGCCGACGTGATTGCAAAAGAGGACAAAGGCATTATATAAATACCATAAAAAACATTTACCAAGGCATCCCTTGCAATTATTATTCGAAGTGCATGTGAAAAGATTTTGTTTTTCGAAGGCCTTATGATTTAGTAAAGGTTAAAGGTGTGAAGGTTCAGAGGCTTTAAGCACAAAGGCCAGCGTGGCCTAGTGGTATGTTGGCTTGGTACTAAGGAGGAGGTCCCATATTCGATTTGTGTGAGGCCTTTTGGATTGCAAGGAAGAAGTGTTTGAAGCGCTTGTTGTTTTTCAGAGGAGAGTTGTTCACATAAACTTTATAGTGGACATGCCATTTTAGACACGTCAAGGTCATGGCAAAATGGTGGCTTGGCTACAGCTAAAGCGTTGGGAAGGAGGACGTCGGGGGATCGAATCCCACTGAGGGCAAGGCAAGTGGATTTAATTTTTGATGTTGTTTAATATTTTAATTTTTTCCAAGGTTTCCTAAGGAGAAATAAGGATATGGTATGCCCTAGGAAAGATAAATATTTTTGCTTATTTGCTTTTTGGAAGTATATCATATTATATATAATTGAAAATCTCTTTTTGAGAGCTATTTGTTTAGATTGCTTACAGGGAGAAATAAGGTGTGTGCAAGGAGATATTTATGGTTTTGTCAAAGAGTTTCAAAAGTAAGTTTGATTCATTGTTTTGAGGGTTTATTTCTTGCATAAGAGGGTATGGTGCATTTTATTGAGTAGGATTAATAAGGTGTTATTGAGATATTATTTTTATTATTGTGTTATTACTCAAGACCTCTAACCCTTGTTGAGATTAGAAAAATAAAATGTGTTGAGTGTGGTAGATTTAGTGGACAACTCATAAGGCATCAAAAAGGTATGGGCAATATTCTTCATTGACTTATTTGGGTGATTGATTTCTAAAAATATATTTGGAGAGAAAAATATTGTTTATGGTACCTTTTTGAGGAGTTGTTGGTTTAATGCTTCAAGGTTTTCTAGTTTGAGAGTTGTGATTAAACCTTGTTTTATAAGCATTGTTGTTGAAGCCAATTGGTCGTGCAAAGAACTTGAACTTGAGTTAAGAACATGAGTATCGTTGTCATGTGATATTTGTTGTTGAGCATTGTTGGAAACAATTTGAGTTGGTTGATACATGCTTGGACTAATGTTTATGGAAAGGATTGTTCCTTGAGGTGATTGGTTGAGTAGAGTTGATTAAGCCTAGTCAAGTGATTGTGTGAAGTGGTTGTTCAAGTTCCATGAAAAAAACTATTCTATATTCTGATTTGAGTTGAGATTGAGATTTGAGAATAGAACATATAGAATATCTAATAATTCTCTTTATGCTTCTATGATATTTATTTGAGTTGATATTGAGATTTGTGAATATAACATATAGAGTCTCTAAAATTTTTCTTTATGCTTATATGAGATTGAGATTGAGTTGAGATTGGGATTTGAGTGTAGAACATATTGAGTCTCTAACAATTCTCTTCATGCTTCTATGAGATTGAATTGAGATATTGATTGAGCATTGAGTATAGAACATATTGAGTCTCTAACAATTCTCTTTATGATTATATGAGATTGGATAAGTTATGTGTGAGTTTGTTAAATTGATTTGAGGTAAGTCTTTAAGAAGTCTTGTGGACTAATTTTGTGTAAGCTTTTGTGGAAGCTTGCTATGCAAATTTGAGGAAGTCCTAGAGAGGACTTATTGAGCATATTTGGACAAATCATAGAGAGGACTTATTGAGCATATTTGGACAAGTCCTAGATATGAGTTGTTGAGCATATTTGAGCAGGTTTTGTATGGACCTGTTGAGAAGATTTGAGCAGGTTCTGAGTGGATCTATTGAGAAAATTTGAGTAGGTTCTGTGTGGACCTATTGAGCATATTTGAGCAGGTTCTATGTGGACCTGTTGAGTAGATTTGAGTAGATCCTATGTGGACCTACTGAGCATATTTGAGCAGGTTCTATGTGGACATGTTGAGTAGATTTGAGAAGGTTCTGTGTGGACCTATTAAGCAGGTTTTTGCTATACCAAATGAACTATGTTTAGTGTAGATTTGAGTGGACCTATGCTAGATGGAATAAACTATATTTAGTGCAAGATATAGATCAAAGTTGTGTTGGATCAAATGAATTGTGTTTAGTAAAAGATATTGAGAAGATTTGTGCTAGACCGACTAGACTATATTTAGTATAGCATTGAGATAGAGCTTTGGATGTGATAGAGTATAGAGGATAGAGTCTCAGTGGATAGAGATCCAATAGCTAGGACAACTAAAGATAAATCTGAGTGAGGAGTCTTCAAGTCGATAGAGATCCACCAGTCAGTGTAGCAGAGAGATAGAGTCTTCTAGAAGATCACTAGCCATAGTATAAGGGGAAAGAGTTCTCCTATGGAAGAGATCCACAAACTTGAGATTAGGGTATCAGCATATCCTTTGGACAAAGGTCCATAAACATTGTAATTGGAAAGGATTACCAAAGAGATTGATTGAGAAAATTTTAGTAAAATATTTTCTCCGTGGAGTAGCCCACATTGGGTGAACCACATAAATTGTGGTGTCTCTATTGTGTATGGTTTTTTGTGCATTTCTTTGATTATTGATATTGATACAACTATATATACAATACATAATATTGATTTGAAAAGAAAAGTAAAAAGTGATCTTATATTGTTCACCCCCACTCTCAGTATAAGCTTGTGTTCTTCAGAAGGTAAGGAATAAAAATTATAAAAGGAGAGCCTTCACCCTAAATTCATCAAGCAAATTGAAAGCGCCCTAAAGGAGAAGCATATTTTAGTAAGCAAATGTCCCCTTTGATTTTGGATTTTCATTGCGGATATATTGCTCCTTGCAAGACGTGGCAATTATTGGAAAACATGCAGGTTGGCGAAAGTTTTTCTTCTCGAGGGAGCGAAAGAAGCATTTAATTGGTTCAAGTGACCAATTTATTTTTCCAAGGCAATATTTGGTAGCCAGGTCATGGTTTACTACATAGTTATGCTGTAAAGAAAGATGCTTTTCCCAAGGTGAATTTTGTAGTGAATCAGAGGATATTTTGGGATACATTGGGAATAATTCCTAGTGAGTGCGTAAAGACTCACTTTTATTTTCGAGGGCATCCAAGTAACTCAGTATTTATTGTAGAGGTTGGGAAAGGGGCTCTATTTAAATAAAGCAAGGTAAAGTTCATAGTTAAAATTTTATTTAATTTTTTTTTGCTATCGTGTGCTTTGAACTGTTATTACAAAAGTATCCAGACAATTTTCAGTAAATTTGTCAAGGAGAAAAATGGGAAGATGTAGTAAAGAGCCCCAAGATGCTTTAGATAGTACAGAGCCCAAGAAGCCAAAAATAAAATAGGGGGTGCGAGGTCTAAAAAGGCCCAAAAAAATGACTATGTTGACTTGGACCCCTATGATGACATGATGGCTGAGATTCATGATTGCATAATAACCCACAAAGGAGTGGAAAGACTACAACAAGATGTTGAACTTGCAGTTAATCAGGGGGTCACATCAAGAAGTTGGATAACATTGTCATACTATTCATAGTTTATCTGGTACCTGTGCCCACCTGTACACTCTTATGCAGACCTGGTGCATCTTATTACCAAATTTTATGACCCATTCACTAGAGTAGCAATGAATGTGAATAGGGAGATTATCTTCACTATTACCCTAGAAAAAATTCGAGAAGCATTCGCATGTGGATTGCAACCATCTGCCTATGGGGTTCATAAGAAATTGCACACCAATGAACAAGAAGATAGATATGTCTCTACGGTAACGATACGTAAATTCATGGAGACTCAGCTCATCAAAGAACCGTCGATGGGGCAACTTCCTAACCTACCTAAACTGCTTAAGGATTTAAAAAATCTTGGATATCTATTTAATGCTAGCGTGGGTCACAAGTTTACCTTCTCATGATATTATGCACAAGTGGCAGGCGGTTTTAGTGCAATGTATTGGCTGGGTAGATTTTTATTCCCCATCAATTATGATAGAGGACACCAATCCAATATTCTTCGATTGGGTTGATTACATCTCGCAAAGGATGAATTTTTAGTTGGAGAAATTGCAGACTCAAAAAGTAAAATCATTCAAGCACAGTTCATTCCTGGTATGGTTTTTATTCTATCAATTGCAGCAACATTTTCCTTTTATTGCAGTTACATAAATAGATGAAAATATCAACCTTTGCCAGTATATAAGTGAACTTTCATTTTGTTGAGAAGGGAGTCTTTCTATAGTTTCAACAGTTGGTTTTTTGTATCGAAAATAGAACTGTTATGTGGTACATGTGAAAGAGTGTCATGGGAGTTGAAAGATATATTGGGCACTCAAGAAAATGGTGATATTTGTTTGCTTACCTAGGGTGTAGTTGTACTATTTTTTGGTTTCACAGGTAAGCCATTTTTGTTTCCATATTTTTCTATGAATTATATTTTTTCTATGGAGTTAGTGCACCAATCAGATTATGTAAATGATATATATGGAGCTGGGCATGAAAAAAGAAAACATGCAATATGTCATTCAAGTTTGGTGGTATAGTAGCGGGTCAAATCAGATAAAATTGACTCCTCATTGTTGCATTACAGGATTTGGGATTAATAGAACTACCACAACATTAGAGATACAATCCCTTGGGTAAGTTTAAGGAAATTGTCAAGCTCAAATCATTTCATTGTTGTCCTCGACTCGATATAGAGCAGAACAAAAATAATTTCAATGGGCCCAACATGAATTGGCATATTGAGAAAATATCTACACTTCCCCCTTGGCATGACTACTATGAGTAAGAAGTAGAGTATAGATCTCGAGTTCCTTCGCCAGGATTGTTTAGTCAGGTTAAAGCCAGTAATCTTGAATGGTCTGAAGAAAAGATAATGAATTGGTGGATAATATAGGTTCATTGAGGAAAGCCCATAACTCCTTATAGGATAAAATTGGATGATGCTTTTTTAGAGGTTTATGATGAATATGTTGATTCTTATCAACCAGTCACTTTCACCAACATTTTTTGACATAGTTTTCAATAGTCTAATAGTGGTGAAATTAGGTATAAGGGACAACATCCTTTGGTCACGTAGGGGACACTTGGGGAATAAGAGCAAAAATACATTTTTAATCAGAGATCACTATGAACAAGACATAAATTTGAAGAAGCACACATCTCAAAGAAGCAAGATGTGTAAAAGGCACCACCAATTCCTAAGGTAGTAAAGAAACCAAGGACTGGTGCTATTACAATTTCTTCTGTCGATATTTCAATTATTGTGGCTACCAAAACTTTGGTTGTCTCTACTGTAGTTATCTCTCCTCTCACGATGATCAAGACTCCAACTATGGTTGCACAAATATTTTTTATGGTTCAATAATAGGAGGAAGACAATCATCAAAACTACCACAATAGGAAGTCATGGAGACCCACGTAAATGTTGAAGAGGTAGTAGAGGAGCAACAAAAAGCAAATATTTTATAGTCACCTCAATCTTTGCATCACACAGTGATCGTGCCCAAAGGTACATATCCTCTTCCCTCTCCTTCTTCATATTTATTAGAGCATGTAGTAACTTCTTCTGATTCACTACCATCAGTTTTTATGTTTGTTTCCCCACATTTTGACATACCCTCTATATCTATTTTACTTCCTTATTATTCTCTTCCTGAAGTTATTGTTGCTCCATATTCCATGCCCTTTTCTTCATCCTCCCCTTATTTTAGTTCATATGCATTGGGGCCAAACCAATTTTTCCACCCTTCCACATCCATTATCACTATCATTTCCACAAAATCTATAAGTACGTAGGCTACTACAAAAGTAAGCGTAACTGTAGTTAAAATCGATCCACCTATCCATTCCACTATTTCCATTCCTCCACTTTTAACTGCCACATCCGTTTCACAACCTAATCACTCTGATGCCCTCACTCCCTTCACCCCATTTTTGGAATTACAAGCTTTGCCCGATGTTTAGGTGGTGTTCAAGTAGTCCGATGTAGAAAATATCAATCAAGACCACTTGAGTTTGTTGTAGTAGTTGAAAAGCAAATGGTGTAAAGAGGCTCTCGCACCAGCACATCCTCTTAAGAAAGTTGCTTTTGATTCTATTGCAATGGAGGCTCGTATTACTAAAATTACTCCATTGGTTCAGAATCCTCAAGGAGAATTGTTGCTAGGTGATGTTATTTCTGAGACCATAACTAAAGACCTCATAAAGATTGATCCTATAGAAAATTTGGGCAACATAAAGGTAGACATGAGTTTAGTTTACCTTCACGGTGAGCACTATAAACATAAGTATTTTAATAAGGTTGACAAGATCATTGAACTCAAGATCACTTTGGCTAAAAGAAAAGCACAGGAGGAAAAAAATTCTACAAATAATGAGTACTTATGGTGATAGGTAGGAGTCCATATGAAAGAAATAAATGCAGACTGGATTGAGATGAATAACCTTCGCCTAAAGCTAGAAGTTGTCCAAAATCAATTGGTTGAGAAAGTTGCTCAAGTTGCATGTTTTTACTAAGATAACATCAAATAAGCCCATCTTTGCTCCACACAAAACTATGAAAAATTGGCTCCAAAAGCATTTTGAGTTCTGCATTACTTATGGATGTCTCACATTCATATTCAAATGGGACAACACATAATTGAAAACATGAAGGAGCTATTGTTGTCCCATATGGAGATGGCAGTCAAAATACAGGCTTTGGCAAATTCCACCATGTATGTGAAACCCCTGAGCGAGATGGACCATTCCTGATCAGCTACAAAAGTCACATTGTGCAAATATTTTCAGTATATGGATCTCTTGCAGGAAGGTCAAAAAATTCTAAATTCCATAGAGCAAGAACACATTATTTCGATGGCTCATCTTAACGCTCTATGTGACATGGGTTTTCCAAAATTTGTTGATGATTGAGGTGAACCTCTTCTGCAAGCACAATTAGAGGTGGCATAGAAGCAATTTTTTGAAGGTACCTCTAACATTGATGCTTGAGAGGAACCTATCATGAATTTTTAGGTGTTTCCATTCATGCAGAAGTACACTCATATGGAGCTCTCGCTATTTGAGTTAGCCCAATGAGTGAGGTGCCTGAGCTTAGAAGATATTCAGAATTTGTGCTTTGTATGAGTCCCTGAGAACTCATTTGTTTACCACATAGGCATGTGAAGCCGTGATTATATTTTATGAGGTGACTTATGAAATCCTTAAAGAATAAGAAGAACAAGTAGAGGCAAAACAATAATCAGTCACAAAAGTAGTTGAAGAGAAATAACGAGTAGAAGTACTTCGAGTTGCAGTACCAGCCAAAGCCACTAAGAAAGCTAAAGAGGAGGAGCATTAAAAAATGTCTACATTGAAGGCAGCAACCATATAGGCTAGTAAGAGTACTCCTGATCACCCAATGTATTAAGGCCTAGGATCACTTACATCCATGCGAGCCGGATACCCTGAGAGCCACCAAAAATGTTGGTAGTTTTACATTATGCCATAGTGGTTTTAAATAAATTACTGATAGTAATGTAAAAATTTATGATGTAGCATATTGCTTAATTTTAAAACAAACATTATAGTCATTTCAATTTTTTTTATGTATTTAATTTTTCATTTGAAAAATAAACATTCTAATCCCAATCACAACTTGGAAATCAACTTCAAAATAATTTTATTGAATCACAGAAGAAATTCAAAGTTGAAGTAAAATGACTTCACCCCAAAAGCCACCGTAGAAGCAAAGCAGTAGTAAAGAAAGAAGAAAAATGATAAAATTTGGCCGAGTGTTAGAACATAATCATGGTCGCCCCATTGGAAGGGTGAACGTCATGTTCACCCATTGGTGGGGCAAACACGTTCCAAGGGAAACCGAGCACTAAAGATTAAAAATATGCAATCACATTCGCCTCATGAAAGGGGTGAACATCATGTTCACCTTTCATTTGGGTGAAATATTTCAAGATGTGCATCATCGTCACCCCAAAATTTGGGTGATAGGCTTGTTCACCGCTTTTGGGGGTGAACGACATTGGAATGTATAATTGGGCAACAAATAAAATTAAAATTGGTTTTACCTTTGCACTTCTGCGAAGATGCGTTTTGCCTTTTTTAAAGGGGTAAAAACATATTAGGAGTTCCATTCTATGAAAGTATTTGAATTGGACATGATTATAAATTGTTTGAGATAAAAATTGCGTTCACCCCTTATTTCGGGTAAGTGCTATTGAATATTGAAAAGGAAGGGTCGAAGATGTTTCAATTGATAATCACATTCATTTCTTTGTTTGGGGCAAATGTTATTAAAATTCTCAAAGTTCAGGTGAAGAGGATTTTTAAGGATTTTCCTTGATGAAAGCATTTTCATGGTGAAAGAAAATGAGTTCAGTTGCTCGTAGCATATGAGGATGAATTATGGAAAACCTATGCCAAATTAAATGATGCAGGATTTGATATTTAATTGCCATTATCTTGGGCAATTGTAAGGTTTTATTTTTTAGTTAAATATTTGCTTCAAATTATTGCTGCAATTTAATGTTGGTGGCAGTGGAAAGCATTGGTGTTATTTTCAAGAACATCTTCTCGAAGGTTTTACTTTCTATCCGAAGCAAATTTAATGAGGAGTAAATTATTGAAGCATATGTTTGATTTTCAATAAAATGAAGGTGACAAAAATTTAATGTAGTGGTGATCAAAATTCCTTGTCACTCCTAATCATTTTTGGATCATGATTGTTAGAAGAAGATTTCCAAGAAATGAAGATTCACTATGTCTATGATCTATTGACATTGGGTCCTTTCATGTATTTAATGAAAGAGGCGCAAACCTCTATAAATACTAATAAAACTTTCATTGTAAGGGGTTGGAAAAAATAGATATCCTACGAGAAAACTCTTCAAGTTCTCTATAGTAATAGACATACAGATCTCTTGTATTTGTAAATGACTTGGTGCATTATTGTATTTTGATTTACACATTTCTTTTTACTCCTAGATTCTTTATTTGTTGTTGAATTTAAATTCTACAAATTGAATTTGAATATTGCTTATGAGAGGAGTGAGTGCTGGAGTTCCAATTTGAAGGATTATATGTGTGAAGTTTTAAGTAAATTCTGTCATTTCTTTATCTATTACATGCTATTCATTACTTGGTGTGGATTCTTGCTATCAGTCTATTCCCATCCTACATAGTCGACTCTGTGGCCATATTTCCATTTATTTCTACATTTTCTAATTTCTTTCCTGTATCTCTAATATTCAACCAGTTTAGAATTAGTAAGGGAGCCAACCCTCTCTGGATATTGACACGGAGGACATTCCTTTCCTCCGGTCATTCAATGTTGGTCGTATATAGGGTGCACAAACACAATTTTGTTAATTAGGCAGATATTTTACCAACAGACACTTGATCATATTTATAATCATATATCTCACGATTTAAAAATAAAATCACTTTTGGTCCCTCATTTTATGAGTGAGACTATGTCAAGACCAATTTGCTCAATAGTTGTCATTGATGGCCTTGTCCATGGGGCTTGAAACATGGATAAATCACACTACATAATTCTCTTCAAAAATTAGGAATTGTGCATAGTCATCTAGGAGAGGCCTCCTAGCAATCATACGATCTTCGGGTGATTGGTTCCTAATATTTTACATTTTCATCACTTTGCATTTCAATGACCCTGAAAGGTAATATTTTCAACATGGAATCACCCCAAACTTGAGGTAACCAAAATTTGATTTTTATTTTCCACAATGGGATACATATTACATGATCATGGCATCTACACCTGGAAAAGCTCCCTTCCTATATTGGGGTAAAAATATAATCAATCACTTGCATTTCACAACAACCCTCTTTTTCCTCCATTGGAGCAAAAATGGAATCATTTTACATCATTCATATCATCTACATTTACACCATACATCTGCACCTACACCATTCACCTACATTTTCATTGCACAAATATATCAATTAGCTCATGAGACTCATTCTTCACTCATTTTCCAATTGAGGGGGTAATCTACACAATCAAATTCTTTTGATTTAAAGTTCATATTCGTATTCCAAGGAAAGAAAGTTGTTTCTGTATAAGGCCAAAGTAGGTGTCTCGTATTTTTGCACCACATTATGTTTCACATAACGCGATACAAAAAGAGGCATCTATAGATACCAAAATCTAGCCACTTGTCATCCATCCATGTTTCCCAATCTCCACCATCTATTATTTTTATATATATACATTTTTGTTAATATATTTTTAAATATTAATATTTTATATATTATATTTATATATTATATATATTTATTTATTTATATGAATTAATCCTAGCAATCCATCATGTTTTAATCTCGATCACTCAAATTGTGTTGTCAAAACCCTAAAATGTATAAGGGAAGATTATAAAGATAAGCCATTTTGACAAATCAACCCCCAAGTTTTTAAATTCTCTAAGTCCCCCTAAACTCTTTGGTTCCTTATCACTTTGAGATATCTAGCCCCCATACTCATTTCCATACTCGCCTTTGCCACCGTATTTCATAGTCCATCGCTTCTGCCACTGCCCTTCCTACACAAACTAGATCTAGTTATATGCCATTTTTATCAATCCCCAAACACCCTCCAAAGCTCATTGAGAACCTACTAAAGTCCATCAAGCCCCTACCAGAGCTTACTAAATGCCCTTTGAAGCCTCTAGAGCATCTATGGGCATTTATGATCATCATCGAGCACCTGCAGGCACTTCCCATTCTAGATCTGTAGCCATATGATCCTCAGGTGTTGTTAGAGAATCTTTCCAATCCTCACTGACAACATTTATGTAAGGAAAATATAGAAATAGTAAATTCATTGACAAGGTAAATAGTTTGTGTATTTATTTTATGTTTTTATGATTTTTTATAGATTTCATTACAATACTAGGGTTTAGTAATTTTATTACTTATGAGGGTCTCATGCAGTGGAGCCCTCACAAATATTATTGATCCTTGTTATTGTTGACTATGTGTAGGTGTAAGAACTAAATTTTTTGGAATATGATGAATATCAAGTGGCCCTACTCAGGATACACAAGCCCATCCACAAATCCATTGGGATATAATCAAGCGTGAAGACACCATTATTTTGAACTAGGCTTTGAGAGAACCCTAGTACTCTATAATTTTGTATCAAAATAAATAAGCATTGTAAAACCCCACATTTGGGGTAAATTGATTGTAATACTTGAGATCCATAGACAATAATAAAAGAGTTCATTTGTATTGTGCAATAATTGTGTTACTTTACTTATTTATTATTTCATAGTTTATATTTGGTGTTGCTTGATTTTGTATTCACAAAAATATCACTCTTCATATCTTCCAACAAGTTTCCTAATTTTACCTTAGTTATTGAAGCTATTATTTTTGTTCCTCATGTTAATGATTTATCCTTTCTCCTTGAGTAATTTATACACAACTGTTGGATGTTTGAAATTTGAGCTTGGTAAACATCATCTCCTACAAGTTGTAGATGCGGGAAAAAATTGTGTTCTTTTCCTTTTAATTATAATTTAATGTCAAGTGTGTGCGGGGAAAGTTCATTAGAACCTCTGCTTCCCCACTTGAGAGTCTCTTTCCAAATGAGACCCCAAGAATACAAATATTCTCAATACAACTAGACCTCTACTCAAAGATTTTTCCTTAGGTCTTGTGAAAGTTGATGTTATGCTTGTTTGATCGGTGTTTTATGAGTTTATTCAAAGAAAACACCTAAGGTTTTTGAATCTCTATTTATCTCAACATTTTTTTGAGCCTTAATTATTTTAACCTAAATCATCAATGATCATATAAAATGCAATTCTAAGGTTTTTATCATACAAATTCAAGAATACAAGAGCTATCCTATATGCTTTTTATGTTTGTATGAGCTTATTTTTTAGTATTTCAAGGTAAAACAAGAGAAGATGCAAGAAAACAAGTTAGTCTAAATGCAACTAAATGATTTTTTATTGTTTGCCTATGTACTTGAAAATGACAAGTAAGATATATTAAGTCTAGGATTAGGGTTCCTTGATTGACTAGTTTAGAGATGTTTGTGAAGAAATCATAGCATTTTGTAAATAAATTAAAGCTTTTTGTGAATGATTTAAAAACCTAGTTAAGGTTCCTTAATTTTACAATTTGAATATGATTTAAACAACACAAAATAATATAAAAAAAAGGAAACATAGGGAAATGATATATGTAGAGCTAGAGAATTTCCAAGTGGTAGAATCACCTCTTTTTGAAGCCAATTGCCAAAAACTCCACTAAAACTACCAAAATCACAACTACTACCAAAAATGCCACTAGGATTGGAGATTTTGGTATCTACACTAAACATACCAAAATATTAGAGTTTGCTATATTGGAAGGCCTATTTGAGTGCTAGGAAAGATGAATTACTATCTTGTCAGCTGATCAAACCTCCTATTTATGAAAAATTTGAGTATGCTTACCTCTTGGAATGGAGTTTGGCCTTTTACCAAAATCACCACTAGTTTCTATGAAAATTACCATTGTTAATTTTGGTCAGTGGCATTTTTGGTTATGGGTGTGTTTTATTGCTAAAATTACCACTAATCTAGGCAGGGTGGTGAATTTGATCTGAGCACGAGATTTTGAATATTGTAAGGGTTGTTTTGGGTAGATTTTGATGTAATTTTGGGCTGATATTGAAGGGGAAGGTTTCTAATGATTTTTTCTAGATCTATGAGTGAGAAAATTAGAGATCTAATCCATTGATTTAAGCAATTTAATGACTAAAATTTAATGTATGTAAAGAGAATGAAAATACCCAAAATGACTAAAAATTCAATTACATGAGAGTGCAATGAAGTGGTAAATACATATAAATCTATTAGGAATGATGTAAGATAACTAACCTAATCTCCAAAAAAGTCATAGTATTAAAACAAGTAAATACTGATGTAATTGATAAAAAGTATAAATGCTGCCCAATGATATCTAAAACTACAACAGTGAATATATAAGAAAATTGATTGAACTTACAATTAAAATAGGAAGGTAGAGAACTAAAAATACATAAAATAATATTAGTAATTATAGGAAATAGCTAATTTAACTTCCAATTAGAGCCAATTAACAAAAAAATTATGAAATCAAATGAGAATGTTGATATAAGCAAATGCTGCCCAAATCTTGTAAGATATACAATAGTAAGAAAAAGGGGAGGGGAGTATGCAATAGAAGATGCTTGAATCTTGGAAAAAGGGTGAGATAACAAGGCAATAATAGCCTTATATATTCCACACCTTGCCCTTGGAGATAAAAGAGAAATACTATATGTATGCAATATAAACTTACAAAATATGGAAGAGAAATTGCAATAAGAATGGCGATGTTTGTCCTATGCTTGTAAATAAAGAATGCATAAAATTAGATGAGCATGGAGGGAAATATAAAATTTAGTTTTCTACCTATATAAGTAGGATGACTACAAATAAAATGACAAGTAAATATGATGAACAATATGAAGAATAGATGCAATAAAACCCTACAAAACAGAGAATTATGGATAAAATATGGAAGGCATATGCATATAGGATTGTAAAATATATGTTATAAAGCAAATAGAAGTGATATGATTGAAGAAAAGGACTAAAAAAATGGTTTTCAAAGGATTTAAACATAATGTTAATGGCTATAAAGCAATAATTAGAAGTATGTAAAAGAAATTAATGCATGAAATGTAGAAATATCCAAAATAAAAAGCATAAGTTAGCAAGGCTACAACCTAGAGGAAAAAATGCAGTGAAACAAAGATGTATGAAGAGAAGGAAGAAACTAGGAGAGTTATCCTTCTTTCCTCCAATGGTGACCTCTTTGTCCCAAGTCCACCTTGCCTTGCTTGAATTGCCTCTAAATGCTTGTAAATGCCTAAAAAATATTAGGAAATGCTTGCAAGTGAATAATGTTATGGAAAAAAAATCTAGAAGGAGAGTTTTAGAAATATTGGTAGAGTAAAGCTATAGTGAAAAACCATGCCAAATGCCTACCTAAGGGGCTCCTTAAATAGGATTTGATACGATAATTGGGTGGAAATGGATAAGGCAAAATTGAAAGTAATAAATCTAGAGCATGTGGAATCAATGGTAGAAGATTAGAGGACTTCAATCTATGTCCTTCTAGCTCATGCTAAATAATCTGAGTCATTTGGAAAAAATCATCACTGGTGATTTTGGCATCTAGGGTGGTGATTTTGGTTAGGGAGTCAAAATAAATTTTGAACTTTTGAAATTTGCATTTTTGCCAAAAATTTCACTAGCCAAAATAACCACTAGCATTTTTGGTAGGAGTGGAATTTTTGGTTTTGAGTTGATTTTGAATGTTAGAATTTGATTTTTATATTTTTACCAAAAATGCCACTAAGCTTGCAAAAAATACCACTCATGATTTTGGTCAGAGTGGTAACTTTTGTAGGGGTGAAAAATGATGTCCAAATTATTGGAAAATGATCAAATTGAATTTTTGTGAAGTTTGTGACTATTTTTGGGAAGTTTTGTAATGTTTGTGACCAGTTTTGGAAAGTTTACCTAGTGTGTAAAAATTGGGTGTCTACATTTTACCTCAGTTTTGACATGATGTTTGTGATATTGCATCAAAATTTAAGTTGTGTACTCATTTTTGACATTGTGATGTATTGTTGTATTACTTTATTTATTTTAAGAGCTAATTGTGATTTTTTCATTTTGGTCACTTTTGTATTGTTATGTATATATATACCTTGTTTTACATGCCTTGATATCTGGAGAAATTTGTTTTACCCTGTGTGCAAGGCTTTTATCCCATGTGGAAATTTTTACCCTATGTCATAATATTTATTCTAATAATGGTATAGTTTTTGATATATTTTGGGGCAAGTTCTTAGGGTTTGTGATGATAGACATATGGGTTAAAATGAAGGAGGAGAGGTAAGAGTGCCTTCATTTGCATCTTACCAGTTTTAGAAAGTTGAAGAGAGAGAGAAATAACTTCTTGAGAGGATGGCACATAGACAAAGGGTTGAGGGGTCATCTAGTGCCCCCTTGGATGTGGATCCATTGACCATGATCCTATTTTAGCTTCCCTATCTAGTCAAGTGGGATCAAATTTAGGTGAAGTGGGATCAAAATTTGGTGGAGCAACAGGTCCCATTAGGATTGTAGAGGAGGCTTTGATGGTGGAGCTAAGGATATTTTTTGTATATTGGAGGAGGTGAGGAGGTAGTTGGAATCCTCTGAGATCATGAGGATTGAGGAGGTAACCATGGGCCAAGATGATATGGATAGGGACTGATATGAGATGGCCCAAATAAGGACTGATAGTAAGGGGACCATATCCAAGCTCCAATCATCTTTTGATCGAGTCTAGAAGTAGTAGGCCATGGACTAGATGATCATTACTGGTGTTATATTTGAGTTGGAGTAGATGAGAAGGGAGAGAGATGAGGCCTAGTCATAGTTTGGGTAGGGCTTGGATGTTGTGGTAGTCACTCTGAGTACGAGGTAATTAGAGTGATAGTTGGAGGTTTCTAGAGTAGCATTAGAGACTATGAGGGTAGAGCTTACATGAATGCTATAATGTGCTAAGGTTCATATGGAGAGGTAGCAAGGTAGGACCATTTACTATCATCAACTATATCATGCAATGATATTTTTAGAGTGAAAAGAACCATCACCTTCAGTATCACGATCAAGGGTTCTATCATTGAGTGATACCTCTTAGACATCTATCATTTTTCAATCGCATCCTCCTTCTCCACTAGGAGGTGATGGAGAGGTTGGTTCTACTTGTTAGAAAGGTTTTAGGGATGTCCACGAGTGAGTGTACCAATTTTTTGGGTTGTGGTACACCCTCCTTTAATGATTTGAGTGTATAATTTTGTTTTATTTTGGCATACAACTTCTCAAGTAGTATGTATGATATGAGGTATATATATATATGATACTTGTATTTTGAGCTTGATGTGATGTTTTGATTCTTTGTGGTTTGATTTAGATATTGAAAATATGATAATTTGATGTGTAATTTTTTATGTATTGATGTGTTGAGATTTTATGATATAGTTGACTAAGTGATTGTAGTCTTGATTGGTTGCTTAGTGATGGTTTTGTGAAATCATGATGATGACTAATTGTTAAGAGGAGGTAGATGCCCTATTTGAGAGATGTATTACATAACCATCAAGAAACATGTTTTGAGCAGTGGTATTTAGACCAGATATAGGAGAATGCTCATGTGTTAGGGAGGCAAAGGGTTACCCCCAATCTCACTATGCTTAAATGGTGGCTTGTGGTGTCGTATTCATGAATGCATTTAAGAGATAATGAGGTACCTATAATATCTACATGTTATATATATATATATATATATATATATATATATATATATATATATATATATATATATGTATATTTTTCTTCTCATCAGTGTTCAAGTGCCATTATCTATGAAACACTTAACTATGTAGATGAGGTACCTATAATATGTACATGATATATATGTATAATTTTTCTCTCATCAATATTTGAGTGCCATTCTCTATGAAACACTTGACTACATAGATGAGGTTCCTCTAATATGTACATGATATATATATATATATACATACATACATATATATATATATATATATATATATATATATATCTATATATAAATTATATATATGTGTGTGTATGTATATTTTTCCTCTCATCAATGTTCAAGTGCCATTCTCTATGAAAACTTGATTACGTAGATGAGGTACTTGTAATATGTACATGATATATATTTATTTTTGCTTCTTATCAATGTTCAAGTGCCATTCTCTATGAAATACTTGATTGTGTAGATAATATGTTTGATCTTCATCAATGTTTATGTGTCATTCTTAATGAAACACTTAACTGTGTAGATGAATTTTTAGCTTCTTATTAATGTTCAAGTTCCATTTTCTATGAAAATTTTGATTGTGTAGATAAGATATTTTATTTTCATCAAATTTTAAGTGTCATTCTCCATAAAACACCTAACTACGTAGATGAAATTTTTGATCCTTATCAATGTTCAAGTGCCATTTTCTATGAAACACTTGACTTTGTAGATAAGGTGTTTGACCTTCATCAATGTTTAAGTGTTATTTTCTATGAAACACTTAACTACGTAGATGAAATTTTTTATCCTTATCAATGTTCAAGTGCCATTTTCCATGAAACACTTGATTGCATAGATAAGGTTTGATATTCATCAATTTTTAAGTGCCATTATATATGAAACACTTAACTGCGTAGATGAAATTTTTTATCCTTATCAATGTTCAAGTGTTATTTTATATGAAACACTTGACTACATAGATAAGGTGTTTGATCTTTGTTAGATTTTTATGAGTAAATACTCAAAATAATATTCCTCAAGATCAATAATATAATTGCAATATAAAAGATATGATAATGCTGATCAATCAAGAATATAAACTCAGAATCAACTATATAATAACTCAAATAATGCTAATGCCAAATGCTAAAAACAATAAGAAATATTTATAGAATGAAGATCTCAAAATACATCATACTACATCACCTTCCATTGCTTACATATGTAACTCTTTATCCTTTGTTATATCTCTTTTTACATCAATACATACATATATATAGAATGGAATATGACTCTTCATATGGATGTTTCTTGGCCCTCACTCATCCTATGATACTTCATCTTCCTACTCTATTGACACATGTACATAGGGACAATTATGCACATTTACATTGCCAAAATATCATTACACACTTGTGCATTACATTGCATAAAGTAAATATTAATATAAAACACTCTTTCCTAATCTATAGATGTACCCATGATGGTACATTGGCATGTACCAAATAATGTAATATATTGCAACACCACCCTGTATTACATTATTTGGTTATTGAAGACTTTAGTCTTCAATATGGTCTTCATATTCTTTTTGGAGCTTGTGTTCTTCATATTGTAGGTACTCTTAATTTTTTATAGGTTCAACTTCTTCTTCATGTAGACTCTTGGATGATGTTGTGATTTCATTTAAAACTTGTACATACATTCATTTTACTTTTGTTCTTCATATTACAAATCTTCATTTCTGCCTAGTTCCTTGTCTTTGTTTTCAAATTATGTTTCAGCTTCTTGAACTGTGAGATATCCTTGTTGAGCTAGAGCTTAAATCAATTATTTAGTCCATATTTATTTTTATTGATCTTTAAGTAGTATTATTTCATGTTCTTTAAGCTTGTACTTGTTGTTATCAAAAGCTTTTTCAAAATAATTCTTTGAAATAAGTATTATAACCTTAATGTTAGAATTCTTTCAAAACTCATGTAATACTCCTTTCTATAATGGCAAAAAGAAGATGAGTGAGATCCTCTCCCATAATATGTGCAAGGATATAAATAACCAATAATCAATTTTTTTATGACCTTCTTTGTTACAGTAAGCACATTTCAAGTTTTCTTGTGTTGCTTTGAATACCTTGACTTCATCTATTTTCTTTATCAACTAATATAACCATGCATGAATAATTGCAACAATATTACTTTTTCTTCTTTCATAGAATTGTAGAAGAAATACTTGTCCTACATGTTTTTTAGACTTTGAGAATGTTCACTGTGACTATCTTCTATCATATTGTTAGAATATGTCTCTAAGATATCTCTTCTAATTTGTGATTCTTCAAGAGTGCTTTTGCTTCTATCCACAAGTTTCATTTTATTATTGTCCTTAGAATCAAGTAGATATTTAATCCAAGTTGATTTATTGAAACCTCTGTATTTAATAGGGTATTCCATTGTTTTTACTTTAATACTTTTAGGTAGACTTATTTATGACTCCCTAGTCTCAATATAACCCTTTCAATTCTATTTTTTGTAGAACACCTTTTATCTCCATAATGTTTGAAAGACAATGTAATTTTAAGATCAGCTCTATCAATCAATGTAATTTCAATCCTTTACAAATCTTCAAATCTCTAATAATTTTGAACTTAGAGATTAATATTATCAAATGCAATATCTCTATGTAGAATTCCTTATATCTCCCAAATTTATGAATAAAATATTTAACTCTAAATTTCATAAACTAATTTGAAGTAGGATTCCTTATTCCTCCAACCTTAGAAATTTAGAAAAATAATATTTGCAATATTTTTGTAGTCCTAGTTTGATGTAGAATCCTTATTTCTCCAACCTCGTTAATTTTACAAATATTTAATTAGTTTTGTAAACTATAATATACAATTTTACAAAACGCAAAGATAATACTTCTTCAATTTCAAAATATTCTTTAAATATGCAATATCTAGATTTTTCTAAGGTTCAATAATGCTTTTCACTCCACTAAAAATATTCAAAAAAATTTACCTTAGAATATATTCCCTTTATTACTTATTCCTCCTACCAATATAAACTTTAATATGAGAATATTGTGGTAAATGCTACCTTAATTATTCAGGCGCTCCTCTTTGACTTATTGGGTGCTCCTCCTCCTGGTCAACTTTTTTGTTGACTTGATAACAAGCACTTTAAATGTACCTTCAATGCTCTTCCTTCCACTTGCTATGAATATACATGTACTCTCTTACACTAGTGGTTATATGGATGCTTTTATCCTCTTGTGCAATGTGCCACTTGTAGCATACATTATGGATATTTCTTAACTCCATTTAAGTGGTGCTAACATTCTTAGAAGATGAATGGACACTTGGAACAATATTATTTGTGCTAATTGGGCATTACTAAACCTTCCTTGAGCATGGGGTGATGATTTAGAGAATTGAGCACTCTTCTTTCCTAGATATATGCGTTATGACTTTGTGCCAATTCTCACCCTTATGCCATATGGTACTATTTCTCTTCCTTGCTCAAGACAAATGCTACAATATTCTATGCATGTGCTCCATTCTCCAACGTATGGATTTCCAATGTATTTCTTCTTTGCTATTTCTCAATGTATTCTTACTTATTTTTCTTTAAAAAATTCACCCATGACTGGTTGATTCTTAGTAATAACATTTTTTGTTGTTTTCTTCTTTCTATTTGGATGATGACAAGTTTACCATGGCTGGCTCTAGTTGTAACTATGTTAGAGCTCTTAAATGGTGTCTTTGTGATATTTTCTCTTAGTAGGTAATGCACCTTTTTTTCTTGTCCATTTATCCTTGTAATTTGCCTTCTTTTGTAGATACAATACTTTCTTATTGCTAGGCTACATAGAATTTATGTAAGGTTTTCTCTTGTAGGTTGCAACTGATGTCTTTTGGCTTCTTGGATGGATGATTCTTGAGCTATAATGGCTATTTTATTAAGAAATATTTTAGTGCTTATTTCCTACAAATGGGTGGAATTTTATGGAGATCTTACCCCCCTGTATTTTTCTTCTCAATGATCTTGTATATGGTGGTGGTTCTCACCACTCCTTTAGTGGTTTTATTTACCAATATTCGCTGCATGTCTAGTGTTTTTAAAAACCTAAAATCTACCTCTAAATATAGTAACTCTTTACTTTTAATAATGCTATAAAATGAGAGATATTCTACCTTACAAACATAGAATAAATCTACCCTAAATTTTTCTTTAAAAATAGCATACACTATTCCCTTATTACTTCATTTAAAAATTAAATAATGTTGTTTATAACTTGAATATTTTTCTAAATATAATGGTGTGTAATAGTGTATCTTTACTGGCTTACAAACACTCTCAAAATATTCTCTTTGTGCTATATTTAAATAGCTAAAAATTTTATGCTCAAAAAATTCTTAATAAGCGGCTTCAATTTTTTTGCAATGATACTTTATATGGCATCAATTTTAACACACCTTTTTGTACTTACTTTCTTTATGGATTGCTATATTGTATTTGTTGTAATACATTTTTCTTTTTCTATTTGGTAGACTCTTCAATTTGTAGCTATGGTTGCTTCTCAAAAACTCCTTTCTTCTCCTTCAAATGGGTGCTACCTATCTCTAAAATTTGCAGCCTCAAATGTTGCTCTTTTTCTATCAAAATATGTGATAAAACTCATACTTAGGTTCTTCTAGTAATCCTTACACTTTTCTATCCAAAGCTATCTCAAAATTGTCCCAAAATTTATTCAAAATGTAGCTCACTTTGCTCTTATAATGCTACCAAAAATCATAGCTTAAGTCCCCTCTATTTGTTGCTTACAATATCTTATTTGGTGCTGTCCTCAATCCTTCAAATATGTTGCTTCTTTTTTATCAAGTCTTCCCTTAGTTTGTTATTCAAATATTCTCTGAAAGCTTCCCCAAATATTTTTCTAGAATATAGCTTTATGCTTCTACTATTTTTTATCCTTTGACCTTTCAACTTCTATTTTAGCAACTTTACACTTTTACAAATTAGCCTACTGTACCCTTGCATAAAGCATACACCTAACTAATGCATCAATTGATATCAAATATTAAAGCATAAAAGATTGAAAAAAATTAATTTAACAAGAAATAAAACTTCATTTTATTAAAACTTTTCCAAATTCGAATACAATTATGTCCCTCTTAGGGATACTCAATGTTGATACAATCAATATAGTTTTGAAAACCCTCTAAATGAGGGGGTGGTGTAATTCGTAGACTTTCCAATAGGACATGAAATAATAAAGATCAATGGTGACCTTCTTCTCAATTATTAGAGGTATATGCTGCATTTAATTCCTTGCAAATGGATGGATCCTGTAAACCTTGTGTTCAAGAAACAAGAAAAGATTACAAGCAAAGGTGGTCTCTCTTGATGATGCTTCTAGAGGAATATTGCATAAAGAATGCTAAGGAAAGCAAATGAAGCATGTAATCTATGAAACTATGCAATAAGTCATTAAATTGTTGTAAATCACATAAATGAAGACATAAATCTAATTATGAGACATAATAATTAGCCATTAGAAACTTGAATTGCATGAAATGAACATAAACTAGTCTAGAATTGATCAATGCTAGGAATAAAGGAAATCTATCCTCAAATTAATCTGACTATACAAAAGCATCAAGGAAGATTAATCTAAATCAAATATACTTGAATAAATGTATAAAAATGTAAATTTATTGCTAAAATAGGAGGAAACAAGGATCAAACCCTCACCATGTGTCTATGACACATCTGGCATTGTTAGCCACGGTTTAGGTGAAACTCTTCTTGCTCTCCAAATCCAGTCTTGGATCTCCAATTATCCTTGTTGAATTGATGGTTAAGGGTCAAATCAATATCCTCTAATGTATTGGTGGTGTGAATTATCTGAATTCATATTTAAAGGGACTCAATTATGGTTTCTTGATCTCCTAGCCTCCTAGAACCTCCATAATTTTGAATGCATTCATGATTGGTATGTTAGCTCTTTTTAAAAGGTTGCAATTGAGTCAACAATTTGGTAGGGCTTTGCTACAGTTTAACTAATAAGTATTCTATATTTATCCCCAATTTGGAGAGGGATATTATATTACATTGAAGGCCTTGCTCTAGCTTCATGGATAAGCCAAGAACAATAAACCTACAGTTGAAGTAGTTGGAGGGAAAGTTCTAGAGGCTTCCCCACCCAAAAGTTGTTTCGATTCATCACCCAAGTCATTGTAACTAATTCTAAGTCCAAAATTTCTTTGATGATAGCCTTGTATTTGAGGCATAGCTAGCTCTGTTAGCCATGGGTGTCAACCGTGCCTAAGGCTAAGTTAAGCAACTATGCCCACATTGAGTGGTTAAAACCACTGCTTCACCTTGGAGATATACAAGATCATTCATATGATCTCTTAGCATGTCCCATATGAGTAGTCACTTCAACATGGTGCATTTTAGGTATCTACAGATGACCATTTTAGGATGCATTGTGATAACGAACAATGCTAAGCAAAAATAGACCTAAAATGATGTCATAAGTTGAATTATGATCATTGATATGATCAACATTAGATGCCCAATCTTGCCAAAGGACACACATCTTAGAATCATTGCTTCCAACTAAGGGAAGGCTTAAATTTGCAAAGCTTTGACAAGATCCAATGGTGATCAGGTAGCTTCAGTTCTACAATAGTACTGATAGATGGAGAGCTACTAACTTAACTATCATAGTTGCTTTTTGCCCTAGAAAAGGGTAAGCTTATGATAGTCTTTGGCAATTATTCATAAGACAAACACAATCTGACAAGATCGAGTGATATCCTATTGAATTTGATTATGATAATTGATATAATGACTACACCCTAAAGTGACGAGTCGATGAAGGTAGGATAATTTAATGAAGTGACGAGTCGCTTGACCATAATGTATGATTTGAACAATTGAAGGGTTTAGCACTTTAATTACTTTGCAAGGCTTAATCAACCATGATTACAACTGTTAATAGTAATTGTACATTTCTATCCCATGGAGAAGTCTGACTACTTTGGCCTTCTTAGGAAATCAAAATGATAGCAATTCCAATTAGGCTTATGTTGAATCATAATGTTCAATGATCTACTGAAAATGTCATAGAAGCATTGAGATGAATACCTCATTCCCATGGAGCAGTCTGACCATATAGGCCTTCTTAGGTATTGAGGTGAAGTGTATCAATTCCATGATGACTAATTTTCTCCAAATGGCCTTATGGTAAATTACTCATCTTGTCATATTGCATGGATTGTAAGTTGCTACAACCGCCAAGTGTGTAGGGAAAATAACTAGATATGAGGCACATTTGAATTTTGAATTGTTTGATTTTTTTTTTTTTTTTTTAATTTTTGAGGGTTTTGCCCCATCACATATTTTTTATTTTACATTTTAAGTCCCCTCATGGTTGCATTTTGAGGGCATTTATTACTAGATGCTAGCCACGCTTATCAGTCGTAGCCAATTTTATAATTTTCTTAGTCACGACTTTGACTCGTAGTCTGCAATCCTTAATTCTATGCCCATGGTTGCTAGGCATGATCGAGGGAAAAATGGAAAATATAAAAGAAAATATATCATTTTCAACATCATTATTTTCCAATTGTTGAATTGAAAAACTGAGAGCTCTGAGAGGTGATATTGAATTTCTGATACAGAATGCTACATCAAAGCACATGAAACACCCACATGGCAGACCCGATGGATGCATCCACTAGTGGCAGAGCCGGTGCTGGAAAGGTAGAACTACAACTCTCTCTTTGGATTTACCCAATAAAATGAACCCCATTAATTAATGAATTAAACTGAACCACACTAAACTACCAATAAAGAACCTCACCCTAGCTTAGTATTAGTCTAGGTTAATTAAAGGGTGGGATTATTTAATTTTTTTATCTTTTATGGGATGGGATGTGACCCCAAAAATGTCACTTCTCTTAGCCATGAGTGGAATCCATGGTTTCCAATTGTTAAATTAGAGGCCACAGCTATCAGCCGTAGCTCGGTTCAAATCTCAACGATCAGAAATTTAACCGTTGCTACCGGTTGCGGGTCCTAGTCATGGTTGAGGGACTTTAGAAAAAAATTCCAAAATTTTTAATTTTTTTGAGTTTTGATCTGATTTAATTGATTTTTTTGAATGTTTTTGAAATGCAATTGTGAATGTTTTTATATTTTTGAAGATTTTTGAATTTGCTTGACTTTTTAAGGTCATTTTTTGATGTTTTTGATTGATTATTATTATGCGTCCTTCTAGCTGACCTCCTGAGTGAGAGAGTTTGAGCTCTATAAAGATCTTCTCCATGATATTAGCGATGTCTACTAGGTATGGTTAGGCACCATAGTCCTAGGATATGTTTTCCACCTCCCAAATATTAGGCTCGATCAGGCCTATTTGACTACTTTGGCTTGCCGCTAGGATGCATGGGCCAATAATTTTTACCTACCAACTAGAGAGATCATGGTCACCCTAGAGGATGTGTATTGCATCTTCTGCATCCCCATTTATGGTGAGGCCATCACCTCTTCACCTACCATGACAAATATTGTAGTATTTTAGCAAGTCTTTTGTGTCCAGTGTGATGAGGTGCTGGGTGATATTGACCATGGAGGTGTGCCTATTAGCATTGGTTTGAGGCACAGGTACTCTCTGAGCAGTAGGCCATCTTGATGTAACTATGCATTCATATCCTACTAACTGACACTTTAGAAGTGAGGTTCCCATAAAACCTCCTCTCTAGTATGTAGGATCTTCTCAAGAGCACTGAGGAACATCCACTGATTTTGTCATGGGGTAGTACTCTCCTAGCCCAACTCTATGATGAGCTATACAAGATTACATATCTGGGCCATATTGGAGTTGCTTGTAGCATGCATCTCTAGGTATGGGAATGGAAGCACATCACCATCGACCATAAAGCGAGTCTTTCTTATTGAATTGGAGACATAGTAGAGGCTTCACAGTGCTACACTACATGTTGACCTAGGGAGGCTGAGGGGTTCTGGAGTAGGACTTAAGTGGGAGACTTGCATCATTATATAGACTAGCTAACTCGACTTCAATTGGATCACATTGTATGGCAGCCATACATGGATTGTATTATGTGACCAGAGGTAGACGAGCACCTAAGGTGTACCATATGAGATAGGTGGTTTATCAGGTGTAAGCCTGATATGCACGAGTTTTTACACTTCTCACATGTCTTGATGTAGTTTGGTATTTTCCAAGATATTCCACTAGTACCTACTCTCTACCATTTCCTTAAGGTAGAGAAGGATTTTACTTGGCCTTGGGTGATTCCTTTGAGTGACGAGGATGGCGACTAGTAGGATTCAAGCCTAGCAGACACAAGGACGACTACAGACTATGACACTTGGTGGACTACCATGCTATGGCAAGGTGATAACCCCCTAGGCAGACCTATATATGGTAGGGTAGTAGAGGTAGCTAAGGCCTACCCATAGGGAGTATATCCTCATGGGTGTAGTGTTCACCAGCAAAAAAATGGTGAGTGGGTAGAGGGTACAGTTGTTAAGGATGAGCCCCAGGTTGAGGAGGAGGACTAGGAGGAGCTTGATGATGAGCTTGCATAGCTTTGGGCCTAGGTTTCTATCCTATAGACTCATTTGGGGACTACTCAGCTATAAATTTTATAGAGAGGCACCTTTGTTATGAATTTACATGCACAACTTAAGACTATATAGGATCAACTAGGACAAGGATATGAGCAGTGGTGAGGCTATGAGGAGGAGAGGACCACCCATCTAGAATAGATTATGAGTGCCACTGTGTCTCTAGAGAAGATGACACTGGAGTGAGATCTAGCATGATATCAATTACAACTTATGACTCATAAGAGGGATCAGGTGAGGAGTTCACGAGGGGAGCCCTCGACTCCATAAGCTACTCTAGTAGCTCCTATTGTACATGGACATGTAGGTTTATATTAAGATACAAATATCTTGAGGCTATAGGCCATGGTTCAGCATCACCTTGATGAGTGAGCATAAGATGCTACTCACATATCTCACATGGAGGGAGAGATTGAGTTGCTCGAAGGTGAGATTCTAGAGAGGACTTCTACTGTAGGGACCCATTAGACCAAGACACAGGAGACAAGGAAATCATCAACATGGCCTAGTCACAAGACTCACAGGTCAGAGAGGTCCACCGGTTCCAGCTCTAGGTGGACTCATCAAGAGGGCGAAGGTGATGGGAGAGCCTCATAGACCGGGGGTGCAGGTGCTACCCAGTAAAAATATTTTTAGATGTTTATACCATTTTTGAGTGTAAGGTCGAGCACCTACACAGTTGTAGCATGCAAAAATTTTGGACATATGCATATATACTCTTTTTGACACACATATATATATGATCAAACATTTATGAGACTCATTATATGTGCAGATTTATTTATTTTATGTTTATGATATGCATATGGATGTAATGCTTATATTGTATGTTGATTTGATGCTATATGATGTGATGTATGGATGACATGCACTAGCTAGAAGATGGATGTATGACTAGATATTGTGGTCTAGATGTGTAGATATACGATTATGATGTATGCATATGGATGTACTATTTGATATTAAATACAAGTTTAATTTACTTTACATGTATGCATTTAATTTATGATGTTATGATATGATGAATGCAATGTATGTAATGCATTATTTACATGATGATTGATCTAATGTAAATGAACATGTATGTATTAATCACTTAAAACATAATGTATGAATGCAATATGGGTTTGACAATCTAATGGATGAAACCACATAATGTATAAACAATCATGACTGTAATTGATATATCTTATCATAAGAATTAATCAATTAAACATCCATATGTGCTATGAAATTTTGTATTGTTTCTATTTATAATCTTTTTGTAAGTTAAAATAACATGCACAACATAGTTAGTGGTTGTCTAAACATCATTGTTGATATCCATCTGGTATCTATCCTATATTATGAACACTCCTTAATAAAAAAATCTCATAAAAGGAAGTTGATAATTGATTGATTTGATATGGTTGTTGCTATTTGGGAATTTTTGAGGTTTTCCATGAGACTCAAACACCCTAGTTGACTTATCAAAAGTTGTATAATGACTATACTAGACTTTTGAAAAATAAATTTTTTGCTCAAAAGACCAAGCTATTCATTAATCCTGTGTGTGTAAATGAATATATTAGATGAGACATAAGCATACCCTAGTGCCAAGCGGTATTCATTCAGCCCATTTTTATATTTGGGATCATCAAATGTCCACCTGATCCTAGGTTTGGATTTAGTTAGAATAGACCACTAAGCAATACATGCCACCTAAAGCTAGATCATGTGTAAATTGTTTAGACCTACCCCAATGCCAGACAAGATTCATTTAGCCCATTGTTGTATTGGGGATCACTCTATGATTTTTGTGTATGATAATTCTAGGGATTCAATATCACCCTCTTATTTTCTTTAGTTTGTTAGGATACTTGCTCTATATATAGTGATGAAAATCACTGTTTGTTTTATATTTTTTTTTTCTTTTATTTTGAGAAAGGGATTTGATTCTATTTCTTGGGATTTTGCTCCTTTGTGTAAGCAAGGAATTTATTCGGGTAGGGGGTAAACTTATCCTTCTGCCAATGACCTCTAATCTAGACCATTGTGCCTCAAAAAATGAGCAAGTAACAACCTTTCACATAAGGTGACCCGGACCACTTTTGTAGTGTTTGTCCTTCCTTACCCTAAGTAGGATTGTTAATGTATTTTATTAGTTATGGGATTATGATATGCTAAGTGCTATCAAACTAGACCTCATCTACAAAAGCAAATAATTTTTTTTGTTAAATCTGAGAAGACCACTAGGAATGTCTCAATGACCAAAAAACCCTAGTATATTCTTCATAGAAACGAGAGGGGTTGTTTTGAAAAACACAAGTACTCACAAGGGTGACAAATGATGATGGTGCATATATGCACGATTGAAATACAAATGTGGTGTCATTTTTAAGATTGCAAACACAACCTATACTAAAGCAAATGCAATGGATGGATATGTCTAATGCAATGCAATTAAATGAATGCATGTCCAAAATGAAAATACATGATGCAAATGAAATGCAATATTTTTAGATTTTATTGCTTTTTGATTTTTATGGATTTTGAAATTTTCCATATTTTAAAGCTTTTTGAATTATTAAGTGTGGAAAACCTTAATATGAAGGATTTTGAGAGGTTCATGATCTTCAACCCCTTAAAGCAATGTCAAACGATATTTTCTAGGTACAATATGCTCTGATATGATGTAAGGACCCAACCAGTTAGTTGTAAATTTGTCTCGCAAGTGCGATAGCAGGTTTGAGTTATGTTGGTTCTCTTTCAGCACAAGATCACCAACATTAAAGTCTCTCAAGTGGGCTTTATTATTGTAAGCTCATTTTAAATGTTCTTGGTAAACATAGAGATGCTCAAGGGCATTCACATAGTGTTTATCAAGAAGCATAAATTAATCTAGGTGAGCTTATCGTGTAGTGTCACCATCGATGAACTCTTTCAATGCAATGCGCAACATTGGAATATCCAACTCTAGGGGCATAATGGCCTCAATGCCATACACCAGTGAAAATGAGGTTGTCCAATGGGAATTTGAATGCTAGTCCTATAAGCCCATAATGCAAGGGGTAGCTAGATGTGTCAATATTTGTGGTTTTATCATACCATATTTTTTAAGATGGTGACCATTGTCCTATTTGAAGCTTTAGCTTACCCATTTGCCTATAGATAATATGGAGTCACAAAACTGTGTTGTATATTATACTTAGATATTAAAGCCTTCATAGTTTTATTATTTAATGATGTTCCATTATCTAATATTATCTTGGATGGTATCCCAAAACTACTAATGATATTGTGAAGTATAAAATCCGCAATACATGCTCCAATTGTCATTGTTAAAGGAATTGCTTCCACCCAGTTTGTAAAGTACTCAGTAGCAATTATAATAAATGTATTCTAGGTCGATGATGGAGGATAGATATTATAGATTATATCCAAATCCCATTGAGCAAATGGCCAAGCCACTCGAATGGGATGTAAGGCCTACAATGGAAAGTGCATAAAATTAGCATGATGCTAATATTTGATGCATTTCTTGACATATGTGGTGCAATCCTTCTCCATAGTGGGCCAATAATAACCCATTTGAAGGATGCACTTGACAATGGCCATGCTGCTAAAATTGCCACCACATGTACCATTGTGAGCTTGCAAATTACCCAAGTTGATTCTTGGGGCTCAAGACAATGAAGGATAATTCCATCATAGCTTCTCTGGTACAAGATGTCTCCAAGAAAGACATACTTTGTCACTATATGTATGAATGTGTATTTTGTGGCACACAAAAATACCTATGGTATTAAACCAAGCTTGAGGAAGTCATGTAATTGTAACATCCAATCCTGATAAACTTCTACCTCAACTATCAAGATGGATTGTTCCCCTAGTGTTTCATTGTGCATGAACACAGACTGGGATACAACCTTGTTGTGAATGGTGGTTCCATTCCCTATAAGATATTGTGAAATCAAAGACCCCTAAGATGCCTTCTTGAGAAAGTATCTAGATATATAGAACCACTTCTAGTTTGGTTCTATATGAATCATGTTGACTGATTCCTTGTTATCAAAAGTTGCATGCTGCATCATAGCATGTGATAGCATCTTTACATGAATTGTAGTAAATTCAGAAAATAGATTCTAAGGAATTAAGGATCCCAAAGATGCTATAGTTTCTGTGAATATATTCGACAAGTGAGGGATTACATCAATGTTGTACCACTCTAGCTGGGCTAGATAAGTGTCAGCAAGATCTTTGTAAGCTTTCAGGACAGGTTACCTACATTGAAAAATTTCCTTCATTTGATTGACTATGAGAATAGAATCACCAAATATGTTCAACCTCTTAATCTTCATGGTGATAGCTATTTGGAGGCCCAAGATTAGAACTTTGTACTTAGCATTATTTTTCGTACAAGGAAAATCTAGCTTAAATGACAAGGGCATTGGAGCACCTTGTGGCATGAAAAAGATAATTCCTACACCACCCCTTTGCTCACACTTCAAATCATAAAAAAACATATTCATATCAAATTTATTATCTGGTTCTTCGGGTTTGGATGCTTCTAATAATGCAAAGACTACATCATCAGGAATCTCAATGGTGAGAGACCTACTATTTTCAAGAGGTACCTCTACTAGTTGATCAACTATGACCTTTACCTTGATGGACTTTGCGCTGATGAATTCAAAATTAAATTTTATCAATAGCATGATCCACTTCATAGTACGTGTATTATGATATGTCTTGCTCATCATATACTACAAAGGATTTTGTTTGGATATCACATATGTTGTATGACTTAGCATATAATAACACAACTTATTTATTGTAAACACTACTGCTAAACATAGCTTCTCCACATATGCATATTCGAGCTCATAACTCACCAAGGTGTGACTGATGTAATATATGGATTGCTCTTTGCCTTACACGTTCTTTTGGGATAACATGGTTCCCAATGCAAAGTTAGTTGATGATATATATAATAGAAAAGACATATCTGATCTTGGTGGATCTAGCACTGGTGGTGTTGCCAAGTATTGCTTGATTTTAGCGAAGGTCACTTTACAATCCTCATCCTAATTGAATGGGATCCCCTTGTGTAGCAGTCAATTCATGGGTCGATATTTGTCTGATAATTGTGCGATAAATCACTTTATGGATGCTACTTTTCCCTGAAGGCTTCTTAACTATTTGATATTTGTGGGAGGATACATATCTAATATGGCCTTGACCTTCATTGGGTCAACTTCGATGCCTCATTTTGAAATGATAAATCCCAAGAGTTTTCTTGAAGTTATGCCAAATATGCACTTATTGGGATTCAACTGACATTATGCTCTATCAGGTGATCTAAGACCTTCCTCATGACCTTTACATGCTCTTCTTAATGACTTTGCCAACAAGTCATCTATATAATATTCCAAGAACTTATGCATGCAGTCATGAAAATATATATGTCATGGCTTGTTGATATGTGGCACTAGCATTTTTAAGGCCAAATATCATAATTTTGTAACATAATGTCCCCCATGGCATTGTGAATGTGGTTTTATGCTGGTCTTTAGCTTTAATCTGAATTTGATTGTAACCAGAAAAACCATCCATAAAGGAGAGCATCTATGTTGGGAAACGAAAATGAATCCTTTGGTGTTGCCTTGTTGAGGTCTCTAAAATCCATACAGATACATATCCTTCCTTCAGGTTTTCCTATAGGTACCATGTTTGATACCCATTCTTGATAGTCGATGGAGATAATGAATTCTACATCCAACAACTTCTACAACTCATATTTAACGATTAAAGCAAATGTTGGATGTATATTTTTGAGATTTTGCTTGATAGGTTTCTTGGAGGGATATAGCGAAAGGTTATGAGTAACCAATTTAGGATATAGTCTTGACATATCCTTGTATGTCCAAGAAAAAAGGTTAGGTCTCTATTTCAATAGAGGGATGAGTATAGCACACTCATTAGAATATAGACTTTCTCTGAATTTGACCTTCATAGAATTAGTAGGATCATTAATTATATCCACATCGAAGGTATCCTCTACCAATATGTGTGATCCCCCTCAAGCTGATGAGGCGTAGGAATCAAGTGGATGTCATCAACTAGGTTTAAAGGTCCTACATCAAAATTTTCCTTAGCATGATAAATGTCATGTGTACAGACTAGCATAAAATTAAAAGGTTGCAATATTTCTTTGTTAGGGAAAAAATCCTTAGGCTCTAGTGGTGAGTTAGTGCGATCCCAATCAATAGCATCTACATTCAAATACAATTGTTTGGAGGGGTCGACTGGATTGTGAAGTGGAGTGGTCAAATCAATGGTGATCATATTGATATAATAGGTTAGATATCTAGGACCATGTGTGTGTGAATCTACATTGATAACACTTCCATCCCTGAGATGTGGCTCTGGGGGTATGGGGATCTTCAGATATGGTCTATGAATAGACTTGAAAATGGGATCGTTGGGCTCTAGGAGCTCTATGTACGTTGGTGGATTAGGGAAGCCTATATGATAAATCATATCTATGTTAGGTGGTCTTCCTCTAAAGCGTGGGCTAGGATAGACTCATTGATACATCTCATGGATGTCAACTGGCTCATGATGATGGCGTAAATATTAAAGCTCGAGATAAGCTCTCTTGGTCTCATCGTCATCATCACTATCGTATATGATTCCTTTGTTCCTACCCACTAGAATTGGGTGATTAGTAATATGGGGCCCAAGGTAGGCCCTCTCTGTGTCATACTCATAGTCACTATCAACCATGAAGTATTATTCAGTCTCACCCATCTGTTCCATGGGTAATAGATGATGCATATTTAGAGGACCTAGGTAGGCCAACTTGGTTTCATCCTCATATCATTCATTGTGTGAGGATATTTCATCATCATATATTCCAAAATCACAATCTGGTCCACCACTTTCGATGAGGGACTCTGCTACACCCATATTCTAGAACTGCATGCCTGTGTCATCGGTAGCTTCACTAATTTCATTATCCAAATCAGCTCTTGGATTATATCCTTGATTTACCTCTACCAAAATGTGCTCATGATAAATCTCGGATGGCACTTCTGATACATAGGTTACTATCCCATTACACCATCATAGATAAGAAGGGTTAGGGTGATACAGGTTCCAATCCACCTCATCCCCCAAAGTGAGGTTTAGATGATCTAAAGATACCACTAGGAGCTCATCTCATCAATGGATATGATAGCCTAACCCAAACCTATCAGTTGGTAGCTGATAATGTGGTTTGATGGGAAATTTGCACCCCTACTCAAATAATTCCAAGCTATAACCATGCCAATGGTAATTATTGAAGTAGTGTAAGGTGAATTTAGGATTAGACAGATAATGAAAATTTGCCATGAGTGGTTCATCATCATCTTCATCTATGGGTGAGTGATTTATCAGTTGATATAGCCCTTCATAAATGAAGTTTGTTTGTTTGGATGACACCCCCAGTGGTACCACCATCCCCATGGGAAAGTGATGGGATTGAGATTAACCCATGTCCTATGCAGTTTTGATAAATGGTATGAACATCATATTCTAAACAATATATTCCATTAATCCTAGGTTAACCAAATGCATGGTCACTTGTGGTGCAGATGACCCCATTGAAGATGCAGGTGAGGCATGCTGAGGTGCCTCCTCAACTATATTTTGAGCATCCCCATCATCCATAGGAGTAGGACCCTCGATAGTTTCTTCTTTGGGCTTCTACTTTGACTCTCTATCACCCATAACTACCTTAATTTTCTTGTAATTCCTAGGTACTTTGGATGCCATAGGTTTATTCAAAGCTGCTATAGTGTGATCTGATAGCTACGATGTTACCGTGGAAGGTCTCGTGCATACTCTTTTGATTTTACCTTTTGGATTTAAAATAGGCAACATCAGTCTTATATCCAAATGCATTGAGGGAAGAATGAAATAACCAACAAATCAACTAGGTTCACATATTTGAATGACTCTTCATCTGAAGGAACCATATGAACTTGTCCCTCGTGTATATATTTTATGCACTGGTGTAAGATCGAGGGAACGTAATGCATTTATCTAATCCAAGACCTACCAAAAAGGATGTTATACTGCATGGTGCCTTCAATCACATGACACATCATAGGGATGGTCTTGAATCCAACCTGAATTAGAATAACTATGGTATCTACCATTGAGCATGGCGCATCATTGAATGCTCTCAAGGTGAAAGTGGAAGGTATAATGTGTGACTTTGAAAAATTTAGATATGTTAATGTCTTGGTTGTAATTATGCTAATTTATGAACTTGTATCAATCAAAATCCATTTGAAAGGTGTGTGGTTAACAAATGCAATTATATGTAGCGACAGGTCCACTATGGCAGTGGAGACCATCTTAATCTTATGATCACTAAATTGGATGATCGGTTCACTGCACTACTGTACATGTCCCATAAATTTTGTAAATGCTTTAGGGTCCTGGGACTGAACTTTGATTGATCTTAGAATATCCATGAGCATCTCCCTGTTCTTAGGAGACTACTGAATCATTTTATATATTGACAACTTCACTAGATTTATCTGTAGGCTCTGACCTAGCCTACTCCTAATGGTCACCACCAGTCTTGTAGGTGGGCCTAGAACATTTTGAGCTAGCCTTTGTTGAGGTGTAGTGTGCACTCTAATGGGAGCTGGAGATCGATTTGGTCTTTCATAACTCCCTTATTTCATGATAATATTAACCATACTAATGAATCCTTGAGTTTGCGATTCAACCTGCACTTGATTCACATGTCTGGCATTGTTCCTCGATGGCTCATGATTTGGTAAGGTGTTCTTAAAGATCCCTATATTATGGTTTTTTAGAATCTTGAGGGTTGTCCATAGTGAGCTCACCTCTTTCTATCATGTTTCGTACTACATGTTTGAAACTCCATCCTTCGATGTTGTGTCATTTTACCCTGTGGAAAGCACAGTATAAATCATCCTTGTACCCATTTGGCTTGGGTTTATTAGGATCTATTAGCTTGATCTCTCGTAAGTTGATAGCCTTGGTCTTGTATAGTTGATGGAATATTGAGGTCATCAATTTTGATAGCGGTGTGAACTGGCAAGGTGGAGGTTGGTATTTATTCTTACCCTATTTTTGATTATTACGTTGACCATATTGCAAAAGAGGAGGTTGGTCTTAATAATTCTATTGTTTCCCCTTATCCTCTCTCTAAAGGTTTAACACCACTTGGTTGACATGGGCCAGCTTGCCTTGTTCCTTCTTATTATGGGTGTTATTTTTGTTCCATTCCTTCTTATTCCTAAGTTTCAAGTTACCCTCTTGTAACTTGATGTCCTCTATTACCTTGGCTTACACCAAGGCCTCCTCGAATGTTTGATACTATTGCAACTGTAGTAGTAGTGAGATGTGCTTCACACAAATCTTGGTAAACATTTGAGTTAGTTTGGTGGTCAAAATAGAAAATGGTAACTTTACCATTATCTTTATCCATCTTTTATTGTAATCCATGATCGGCTCATCATCATGTTGTGTTAAAGTAGCAAGATCGGATAGGTTCACCTTCTTATTGATTTTGAAGGAGAAGCATTCAAGAAAAACATTAGTCAACTATTCAAATTTTGTTATGTTGTGCCTCTTAAGTTGATTAAACCACTCTCGGGCAGGGCATGAAAGGGTTGTGATGAATGTTCTCAGCAATAGAGCATCATTGCTTTCAACCTGAAAGAACATTTCCATAAATCTTGTAACATATTCCTGAGCATCTTCCTCACCTTGAAACTTATCTAGCTTCAACATCTTGAAGTGCTTGGGATACACTGGAATTGGAACCAAAAGGAATAGAGGTTCATTGTGAATATTGTTCAATGTAAGCTTTTGATAAGCCATCTCTTGCTTCTCTATAGCTCGAACCTTGTCTACCCAGGCCTGATAGGCCTTTGAAGATATAATTTCCTCTTCTCGAAAAGGTCCACAAGGAGCCTTGGGAGGCAAATTCTTATTCATATGAGGTGGGGGAATGGGATAATCTTCCACATATACTAGGGAGATCTCTGGATATTTTTTTTCTTGATCTCACTTCTTCTTCATACTGCGTATGCCCATGATGTTCCAATGCTTAGAACTGCATCATGTTTTGGGTCATTTGGCGAGTATGATTATCAATATACTTAGGGTGTAAATCAAGCTATGAAGTAGCTTGTCTATGAGTGCACTCCCTATACTCACTTTGAGGGGTTAAATTAGCCCAATCTAATCGATCCTCTCACTCAAAACACTCCTTTTGATTGAGGATACATTTTTTTTGCATTCATTGCTCAAAAATGCATTGCCTATGCAACCTCTACCTTTGAGAATCCTCATTTTCAATGTGCTCACACTCTACATAGACATCCTCCAATTGATCTTGGAGAATCTACTATCATTGTTTCAACACCAATTTCTATTATTGATCTATAATATTGGTCATGTGTGGTCTCTAGTGTACTCATTTTTTTGAGAAGATTTATCAGTATGACCTCTAACATACTAGTTTACCATAGTCTTGCCATTTTCTGTGTATATGGCATTCGTATTATGGTGTTGTATGTATTTTGTGCCCGTATAGGTTGACAGGGCAATTCTACTATGAGGATGCTTAGAGCATTCTCCTAGCTATTTTATGGTCTGATGTGTGATCTCACTATGAGAAATTGCAAAATGAAAACGTGCAACTAAGGGTTTATAGCCTAGCCACCCTAAGACTATCTAGACCATCCAATTGTCTATTGTGCCATGGCTCATGTGGTGGCGTATCATTGACTCCAATATTGTAAATGTCAAATATGAACTTTCTATGTCGATTGTCATTTGGAGTCCATGAGTGCCTATGCTTTGAAGCAATCCTCTCCTCCTACCCCTGAGTGGGCAGATTTTCTACTTGATTATTTTGAACTAACAGGGGCTTGGAGCCTCCATTGTCTCGAGTATGGATGGGAACTAACTTAGTTGCAGTTCTCTCCTTGATGATGTACTCTTCAGTAGATCCAGTGGATTCACGAGGTGTATGATCATGAAATATACTCCCATGCATGAAGTCCCCATGTTGGGATCTCCCATACTCAAATATGTCTTGTGAGTCATGTGCATTACCTCCTCTAAGTGGGGTATTTTGATGAGAACCCTCACACATAGATTTATACCCTCTAATGCTCACCGAACTTCATCCAAGAGGATCTTGTGATTTAGGGTTTTTTATGTTGTGTTGTGAATTGGGTGGAGCCTCAGCTTCAACCTTAGTTCTGTGTTGAGATCGATCGCTCTGTGTGACAACCATGATGTTATATTATCTCGTATGTATATTTTAAGGCAAAAAAACAAACAATGATGATTATATCTTTCAAATGTTCTTTGTGAGACCTAACTAGTTTGATGTGTTTGAGATTTATTGAAAACTCTAAACTAATCTCATTGTGTTTGAAATTTTTGATGATATACTCAATAGTTTAAGGCTTTCACTTGTATACTCGCAGCTCGATAACCTAGAAATGAAAGTCCAGGCCATGTTATCCAACCTATAATATGTGGTAATTAAGTCCACACACAGTTAGGGAGCATAGGTCCTCCCGGTCCTCACCTAGTTCACCTGCAGTCAATGATATACCTCTCTAAAGAGAGATACGTGTAGATTTTCCATAGGCTATGACAAATCTTGGAGTCGGTATTGGTCTAGTAACAAGGATCGAGGGAGTTGGGCCAATGAATGAAAATCACTACCACTATTTTTGAACCCTATTAGTGGTTCGATATGACTTCCAACTCACTAGTGTTTAGATAGTATGTGGTGTGTGTGGTTCTTTTTAATTTTTCATGGAAATAAAATGCATCAAAGAGCATTCGAATGATTTTCCTATAGTCTTATTTTAAAAATAATTTTTATCTTTCAGAGAATGCACACTAATCATGAAGGAGTGGCCACTAATTGGACCTCATACATGCAAACTCAAAAACATAACCTAGACCTGCTGAAGACTAGGGTGGATTTAAATCAGAAGTCCGCTATTCCTAGCAATGGCTAGTAGAAACCTAAGAGCATATAAGAATTTTCATTTTACGTTTTCGCTATGTTTTCTACTTAACCCATAATTCTACTACATTTAGACTATCAAAAATATAGACAAACATAGAAAAACATAGAGAAATGACTCCTACCTGAGATCCAAGTCCAATGGAGAAACTGATGTCTATGATTTTTTTATCCTCTGCTAGCCATGACTTATAGGCATGGCTAAGAATTTTACCATTGCTGGTGCGACTAAGATTGCTCACCATGGTTGTTAATCATGGTTGAGATCTGCAATAGAAAATACAACAAATCAATCAATTATAGCAAAAATTATAGGGTTCCTATCATGATCGCCATCTGTACCCATGCAGAAAGCATACACCTAACTAATGCATCAATTGATATCAAACATTAAAGCAAAAAATATTGATAATAATGAATTTAACAAGAAATTAAAAATTCCTTTTATTAAAACTTTGCCAAATTTGATTACAATTATATCCATATTAGGGATACTCAATGTTGATATAATTAATATAGTTTTGAAAACTCTCTAAATGAGGGGATTGTGTAATTCATAGACTTTCCAATAGGATATGACCTGCTCAAGATCAATGGTGGCCTTCTTCTCCATGATTATATGCATATGCTGAATTTAATTCCTTGCAAATGGATGGGTCCTGTAAACCCTACGTTCAATAAACAACAAGAAATGATTACTAGAAAAGGTGGCCTCTCTTGATAAGGCTTTTGGAGGAATATTGCATAAAGAATGCTAAGGAAAGTAAATGAAGCATATAATATATGAAATTATGCAAGAAGTCATTAAATTGCAGTAAAGCAAATAAAGGAAGACATAAATATAATTATAAGACATCCTAATTAGCCATTAGAAACTTGAATTGCATGAAATGAACATAAATTAGTCTAGAATTGATCAATGCTAGGAATAAAGAAAATCTATCCTCAAATTCGAAATCTGATTATGAAAAAGCATCAAGGAAGATTAATCTAACTCAAATATACTTGAATAAATGCATAAAAATGTAAATCTACTGCTAAAATAGGGGGAAACAAGGATCAAACCCTCATCATATGTCTGTGGCACAATTGGCACTGTTAGCTGTAGTTTAGGTGAAATTCTTATTGCTCTCCAAATTCGGGCTTCGATCTCCAATTATCATTGTTAAATTTATGGTCAAGGGCCACCTCAGTGTCCTCTTATGGATTGGCAGTATGAATTATATGATTTCATGATTAAAGGGACTCAATTACTGTTTCTTGATTTCGTAGCCTCCTATAACCTCCATAATTTTGAATGTATTCATGATTGACATGTTAGCTCTCTGCAAAAGGTTACAATTGAGTCAACAATTTGGTAGGGCTTTGCTACATTTCAACTCCTTAATATTCTATATTTCTCTCTAATTTGGAGAGGGGTCTTATAGCACATTGAAGGCCTTGCTCTAGCTTTGTGGAGAATCCAAGAACAATAAACCTATAGTTGGAGTAGTTTGAGGGAAATTTCTAGAGGCTTCCCCACCCAAAAGCTATTTGGATTCATCACCTAGGCTATTGTAACTGACTCTAGGTCCAAAATTGCTTTGATGCTAGCCATGGATTTGAGGCATAGCTAGCTCTGTTAGCCATGGGTGTCAATCATGGCTAAGGCTAAGTTAAGAAACTCTACCCAAATTGAGTGGTTAAAATCACTACTTTACCTTGGAGCTATCCAAGATCATTCATATGGTCTGCCAACATGTCCCATATAAGTATTCACCTTGACATGATGCATTTTAGGTGTCTACACCTACAATACTCTTGTGGATGTCTCAAAATATCTCTAAAGTGTGACCTATGCAATATTATTGCTTTCTTCTAACTTCTTGCTAAATTTGACTTCAAATCTAACCTTTATATTTGTATTTTCTCAAGAATTTGAATGTCTTGAGTTTTCAATATCTTCTCAAAATTTAAGAAACTTATTGCCAAATCATTTTTTATTTTGGGCTTGTTTTTTTATGGCAACAATTATCCCAATCTCTTCTAGTTAGGTGTTCCTTCTACTTGCAATCTTCTACCACAATCTCTGCTTCAAATCTCTTCCAATGATCGTTGCTTCATCTTCTACAATAAAGATTTCTCTTGCCTTTTATTTCTTTAATGAAATATCCTTTAGACCTCTATTCTTGGGTCTTCTAATTCATGCTTTTTATAGATTTTTTAATTTCTTCAAAATATTCTTTATACCTTCATTCTTGGGTCTTCTTATCTTGTACCCTTCAATTCTTTAGTAAATGGTTTAATGAAATTTTACCTTGGTTTCTTCAAATTTTCAACTATAGAAAATTCTTTAATGAGATCTATTTCTTGGATCTCTATATTTTGTTGCTTCTACCTTAAATAGGACTTTATGTAGTCCTTATATCTTCTTTCTTCAATATTCAACATTGGAAATTCTTCAATATGACCTCTCCTTGGGTCTTCTATCTTAAATATTTAATACTCAATCTTCCAAAACTTGAAAGTTCTTCAATGTGACCTCTTCTTGGGTATTTATATTCAATATGCAATCTTGCAGTGAGAACCTTCTTCTTGGTTATTCTCAATATTCAATAATATCTCCTTCTTGGACCTCCTTCAATGTCTTGTTTTCTACACCAAAATATTTATCCCTGCACTAGGAAAGCACATAGACTTTCAGGCAACTAAAGATGAAATTATTCTCTATCTATTTTAGGACGCTTATCAACTTATAAGAACCAATATTCTACAACAAAAATTATATAGTACTAATCATATGTATTTAATATTCTAGAAATAATAATCTTCACCAGGTATCTTAAAAAACTAGTGGAATCAAATCTATACTGAATCTAGTCCTTGCAGGTTTTCCTATCAACCATGTGGAAAGATTCTAGCCAAATAATTTGGAATTTTTTTTTCAAGCTTATCAATAGGACCTCTTCTAAGGGTCTCTTAATCTCTTCTCAATATCAAGGTCTATCTTCAATACTTGTAAATTTTCTTCTATTCTGATTTTTCTCTTGGAATAGGTATGTTCTCTTAATCTCTTCTCAATATTAAGGTCTATCTTCAAGACCTGTAAATTTTATTCTATTCCAATTTTTCTCTTGGAATAGGTATATTCTTAAATATCATTGGTTTTTCTTCAACATAGTGAGAAATGCTATATTCCCTAGTTTCTCTTTGCAGAGGTAATTCTTTTATCTTATCTGGTTTCCTTTTCTAGAGGTAATTTATTTATCTTCTCTAGTTCCTTTTCTAGACGTAATATTTTTATCTTCTTTGGTTCCTTTTATAGAGGGAATTCCTTTATCTTCTCTAGTTCATTTTCTAGAGGTAATTATCTTATCATTATTGGTCTATTCTTAACCAGTACAAATACTCTTTACTTCTAATCTATATAATGACTTCTATCAAACTATCCCAAGACAATGATATTTGCATGCAGTAGTGCATAATGGCTGATCCAGTTTGTAAATAACATAGTGAGATTAAGATTTATAGTAGCAATGGTGATCCTTGTGGCTCTGATACCACTATTAGATTTTGATGAGTAAATACTCAAAATAATATTCCTTAAGATCAATAACATAATTATAATATAAAAGATATGATAATGTTGATCAATCGAGCATATAAACTCAAAATAAACTATATAATAAATCGAAGAATGCTAATGCCAAATGCTCAAAAATACTAAGAAATATTTATTGAATTAAGAGCTCAAAATACATCATGCTACATCACCTTCCATTGCTTACATAGGTGACTCTTTATTCTTCGCTATATCTATTTTTACATCAATACATACATATATATAGAATGGAATATGACTCTTCATATGGATTTTTTTTGGCCCTCACTCATCCTATGATACTTCATCTTCCTACTCTATTGACACATGTACATAGGGACAATTATGCACATTTACATTGCCAAAATATCATTACACACTTGTGCATTACATTGCATAAAGTAAATCCTAATCTAAGGCACTCTTTCCTAATCTATAGATGTACCCATGATGGTACATTAACATGTACAAAATAATATAATATAATCCAAAACCCCCCTGTATTACATTATTTGGTTATTGAAGACTTTAGTCTTCAATATGATCTTCATCATTATTTCTCGAGTGTGTGTTCTTCATATTGTAGGTACTCTTCATTTTATATAGGTTCAACTTCTTCTTCATGTATACTCTTGGATGATGGTGTACTGTCATTTGATCCTTGTAAGGACTCATTTTTTTTATTTTTGTTCTTCATACTACAAGTATTCATTTTTGCATGGTCCCTTGTCTTTGTCTTCAAGTTTTATTTAGTCTTCTTGATATAGTCAATTGTGAGATATCCTTGTTGAGCTAGAGCTTCAATCACTTATTTAGTCCATATTTATTTTTCTTGATTTTTGTGGTCTTATTTCCTATTATTTAAACTTGTACTTTTTGTTATCAAAAGATTTAAAATAATTCTTTGAAATAAGCATTGTAACCTGAACTTTAGAATTCTTTCAAAACTCATGTAATACTCCTTCCTGTAATGGAAAAAATAAGACAAGTGATATCCTCTCCCACAGTATGTGCAAGGATGTAAATATCAACAATCAATTTTTTTATGGCATTATTTGTTACAGTAAGTACATTTTAAGTTTTTTTGTGTTTCTTTGAATACCTTGACTTCATCAATTTTCTTGATCAACTGATATAACCATGCATGAATAATTGAAGCAATTTTACTTTTGCTTATTTCATAGACTTGTAGAAGAAATTATTGTCCTACATGTTTTGTTAGACTTTGAGAATGTTCACTATGACTGTCTTCTATCATATTGTTAGAATATATCTCTAAGGTATTTCTTCTAATTTGTGATTCTTCAAGAGAGCTTTTCCTTCTATCCATAAGTTTCATTTTGTTATTGTCCTTAGAATCAAGTAGATATTTAATCCAACTGAAACCTCTATATTTAATAAGGTCTTCCATTGTTTATACTTTAATCCTTTTGGAGTAGACTTCCTTATGACTCCCAAGTCTAATATTGTTCTTTTCACTTTTATGTTTTGTAGTAATCCTTTTATCTACCTAATATGTGAAATACAATACAATTTTAATGTCAACTCTACCAATCAATGTGTGATTTCAATCCTTTACAAATATTCAAATCTTTAATAGTTTTGAACTTAGAGATCAAATGCAATATCTTTATGTAGAATTCCTTTTATCTCCCAAATTTATGAATAAAATATTTTAACTCTAAATTTCATAAACTATTTTTGAAGTAGGATTCCTTATTCCTCCAACTTTAGAAATTTAGAAAAATAATATTTGTAATATTTTTTGTAGTCCTAATTTGATGTAGAATCCTTATTTCTCCAACCTCATTAATTTTGCAAATATTTAATTAGTTTTGTAAACTATAATATGCAATTTTACAAAACTCAAATATAATACTTCAATTCCCAAAATATTCTTCAAACTATAAGTCTAAATAATATTCAGATTTTTCTAAGGATTTAAAATAATTATCACTCCACTAAAATCTTCAAATATTTAACCTTAGAATATATTCACTTTATTCCTTATTCCTCCTACCAATATAAATTTTAATATAAAAATATTATGGTAAATATTACCTTAATTATTCAGGCACTCCTTCTTGACTTGTTGGGTGCTCCTCCTTCTAGTCAACTTTTTTTGGACTTGATAATAGGTACTTTGAATGTGCCTTCAATGCTCTTCCTTCACACTTGCTATGAATATGCCTTTACTCTCTTACATTGGTGGCTATATGGACGCTTCTATCCTCTTGTGCAATGTGCCACTTGTAGCATACGTTATGGAGACTTCTTGACTCCCTTTAGGTGGTGCTAACATTCTTGTAAGATGAATGGATACTTGGAAAAATATTCCTTGTGCTATTTGGGTGTTACTAAACCTTCCTTGAGCATTGGGTGATGATTTAGAGAATTGAACACTCTTCTTGCCAGGAGACGTACATTATGACTTTGTGACAATTCTCACCCTTGTGCCAAATTGCACTATTTCTCTTCCTTGCTCGGGATAAATGTTACAGTCTTCTATGCATGTGCTCCCTTCTCCAACGTATGGATTTCCAATGTATTTCTTCCTTGTTATTCCTCCAAAATATTATTACTTCTTTGTAACAACAGTTGATGCTATTTCTTCTTTCTTTGGATGATAACAAATTCACCCACGATTGGCTAATTCTTTGTAACAAAAATTGGTGTTGTTTCTTCTTTCTTTGGATGATGACAAGTTCACCCATGGCTTGCTCCAGTTGTAACTACGTTAGAGCTCTTCAAAGGTATCTCTATTATGCTTCTTCTTGGTAGGTAATGCACCTTTTTTTCTTGTCTGTTTATCCCTGTAATATGCCTTTTTTGTAGATAAAATACTTTCTTATTGCTAAGCTACATAGAGTTTACATAGGAATTTATCTTGCAGGTTGCAGTTGATGCCTTCTAGCTCCTTGGTTGATATATTCTTGATCCCTAATGGCTCTTTCCTTAAGCACTCTTTTAGTAAATGGGTGGACATTTGGTGGAGATCTTTCCCCCTATGGATTGCTACTCAATGATCCTGTATATGGTGGTGGTTCTCACCACTCTTTTAGTGGTTTTATTTACCACTCTTCATTGCATATCTGGTGTTTTTAAACACCTAAAATATACCTCTAAATATGGGAAATATTTTCTTTCAATAATGTTATAAAATGAGGGATATTCTACCTCACAAACGTAGAGTAAATCTGCTCTTAAATTTTCTTAAAAAAATAGCATATACTATTCACTTATAACTCCCTTAAAGAACTTAAATAATGTTGTTTATAACTTGCAGATTTTCTTAAATATAATGGTGTGTAATAGTGTCTCTTTCTTGGTTTATAGACACTCTAAAAACTTTTCTCTTTCTAGCTCTTAATAGCTCTAAAATTTGATGCTCTAAAAAACTTCTTAATAAGCAACTTCAAAATATCTGCAATAATACTTTATATGGCATCAATTTTAAGACACATTTTTCTTGTAGCTCCTTTCTTTATAGCTTTCTATCTTGTATTTTCTATAATGCACCTTTCTTTTGTTATTAGTAGACTCTTCAATTTGCAGCTATGGTTGCTGCTCAAAAACTCCTTTCTTCTCCTTCAAACGGGTGCTACCTATCTCTAAAATTTGCAGCCTCAAATGCTGCCCTTTTTTCTATCAAAATATGTGATCAATCTCCTCCTTAGGTGCTGCTAATAATCCTTGTGATTTTCTATCCAAATCTATCTCAAAACTATCCCAAAATTTCTCCAAAATGCAACTCACTTTGCTCTTACAATGCTGCCCAAAATTGTAGCTTAAGTCCCCTCTATTTTTTGCTTACAAAATTTGATTTGGTGTTGTCCTCAAGCCTTCAAATCTATTGGTATTTATTTATAGTCAAACCTTTTCTTAGTTGGTTATACAAATCTTCTCTGAAAGCTTCTCCAAATATTTTTATAAAATTTAGCTTTTTGCTTCTACTATTTGTTATCCTTTGACCTTTCAACTTCTCTTTCAATAAATTTACACTTTTACAAATCAACCTGCAAGACTCTTGTGGCTATCTCCAAATCTCTCTAAATTATGACCTCTGTAATCTTCTTGCTTTCTTCTAACTTCTTGCTGAATTCTAACTTCAACTCTGACCTCTATCTCTGTCTTCTCTCTCAAGAATCTGAATGTCTTGAATTCTCCAAAATCTTCTCAAAATTTGATAAACTTCTTGCCAAATCCTTTTTCTTTTGGGCTTATTGTCGGATGGCAATAATTATCCCAATGTCTTCTAGTCAGGTGCTCCTTCTACTTGCAATATTCTACCATGAACTCTACTTCAAATATCTTCCAATGATCGTTACTTCAACTTCTACAATAAGGCTTTCTCTTGTCTTTTATTTCTTTAATGAAATCTCCTTTAGACCTCTATTCTTGGGTCTTCAGGCTTTCTATAGCCTTTTTTCTTTCTTAAAAATATTATTTAGACCTCTATTCTTGGGTCTTCTAATCCTTCAACCTTCAATTCTTTAGTAAATGCTTTAATGAAACCTTACCTTAGTTTCTTCAAAATTTTCAACTATGGGAAATTCTTCAATGAGATCTCTTTCTTGGATCTCTATATTTTGCTGCTTCTGTCTACAATAGGACCTTATGTAGTCCTTCTATATTCTATATTAAATATTCAATCTTGGAATTTCTTCAATATGACCTCTCCTTGGGTCGTCTATCTTCAGTATTCAATATTCAACTCTTCAATCTTCCAAAACATGGAAGTTATTCAATGTGACCTCTTCTTGGATCTTTATCTTCAATATGCAATATTGAAATGAGAACCTTCTTCTTGGTTCTTCTAAATATTCAATAAGGTCTCCTTCTTGGACCTCCTTCAATGTCTTCTTTTCTACAACAAAAGAGTTAATCCCTGCACTAGGAAAGCACATAGAATTTTAGGTAATCAAACATGAAATTCTTCTCTATTTGTTATAGGAAGCTTCTCAACTTCTAAGAACCAATATTCTACAAAAAAACATAGACAATAATAATAAGTTGTATTCAATGTTCCAGAAATAATAACCTTCACTAGCTATCTTAAAAAACTAGTGGAATCAAATCTATGTTGAATCCTAGTCTTCATGGGTTTTCCTTTCAACCCTGTGGAAAGATTCTAGCCAGATAATAATCTGGAATCCTTTTTTTATCAAGCTTATCAATAGGACCTCTTCTAAGGGCCTCTTAATATCTCCCCCCTTTTTTTTATTTTTTGGTTCTTCTCTCAATGATAAGGTCTATCTTCAAGACCTTTCAATATCCTTCTATTCCAATTTTTCTCTTGGAATAGGTATATTCTTAAATATCACTAGTTTTTCTTCAACACAGTGAGAAATGCTATCTTTCTTGGTTTCTATTTCCAAATGTAATTTTTTTATCTTCTCTAGTTCATTTTCTAGAGGTAATTTTTTTATCTTCTCTGGTTCCTTTTCCAGAGGAAATTCCTTTATCTTCTCTAGTTCCTTTTCTAGACATAATTCTCTTATCGTTATTGGTCTCTTCTTAACTAGTAGAAATCTTCTTTGCTTTTGATCTATATTATAACTTCTATCAAACAATCCCAAAACAACAATATTTGCATACAACAATGCACAATGGCTGATCTGGTTTATAAATAATGTAGTGGGATTCAGATTGATAGTAGCAATGGTGATCCCTTGTGGCTCTGATACCATTGTTAGCTTTTGATGAGTAAATACTCAAAATAATATTACCTCAAGATCAATAATATAATTGCAATATGAAAGATATGATAATGTTGATCAATCAAGCATATAAAATTAGAATAAACTATATAATAACTCAAAGAATGCTAATTCCAAATGCTCAAAAATACTAAGAAATATTTATTGAATGAAGAGCTCAAAATACATCATACTACATCACCTTCCATTGCTTACATAGGTGACTCTTTCTCCTTCACTATATCTCTTTTACATCAATACATCCATATATATAGAATGGAATGTGACTCTTCATATGGAGGTTTCTTGGCCCTCACTCTTCCTATGACTCTTCATATTCCTACTCTATTGACACATGTACATAGGGATAACTATGCACATTTACATTACCAAAATATCATTGCACACTTGTGCACTACATTGCATAAAGTAAATCCTAATCTACGACACTCTTTCCTAATCTATAGATGTACCCATGATGGTACATTGGAATGTACCAAATAATGTAATATATTACAATAATCTTCATCAATGTTTAAGTATCATTCTCTATGAAACACTTGACCATGCAGATAGGATTGTTAGGATATTTGATTCTTCATCAATGTTTAAGTGTCATAATCTATGAAAAACTTAACTACATAGATGAATTTATTTTCTTATTATTAATATTCAAGTGTCATTCTCTATGAAACACTTGACCATGTAGATACAATCATTTTTATACTTATCAGTGTTCAAGTGTTGCTTTCTGCAAGCACTTGACTATGTAGATAAGGTATTTGTTGTCTATAATCCTTTTACAAAGCTTTTGAGATGATGTTTTATAATGCTTATGATATCTTTGATGATGATTGCAAAAATATTTCGTGATATTTTGTGATGATTGCAAATGTTTTGCAAAGAGATGAAACACTCTTTCCAAATATTTTACAAAATGATGAGATTCTTTTGTAATTTATTTTGCGCTCTTTGCAAATATTTTACAAAGTGATAAAAAACTCTTTCCAAATGTTTTACAAAGTGATGATATGCTTTTGTAATTTATTGTGTGCTCTTTGCAAAGTGGTAAAATACTTTTGTAATCTATTTCATGGAATGCAAAGTAATATAAGGTGATGAAATATTTTTGTAATGTAGTTTTGTTAAATTTTCAATGCTATGCAATGCTTTGATGCTTACAATGTTTTTGTACGGTATTAGGATGAGTATTGTAATGATTTGTAATGTGATACCTTTTTTATTTTAAAATATTTTGCAATGTAATGTAATGATGTTGTGATGAAAATATTTGTAAAAAAGGCTTTCAGGATGATTTTGTGTTGTTCTTTTGCTTTCGTTGTTTGAGAGAAAAATATTTTAACAAGGATAATGACTTGATATTGTTGAATTTCTTGATACATGAGATAGGGTAACAAGAGTATATAAGTCTATTACCTAACACATATGCAAATATTTACATGTACATGAGGAATTGGACTTAATACTCATTACCACCTCAGATATATTGAGAGATTCAAAAAAAAAAATATTGTAAAAAAATCTTTTAGACTAAGGGTAATGCTCTCATATGGATAATCCAAGAGAATAAGAAGCCCTTCTCCTTTGTCCGATGTGTGTAAAAATAAATTTATATGCATAGAGCATGGGAAAAAGAAATTCCCTTATCTAGAAGGTCCATGTGATAATATTTCCCTTAGTCTAAAGGATCTTATTGGTATGAAAGAATAGATAACATCCACACTAGCTCATAGGACATTAGGAGGTACAAGGATTTGATAATTGATTGTTTTATGTAATAATAAATGATTATGGGTATGTGGAGTATAAATTACCAAATACCAATGTTCCTAAAGGATCCATTAGTCAATTTGGATGTTTTCATTTTGAATAAAAGAAAAAATGATAGTTTCTTGTCATACATCAAGGTGGAGGAAGTTCTCTATCTATTGACTGATATATACAAATAAATAGAGAATATCTAGCACTCTTGACAAGTGATTATTTTAATATTAGATGTTTATTGTGTATTTGTATAATATACTAATTGAAAACAATTTTTTTGATCCAACGATTTATTAGGAAAATAGTTGATGGAGAGAGTATAATTTGTGGATGTTATATTGTTGTATAAGACTAGGTGGCTACAAAAATAACATTGATCCATTTTCTGGTGAAGCTTACAAATTATTGTAGGTTCACAAGGCATTAGATCCATGGAGTTGTAGTCTGATAGACCTATTTGAACAACAGTTTGTGGGATATTTTTATTTTTATGTGATAGAATGCCAACAAAATTAACCAGGTAGCTATGAAGATAATATTGATCCAGTGCCTAGTAAGATTTACACAATTATTATAGATCTACAAGATATTGCATCAATAATATCTTCTTGTACCACATGGTTTATTAAAGGTAACCATTGAGATTTAAGATAATATGATAGTATGTTGATGTAATAGATCAAGAAGAATGTTATGATATCATTTATCCATTGCCTAAGGAGACTTATGAGTAATTGCAAAAGTCTATAAGATATAGAATCAATGAAATGTTATGATAATCATAATCTATTTTTGGTATAATTCATGAGGATTTGATTTATTTTTTATGGAATACTAAAATTGTATGTCGAATGGGGAAGAGTGCCCATAATCATTTTTTTCCATATAAAGTTAACAAATAATTGGTAATTCATAAGAGAATAGATGATTAAGTGTTTCTTGACCAGTGCGACTTATTGAATGAGTAAGCTAGTGATTATATATTAGGTATGCTTTTGTGAACTCAAATGATAGGCCAATAAAGGAAGATAACCCCATTCAACCAATAACTAGTGAAATTCACAAATGATTATGAATTCATGAGAAATTATGTTAGGGCCCTCCTAACAAGTCCTAATACTTATATTATTTATTAATTATATTCTAGGGTCACAACCCTTCACTCTTACAACTATTATACTAGGTATTTAAATGCAATCCAAATATGATAATAAGGCATCATCGAAAAAATATATAAATTAAGTCTATTGTGGGTTTTATACATTACAATCAAAAAGCGATTCAATATAAAAAAACTATCCTGCTTCCCGCACTATTTAGTTTCATACCATCTAGATCAGAGCTATATCAAGGAGCAAATTCACCATTAAAATTTTTTCCCACCGCACATTTTAGCCAGTCCACATTCGCGAGGATGCAAACAACATTCACGCTTCATGGATCTGTGTCAAAATCCTCACAAAAAATTAAACCTTCTCCTAAGGTACGAATTAAGTTGTCTTACACCCAAATTGCTCGACATTTCACGTGGTGACTGGTGGCTATTTTGAAAAAGCTAAAATATTCAATGTAGCATCAAGGTTTTCGACGTCCAAAATGCAAAGGAAAAAAATTAAAATTATTTTTTTATTTTTTGCTCACCTGTACCAAGTCATATTGATCATTACCGACACAAACCGCAATGGCTGAAAGACGATGATCACTAGATTCCATTCATGAGAAACACAAAAGGCTCGTTGAAGAGGTTCAACAGGAAAGAGAGGAGAATTCTCGTAACATAAGAGAACTCTTCGAGAAAATATTTGCAATGGATGTTAAACTTGATGCCATCAGTAAAAATCAGGCAACAACACATGCAAATTCACCCAACCATGGGTCATCAAACCGTGCAATGTTAGGAGGTCCACAAAATTCCATTCTACCATGGATGACCAAATTAGACTTCCCAAAATTTGAAGGAGGAGACCCTACAAACTGGATCTACCGAGCAGAGCAATATTTCTCACTAAATCAAATTTCATAAATGCAAAAAGTGCATATCGCCTCCTTCCACATGGAAAACGATGCCATCCAATGGCACCAATGGTTCAAGAAAACTAACGGCACTCCGACGTGGTCAACCTTTACACAGAATCTATTAGTGCGATTTGGCCCTAGAAAGTTTCAAAGATTTACAGGGGCCCTCACTAAATTATGCGAAACCACTTCAGTAAGCGAATACCAAGCAAAATTTGAAAGGCTAGCTAATCAAACATCCGGATTATATGCTGCCTTCTTTCAAGAATGTTTTTTCAGTAGATTAAAATAAAAAATTTGAATAGAGGTGCAAATGTATAACCCTACAAACATGTTAGAGACCATCGGCTTGGTAAAATTAGCGAAGGACAAAATCAAGGAACAAAATCGGTTCACAAAACCAACTTGGGGGAAACCATCAAACACTTATACCAACCCAAAACCAATGCAAAATGGATGAACCCAAAACTCCTACACAGCCCCCAAAATTAACCCCGCTCTACCAATTAAGCGTGTGAGTTTCAAGGAAATGAAGGAAAGACAAGCTAAGGGTCTTTGCTACCATTGCGATGAGAAATTTGACAGAAATCATAAATGTACCTCACAAAAATTATATATTCTAGATGCCATAGAGGAAGGGAATTCTACTGAAGAGGAACCTGAACTCGAAGTAGAGGTATTATCCAAAACACTTGAAAGTGACGAATAAAATGCACCAAAGGTTTCCTTCAATGTCCTTGCCAGATTTTCTGCCCCTAAAACAATGCGAGTAAAAGGGTATTACCGTGCTCCTAGATTCTACTAGCATGCATAATTTTATCGATCCAAAGGTGGCTAAACAAGCAAATTATTTTATATACCCTTGTAATAACTTCGAAGTGATGATTGGAAATAGTAAAAAAATTGCATGCAAAGGAAAATACAGAAATATAAAACTAACTATGGGGGTTTATAACATGAAAGGCGACATGTATGTCCTACCCCTAGGTGGGTGCAAAATTTTCCTAGGCGTACAATGGTTACGAATCTTGGGCATAGTCCAATGGGAATTTGATGAACTATGGATGAAATTCATAGCAAAGAACCAAACCTATATTATCCAAGGCCTGAAATCAAGACCTTCCCAAATTGTTAGCTCGCATAGAATGGAGAAAATTATCCAAAAAGGAAACAAAGGAATGGTCGCCCAATTATTTTCAATTCAACCTAGTCACAAAGAAGATGAGACACCAGAGTTACAAAATATTTTAGACCACCATAAGGCGGTATTCAATGAACCAAAAGGACTACCTCCACAACAAAGTCACGATCACACTATTCCACTATTTCCAGGGCATCAACCTCCTAATATTAGACCTTATCATTATCCATACCTCCAAAAGACTGAAATAGAGAAATTAGTACAAAAGCTTATTAAGGAAGGAGTCATTAGACCTAGCAAAAGCCCTTACTCCTCTCCAATTATTTTAGTTAGAAAAAAGGATGGCTCATGGCATTTATGTGTCGATTTTTGAGCACTTAATAAAATGACCATCAAAGATAAATTTCCTATTCCAGTCATAGATGAGCTATTAGATGAACTCCATGGGGCAGCTTATTTTTCCAAGTTAGAATTACGGTCGGGCTACCACCAAATATGAGTCAATGAAAAGGATATTCCTAAGATGGCCTTTCACACTCACGAAGGGCACTATGAATTCTTGGTGATGCCATTTGGACTTACCAACGCTCCTTCTACCTTTCAAAGTCTAATGAATTAGGTATTTCACCCTTTTCTTCATAAATTTATATTAGTTTTCTTTGATGAAATTTTGATTTATAGCAAAACATGGGAAGAACATTTGGACCATGTTAGACAGGCATTCCAAATCTTGAAGGAAAATCAACTTTATGCAAAAATATTAGTGTTCCTTTGGAAAACAAGAAATTGAGTACTTAGGGCATATTGTATCAAAGGAAGGAGTTATGGTAGATCCTTCCAAAATCAAGGAGGTGAAAAATTGGCCTATTCCAAAAACCTTAAAAGCTCTATGTGGGTTTCTTGGACTAACGGGATATTATAGAAAATTTGTCCAAAATTATAGTAAAATCGTTGCTCCTCTAACAACATTACTTAAGAAAAATACTTTCAAATGGTCGTATAAAGCGGATGAGGCCTTTAACACCTTGAAAAATGCAATGTGTACCACCCCTGTTCTAGACATGCCCAAATTTTCTAAACCGTTCGTCATTGAAAGTGACGCTTCAGGAATAGGAATGGGAGTCGTACTCATGCAGGATGAAAGGCCTCTAGCTTTTATAAGCAAAGCATTTTCTCCTAAGAATTCAGCTCGCTCTACGTATGAAAAAGAGATGTTGGCGATTTTCCATGCTATTCAACATTGGAGGCCTTACCTTATTGGCCAACATTTCATTATACGCACTGACCATCATAGCTTGAAGTATTTTTTGGAACAAAGGACTAATACCCCAGAACAACAAAAATGGGTTACTAAAATTATTGGCTATGATTATGAAATTACATATAAAAATGGAAAGGACAACATGGCAGTCGATGCACTTTCTAGAAAAATTGAAGATATGCCTCAAGTCCATGCTCTTTCCTCCATTATTCCTAAATGGGTAGATGAGGTGCATGAAGAATGGATAAATGATCCTACTATCCATGCCTTAATTCAACAACTTCAACATAATCCTAGTAGCAAACCTCCATACACTTGGAAGGATAATATATTAATATACAAAGGGAGGATGGTCCTCACCCCCAATTCAACTTATCATGAAAAACTTCTTCATGAGTTACATACCTCACCCACTTCAGGCCACTTAGGGTTCTTAAAAACCTACAAAAGAGCCACTACCTCTTCTATTGGGTAGGAATGAAAAATTACATCAAAAACTTTGTAAAATAATGTGAAGTTTGCCAAAGACAAAATGGGGAGACCCTCGCTATTCAAGGATTACTTCAACCTCTTCCTATACCGACCAAAACATGGACAGATATTTATATGGACTTTATTGAAGGATTACCAAAATCAGGAGGAAAAACAACCATTTTTGTAGTCGTTGATTGTTTATCTAAATATGCCCATTTTTGTTCTGTGGATCATCCTTATACCGCTAGCACTATAGCCCACCTCTTCCTAGATAATATCTTTAAATTACATGGTATGCCCTCCACAATTGTTAGTGACCACAACCCAACTTTCACTAGCACCTTTTGGAAGGAATTGTTCAAATTACAAGGTACTCAACTTCGTATGAGCTCCGCTTACCATCCTCAAACCGATGGCCAAACAAAAGTTGTAAATAAATGCTTGGAAACATACCTTCAATGTTTTTTTTCTACTCAACCACTCCATTGGGTAAAGTGGATTTCACTAGCAGAATGGTGGTATAACACTTCATACCATATGTCCATCAAAATGACTCCTTATGAAGCACTATATGGTCAAACACCACCATCCCTCACTTCCTATATTCTAGGGACTACAAAAGTCCATGCGGTGGAAACAAAACTTTCTAATAGAGATGACATACTACGGATCCTAAAATAGAACCTACACATAGCCCAACATCGCATGAAGCAGCAAGCCAATCAACATAGAAGTGAATGTAGTTTCCACGAGGGTGATATGGTTTTATTACGTCTCCAACATTACCGTCAATCCTCTCTTAAACAAAAAGGTTCTCAGAAGTTAGCACCCAAATTTTACGGGCCATATAAAGTTCTCCAACGTATTGGGACCATTGCTTATAAACTAGATCTTCCTACCTCTTCCAAACTTCACCCTGTACTTCATGTATCTTGCCTTACGCTCGTAGTTGGAGCCCATATCACGACACAAACCACTCTCCCTAAATTCTCCGATGATGGAGTACTTCTAGTCGAGCCAGAAGCTATCTTGGATCTCCGCTCTCATCACCTTCATACTCGTGATATCATGGAAGTTTTAATCCATTAGAAAGGTCTACCTTTAGAAGACGCAACGTGGGAAAATTTTCAAGATATCCAGCAACAATTTCCAAATTTCCAGCTTTGAGGATAAAGCTCCTTTAAGGGGGGTGGCATGTTAGGACCCTCCTAACATGTCCTAATACTTATATTATTTATTAATTATATTCTAGGATCAAAACCCTTCAATCTTACAACTATTAGACTAGGTATTTAAATGCAATCCAAATATGATAATAAGGCATCATCGAACAAATATATAAATTAATTCTATTGTGGGTTTTCTACCTTACAATCAAAAAACGATTCAATATAAAAAATGATCCTGCTTCCCGCACTATTTAGTTTCATACCAGATTGGTTGAATGTGGTTTCCCATCCCTAGATGGAATACCAAATGAGTTGTATCTGAAGAATGTGATGAGTAGATTTCATGAAACATTTAATAGACTACTCTTAGATTTTTCTTATATGATACATCATTTTGCAAGTTTGTAAAAGTCAGTGACATATTATAGGAGAGAAAAAGGTGTCCTTGAGGAGTCTATTAAATAATCATGAGTGTTGATCGAAAAGAGACTCTTTTATTGAAGAATGTTGTAGATATATATTATTGATGATATTATTGTGAAATTTTGTTGATATTAATGATGTGACTATGTATAAAATAGAGGAAAGTAGGTTATGCATATTACTTATTCTAAAAATAGAGGGAAGAAGTACGATGGATGAGAGAGAAGGAAGTAAGTGTAAATGATTGTTGTTTTTGTTGGATGCCATGAGGTTAGGATAGAAGAAAGGGAGAAGGCAAAGTTATAAGGATTGTGGATGATCACATCATACATCACTTAACCCAAGATAGGGAGAAGAAGAGAAGTATGATAGTAGTGAAGTAGGATGTAGAAGAAAAGTTTTTTAGATGAGATTTTTGGACTGAGAGAGTTTACTCAATATATGGTTAGCATAGGCGGATGCAATGCAGATGTTTTTGTCATAAGGATTGGATTTTGCATCATAGTAAATCCTCCTAACTATATGGTATGATCAAGCAAGTCAAGAAAACATGTAAGGGATGAAGTGTATATGATGATATGGTGATATTTGTTGTGCATTCAATCAAATGAACAAGCAAACAACTCAATGTTTTATGCATAGTATTATTTAATATGAATGATGTTGATTGGTTCTTTATGTTATTGGTCATCCAAAATGGCTAGGTAGTAGGTTCTAGATCTATATTTGACTATGATGATGAAAGGTCCTAACCAATTAGGTTCAAACTTTCCTTTTAGGTCAACATCAGTGTTAGTATTCCTTTGATTTTTTTGAGGGCTAAGTCCCCATCTTCAAAGGATATTGGATGCACTTTCTTGTTGTAGGTACGTCAAAGTCTATTGTGGTGTAGGTACATAAAAGTATATTGTGGTGTAACAAGTCTAAATCATTGATGCATTTTTATTATACTATTTCTAGCTATTGTAATCAACTTGAGATGTATTCATCTCCTATGAAAGAATATTGTAATAAGACTCTTAGAGAGGGGATATCTAATTCAAATGGAAATACTACTTCAGTACCATAAACCAAGGTGTATGGTGTTGCCCCCATGGGAGTACATACAGTCATGTGATATACCCATAAGGCAGGATAAAGTTGCAAGTGCCAATCTTGATCATTTTTGTTTACTAGCTTCCTGAGTATTTTGATTAGCATCTTGTTGGAGGATTCAACTTATTCGTTTCCTTGTGGCTAGTATGGTGTAGACAATTTTTGTTGAATTTTATATTTGGTGCATATTTTAGCATCTTCCTTATACTTAAAAAGGGTGTTATTATCTATAATTATGGTAGAAAGTATACCATATCAGTTGATAATTTGAATTAAAATAAACTTCGACACTTGGATTCCTATTGAAGAGGATAGAGGTATTACCTTGAACTATTTAGTGAAATATTCTATAGCCATGATAATGAAATTATGTCCATCTAACGATTGAGGGTTAATTTTACCTATGATATTAAATCCCCAAGAGGATAAAGGCCAAGGAGATGTGATTGATTGTAATTATTAGGAAGGGGTTGGGATAAGGTTGTCATGCCATTGACATTTGTCACATTTCTTGACATAGTTGTGAGCATCCTTTTGCATAGAGGGCCAATAGTAGCCCATCCTAAGGATATTTTTGGCTATGGATAATTCACTAAAATTTCTACCACATGCCCCATCATGGGCTTCTTTTATGATATATTGGGCTTCATTTGCAATTATGCATATGAGGAGTATGCCTTTATAGGAGAATCGATACAATATATCCCCAATAATAACATGTTTTCTAGATTTTACCCTAAATTGTCTTTATTATTTAGAGTTAGAACCCTCAAGGAATGTTCCCTCTTTGAGGAATTTAAAGATGTCTTGATACCAAGGTTCTTGAGGTGTATATGTTTCAATATTGCATATGTTAAGAGGTCATAGACATGATTAAAATGTGGAAGAATTATTGAATCATCTTATGATAATAGAAGCTTCTTCATATTCCAACTCCAAGGGTATGAGATATGTAGTTGTAGCCATAGCATCAATGTGACAATTGCTAGATCATGGTATGGATTCTATAGTAATTTGGTTGAAGTGAGGTTTCAAAATGTCTACAATGTCTTTGTATAATTTAATATTCTTATATCTGGTTTGATAAGTATTGTTCACTTGGTTGATGATCAATTGTGAATCGCTATACACTATGATGTTTTCAATAATTAGCTTGGTTGATGATTTGAAGCTGGGACCTCCCTTGGAGGATTGCCCTCTCCTATCCAACTCACCTATAACACCTGGGTAAGATGTAAGTATTTTGACTGAGCATGTAGAACCTTAATTTGAGAGATGAGAAGACAACTGCTAAGAAAATTTTCTCTAGTGGTGTGTAGCGAGTTTCATAGTTTACTAAATTTCTACTCATGGATTATATTGTCCTTTATCTATGTTGTTCATCGTATTGGGCTAGTAAAGCCTCAATGGGATGTTTATTAGCTACTATGTATAGAAATAATAGCTGATTTAGGTTTGATGGTGCCAAGATAGGCGGCGTCAAGAGATAAGTTTTTAAATCTTCAAAGGCCCTTTGAAATTTTTCATCCCATTCAAAATTTATCCCCTTCTTCAATAATTTGGAGAAATGTTGACATTTACCTTCAAGTTGTGATATGAATCTATGAATAGCTTGTAGTTTTTATTGTAAGCTTTGTAATTCAATTAAGTTTGTAGGTGATGGAATATTTGTTATGGTTGTTATCTTGGAGGGATAAAATTTAATCCTGCAATGAGATACGATGAATCCTAGTATTTTTGTTGATGTTACCACAAATATACATTTGTTGGGTTTTAGTTTGACTCTATATATTGTAGTATTTCAAAGATACATCCAAGATCTCGAGTGTGGTTTTATCTCTTCTGAGATCGACCCAAGATGTCATATACATAATATTCTACAATTTTATACATAAGGTCATGAAATATATATATCATGGCCCTTTGATATGTTGCCCTTGCATTTTTTATACCAAATTGTATAACCTGATAGCAGGAGGTTCTCAAAGGGGTAGTAAAGATTGTTTTATATTGTTTTTATGGTGTTATCTTAATTTGGTTGTAGCCTGAGAATCCATCCATTAAGAACATCTTAGATCTTGCAATGAAATCCACTATCATGTCTATGTTTGGCAAAGGGAAATCATCTTTTGGATAAGCATTGTTTATATCCCTAAAGTCAATGCAAATTATAATGGATCCTTCCTTCATGGTGATAGTAAAAATGTTAGATATTAAATCCAAATATTCTATGGCCTTTATGAAGCCAACATCTAGGAGTTTTTGCAATTTATATTTGACTAAAATAGCAACTCTTGGATGTATCTTTCTTAATTTAAGTTTGATGGGTTTAGCATCGGGGTGTACTACCAAGAGGTGGACTAGTAATGAAGGGTCGAGTCCTAGTATTTCATCACATCCCCAAGCAAAGATGCCAAAAAATTCCTTTAGTAGATTTGTGTATTTTGTTCACTCTTGTTGGGTTAGAAATTTTCTAATTTTAATGAGGTGAGATTCTTGGTATTTTCATATGTTGACATCTATTGTTTCTTCTATTAAGGCTTGCGACTTATTATCAAAATGAATAGGGGCATATATTATCCCCAACTCTTTAAGTTATTTTATATAGATGTTTGCTCCAAGAGTTTAAGTTGAATATTTTTTTAAGAGATTCTTCTATATGATGATTATTTAAATAATATTTAATATTTTCTTCTATTGTTATTGATTCTAGATGAACCAATTCTAACATGTTGAGGCTACCAAATTGTATGATTTTATGGTGTGTTTGGTTAAGGAGTGACCATAGTTCTTATTCATCCCCATCACCCCATTAGGAGCCATGTATTGACTCAAAATAATTATCTTTATTATCTTCTTATGATAGAGAATAAGGTTAATTTTTGTTGGGGATGAATTTGATCCCACATCATGCTAGCTAAGGTTCAAATTATAGGGGTTCTTTAATATCCTGTTCATAACAACCTAGTCCTTTGCCTTTATAACCCATGTTGGAAAGCATTTTTTTAGCTATGGAGAATGAAGGTGACATATAGCATGTAAAGTATGTTCATTCACTTGGCATGAGGTTGCATCCTTGGATATTTTTATTGAGGGCATTTCTCCATGGATGAAAGTACAAAATCATATTTGTATTTTGAGTCCCTTTATATTGGGCTTGCCTATGTAATGAAGAGATAGGAACATGTTTACTAGTTCTAAAAAAGGATCTAGATTTTGATAAATGAGGTTGACTTGATCATTGGAAGAGGATGATTGGGGAGTATCCTCTAATTTTATGAGAGGTTTCTCTAATATTTTCTTTCCTTTATATATTTTTGGTTGATCACATTAATTAGTTGATTGTATGGAGGGGTAGAGATTCATCTATTGTAAGTCGATAAAATTACACATGGTAAAAGGTTTCTAATCTCCAAGAACATGTATAATCCTTCCTTGGTATTCGTATTTGAGACATTTATGTAAGGTGGAAGGTACTACCCTCATAGTGTGTATCCAAGGTCTTCCAAGGAGCATATTGTATGTTACATCACATGATATGACATAGAATTTTTAGGATGTGAGGCCTTAATTTGATGGGTAAAGTGATGGGAATGGTTACCTCTCATTCTTCATTACCAAAGGATCTAATGATGAGGTTTTATTTTTGTAAATAATTTTTGGTTAAGTTAAAATTTTACAAAAAATTAATGGTGCATACATTCAAGGCTAATATGTTGTCTACTAGGACTCTCTTGATATATTTATATCCTATTTGAGTTATGATGGAAAGAGGAGAATTTCTTGATACGATTTTAAGAGGATTATATTTCTTATGAAAAGCTAAGATGATATCATTTACTCCATTTAGCCCAACCATATTCACGATGTTATTTGGAGATATATCTTGAGGAAATTTTTGTTATGAGTAGATGACATTTTTAGTAGTTCTAGAAGGGAGTTCTTTGTGGGTACCTCCTGTAATTTTTGATGGAGATCAAAGGTATACAAAGTGTTTTGAGAAGATGTGAGGACCATAGGTGACTTATTAGGAATGTTGACCTTTGATCTTGGGATAACCAATGGATTTTGATCCAAATATTGATTCTTTGCTTGTTTCCTAGTCACAACATGGGGGGATTTTGATAAACAAATGGTGCCTATGAAATTGGTTGATTTTTGATAACATGTTGGCAAGGAATATTGAAAGATTCCCATGCCTTTGTTGGAATTTTCTATTTTATTGAACGTTACTATTCCTTACTCAATGAGGTTTTGGATAATATTATTTATAGTTCTACATTTATATTATGTTCGGTGAAATTCATAATATTCATCTTATCTATACTAAAAAGGTGCTCCTTTAGATATATACCAAGGCCTTATAGGTAGAAGTTTTATTAATTTAGAATAAAGGAGCATTTTTAGCTCAAACGCTTGACTCTATATGGTATTTAAATATTGTCTTTGGGGTTTGTTTTCTCTTTAGATAATCAACTTTTGAGGAGCATTCTAAATAGTGTTTATGTTATTTTGATGAGAGTCGATGACACTGTCTCCTATGACATGCTTGTTTTTGTATTACCCCTTATTGGGGGGTTTTTTATCTTCTTATTTGAGTTATCCTTATCTTATGAGGATGACTTCTACTTTTTTAGCCATATGGATAGCTTCTTCGAAGGAGGTTATATTCATCATTTCCAAAGGATATGACAACTGTTTGTGAAGGTTTAATATAAAAATATGTAAGAGATATTTAGGAGGAGGAATATATTGAAGTTTTCCTACTAAACATCTCCATTTGACTAAGAAATAAAAGAATTTTTTAGTATTATATTATTTAAGTTGATAAAGATCATCTATGGTGACCTTATCATCTATGTAGATCAAAAATTATTTAACAAAGGCTTCCATAAGTTTTTTGAACTTTGTGATGGAGTGATGAGGTATTTGAAAATACCATTCTAAGGCTAAACTACTAAATATTTTAGGGAATAACCTAAGTAGAAGTTTTTCATCATGATTGATGTCGATACAAGCTATTTGAAATAATATTAGATGGTTGATGGGGTCTTGATTTCCATTGTACATTTAAAATTTGGGAGTAAATTTCTTTGGAAATGGATGGTTAAGGATGGTTGGGTCTAATGTCTCATTGTAGAATTCTTCAAAAGAGTACTTTAAATTAGATGATCCTTGAAGATAGGCAATTTGATACTCAAATTATTCATTCTTGGAGTCCCTCTTTTCTAAGTCTGATATTTTAGTGTTGATATATTCAATATCATTTGATGAAGGGTTTGTTGGTGTAGGTAATGTTATTACTAGTTGTGTGTGTGGTTGAGCAAAATTTTGCAACATAAAAGGTGTATTCATGAGAATTGATGAGTTTTGACTTGATGTTATGGTGGAAGGGACTTTATTAGGTCCCGTATTATAAGTGTGAAAGGGATTTTTAGTATTATTCACATCATTAGGAGGTGTTGAAAATCGATTTCCCATAGCAGGAATCCCCATAGATATGGTTGGAGGTGTTGTAGAATCGATAGGTTGAGTCATATCCACATTGAGACTTGCTAAGTTGTTTTGAGTTTTATTTATTTGAGAAATGATTGATTAAACGTTAGAATATTTAATATTATCATGCATTGTGGTGGATTCTCTCTTTTCTTTTTATCTAAGTTAATCTCTAAGAACATCTAGAAATATTTTCTTGTTTCTTTTGATATATTATTTTCCATGATCTATAGTTTGAAAAGAAATTTGTTCAAATATTTATTCATGTTCCATAGGTACTTGTTGCGACCAAGGGTTTAGTTCTTATTCAACTTTCTCATGAGATGTAGAAGATACACCCTTGTTTTGGGTGTTGTACGGATGTTGAGACATGGTTTAAATTTTTGGTTTTGAGGGGGTTAATTTATTAGAGTTTTATTTCCAGATTACTTATAGCAAAGAAGATAAGATTTTTGAGGTCCTTATGTCACCTTGATAAGTAGCCATCCTTATGGCTCATGTTAATCCACCATAATATACTAGCCAAATAATATTTCTCCCCTAGATTTTGTACTTCGATTTACTCAAGGGGTCGTTATCCTTCCCCCAATGGGGTTAAAAATTGGTTATGTTTTTGTTATTTTAATTTAATATGATGTAATCTAAGAAATAAAATTAGATGATCTTGTTTTGATTTAATAAACTTTTATCTTTGTTAAGTCAAAAGGAGTGTTCATGTTGGGTTCACCAAATATGTAGATGCAAGAAATATTGTGTTTCTTTCCTTTAAAGTCTAATTTAATGTTAAGCATGCATAAGGGATATTCGTTAGAACCTTTTCTTACCCACTTGAGAGTCTCTTTCCAAAGGAGACCTTGAGAATATGAAGATTCTCAACACAACTGGACCCCCTTCCTTTAGATTATATTTTGCTTTGTAAATATTTTATTTCTTCTCCTTTTTGCAGCATCCTATCAGGTGAGTGGTTGGAGGAGTTTCAAATATATCTACAAGATGGCTATTAATCAGTCCCTAATGGACGGGGTGTTATATTTATAATTTTATTTAAAAATGACTAATATTGGTTTATGGGTAGTGTAGATTTCCAGTTTCTTTATGTTGGGACCATCAAAAACATTGTTCTTCATTTGGTGTTCCTCTACCCTGGGTGTTTTTCATGGAGTTAGGGTGAGTTGTGATAGCCATCTAGGACCTGTATATCTGACTCGTTTTAGATTTTTTTTTATTTCTAGTTGGATTCTTGTTGGGTGTTTCTTTTTATAGAAGGTTAGTGCTCCTAAGAAGCTAGGGGTCTTTGTCTTTTCCCATTAGCAGGATTTAGTTTATTTTGAGTGGAAATTATTTTTTTAATTTCAAATTTGTTTCTTTCCTACTCCTGTTTCTTTGTTTTTTTGGATTCACCGCTGCACAGGATTACAAGATATTTGTAGTGGGTGTTCTAGCTATTTTTCTTCTACCTTGGGTGGAATTATTAGAGCCTAAATTGAGCTTAGATTTCTTGTTTTGTTCTCTTGTAACACATGAGTTGATTCAAATTTTGTTGATTGGTCTGAGCAGGAATGTTTATTTGAATTTCCTTTTAAATATTTGCCAATATTATCTTTTGCTATTGGTTTCATCGATACATGGGATTGCTAGATATTTAAGTATGGTAGATGGTTTTATCATGATAGATTTGATGTCAGCTATGTGTTGTTAGTTGTGTGTTGTGCTCCTATTGGAGTTGATGTAAAAGGTTGTGGAATGCCTTTCAAAACCCTCTTTTAATCTATTTGGTACCTATGATGTAGTTTGTTCTTTTTTTAGGATGTGTTATTGGTTGGTTAACCCCTTAGGGGTATTAGAAATAGATTATATTACATCATTTGGATCATGTAAATGTACCTTTCTTGGTACATACTTAGGACATTAGATTACTTTAGGGGGAAGTTATCTAGTTACTTCATGCAATGTAATAAATGCACAAGTGTCAAAGTGCAAGTTGTATATGTGCAAGTTGTCCCTTGCACAGCTAGGTAGAGTGTTGGCCAAGGAACCTATTTCCTATATAAAGGGCCATAGACATAGAGCAAGATATAGTAGTAGGAAGTAGTGTAGAACAGTGTGGTATGATGTAGCAGTGTGATGTAATGTGATGGAGTGTAATATGCTCAATGCCCATTCTTGAGTAGTAGCTTTATTCATGGAGTGTTCATTTCCTCCATAGCTACTTTTGTAAACATCTCCATCATTTCTATTTATAGTATATTTTTAGTCATCTCGCAGATTTACTTTATTTCATATTATTCTGCATCTTGTGATTGCTATCTCCCATTACATGCTGCATCAAAAGCTAACAGTGGTATCAGAGCCATGGTAGGTCAATAGGAAAACCACCATTATCATTGACCCTGAGTTTTTGTCAACCTGACGTACCATTGGACCAGTCACTATCAAAAATTCTTAGAAGAGTCTAGGTGGTAGAATTAAGGAGAGCCACAAGTAAGGACTGAAAGAAATCTTAGTTTCTGGAATACTGAGATTGCATATGGCTAGAGTCTTTCCACAGAGTTTCAAGGGAAAACTTGTGAAGACTAGGACTCAACACTTGATCCACTAGTTTGATGAATCAACTAGTGAAGCTCATCTAAGAGATCTGGAGAAATTTACCTGAAGTTTCTTTTATTGTAGGGAATTAATTCTCAGATGATTGGGACACCTCCTACAATAGAAAGCTAGGAGATTTCAACTTCGTTGCCCAAAGGTCGGAGTGCCTTCATAGTGCAGAGATTAGTTGTTGCAAGAGAAGAACACTACAGAAGAGACTTCTGGAGAAGAATTATGGTGAATTTGGGAGACAAGAGATCTCCATTGCTAGATTGGAAACTTCACAAGAAGAAAATGCCATAGAAGCCTTGATCTAGAAGAAAATGCCATAGAAGCCTTGATCCAGAAGAAAAGGCCATAGAAGCCTTGGTACTGAAGAAAAGGCCACAGAAGCCTTGAAGAAAAGGCCACATAAGCCTTGATCCTAAAGAAGACTCTAGAAGAGAGTATCTAATTCAAAAGCAGATTTTAGTACTAATACTTTGTTGTAGGAACAGGGAGATTCAGTGAGTTGGGAAAGCTTCCTACAAAAAGGATAGGAAGAGTATCTTCTTTAGAATCAATCCAACACCTAAAGCAAAAGAGATCAGGAGAAGATCTCATTGATGAAGAAGGACTAGGAGAGTCCTGCTCGAATACAGAGGCAACAGAATCAGAGATCCAAGAGAAGATCTCACCACCAACACTTCCAGAAGTAGAAGGTTGAAGATAAGGTCTCAAGGAAGACTAGAAGAAGCTGCAAGGCCTTGGAGAGGCCTCTATGAGCATCCAGTAAAAGGCTTGGAGAGCCTTACTAAAGAAATCATCAAAGGAGTTCCAAGGAGAACTCATTGGAGAAATTCACTATTGGAGATAGTGAAATATTTGGGACAATTATCACCATCCGACAACAAGCCCAAGAAGAAGAATTTGGCAAGGAGTGCCAAATATCAGAAGACCTCAAGACATTCAAAATATTGAGAAGAAGATCATATTTGAAGTCAAAATTTGACAAGAAGCTTGAAGGAAGATTCAGATAGAAGAAGCCTACCAAATCTAGGATATTTGGAGATTACCTCTCACAACAAGAAGGCACCACTTAAGAATCAAAGATCTCTTCAATTATAAAAGGAGAGACTACAAGAGGAGAACAAGCCACCAAAATCCTAGGCTCATGAAAGAGAGTTGGAGACCATATTTTGGTGAAGATGAAGTTGTTCAAGGTAGCCTACAGAGAGCTGCAAGATCTTACTCAAGGCAACAACTTGGTGATCTTAGACACCAAGATCTACATCCTCTACAAAAGTGGTGAAAAGGGCTTTCAAAAAAGGTAAGCAACTATTGGTGCAAGTAAATTCATTAAGTGGATTACTTATCAGATTTTTTTAAGCACCTTAATTGGATTAAAGTTGCAAAAAGGAGAGTTGAATTAAGAGTCTTCAAAAGTGCAAAAAGAAAGGATTCTTTAAGGTTCATTTGCACTTTAGGAGTTGATTAGATTTTAGAATCTCAAACTATCTATCAACTACCTATCATCTACTTTGGAAAGAAAAAGAAGACTAGCTCCTATTACCTTGCTTATAAAGAAATTATAGAATAATTCTTGAAGATTCATTTCAGATTATTCTTGATTAGTTGTAGTAAATTGATTAAGTGCATTATTTTTTAGAGTTGATTGGAGTGATAAGGTGAAATTGTTAGTGCAGTAGAAGTAAAATATTATTAGATTCATTTGCACTATTATATTGCTCTCAAATATTATTGTTTGTGTTCATTAGAAGGGCACAAAAATAGAATTTGTCAAAGTGTCTAAAGACACTATTAGTGCACTGAGATCTGCAACTTTGAAGTGGCCTAAGGAAGCCACAAAATCAGCTCAATCCTCCAAGCATTGGAGAAGAAAGTAACCACCAAAAGAGCATCAAAAGAAGCCTCGAACGAGACTTGGTGAGTCTCAAGTTCAAAGCACAAGAAATAGTGTAGAAAAATACAACAAAAAGAGAGCTTCTATCATGTGGTTACAAGCTTGGATCCATTTATAAAATATCCAAGAAAAAAGGGAAAGGTGTCTAATCAAAGAGACAACCTCAAAACCCCTATATTGCACTCAATATTCTACCTCAAAACCAGAAATTTAGATTTGTAAAGAGGAGTGCAAAAGAAGGTGCAATAAGGATATTTTGTATAAAAACTATTTTACATTATATTGCACTATCCTAATCTGGTTATATAGGGAGAGAAGGTAGATTTAAAGGTGCCTCAAAGGCACTACACTCACTAGAAAAACCAGCCGAAAGTGGTCGTATGCTAGCAGCCATCCAAGCCTAGCTCAAGGAGCCATTCAAAGGGCTCATTCTCCTCACATCCTAGATGGTCGAACCTGCAAGATACAATGTACAAAAGCAAGGGAGAAACAACGTCATTCAAGAGCAACATCATCTATGGAAGGAGGATGTAAACAAGTAAGAAAGGAAGAGAAAATTGAAGCACCATTGGAGTGTCACTTACTCCACATCCACTCACTGAAATCGGTGCTCAAAGCCTCCATATTGTTGCTCCATATCCCAATAGAAAATAGTGCAGGTGAATGAAAGAAGAGGTGGGGATTTGTGAAGCTAAAAAGATCTCCAAAGGGTCCATTCAAACCAGCAATAGAGACGACATCCATGTAGAGAAGAAAGTGACACTTGTCACTAAAGGAAAACCCTAATGCTCAAATCAAGAGAGTGCTCATCTTCAAGAGAGGAGTTACATGAACAAGCTAGTGCATTGAGTGTATGGGATACACTTGTCAATTGGGAGACCAAATATTTTTCTAAAGAACGTAATATTCTTACATTACAAGAAGGTAGACAAACATTTCTTTGGCACCAAACTCTCCTCAAGCACTCGAAGGGAAATGGATGTGCCACTTGGCACTTCAGACAAGAATCTTCTCCATTTTAAGGATGTCAATGATCAAAGTCAAGCAATCTTCATCTTCAAATTTACTACCTCATCATATGAGTGAAAGGAGCTGAGTTGCAGCATGTCAAGAAGGTGATAGAGCCTTTAATGCTCAAGGCAACCGAAGTCAAGGGAAGAGTCTAAAAGACACCATATTTGGAATGCTTTAAGCTCCAAGTGATTCCATTGGAGGGTACAGTCACAACATCCAAGACGTCTACGTCAATACTACAGCCCAAGCTTCTCTAAAAACAATATCGAATATTGCTTGGAGAAAGGTAAAATTTATTCCCATTTATAAGTGCTTTCTTTCCTTGGAGTTATAAGGTTTAAATTGAAGGAATTTAATTACATTGAAAGCCATACATCAAAGGGAATATTTTATCAAATAAATATAATATTTGCAATATAAAACCTAGGAGTAATAAGGGTTTCTACTTGGATAAATATTGAATATTTGCAAATATTATTGTGGTCTAATTTATCCAAATATTAGGGAGTCATAAGGGCTACTACATCAAATTAATTAATTGGAAAATTAGATACACTTAACCTAATTCCCAAAGGGTTATTTATAAAGAGAGTTTTTTCAAAGGTTGGATATTCATAATATTATTGTCTCAAACTTCTCAAAAGGAGACAAAAGATCCAACATTATAACCTCTTTAAAATTTGGGAACAATGCTTAGTTCAATAGGAGCAATAAGGGATAATAGGAATTGATTTTGGTATTCTACAAAACTTTACAAAATCAATCAAATATTGAACTATAATTTACAAAAGCACTATATCTTATCCATAGCATACTAGGGAGTCATAAGGCATTCTACAAAACTTGGTAATATCAACATCTATCATAGATTATCAAGTTACAAAATATAAGCTTTCCTCATAACCTAAAAATCCTTAGGAGTATATACTCACATTACTTGGGAGACATAAGGAAGTCTACAAAACAAGGATTAATAAAGGTTTTATCAAATCAAGCTTATATTTCTTCAATCAGGAATCATATATCCTAACATAGGGAGTCATAAGGTAGACTTCTAAGATTCTTGCAAATTCAAAGAAGGATCTATCATGGATGATATCTTGAGAAATGCCTTTAATAATGAAGAACTACTGCATGAAGTAGAATACTACTCCCAAAACTTAATAGATACTCTAGAAGGATATGAGTATCTATCCATTAGTGACAAAGAGAAATTTTCCTTGTTTCTTAAAGAAGCTAAAGAAGGTAACTTTACAACATTGATTGGTTATCTTCATGATATTCTCTTCACAACATGGTGGAATTCACAAAGATTGGTTATATTTTCACCAGAAGAATGTTTGATGGTGTATCTATCACTAATTGTGTTTGTACTTACTCAACACAAGGAACAAGATAAAGAATAATATTATTGTGATGATAAACTAACTTGTCATGAAGCAAAAATTCTACCAGCACCAATGCAGAATCACAAGAGAAGAAGAAGAAGGAAAAGGAAGAAAAAACATGCTAAAAAGAAACATGGCATCATGAAGACTGAACCAGTTGAACACATACAACAGTCAGAAGAACCTCCAGCTACAACTTACTTTGCATCATATGAAGACATAAATTATCTACTGAACCTGATCATAGTAAGCAATGAAGGAGAATACAAATTCCATTATCCGATGGAAGAAGATCCACATTGAAGACTAAAGTCTTCAATATCCAAATAATGTAATACATGGGGGTGTTAGAAATAGATTATATTACATCATTTGGATCATGTAAATGTACCTTTCTTGGTACATACTTAGGACATTAGATTACTTTAGGGGGAAGTTATCTAGTTACTTCATGCAATGTAATAAATGCACAAGTGTCAAAGTGCAAGTTATCCCTTGCACAACTAGGTAGAGTGTTGCCCAAGGAACCTATTTCCTATATAAAGGGCCATAGACATAGAGCAAGATATAGTAGTAGGAAGTAGTGTAGAATAGTGTGGTATGATGTAGCAGTGTGATGTAATGTGATGGAGTGTAATATGCTCAATGCCCATTCTTGAGCAGTAGCTTTATTCATGGAGTGTTCATTTCCTCCATAGCTACTTTTGTAAACATCTCCATCATTTCTATTTATAGTATATTTTTAGTCATCTCGCAGATTTACTTTATTTCATATTATTCTGCATCTTGTGATTGCTATCTCCCATTACATGTTGCATCAAAAGCTAATAGGGGGTTGATTGTAAGTCTTTGTATGGAGCTTGATGTAAAGGTTGTGAGATCCTCTCAAAACCTCCACTTGATCATCCAAGTGCTTTAATCCTGTTGGATTTGATGTAAAAGGTTGAAGGACACCTTTCAAAACCCTCCTTAATTTTTTGTGAGTTGTGCTCCTATTGGAGCTAATGGACAAGGTTGTGGCATGCCTTTCCAAACCCTTTTTAAAATTAATAGTACAAAAAAAAAATCAAATAAAATTCAATTATATACTTAAATATGAATGTAAATAGCCCAAATCATCCATGTACTATGCATGAAGAGCAACTTACATTATTAATTGCTCAAAATGTATACAAGCTTTATTGCTCCTCTTCATCTTACAATTATATAATCAGATATATGAATTATATTGGATCTTTCTTATTGATCATTATATCCGTAATATAGCTATAGTAATATGACTTTTCACATACTTGACTATTGCTCTCCATATGCCAAGTCTCATGACTAATGGTTTATCTACTTGTCACTTACATACTTGATGAACACTTGAATCTATAATACTTGCATATATTTACAAGACTCTTACACTTCTAATTGCACTCTCTAATATAGGACACTTATGCACATCTTTACATTACATATTTGCACTCTTACATATAAGACACTTGTGCACATTTACTCAACCTACACTTGCACTCTAACTTACATGACACTTGTGCATTTCCTACATATTACAACTTTACATGAAACTTGTGCATTTCTTACACATTCACACTTACATAAAGAGGGAAATACAACTCACACTCTAAACTATGACTCAACCCTAATCTATTATTTACAAATGTACCATGAAGGTACCATAGGGGTACATTAGCATGTACCAAATTATATAATATTCTCTAGCACCCCCTGTGTATTACAATATTTAGTCATTGAAGACTTTAGTATTCAATATTGTTCTTCCCATTTATCTTCAAACCACCTCATTTAGATTAATATTTGATTCAACAATATATGGCTCCTCTTTAACTTTGGATTCATATTTTCTATTAGCCTTCTTGTGATTTCTTTTATTCTTATTTATTCTTCTTCTCTTCTACATATTTATTTGTGATATACCTAATGATGTACCTTCCAAAAATTAAGTTAGCAAATCATCACAATAATATAACTTTGATTTCAATGATTCCTCATTGAAGATAACATAAGTTTCATTCAAGTTGTATGTGTCATTTTTCTTTTCTTGTTTCTTTTCTTGAAAATTAAAAAATAAGTAATGATAAATACATCATTAAACATTCTAATGAAAATAATGTTCTATGAATTCCACCATGTTCTAAAGAGTTTTTCATGAAGATAACTTATGAGTGTGGTGAACTTTTCTTCTTTTGCATCTTTGAGAAATAAATATAATTTCTCTTTTAAAGCATTGGTCATTTGTTTCTTTCCATCAAAGTCATATTAAATTTTGAGAATAAAAATTAATTTTATGCATAATTTATTTACTAAATTTATTGAATGCATTTCTAATAATTTCTTCCATGGAATGCAATTCAATTGTATGATTTATTTCCTTTGAAGTAGAACTTATAGCTCCCTAATTCAAATAGTAATAAATTTTCACATTTGATTTATATGGAGTAGTAAACCTTATGAATCCCTAATAATAATAATAATTTTGCAAATTTAATACTTCAAGTATTTCAAATATCAAAACTTAAAAAAAAAATCTTCTATAAAAACTTCAAAAACTTTTAAATAATAAGAAAACTATAATATTATTTACTCCTTATCACTCTTGGATTTTTTAAATCCAACCTTAGAAAATATTATTTACTCCTTATTTCTTCTATTAAGAAATTAAGCACCAAATAATTCAAACTTTAAATATTTCTCAAATATTTAGCACACAACATAATGTAATTTTAGTTACCTCTGAATAAAATTATTGTTGTGCTCTCTTCCCAAAATAAATGTTGATTGTAAGCTGATTGTGTAACTCTTGTAATGTTACTCCTACTACTCTTCCAATGATTCACCCTAGCTGGTCCATTTTACTTCACCAACAATTTACACTCATGAATATTTCACCTTGATTTAATTATCCATTGCTCTTCTCCAACTATTAGTACTAGATCATCCTTCTATTAATTCACTAAGTGATTCATTTCACCTTCATTATTAGCACCAACTTGTTGTTCTCTTGCTTTGTTTAGGTGGCTCCAATGGATGGTGAGCTTCTTGGATTCATGTGAGACATTGTTGTTGCATATTGCTTATCGAGTTATATGTTCTCCTTATTTTTAGACTACAACAATGTTATCCTTTTTATCAACATGCACTCTAGTTTGATTTATTTTATATTAGGTGATTGGTTTGCCTCCTTTTCATTGTAATCTCAGGCAATTGGTTCACCTAGTACATGTATTATCATAAATGACTAGTTTGCCTTGTCCTCTATTATCACAGGTGACTAGTTCACCTGGTCCTCTATTATCATTGGGAACTGGTTTACCTAGTCATTTATCATCATAGGTGAATGGTTTTCCTAGCCTTCTATTATCATAGATAATTGTTTTACCTAGTTCTCTTAGACCACTTCTTTCTTTGTTTCTAACCTGATCCACTTAATACTTTATTTTTGGTCTAGTCTAATTGCTCCACTTTAGTATTTAGCAATATTCATTGAGATACAAATCCACCCATGTAGAGGAGTTGGAGAGTAAGTGGGTAGTTAAAACTCTCTAGTTGCTGAGAGGCCCAGGTTCAAATCTCTCACCTCACATGTTGCGGATATGTTATGTAATGGTTCCCTCGTGGTCACAGTCTGTTTACCCCTTGTGGCCACCACCAAAAAAAAAAAAAAAATATTCATTGAGATACAAGTGGATTATTATTCCAACAAGTCTTCAAATTCTATGATGACTGGTAATACTTTCTTAGGCTTATATTTATTACTTGAATATCCTTGTAAATTAATTCAACAAATACCTAATACATTATAGTAGGTCGTTTAAGAATCAATAGTATAAAATCTTATTCTATTATGCTTTCCTATAGCTTTTTATCCTTATGTAGGCCTACTTGGTTTCTCTATTATTTAATATATGCCTTCTATGGCCTCTTCTACTTTCTTCAATTCTATTCTCATAAAAATTTCTCCTTCAATGGAGGATTCTTCCAAAATAGGCTACTATGGCATTTTATATTCAATGTATATTTTTTGAACCTCCTTGTACTCTGTATCTTTATGCTTATTGTTTTGGTGTTTCTTTATTCTACTATTACTTTTATTTTTCTTCTATATTCAATCTTCAATGTCATTATGGATTCAACCTTGAATGACCAACTTTCTCTAAGCTAGTTCTACCTTAGACTTCAATATGTAAATATTTAAATCAATGTTAGGATGTCACTGAATGTCCTCGAATGATAAACTTTCTCCAGTGTTAATTCTAACTCGATATTCAATATCAAGGGTTGGCTATATCCCTGAATGATAAAATTTCTCATATTTGATTCACCTTTAAATATTTAATCTACAAAATCTTCAAAAATTTTAAATCAATGTCAAGGTTGGAAATATCCTTGAATAACCAACTATTCTATAGTTGGTTTACATGTCTATCAATATAGATGAGTGCTCGTATTCATTGGTTATTATTCAACCAAAGAAAGACCCTAGCCTATCTAATCAATATGACCTTTAAAAATAGATTCTGAGTCTCACTATCTTAAAAGTGGATAGACTATTAATTGACTTTATCAAACTAGATAAAGTTAATTAATAATTATTGATTCATTAAACTCTATCAATCTAGATAGATTTTTGTGGTAGCTTTGATACCACTAATGGATTTATAAGACTTATACTACCACAAAATATTACAAGTTAACTTGAAAATATGACATAGGTTCTAATATAAATAGCCACAATATAATAAGGTCAATATAATAATATAATGAGTAGAATAATACAAGAAAATTAATATGTATATCAAGGATTATAATAAATAAAATAACATTCAATTATATACTAAAATATGAATGTAAATAGACTGAATCATGCATGTACTATGCATTAAGAACAACTTACAATATTAATTACTCAAAATTTTTACGATCTTTATTGCTCCTCTTTCTCTTACAATCGGATAATGAGATATATGAATCATATTCAATCTATCTTATTATAGAGTATTGTATCAATAATATAGCCATAGTAATGTGACTCTTCACATACTTGAATATTGCTCATTGTATGCCAAGTCTCATGACTCTTGGTTTATCTACTTGTCACTTGCATACTTGATGAACACTTGACTCTATAATACTTGCACACCTTTACATGACTCTTACACTTCTACTTGCACTCTCTAATCTAGGATACTTGTGCATATATTTATATTACATATTTGCACTCTTACATACAAGACACTTGTGCATATTTAATCAACCTACACTTGCACTCTAACTTACATAACACACATGCATTTATTGCACATTCAAACTTACACATAGAGGGAAATACAATTCACACTATGAACTTTAACTCAAACCTAATCTATTACTTACAAATGTACCATGAAGGTACAATTGTGGTACATTAGCATGTACCAAATAATGTAATATCTCAAAAAAAAAATTCTTTTCTACGCGTTATTTATTTATTATCATATTTATATTTTTATAAAGAATTTCTCATATCATTTTCATGATTTTTAGTCAATAAAATAATTTAATACACAATATAATATATTTTTAAAAAGACGAAAATAAAATTTATGATTTAACTTACGTAGTTTTCATGAACAAAATATTTAATGGTATTATTACACTATAACTGTAATGATTTGAGTTAAAACATAACAAAAAACTTTTTTTCTCTAAATTCTAAATTATGTAAGATTTTATAATTTTAATATATAATTGATTATAATGACATAACTACCTATACACTTCATATTTGGCTTAAAAATCTAAAAAAAAAATTCAAACTTAATGTAAAACATTATAAAACTAATTTTAAAAAATACTAGTCAATATACTATGTATATATAGTCTCATGAGGGTAGTAGAATATCTTTAGATTTCCATCTAGGAGATTCAAGTTCAAACCTTGATACAAGGGGACTGGGACCCTTTCAAGATTTTATGTTATACCCTAACATTTTGGTCTCATGAGGGATACCATAGTGGTATATCTTTGGGTTTTCATCTTGGAGATCCAAGTTCAAACCTCAATAGAAAGGAACTGAGGCTCCTTTAAATATCCTATGCCTAAACCTAAAATTTTAATCAAATGCATTAGTTCAATGAGTTATATTCCTCAATATTCAAGGAGGAGATCAAAATTCAAATATTGCCAAGCAATACATGGATAATATACAAGCTTCATTTTTAACACCACTATGTAGTGATGATGTAATATGGGTGGCACACGTTTTGCTACCATATAACCAATTGAAAATATATTTACCCTACTTATATGATAAATATAATTATGTATTCCCCCACATCTCTTAGAGAAATTTTTTCCATGATAAACATCCATTCCCCTCTCTATATGATAAGTCAAGTCTTTTACAAGAAAAAAAAAAGTTAAATAATATCTAGTTTGATAGTATCTAGCTTTATTCCAAAGCAAGAAAAACAAAATATGAAAGAAATAGAATAGATCATGATAAAACAAGATAAATATAAATACTTGGCAAAGTAAAAAGGATAAAAATCTTGAAGTACTCCTCAAAGAAGCCAATTATTTATTTTAAAATATAAAAGTTAAATATAAAAATAATACATAAATGAAGAGTTTATGACTAAGATTTAATTTAAGGTTTTCCATTGGTATTTCATGCTTTATTTTGTATTTTATTTTAGACTATTTATTATAATTTTGTGTTTGCACTTGTGTTTCATGAAGGAAACTAACAATCCAGATATGGTAAAGCAAACTATGATAGTACAATGTTTTGGAAATATTACTCTACTAATATCCAAGGCATAGATAGTAGAGGTGAAGTTTTGGCATTGTGAAGGATGATATAAGAAAATTTCTAGAAATTTGCTAAATTTTGGTTAATTGTATTCATAAACAAATTCGAAAATATACAAAAAATGAAAATCAAGAATTCAAACATATTATGTAAAATGATGTAGGTTTCTAGCTATATCATCTCAATTGAGATGAGAAGTGTATCTATTTGTAAACTCTCAAGCTCTAAAGAAGAGATGTAATTTTTCAAGGATGGGGGACCCGAGTACAACCCCTTATTATCCAAAAAAAAAAAATACATAAATGGGGAGTATCCAATCGGTAAAAAATAAGGAGCTAATTTTAGGACATGAAATGCCAAATTTCCTTCAGAATTAATAGTGAGTTTTCCTAAAATTTAAATTGGAAATATGAACTTATTAAATATATTCTACATGTTTTCACATATTACATATCAATAATTAAACAACAAGCCTCACAAGTCCTATGCAATATGCAAATAAAATGACAACAAAATTACCAAGAGTAGCATATGTGACATCTTAAGAAGTGCATATGAATATGTTACTAACAAAAATATAAAAAGTTTAATCTACAAGATAACAAATTTAATCTACATAATGAAAGGATTTCTCTTGATATTTTGTTAGATAAAATGTCTTATGACATAGATATTTTTCTATGAAAAGGTAATTGGAAGCATTCAAAAATACAAATGAAGGATAATAATCATTTCAAACATGACTATTAACATTAATATAGATAAAAATTTGTAGTAAATTTTATGATTATTGGGAATTTTGTTTATAAGTATAATTTTTTTTTTGTTAGGGAAATGATAATGGATGGAGAATATTATTCCAAAAAGAATTCATAAATTATAAAACATGGGAGGATTTAAAGCTTGATATGGCTTAATTCAATAGTAAAAAATAGTAGATCAAAGTATAGGAGTCATTATTCAATATAAATGTTAAATTGGCTTTGTCATTGTAAGCATTAACTATAGTGGGACCCTTCTGAATATAAAAATATGGGAATATTTAGTCTAGAGACAATCCTTTTGGTAGAAAATTTTATTTTGAAAATAGAGGAAGAGATAAGGTATCTAAACCTCCCTAATGCTTGTTTTGGTTGTCAATATTTAGATCATATGGTAAGGGATTGCCATTTTAAAAAAGTTCAAAAATCTAAGGAGATCGGAAAAGACAATAAGAAAGAAGAGGAAGAGACAATTTTAGAGCAAGAGGGTAAAGAGGAAATGGAGGTGGATGAAGGATCTCAAGCACGAGATCAACCTACCAATTCTTCCATTATGCAGCAGGAATGGAAGGTGGTTCAAAAGAGAAAGGATATTTGTGGCTCCCCTTCTAAGCCTAGTAAAACCCGAAAAGGTTCAGTTTTAGGGGATGGTGTAAATCCCACTCAAAAAAGTCACTCGTCAACATCTGAGATTGAAGATGAAGGTAAAAAGGTTATTTTTATTGATCAGGGAGGCTCTTTGCAGGTTTCTCCTTTGTAGGGAAGGAATGAAGGTATTGGTATTGATGGGAATTAGTTTTAGGTCCTTGGTTCCTTAAGTTCTTAATGAAGTTCAACATTACATCTTGGAATGTGAGAGGGATGACTATCCCCACTCGTAAAAGGATGGTCAGTAGTTTTTTGAAGTCTATTTTTGCTGATGTTGTATGTCTTCAAGAAATTAAAGTTGATGGTTTTGAGTTGCACAGTTGCTTGAATAGTTCTTGGAAGGGCACTTGGTGGAGCTCATCTCATCGTCAGGGGTCCGGAGGAGTTGTTCTTGTGGTTAGATAGTGGATTTCTTCACTTCTTCTTAATAGGGGTGAAGATCCATAAGGTCGTATTATTTGGGCTACTTTTGCTGTAGTTGGGTAGGTGATTGGTGTGTGTTCTATTTATGGGTCTAATATTTCTTGTGATAGGGTCCACTTGTGGGATTGGATGCAATGTAATCTTCCAGAGGTGTGTTGGTTTCTTGGTGGGGATTTTAACATGGTGGAATGGGACAAATATAGAGAAGGTGGTTTGGGTTGTTGTCTTGCTGGAGCTAAAAAAGAGTCTTGGGACAAAATGAAAGCGGCTCTACAAGTTTTTGATGTTAATTTCAAACAAAAACATTGACTCTGGCGGGTGGTTTACTTGGTCTAACATGAGGGCTGGCATGGATAGGGTGTTTGCAAGGATTGACAGGTTCTACGCTGATCCTCTTTTCACTTGTGAATACAGAGGGAAGAGATCTATGGATATGGATCCTGGAGCCACAGGTTCTGATCATGCGCCCATCCATACTTATGTGCATATTGGAGCCATGCTTGTAGAGAAAAGGAATTTTCCATATAAACTGAATGTCTCACACTTGGATTCCGTTGACTATAGGGAGTTGATCAAGTGTGTTTGGATTTAGAGCTGAGACCTCCTATCCATGGGTGGATTGCTTGGTGGGATGCTATTGTTCAAAGGGTGGTCAAGTTTTTAAGAGGATGGGGAATATTGTTGGCTAAAGGGCAATGAAGGAAAATGAAATCTCTTACGAAAAATTTGGAAGTTGATAGAAATAAGCTTGAGATTGACCCCTTCAACTCTTCTCTTCAGGAGAAGGTTGCTCTCCAGGAAGGAGAAATCAGAAAATTAGAGGATTACATTGGCAAGGGGGCTCATATTAGGAGCAGGCTTCACTGGCTAAAAGAAGGGGATGTACCTACACAATTTTTCTTTAAGTACATTTGTAGTAAAAATTCTACAAAAAAGATTCTAACTCTACAAAAGGAGGATTCCACTCATACTGAGGATGAGACTGAAATAAGGAATTTGTTTGAAAATCATTTTAAGTAGATTTTTGTTGTCTAAGAGAACTCTTTGCCGGTCCAACAGGCTAGATATCTCTTTAAAGAATGTATGCCCAAAAAGATCATCAGTTTTGAAAATTATAGGAAGGCAGCTAATTTTTCTAAGGAAGATCTCTTTTATGCTTTATCTAGGATGAAGAATGGTAAGTCTCCTAGGCCTGATGGTCTCTCAGCTAAATTTTATAAGTATATGTGGGACTGTATTGGAGATGATTATGTAAGAATGGTTCAAGAAGTGTTTGATGGAGCTGGATTTTCTTCTTGGATGAATCAAGGGGTGATCAAGTTAATTCCTAAAGGGAGTAATAAAGACAAAATTGGGGGTTGGAGGTCGATTACCCTTTTAAATGTCTCCTATAAAATAGTGGCTAAAGCTTTAGCCCTTTGGTTGTGAGACATTGTTGCTAGAATTATTCGAGAGGAATAGAATAGGTTTGTTAAAGATAGATTCATTCTAGATATAGTGCTTTCAGTTTGGGAAGCTATGGATTGGGCAGAGGAGTCAAATCAATAAGCTTTATTCTTAAAAATTAATTTTGATAAAGCTTATGATAGAATGGATTGGACCTTTATTTTTAATATTTTGCAATGGTTTGGATTTAATAGGACATTAGTTCATAAAATACAAATGCTTTTCTCCTCAGCCTCAGCTAGAGTGGTGATTAATGGTAGAATTTTAGAAGATATTCAGCTATTCAGATCTATCAGATAGGGCTGCCCATTGGCTCCTCTTATTTTTGTTCTTTCCACCGATGCTTTGGGTTATATACTAGAACAAAGGAGGCTAGCTGGTCAAATTAGAGGAATTACTATTCTTGGTGGTTATCTTATGAATAGCCACTTTGCATATGATTCATTATTTACTGTTCAGATAGATAAGGACTTGATTGTTGGCCTACAAAATTATCTCAGTCTAAATCTATCTACTGGTTGGTAGGAGCTGAGTCCTTGCCCAAAAAAATTCATACAAGTTGGAAAAAATTTAGGGATGGAGAGATTGTTAGATATTTGGGCATCCAATTTGGCAGAAGGGTTTCCCTTAAATCTATGTGGGATTGGTGTTTGAGCATATTTGAGAAAAAAATTCAAATTTGGAAAAGTAAGATGATCTCCTTTGCAGGGAAACTTATTGTGTGCCACATGTACTATTCCTCTTATTGGCTTCCAAACCCTACTCAATATAGAAGACTAGAGACATGCATGAGGATTTTTTTATGGGCAAATATGGATGGTTCCAGGCGGGTTCCTCTAGTTGCATGGAAGTGTTGCACTGTTCCTAATAAGGAGGGTGGCCTTAGGTTGCTCAACATCCACATTCAAGGTAAGGTTCTTGCTTCTAAGTGGGTCATTAGATGTTTGGAGGGTGATTTTGGCTGGAAAATATTGTTGCATCACCAGATCAAGAACTGTGTAAATATTGACAGAGTCAAGGGAAATTTTAGTTTTGAAGATATTGTTGGTCACCTAGGGAAATTTAAAATTAGAGGCTTGCATCCTAATTAAAATAATATGGGAGGCTTGGAAATATGTAGTCGGCTTGGTTAAATGGGACTTTTTGGATGATATACGGGGTTGGACTCTTTGCTCCAAAGCAATTTACCTTTGGAAAAGGATGTATGCAGCATATATGCCTACCTTACAGTGCAAGAGACTTGGTAAGAAAGGAATTGTCAAGTGGGAAGATATTTGGGATGGAAACACTGGTATTTGGACTCTATGGCATTATTGGTTATTAAATTTAAACTAAAGTCCTCCAATAGGTATGCAGTGCAACAAATGCAAAGTCTTCTTCCTATGGAGCAACTGTACAAGCTTCCCAATGGTCTTGTAGGTCCTATCTAGAAGTATTGGAGGTGGAAATATGGAAAACCAATTTGGTGTTTTAAAGCCTCTAAGATTTATCAGTTGATGGTTCCTGGAATCCCATTTGGTGACATTCTGAACATCATATGGGGTTTGAGTTGTTCTTGCAAAAAATGGAAGAAGCGTCTCACTGGGGTGTGGATGTTTCGGGTTTCTATGCAGTTGAAGGTGTTTGCCTAGTTAGTTATTATGCAGGGTATTCATAGTAAGGCTCATCTAGCCAAATGGATGCTTACATCGGATGCTTGTTCCAACTATGGAAAAAGTGAAACAATTAAGCATATTTTTGGGAATGTCCGAGAACGAGAAAGATATGGAGAAAGGCAGTCTAGTTGTATGAAAATGTTGTTCAGGGGTAGCTAAGGTGGAAGGCAGTGTTGTTTGGAGACTCCATTGACTATGCGAGCCACAGAAGGATATTTTGGCATATTATCAGACTCTCTATCTTGTTCAATATTTGGAAAGATAGATGTAGTCTAATTTTTAAAAATGAGGAGGTGTCGATTGATGTTACTGTTAGCAAAGTTGCTGAGCTTGTTTCTAGTCAACTTAAGGTGTTTAGGTCTGAGATTATTCAAGACTATATTAGAATTGATAAAAGTGTTAGATTTGATTGTTTTCTACTCATTCACAAACTGTTGTAGTGTTGTTATGATGATGTATTCTCTGATTATTCATTAATATGAAGTATTTTTTCAATAAAAAAATAAATAAATAAATAAATAAATAAATTTAGATATATATATATATATATATATTTCTCTTGTTTACTTAGTATTTTATCCTTACTTTTGTACTACATAAATAAAAGGAGACAAATTTTATGATGTAAAAAAAATTAATAGCAATTTATTACCAACAAAAATATAGTATAAATATATGATAAAAAGTAAATATCTCTTCCAATACATTCTTTTACTAATTAATTAAGATATGATTAAGAAAATTTAGTATGCAACCTATAGAAAAGGATACATGAATCTAGTATATAACAAGTGAAATGAAGTATAAGTAGAATTAAATTTATATATTGTGACATATAATTATTTTTTTAATCTTATTATAATTTATAGTTAATTACTTTTATAGAATTTTGCATTGAAACATGCATTTATCCAACATGGTTGTATTTGCTCTCAAAATAACTTCATTGGATTATCATTATTCTCCCTAATTGTAGACCACTTTTATTTGTTGCATAACTTGGCATCCAATGTGGTTATCAACATACTAACACCTATAGAGGGTATGGCAAACCAATTATACTACTTCCACACCCAATTTATACTTTGTTTATATTGATATCATATGAAAAAACTTAACATTAGTAAGTCATCCTCTTGACAATGCTGACATTGGAGATGTATTGGAGTATATGAATTGCAAGACTCTATTGGTTTGAGATATAGACATTTAATACCTTTTGAATTGATCACATATTTCTAATTTATATATTTAATATTATAAAATTATGGTGAGGGAATGGTTATTATAAAACAATTTTTCTATTTTCAAACTAAAATTAGCTTTTAAGGGTATTGTTTCTAGAATACATCATTCCCATATTTTTTTTTTTAAAGAGGTCACACTGTAATTAATGCTTACATATTCCTCACTTATTTGTTTAATATTATGATGTTAAGGTTAGGGAATGGCTACTATAAAATGGTTTCTCTATTTTCAAACTAAAATTTGCTACCAAAAGGATTGTCACTAGACTAAATATTCCCATATTTTTATATTCAAAAGGGTCCCACTATATTTAATGCTTACAATAACAAAGCCAATTTAACATTTATATTGAATAATGACTCCTATACTTTGATCTACTATTTTTTAGTATTGAATTAAGCCATATCAAGCTTTAAATCCTCCCATGTTTTATAATTTATGAATTCTTTTTGGAATAATATTCTCCATCCATTATCATTTCCCTAACAACAAAATTTTTATACTTATAAAAAAAATTCCCAATAATCATAAAATTTACTACAAATTTTTATCTATATTAATGTTAATAGTCATGTTTGAAATGATTATTATCCTTCATCTGTATTTTTGAATGCTCCCAATTACCTTTTCATAGAAAAACATCTATGTCATAAGACATTATATCTAACAAAATATCAATAGAAATCCTTTCATTATGTAGATTAAATTTTTTATCTTGTAGATTAATTTTTTTATCTTTTTGTTAGTAACATATTCATATGCACTTCTTAAGATGTCACATATGCCACTCTTGGTAATTTTATTGTAATTTTATTTTCATATTGCATAGGACTTGTGAGGCTTGTTGTTTTATTATTGATATGCAATATGTGAAAACATTCACTATTAATTCTGAAGGAAATTTGGCATTTCATGTCCTAAACTTGGCTCCTTAATTTTTATCGATTGGATACTCCCCATTTATGTATTTTTTTTTTGGATAATAAGGGGTTGTACTCAGGTCCGCCATCATTGAAAAATTACATATCTCTTCTTTAGAGCTTGAGATTTTATAAATAGTTACACTTCTCATCTCAATTGAGATGCTATAGCTAGAAACCTACATCATTTTACATAAAATGTTTGAATTCTTGATTTTAATTTTTTGGATATTTTCGAATTTCTTAATGAATACAATTAATCCAAAATTTAGCAAATTTCTAGACATTTTCTTATAGTAGCCTTCACAATGCCAAAACTTCACCTCTACTATCTATGCCTTGGATATTAGTAGAGTAATATTTCTAAAACATTGTACTATCATAGTTTGCTTTACCAGATCTGGATTGATAGTTTCCTTCCTGAAACACAAGTGCAACCACAAAATTATAATAAATAGTCTAAAATGAAATACAAAATAAAGCATGAAATACCAATGGAAAACATTAAATTAAATCTTAATCATAAACTCTCCATTTATGTATTATTTTTATATTTAACTTTTATATTTTAAAATAAATAATTGGCTTCTTTGATGAGTACTTCAAGATTTTTATCCTTTGTACTTTTCCAAGTATTTATATTTATCTTTTTTGATCATGCTCTATTCTATTTCTCTCATATTTTGTTTTTCTTGCTTTGGAATAAAGCTAGATACTATCAAACTAGATATTATTTAACTTTTATTTTTTTCTTGTAAAAGACATGACTTATTATATAGAGAGGGAAATGGATGTTTATCATAGAAAGAATTTCTCTAAGAGATGTGGGGGAATACATAATTATATTTATCATCTAAGTAGGGTAAATATATTTTTAATTGGTTATAAGGGATTAAAACAGCCGCCACCCATATTATATCATCACTACATAGTGGTGTTAAAAATGAAGCTTGGATATTATCCATGTATTGCTTGGAAATATTTGAATTTGGATCTCCTCCTTGAATATTGAGGAATATAACTCATTGAACTAATGCATTTGATTAAAATTTTAGGTTTAGGCATGGGTTCTTGAAAGGAGCCTCTGTTCCATTCTATTGAGGTTTTAAATTGGATCTCCAAGATGAAAACCCAAAGATATAGCACTATGGTATACCTCATGATACCAAAATGTTAGGGTAGAAAATAAATTCTTGAAAGGTTCCCAGTCCCATTGTATCAGGGTTTGAACTTGAATCTCCTAGATCTACTACACTCATGGGACTATATATACATGGTATATTAACTAGTATTTTTTAAAATTAGTTTTATAATATTTTACATTAAGTTTGATTTTTTTTTTTAGATTTTTAAGCCTACTATGAAGTGTATAGGTAGTTATGTCATTATAGTAAATTATATATTAAACTTAGAAAATATAACTACATAATTTAGAATTTAAATAAAATAAGTTGTTTGTTATGTTTTAACTCAAATCATTACACTTATAGTGTAATAATACCATTAAATATTATGTTCATGAAAACTATGTAAGTTAAATCATGAAAACTACATCTATCTTTCCAAATATTGAACAAGATAGAGAGTCTGATAATATGCCAAAATATCCTTCTGTGGCTCGCACAGTCAATGGAGTCTCCAAAAAACACTACCTTCCACCTTAGCTACCCCTGAACAACATTGTCATACAACCAGACTACCTTTCTCCATACCTTTCTTGTTCTTGAACATTCCCAAAAATATGCTTAATTGTTTCCCTTTTTCCACAGCTAGAAAAAGCATCCGATGTAAGCATCCATTTGGCTATATGAGCCTTACTATGAAGACCCTGCATAATAACTAACTAGGAAAACACCTTCAACTGCATAGAAACCCGAAACATCCACACCCTAGCGAGACGCTTCTTCGATTTTTTGCAAGAACAACTCAAACCCCATTTGATGTTCAGAATGTCACCAAACAGGATTCTAGGAACCATAAACTGATAAATATTAAAGGATTTAAAACACCAAATTGGTTTTCCATATTTCCACCTCCAATCCTTCCATATAGGACCTATAAGACCATTGGAAATCTTGTACAGTTGCTCCATAGGAAGAAGACTTTGAATTTGTTGCACTGCATACCTATCGAAAGAATTCAGTTTAAATTTATCAACCAACTATTACAACGGATTCCAAATACCAGTGTTTCCATCCCAAAGATCTGCCCACTTGAAAATTTCCTTCTTACCAAGTCTCTTGCACTGCAAGGTAGGCATATCTACTGCATACATCCCATTTTTTTCCAAAGGCAAATTGCTTTGGAGCAAAGAGTCCAACCCCGTATATCATCCAAAAAGTCCCATTTAACCAAGCCGACTACATATTTCCAAGCCTCCCATATTATTTTAATTAGGATGCAGACTCTAATTTTAAATTTCTTGGGGTGACCAATAATATCTTCAGAACTAAAATTTACCTTGACTATGTTAATATTCACACAGTTCTTGATCTGGTGACACAATAAACTTTGCCATCCAAAATCACCATCCAAACATCTAATGACCCACTTATAAGCAATAACCTTACCTTGAACCTGGATGTTGAGCAACCCAAGGCCATCTTCTTTCTTAGGAACAGTGCAATACTTCCATGCAACTAGAGGAACCCACCTGGAACCATCTATATTTGCCCATAAAATATTCCTGATGTAGGTATCTAGTCTTATATATTGAGTAGGGTTTGGAATCCAACAAGAGGAATAGTACATGTGGCACGTATGAAGAATCCTACTTACCACAATAAGTTTTCCTGCAAAGGAGATCATATTAATTTTCCAAATTTGAATTTTTTTCTCAAATCTACTCAAACACCAATCCCACATAGATTTAAGGGAAACCCTTTTGCCAAATGGGATGCCCAACTATCTAACAATCTCTCCATACCTAAATTTTTACCAACCTGTATGAATTTATTTGGGAAAGGACTCAGCTCCTACCAACTAGTAGTCATATTTAGTCTCACTAACCACAGCACCAGAAGCAAGATAAAACTGACTGAGACAGTTTTGTAGGCCAATAATCGAGTCCTTATCTATCTAAATAGTAAATAATGAATCATATACAAAGTGGTTGTTCATATACAAAATGTTTTTTCATAATATAACCACCAGGAATAGCAATTCCTCTAATTTGACCAACCAACCTCCTTTGTTCTAGTATATAACCCAAAGCATCGATGGAAAGAACAAAATGAAGAGGAACCAATGGGCAACCCTATCTGATATATCTGAATAGCTGAATATATTCTAACATTCTGCCATTAATAACCACTCTAGCTAAGGCTGAGGAGAAAAGCATTTGTATTTTATGAACTTTTGTCCTATTAAATCCAATCCATTGCAACATATTAAAAATAAAGGTCCAATCCATTCTATCATAAGCTTTATCAAAATCAATTTTTAATAAAAAAGCCTATTGATTTGACTCCTCTGCCCAATCCATAGCTTCCCAAACTAAAAGCACCATATCTAGAATGAATCTACCTTTAACAAACCTAGTCTATTCCTTTCAAATAATTCTAGCAGCAATGTCTCACAACCGAAGGGTTAAAGCTTTAGCGACTATTTTATAGGAGATATTTAAAAGGGTAATTGGCATCCAACCCCCAATTTTGTCTTTATTACTCGCTTTAGGAATTAATTTGATCACCCCTTGATTCATCCAAGAAGAAAATCTAGCTCCATAAAACACTTCCTGAACCATTCTTACATAATCATCTCCAATACAGTCCCACCTATACTTATAAAATTTAGCTGAGAGACCATCAGGCCCGGGAGACTTACCATTCTTCATCCTAGATAAAGCATAAAAAACCTCTTCCTTAGAAAAATCAGCTGCCATTCTTTCATTTTCAAAATTGACGATCTTTTTGGGCACACATTATTTGAACAGATCTCTAGCCTACTGGACCGGCAAAGAGTTCTCATAGACAACAAAAATATCCTTAAATTTATTTTCAAACAAATTCCTTATTTCAGTCTCATCCTTAGTATGAGTGGAATCCTCCTTTTGCAGAGTTAGAATATTTTCTATAGCATTTTTCCTATGAATGTAATTAAAGAAAAATTGTGTAGGCACATCCCCTTATTTCAACTAGTGAAGCTTGCTCCTAATATGAGCCCCCTTGCTAATGTAATCCTCTAATTTTTTTATTTCTCCTTCCTAGAGAGCAACCTTATCATGAATATAAGGGTTGAAGGGGTCAATCTCAAGCTTCTTTCTATCAGCTTCCAAATTATGCCGAAGAGATTTAATTTTCCTTTGTCGCCCTTTAGCCAACAATCTTTCCCATCTTCTTAAAAAATTAACCACCCTTCGAACAACAACATCCCACCAAGCAATCAATCCCTGCCTTGAAGGTCTCGACTCCAAATTCCAAACACACTTGATAAACTCCCTACAATCAGTGGAATCCAAGTGCGATAAATTCATTTTAAATGGAAAATTCCTTTTCTCTACAAGTATGGCTCCAATATGCACACAAGTATGTATGGGCACATGATCACAACCCGTGACTCCAATATCCACATCCACAGATATCTTCCCTCTACCTTCACAAGTGAAAAGAGGATCAACATAGAACCTGTCAATCCTCACAAACACCCTATCCATGCCAACCCTCCTGTTAGACCAAGTAAACCACCCGCCAAAGTCACAATATTTTTGTTTGAAATTAACATCAAAAACTTGTAGAGCCACTTTCATTTTGGTCCAAGACTCTTTTTTAGCTCCAACAAGACAACAACCCAAACCACCTTCTCTATCTCCATCCCATTACATCATGTTAAAATCCCCACCAAGCAACCAACACATATCTGGAATATTACATTGCATCCAATCCCACAAGCGAACCCTATCACAAGCAAGATTAGGCCCATAAATAGAACACACACTAATCACCTGCCCAGATACAACAAAAGGATCCCAAACAATACGACCTTCTGGATCTTCACCACTGTTAAGAAGAAGTGAAGAAAGCCACTGTCTAACCGCAATATCAACTCATGTTAACCCCTAACGATGATATGAGCTCCACCAAGTGCCCTTCCAAGAACTATTCAAGCAACTATGCAACTCAAAACCATTAAATTTAATTTCCCGAAGACATACAACATCAGCAAAAACAGACTTCAAAAAACTATTGACCATCCTTTTACAAGTGGGGATAGTCATCCCTCTCACATTCCAAGATGTAATTTTGAGCTTCATTAAGAACTTAAGGAACCAAGGACCTAAAACTAATTCTCGTCAATACCAATACCTTCATTCCTTCCATGCAAAGGAGAAACCTACAAAGATCCTCCTTGATCAACAAAAAATGTCTTTTTACCTTCATCTTCAATCTCAGATGTTGATGAGTGACTTTGTCGAGTGGGATTTACACCATCCCCTAAAACCGAACCTTTTTGGGTTTTAGTAGGCTTAGAAGGGGAGCCACGAACGTCCTTTCTCTTCTGAACCACCTTCCATTCCTACTGTATAATGGAAGAATTGGCAGGTTGATCTCATGCTTGAGATCCTTCATGCACCTCCATTTCCTCTTTACCCTCTTGCTCTAAAAATGTCTCTTCCTCTTCTTTCTTATTGTATTTTTCGATCTCCTTATATTTTTAAACTTTTTTAAAAGGGCAATCCCTTACCATATGATCTAAATATTGACAATCAAAACAAGCATGAGGGTGCCCTAGATAGCAATAATAAAAAGAGATAATCTATGGAAAACCCAATCCAGGTAGCATATTCTGCACCAGAAGTGATTATCAAGGATGATATGGTTGAGCATAATATAATTATTATTAAAACTAGAGGTTTAATATGTAGTTTTATGGATATTGTCTAGGTTTGATTGAATTCAAATTACTCCATGACTTTTATTCCAAAATAATGTTTTCTCCATTATTTTATCCATTTTAGAAATCAAGGATAAAATAATGGATGAAGGCTTATGGTTTACGGGTAAAGATGCATTATATTTAAGACCTTGGAGTGAGAATTTTTTTTGTGGACATAAAAAATATTAAAAGGCTTTTGATATGGAATAGTTTTTTTGGAATTCCTTATCAACTAATTAATAAGGAGGTTTTGAAGAATATTGGTAATACTCTAGATGACTTCATCTAGGAGGAACCAACTACTAAGGAAAGAAGACATGTTGTATACAATCAAAGACGTGTTTCCATGGACATTTCTAAACCTTTACCGCAATTTATTAGGATTAAATTTGAATCAAGAGAATGGGATCAACAAGTGGATTATGAAAATATTACATTTTAATGTTGCAAATATCATGAAACTAGGCACATGGCAAGATATTGAAAAGTTAAAATGGAGAAAGAGATAGAATTTTTTAGGCATGAGGGTACCTTCAATTTGAAACAAGGAGACCATATCACAAGAGAAGCTAGGTCAAATCAAGGATTTTCCACTCCTAAGAAAGTGGTTAGAAAAATCCCTCTACATAATCAGATGACAAAGGCCATTACAATTCAATCAAATCAACCATTAGAAGAAAAAATGATATGGGGGATGAGGAAGTACAATGCACAACTTCAAATATAGAAAGAGTTAAAGATGAAAAGGAAGAGGGGGAGGGAAATTTTAAAACAAAGGAATATTGGGATATGAATTTTAAACCAAATAAGGTGGAGGAATTCAATATTAATCCAAGTAAATCACCTTTATTATCTTCAAGTAGCTTAAAATATTCTCCTTAAAATAAAAAAGAAATAAGTATGAAGTGTATTCCTTGCACTTTAGGATTTCAAGAGTAGTATAGTAAATAAAATATTATGGAGGATATCCAAGGAAATTTAGGGTTTTTAGGCCAACATAAGAAAGTGATGACTATGGAGGATCATCTATGCAATTTAGATTTTTTAGGGAAACATAAATAAGAAAATGCTAATAAGGCTATTCCTTGCACTCTCAACTCTTTAAGGCAACATAAATATTTAGAAGATAAATCTCATTTTGAACAATATGAAAAAATGAAAGAGATTGTTGAAGATGAGAGTATTCGTAGGAATGGAAGATGGAGAGGAAGGCCATCAAAGAAAGAACAAATAGAAAAAGAAACTCAAAATGATATTGATTTGGAAAGCCAAATAAAAATATCATAGATGTTAACAATAAGTGGAGCTACGCCCACTAATAAAAATGAAATGTGTTGATGATGAAAATGATATCATGGAATATTAGGGGTATGAATAAGGATGCTTTTAAGAAGATTTGGAAGATAGGTGATTGTTTACTAGTTTCTTCTACATAAGCTTCAAGCAATATTGCAATAATATGGGATAAATGTAAATTTGATGGACAACTATTAAAATCAAAAAGTAATTGGGTTGTTAGATAATTTTCTAGGAAAGAGGAAAATATCAAATTTAGGATTCTAAATGTATATGTTTCATCTATAGTTACTCCTCATGAAATATTTTGGAAGGATCTTAGTAGTTTTTTGTCAAATACAATGATGATTCATTGTGATCTATCGATTCTTGGAGGATATTTGAATAATGTTTTATCTCCTTTGGAAAATAAGGATGACATTCTAGGATGGTATAAATCAATGCAATATTTTTCTTTATTTGTCAATTCAAATGATCTTTGGGATGTTAGTCCCTAAAGCTTTCAATCTACATGGGATAATAGATGCATTGTAAAAAATCATATTGTAGAAATACTGGATAAATTTTTGTTATCCAATAAATGGTTGTAAAAAAAGTATATAATATCTTTATAAATGTTATTGCGAGCATGATCAAATCACAAACCAATTTTTTGACTTGTGAGTTACCTAATAATGGTCATCCAAAGCCATTTCGCTTCTAGTCTATGTGGCTCCAAGACCCTAATTTTTTCCATATGGTTATGCTATGGTGGGATGAATCAAAATTTGAAGAATCATGTATGTTCAGGTTTGTTGAAAAGTTGAAATATTTAAAGAAGCACATGAAGATATGAAATTTTAAATCTTTTGGTAACAATTAAAAAAAATAATCCAAGCTCAAAATTTTACAAGAGTTAATAGAAATTAATTGAATGGATCGAGATTCTTATGTGAAAGAAAAATAATTATTTCCTAATCATCATAATGCATTAAAAAAGGAGGAGTCTTATTGATTCCAAAAATCTAGAGAGAAATGACTCAAGGAAGGAGATAGAAATACAAAAATAATCATGCTACAACAAAAAAAAATATTTCTATTCGTCATATCAAAAATATTATAACTCCGAGGGAAAAAAGTAAAGAGGGGAGGGTCCCGATCCCTTCCCTACTCCCCCTCCCCTGGTTCATGCCCAGTCTCTGGCTCTTCCCAGGTCATCCCTCCCTGGGACAGTTTGTTGCATATGATCTCCTTAAGGGAGATCCTTATCCTCTTTTTGCACCTCTCCCAGTTGGTCAGGGTTCCCTTGTTTGATTTTGTGGCCTAGTGCTTCCCAGGGTTCCTTGCTGTTTTTGGGATCCCTTCCATTTTTTTCCCTCAGGCTTCCCCTTGGGGTTTTTTGTAGGTTTTTGGTGTGGATCTGGTTCCCTGCGGTTCTCTGGGTGGTGGGGGTGATTGGTTGGGTTTTTTATGGCTTCCTGGGGTTTCCTTTGAGGTCCTTACTGCTTTGGGGGTGGTCTAGGGGGCCTCTTTCCCATTTTTGCTAGTGAATCCTCTCTGGGATCCTATGGCTATTGTTGGTCCTGTCCCTGTGGGGAGGGCCCTCTTTGATTTATCGCTTGGAGACTTCTTCATGCTGGTTCTGCTCCTTGGTGGACACCCTGGGCATTTGTTTGGCCTTGGGGGGGATTTTTCTCTGCCTGGGCTGTTACTAGCCTCAGTCCTAGTTCCCTGAAGTTTCTCCTATGCAAGGATGGGATTCTTGGCCCCTTTTATTGGGGTTCTCTGGGGTCTGCTACATTTTTCAAATATTGGGGGGATTTGATCCATGCATGCAGACCCTGGATCCCCCAGGCTAGGCTCCCAAGGATCCCATATTTGTGGCTGTTACCTCTTCCTGCTTGGGATTCCTAGTACCTGTATCCCTGGTCCCTTAACATGTTGTCTTTTCCTATTGGTTGTCCTGGGGGTGGGATTCTCTTGGTGGTGCTTTCTGGTTGCTTCTTGATGGGTGGGATCTCCTCTTTGCTAGTTTTCAACTGCTTCCTACTGGGTGGGATTCCCCTTTTTTCTAGGCAGGATGGTTTCCCGCTGGGCGGGATGGTTTCCCACGGGGCGAGATTCTCCAAAACCGCTGGGTTTCCCGCTGGGCGGGTTTTTCTCATTTCCTACTAGTTTTCTCGGGAGGTGAGATTCACTTGGTAGATATTTTTATTGCTTTCCGCTGGGCGAGATCTACACTGGGATGGATTTTTGTTGCTTCTAGTTGGGCGGGATTCACTCTTTGGTGGTTTTTCGACTGCTTCCCGCTAGGCAAGATTTATATTATAATGTTTTTTTGTTGCTTCTTGCTGGATGGGATTTACACGATGGCGGTTTTTAGCTGCTCCCCGCTAGGCGGGATCTTCAAACTTACCTTCCTTCAAAATTGGTGGTTTCCCGTTGGGCAAGATTGTTCAAATTTACCTGTTCCTGCTGGGCAGGATTTCTGTTTGTTTTTCATTTTCAGGGTATTAGTTCCTTGGGCCTAGAATTTTGTTGTAATGGCTTATGCTCGGCATGTTATTACCAACTCTTATGTAATCAAGTTTTGACCCATTGTAAATACAAACGCTTCTTAACAAAAAAAAAATATTATAACTCCAGATTAAATAAATATTAAAGAAAAAGAAGATATAAGGAAGGAAGCAATTAATTATTTCAAAAATATTTTATTAGATTCTAGGCAAGATAAGGAGGCACAAGAAAATATTTTGTAAAATATTTCATCAATTATCACTCAAGGATAAAATGAAAGCTTGAATAAGATAATATCTCTAGAGGAGCTCCATGAAGTAGTTTTCTCTTTCCATCCTAACAGGACACCTAGCTTTGATGGTTTTCCTATAATTTTATTTCAAAATATTTAGGATTTATTGAAGAATGATATATTAGATTTAGATGAAGAGATCAAAAAAAGGAAGGCTATAATAAGTGAGATCAATTCTACTTTTATTACATTGGTTTCCATGAAAGGCAACACAAAATATTTTGATAATTTTTTTTTCGATAAGCCTCTATAATATGATCAGTAAGATCATTTCAAAAATTATGATAAACAAGTTGAAGGGTATTCTAGGATGTCTTATCTCAGAGGAAAAAAGGTAGCTTTGTTCATGGTAAATAAATTGTTGATGGTATAATTATTGCTCAAGAGGTCATACATTCTTTCCATTCCATGAAAAAATCAGGTATGCTTTTGAAATTAGATATGAACAAAGCATATGATAGGGTTTTATAAAATTTTCTACATGCTATTTTCAAAAAGTTTGGCTTTGATTATAGTTGGTGTGAGTGGATTAAATGTTGTTATAGCACTACAAAATTTTCTATTTTGATCAATGGTTATCCTACTAGGTACTTCAAGTCATCTTGTGGACTTCATCAAGGTGATCACATTTCTCCTTATCTATTCATTATTTTGGCAAAAGCATTAGGGTGAACCTTTTCAAAGGAAAAAATGGAAGGAAAAATCAAGGGTATTCAAGTTGCAAAAAATGGTCCCTTTGAATCTCATCTCCAATTTGATGATGATACTTTTATTTTGGGTCATCCCTTAGTGTGTGAGGTCGTGGATTTTAAATCAATATTATCAAGCTATGATAAGGCTACTGGATAATTGGTAAATATTTTAAAATCCATATTCTTTTTTATTAATATTACCATAGATTTACAACAAATTATTGTGAATATTTTAGGGTTTAAAATTGAAAATTTTTCATGAACTTACTTGGGTATTCCTTTGTCTAATAAAGAAAATAAAAAAGATTTTTGGATCTCTTTTTTGGATAGAATGAAAGGCAGTTCCTAACCATGGCAAGAAGGCTACAACTCACAAAGACTACTTTGAAATCCATTCCTATATATATGATGTCACTTTCAAGATTACCAACCAGTATTTCATCAAAAATTGATAAAATTGAAAGAGACTTTCTATGGAAATGTTGTGAGGAAAAATTTAGATTTTTTCTTTGTAAGTGGGATAGGGTTTGCAAAGGAAAGAATATTGGAGGAGTAGGCTTGCAAAATTGTAAACTTATAAATTTGGCATTAGGAGAAAATATTGGGTGCATATTATTCATATATTTGGGAAAGAATTGGGTAAAAATATTACTTCAAAAATATATAGGTTCTAGGTCCGAGGTGTAAACCAATTGGTTCATCCAAACCCCATAAGGGGGCAGAGGTCCAAGGTTCAAATCTCAAGTCTCGTCGGACTGAACGCTTGTCCCTTTCTTGGTGCTTTCAGCGGCATAAAAGGTTTAAAATGATTGTGGCATGGTTGTTATAGGGTGGACTGTGCAAAGATCTGTGTGGCGGCTTCCAGGGCGGACAACGCAGAATATTGTGGCGGCCATAAAAAGCTAGACAACCTGCCCAGATTTGTGGCAGCTATCGATTCCATCATGTAAAATATATATATATATATATATATATATATATATAGGTTCTCTTAATGCAATGAAATTGTTTAGGAAAAGACCTCAACCCAAAGGATCGTCAACATGGAAATTCATATAAAAGAGTTTGCAATTGATAAAGAAATATATTATATGACCATTCAATGAGGGGAGTTATGCAAAATTTTGGTATGATTCTTGGTTGAAGCTTTATCATCTTATCTCTAACTCAAAATGGAAATAATTGGATCAAGCGTGCCTAGCGTGTAAAGATCCAAAAGTTAAAGATTATATTATTATGAGCAAAACAATCTAGATCATGAATTTCTTTTGGTAACCTAGTTTAAGGTAAGGAACTCAAACAAATTGTAAAAAAACTTCAAAAGATGCTTCGAGAGTTTTATTTACCAATTTTTACATGAAAGGATGAGTTGGTTTTGAATTTATCAAGGGATGGTGGACACTCGATCAAGTTTGGATATGAGGATTTAAAATAATTAAAATTTATTTCTCCTAAAGAGTTTCTTTGGGAGAATATTTGGTCATTAAAGGGTCTCCCTATGGCCTCAATATTTCTTTGATTAGTAGTTCAATGTAAGATTCTTATGGGAGAGAGTCTACAAAGAAGAGGATATGATGAACCCTTCAGATGTGCCTCGTGTGAGAAGGATTTAGAAATATAAAACTATTTACTTCTTCATTGTTCATTTTCTCACACCATTTGAGGTTATTTTTTAAAAGTATGAAATTATATTGGGTAGTTCCATCAACATTGAAAGCATTGATAAAATGTTGGATAAATTATTTAGAAGCTAAAGTAATATGTATTATTTGGAGGATTGGCCCTACCATTATTTGTTGGAATTTATGGCTTGAAAGGAATAACAAAATTTTAAAAAATAAATATCAAAATCATGCCCAAGTCTTTGCAAAAAAGAGAGGTGCTAATAACTTGGTTAAAGGATTTGAACATACATGGAAGAGTCATTTGTGACAATGAAATTAAAATAAAGGATCTACTTCAATCTATGGTAAAATGGAAATATCCAAAATCTATGATAAAATAAAAATGTCCAAAAATTGGGTTTATCAAAATTAATTTTGATGGTGCTTCTAAAGGAAATCTAGGAAAAGCTAGTGGAGGTGGTGTTTATAAATAGTGAAGGAAAAATTCTCCTCACTTATTCAGAATCATATAGAACTTCAACTAACAACTATGTAGAAGCTAGGACACTTCTTACATGGATTAAAATTGCAGCAGAAAAAGGAAAAATATATTTCAATTGAGGAGAATCACAAATTATCATCAATGCTATTAACAAAAATGGATGTGGACACTAGATAAAAAATAATATTATTGTAATGTTTATCATCTATTATTAGAGGCAATCTCCTAGTAGTGTGAGAGAAGGAAATTGAGTAATAAATAAATTAACTAATTATGGTGTTGATCTTCATTTTAGTGAAATTAAAATTTTAGAAAACAATGGCCAAATAAGATTTTGTGGAAACATCCTCCGAGGAAGTTGAAAAATATATTTAAGAAAAAAAAATGAAAAACTGCCTAAAAATATATGATGCAGTAAATATAATTTTTTTTTTTGTATTTTGATTAGAGTGACCTGTAATAAAAACCACGTATAACTTATATAAAAAATCCAATGAATTTATTTATCAAATAAAAGAAAAAACAAAATTTTAAAATAAAGAAGTTTTCTAATAAAATAAAAATAAGGAAAAGAAATTTGAAACGTGAAAAAAAAAAAAAAAAAAGTGATGTAAAGTATTTTATTAGGTCCGTTGGAATTGAACTTATAAACGGCTGATTCAAGTAGTATGTATGGGTCAAGGTAATTTGCGTTATGTGACTTTGTTTTAAATTTAAACTTTAAATAATTTATTTATATATACAATTTTCAAATAATAAACTAATAATTTTATTTTACATTAAGTAATAAAACCATTCATTCACGAGGAAGAAAAAAATCTCACACGGAGGTCATCCTTTTCTAAAAATTATAAATTAACCATCCATATGTTTACACCGCTAGAAAAACAACTAAATACTTTATTTCAGACCTCCGACACAACCCAAAAAAAAAAACAAATCTCAAACATGGAGGTTAATTGTTTTCTTTTTTTTAAACTGGGAAATGAAATTTTAAGGCAATACTATATTTCGGTTTAAACATAAAAACCGCCTACTATTCGGAATTTTGTATTAAAATATATATTTTTTATTTTTTTAAATATAAATTTTTTTGTTTTATATAGGATAAGATTTCAAACAGAATTATGAAGTTGTTATTATAAACCTTTACTTGTTGGGTAAGTTGAAGTCAACAAGACCTCAATCTTTTAAGGAATTTTCAACCAGAGTAGTCAACCACCAAACACAATTTAACCCTCAGTTTCTAGGAAGAGAGCCTAAAGTCCTAACTACTTCGTTGTCCTAGGTGGACAAAAATATTAGATAAAGTACAGGTTTTTATAAGGGGTTTAAACTAAGGTCTTTTAATGAAAACCCAAGGACTTACCACTACGGTATCCTCTTGGGACAAGACAAATTCCTTTATGGATACATCATGGTTTAAATCTCACCTTCGTAGAAGAGAACCCAAAGCCCTAACCACTAGAATGTCCTAGGTAGACAAAAATGTTAGATAAAACATAAGTTTTTATAAGGGGTTTAACCACTGTGTTGTTTTAGGGAGACAAACATGTTAGATAAAACACAAGTTTTTATAAGGGACTTGAACTTAGGTTTTTTTAATGAAAACTCAATGACTAACCATTATGGTATCCCTCTTGGGATAGGACAAATTCCCTTTTAGATACGTCATGGTTTAAACCCGAAACTCTTAAAAGAGAGCCCAAAGCCCTAACCACTAAGTTATCCTTGGTGGACCAAAATGTTAGTTAAACCATGGGTTTTTATAAGGGTTTGAACTTAGGTTTTTTAATAAAAACCTAAAGACTTACCATTACGATATCTCTCTTAGGACAAGATCAAGTCAAATATCCCTCTTAGGACAAGATAAAGTTAATGGGACCTAGACTTTAGGGAATCGAACTAGGATAATTAATCGACAAAGACCGAGTCTTTACTAATCATACTATCTCATTTTGGGTATGTATTCATCTTAGGACAAGACAATCAATAGGACCTCGACTTTAGGGAATCAAACTTGGATAGTCAATTGGTAAAGATTCAGTCTCCACCAATCAGCCTATCCCAATTTAGGTACATTCTGGTTTGAAGCAGGGTATTTTAGAAGAAAGTCCAAAACCTTACCACTATGTTGTCCTAAACAAACTAAAATTTTAAAGAAAGCTCAAAAACTTACCATTGTGTTGTCCTAAGCAAACTAAAATGTTAAAGAAAGCTCAAAACTTTACCACTGTGTTGTCCTAAGTAGACTAAAATATTAAGTTATCCTAAACAGACTAAAATGTTAAAGAAAGCTCAAAAAATTACCACTGTGTTGTCCTAAGCAAACTAAAATGTTAAAGAAAACCCAAAACCTTACCATTGTGTTGTCCTAAGAAAACTAAAATATTAAGGTAAAGTATGGTTTTTTACGAGGGTTTTGAACTTGGGTCTTTTGTATGAAAACCAAAGACTTACCACTATGGTATCCTTCTTGAGACAAAAATGTTAAGGTAAACTGCAAGTTTTTATAAGGGGTCCTATTTCATTCATATCAAGTTTGAATTTAGATCTCCTTCATGGAAAACCAAATATTTACCACCACGATATCCTTCCAGAAAACATTCTTAATAAGACAATTATCAATCTTTGGATAAACCACCTATTATTTTTGGTGCACTCCACCCAGATTTATATTTTTTTCAATTTAAAAATATAGTTGTATAGGAAGAAGGAGCTAGTCAGTGAACTACCGCCCCTAATACCAAATAATAACAGGTTAACTGCGCCAGTGAAGATTATGGAAAGATTCTTGGATATGGAGGCATCATCCTTAGTTGGCAAGTTTTTGGGAGGAAGGCCGGACATTGAGACTATTCGCTCATGGGCCGTGGCAAAGTGGAAAACTTCAGGAAGCTTAGAAATCGTAGCCATGTCAAGAGGTTTTTTTATGATAAGACTCAACAACAAATATGATGCAGAGCGCATCTTGACAGGAGGACCCTGGTTTCTAGGAAGGCGTAGCCTCTTTTCGAGGAAGTGGGGGGAGGATTTCAACCCTGAGAAGCAGAACATTAATATAGCACCCATTTGGGCCCACTTACCAAACCTCCCAGCCTAGTTTGTTAATGAGTACTGGCTTAGGGGCATAGCAAATATGATAGGAGAGCTCGTGGTAATAGACCATTCAACCCGAGCAAGGACTAGACTGACGCATGCCAGAATCTGTGTAAATGCAAACTTGGATTCTGATCTACCTTCTCGGGTGGAACTAGCATATGGAGAGTTTCTAAGGATTCAGCCTGTGGAGTATGAGAACAAGCCAACATTTTGTAGCATGTGCAAAACCCAGGGCCACCTTCAAGCCCAATGTCTGACAATAACTACAAACAAGGAAGCCACAAGCGAAGGTTTTCTGGGGAAAGCTAATGGGAGAGGGATCCCAAAGTTTCAAGGACCGCGTCTTAACTTGGAAGGATACAGACAAGTTAAGAATAACCAGGCTGACCAAGCCAACACAAAACTGGCAAAAATCTAGGAGAAAGGAAAGCAACATAATGAGGGAGGCAAAAATCATAAGGTATGTAATAAAGATCCTAGCTTGAACATGTTTGATATCCTAGCAAATCTAGAAGTTGAAAAAGAAAACAGTAAGGATGATACCATCAGTGTCAAGTTTTCTAAAACCCTAGACTCAGTTGGGACTAAAACTGAAGGGATTTAATTTTATTGATATAAATAGGTTACAATATATAGGCATAAGCCTATATTCAACACATGACACTTGTCAAGAGAACCTGACAAGTGTCAAGGTGAAGGCATAGTGCACTTTAACTCTAACATTCCCCCTTAAAGTGCACTATCCTAACTAAAGAAGAAACAAAACAAGTCAACATTAGGTAACATTCCCCCTTAATGTTGACTTCTCTAAAACAACCTATCATCCTCGCTTATTGCTGATTTGGTCTAGGCTCGTGCTCTTTGCGCTTGGCTCTCCAACTGTGAATAATGCTAGATTCACTATGTATACATCTCGGTCTGTTGCCTTAGGGTCAGCCACTTCCACGGGTCTATTGCCACTGGGTCAGCCATCTAAGTGCCTCAGGGTCATCATGGGTGCCTCAAGGTCAGCCACTTCTAGGTCTGTTGCCTCTGCAGGTCATCCTCAGAGGATGTTGCCTCTCGTAGGTCACTGACTAGATTCACCATAAATATCAAATCTCTCCTTATGGTGAACTCAATCTAGAAGGTGTCGGTCTCTGCCGAAAATGCACCTAATACAAAGGAAAAACGAGCCATATAAGAGTGTCGGTCTCTGTCGAAAATGCACTCAATACAATAAAATGAGCCATAGATCAAAATAGGAGGAGAGAAGAAGAAAAGAAGAGAATCTTCTGAAGTGTCTTCGTCTGTAGTCTTCAGAAGTAGATCCGAGAAAAACCTCGGATAGAGTCTAGGGTGTCTTTGTCTGTAGTCCCTAGTATAAGTGTCCTTATGGTGACCATGTCATCCCACCGAAATGCATGGGTAACCAGCCACTTGCATTCGCCAAGTGTATAGAAAATATCACTAGGTACAAGGATCACATATAAAATTACCTTGGGAGTGTCGGGTTCAACCGAGAGTGCACTCCAAGGTAGAAAAACTTTGAGGCTAAAAAATTGAATTGAAACAGCCTCAAAATTACAATATGACACCACCATTGTGTCCATCATGGAAAACCATTTCCAATGACTATAAATACCCCTATATTCCACCATCAAAGGGGCCTTCATCATGAGGAAAAACCATCATGCCTATCTAAGGCAGAAAATAGACAACATCGCTCAATGGCGGCATCGCTCTCAGGCGGAATAAAAAATAGTTTTAAAATTTCCCTCGCAGGGGAATTACATGGGCCATGTGGGCCATCGTCTCCCATTTCCACTCTCCTTGTGGGAAAAAATAGGGCCACTCTCATATGGAAAAAAACACATTGACTATCCTTATGGCCATAAAATACCCCCTCACTAAAATATGACTAGATCCATTTAAATGAAGGAAAGTGGACCCCACTTTTAATTTAGCCATTTTTATAAAAATATCCCCCATACTGCATTTTAAAAAATGCCCATCCACTTGACACATGCACATCAAGCTTTATCGAATTCCATGCTCTCGACACCACTACTATGACCGAAATCAAATTAAAAAAATACAGTATTAATGAATGCAGCAAACTTTGTTCTCGAACTGAAAAGACATCAGATGAGTGGCAGTGGCAGTTTGATGGAGTAAGAAAACAAAGTTGGGAAGAAGACTTTGGTTAAACTACGTCTTCCACGCTCCATGACAACATGAGTAGCGGAGATCACCCACATCTAAATAAATTTTAGTTCCACCCCTTTGTTCGCATCGCGTGCCATTCGACCTCACACAACATCGCAGGCCTAGATTCAGCCACATAGGCATTTTGACTGATTTCATGCCATGGAGTAGGTTCCTGTGCATGTGTTATTGTTGCTCGAAAGGGACAACGTTACCCCCGGACCAGTAAAACCATTGATCCACATAAAGTTTGAAGGCACTAACGTGAAAAATCTTAAAGGGGGAGAAGTTCCAATGGTCAAAGCTAAACAAACTTTAATCACTTTGGTCAATTCACAACCATAAGCCACAACAACAATGCATACAAAGATCCACTCCAAATAGCAATGACGTTCTCACACCAGAGCTCCCTAAGAAGATGGGAGGAGACGTATGCTCAGTTGACAACAAATTCAATGCCCGTTGCCCTGACGTCTATATATCGGGCGCTTCGTTGCTGTGCATGACAATGATGGGTGTCGACACCATGGATGGCATCTGAAACAAGAGGCTGTGGTTCCCTTGCAGGTTGTTCCCCATCAACGCCACGACGCTGATGCTCCTCTCCGTGGCTACGAAGCTCCCCCTAGACTTATCCTCCCTGATGTCGACACCATAGGTCCAGCTGACTAAACTATTGGGCATCACCTTCATCTGCGTGGCCAGGGCCTTCTCCATGCCCTCCTTCTGCCTTCCTTCTACCTAGCACACAAAACTTCCCAAAATTTGGCACCAATCTAGTTGTCACATTGTCCACCATGGATATGCAGAATTTCCCTCGACTTTTGTTTGCACATTTTGTTGTCATGGTAAACTTTGGCCCCCGCCCTCTGATCTTCTGAAACCTGAAGATCCATTGACGCAAATTTGTAGAGGACAACAGAACCTTCAGTTCGAAGCAAAGGCAAGGGGGTTTCCTGTTCATCGACTTGGGATTTCTCAGGTACGGATGATTTTTTGGATATTTCGAGTACAGTGAGCTCTCCTCTGGCAGAATCGTGTACACCAGGTATTCATCACATTCTGTGCTGCCTCTCAAAAAAATGTGCTCCGCGCTTCCACACGCGGCCGACCCGGTGGTGGAAATCCTTATGTCATCATAGCAGGAAAAAACATGGCAAGACAAAGCAGGGCAGGGCAGAGAATTTTGACCAGAATCTTCCATACATAACCAAATTTTACCGACAGCCACAACATGAATCAGGAAACAAAACATCTGCGAGAAAGGCCTCCATTTCCATGAAAGAAATCATGAAATTTGTCGGATCTCACTACATGCAAGGCGGAGATAAGGCCGCATACTGGGCATTTTTGACGCTACCCACGTAAGAACAGAAAAACCTCGAACTTGGCTATCTCCTCTTCTTCGTCGCAAAAATGGTGGGCAAAAATAAATACGACGAAGCAACGTGACTGCTCACACAGTGCAAACAACTCTTAAACCCTAAAAAACTAAAACTAAAAAAAAATCCCATAAAAAAATGGCAGCCATGAAAACTTCTGGTTTCTGATCCATCAAAGATGGAGAGCATACTCCCTTAGTTTTAAAAAATGGCCAAAAGGAAAAAAATGAGGGGGGAGGGAGGATTTCCATGAGGGAAATCCCCCCTCAAGGGTTTCATAGGGCAGGGAAAGCCTGCTCTGATACCAAATGTTGGGACTAAAACTGAAGGGATTTAATTTTATTGATATAAATGGTTACAATATATAGGCATAAGCCTATATTCAACACATGACACTTGTCAAGAGAAACTTACAAGTGTCAAGGTGAAGGCATAATGCACTTTAAATCTAACAGACTTGCCATCCAAATAGGGACCATCCACAACTATGACAAAAATCTCCAAAAGCTATGCTCAAAATGAAGAAAAATTGCCAGGTCATTTTAGTTTAAACATGGAAAAAATAGAGTCAAGAGTCGAAGTTGTGGAAACAAGAGCCAGGAATGTAGCTCCTAATCCGGTAGTGGAGAAAATTATCCCTTATCAGACGAGCACAATGGTAAAAGGTTCCTTAAAGGAAAGCCCCCTGTTTAGGAACCAGATAGGAGAGGTGAACCAAAACAAGGCTGAGGATGAAGAGGGAATTGAAAACCCCCAAAATGAGGAAGAAGGTTCAAGCCCTATACTATCACAGTATATGCCCCCTCATTTCAGTCCAAAAAAGACTAGAAGCACTACCAAGCCTTTGATAGATTATGGAAGTGAAAGAAAGAAAGAGAGAATATCTACAGTAGAGCACTATAGAATGAGAATCAATGAAGAAATTGCAAACGAAAAGCAAATAACATTGTTACAGCAAGCCATTCCTGTCCAGGATAATACCAAAATTGACAAACCCCCTTTGGATCAGGGAAGGGGGCGGGGAAAAAATATCAAACAGTCTAAATGAAGGTTCTCTCATGGAATGTGAGAGGCCTAAACGACCCACCAAAACAAAGGATGGTGAAGTCTATAAGGAAGGATTGGAATCCTACTATTATTTTTCTTCAAGAAACCAAAACAGATGTGGCACAATCAACACTTATAGCTAGAAGGATTTGGAAGCAAGGGGAAGTGGCCTTTCAATAGGTGAGAGGAGCATCTCGGGGCCTCATGATCTTATGGGATCCTATTTAAATAGAAGGAAGTATTATTCAGGCAAATGAAAGAGTCTTAAGCATATTATTTCATGATTTTGATAATAATAAGAATTGGATTATGTCAAATGTTTATGCCCCCACCTCTGTCCAAGGGCGGTTTGAACTGTGGGATTTTTTAGGGCATTTGAGCCAAGCTTTTAAAGACATTCCTTGGGTGATTGGGGGAGATTTCAATACCCCCCTTTACCCATCTGATAAGAAGGGAGGATTTGGGTTACCCTCAAGGAGCATGGAGGACTTCAATGAATTCATTAACACAAATGAATTGATGGATGTAAGACTAAAAGGAGCCAAATTTACATGGAGTAACAAGAGGATAGGAAGTCAACTGATTCAAGAAAGGTTGGACAAATTTTTTTATCCAAGGAAGCTACAACAATGTTTGGTGATTCAACGTTACAAGCCCTTCCTAAATGTGCTTTAGACCATAATCTTATTCTATGGGAGGCATTTCAGGCTAACTCCTTTAAAAAGCCATTCAGATTTTTGTCAATGTGGGTTAAACATCCGGAATTCAAGAAACGAATAGAGGAATGGTGGCAGCAGCCTATCCAGGGAAGTGCTTCCTTCAAACTATCTCAAAAACTTAAGATGGTGAAAAACAACCTTAGAATATGGAATAAAGAAGTATTTGGAAATATTTTTGAGAATAAGAGAGTAGTGGGGGAAAAACTGAGAATAATAGAAAGAAAAATCCAAAATGGAACCTATGATGAGGCAACAAGGACTGAAGAGAAGGAAACCCTTTGTGAGTTTTATAATATTTTAGCTTGTGAAGAGATGTATTGGAGGCAGAAATCAAGGGCATTACGGCTAAAGGAAGGGGAATATAATTCAAAAATTTTCCATGTTACCACATTGAGCAATAGAAGCAACAATAATATTAGAAATTTAACTAAGGTGGATGGATCCTCAACTCAAAACATTTAGGAGATCAGGGACGAGGCTGTTAATTTTTTCAGTTCATTATTGGGTGAAGAACGGGCCTGTAATGCCTAAGCAAAGGACTCTCTCCTTCAATTCATTCCACAACTCATTGATGAAATGATTAACGAGTCTCTTACAACAATTTTTTCAGACGAAGAGATCAAGGAGGCTTTGTTTAACATGGATCCTGACAAAGCTCCTTGGCCGGATGGGTTTTCACCGTAATTTTTCCAAGTTTGTTGGGATATTGTTGGAGCAGAATTTATTGCTGTAATCAAGGAGTTCCAAAGTTCAAATCATAATCCAAGGGGTTTCAATTAAAATTTCATTGCTTTTATCCCTAAAGGCCCCAACCCCAAGACTATGGCTGACTTTACGCCTGTTAGCTTGTGTAATATATCCTATAAAATTATGTCCAAAGTTTTAGCCAACCGTTTGAAGAAAGTTCTACCGGTTATCATTGATCCAAGTCAAGGAAGTTCAGTACAAGGAAGATCAATCTTAGATGGAGTTATTACTGTTCATGAGGCTCTTCATACAACCGCTCAGACCAAAAAAGTAGTCATGGATTTAAAGTTAGACATGAACAAAGCTTATGATAGGATAAATTGGGAATTCCTAGAGGCAGTTTTATTAAAATTTGGCTTCAACATGAAATGGGTCAAGTTAACAAGAGAGTGTATTTATAAGCCTTATTTTTCAGTTTTGGTTAATGGGTCTTGTGTAGGTTTTTTTTAAAGCAAATGTGGTCTAAGACAAGGATATCCCATAAGTCCTATGATGTTCATCATTGTAGCTGAGGCCTTGGGAAGAACCATTAAGGAAAAATCGGTAGCTGGACTCATATCAGGTATCAAGGCCACATCGCTAACTACCCCGATGACACATCAGCAATTTTTTGATGATACATTGCTACTAACTTTGGCTTCTATGGTTGAGGCAAGAAGGATTAAAAATATTCTCATAATGTATGAAGAAGCGACTAGACAGAAAGTGAATTTTGATAAGAGCAAACTTTATTTCATCAATATCCCCATTTCTAGGCAAAACAACATAGCAAGGATCATGGAATGTTAGATTGCATCCCTTCCCACCTCTTATTTAGGTCTTCCCCTGTTTACGGGAAAACCTGAAGGATCAATGTGGAACATAGTTCTGGAGAGGATCCAAAAAAAGCTAGCAAAGTTGGAAGGGACATCTATTATCTCAAGCGGGAAAGCAGTTTTAACTATGGCTTCACGTCAAAGTATACCCATTTACTTCCTATCAATGTTCGTAGCTCCCAACAAGGTGTATCACAAAATTGAGCAGCTTCAAAAAAAAAATTCTCTGGTCAATGACTGAGGATAAGAAAAGGATCCATTTAGTAGGTTGGAACAAGGTTTGCAAACCTAAAGCTAATGGGGGGTTAGGATTGAGGAGAGTTGCTCATCTCAATACAACTCTGTTAGCCAAACAAGCATGGTGGTTATTAACTAAGGTCGATAATGAATGGATTGCCATAGTTAGGAGGAAATACCTCCAAGGTGTGAACTTCCTTAATGACAACTTAGCAAGTAGGGGATCTAATTTTTGGAAGGCAATCCTCACAAGCAAGAATCTTGTCAAGAAAGGTCTTAGATGGATTCTAGGAAATAGGTAAACAGTAGACTTTTGGAAGGATCGACGGGTGAGATCTGAGGAGTTATTCCCAGAATCCTCGTTTGGCTAGGGTTCAAGAACATATGGAGCAACATATTGGGAAGAAGGTTGCAAATTATATGTGGCAGGATATAAATATCAACAGGTGGAAACACATAAGAGTATAGGGTTTTGAAGTGGAGTCTGAAGAGCTTTATAATATTTTAACTCAGCAAATTATTCTCTGGAGAGGATGAAGATCACATTGTTTGGGCTGAGACTGAAAGTGGTGACTTCACAATTAAGTCTACCTATAATTTGCTTCTCAATGTGGAAAGTCAACAATTTCAACCGAGTTTGGTTTGGATCAAAAGCTTAATTTCTAAAATATCCTTTTTTTCATGGCTGGTAATTCAAGGAAAAATCCTCACTATGGACAATATGTTATCCAAAGGTATGGTTATTGCTAACCATTGCTACATGTGCAGGGCAGGATGGGAGACAACCCAACACTTGTTTCTGGAGTGTCCAATAGTGGAGTCCATCCTGGATGAACTTTTCCAAGCCTTTAGGATTTCGTGGGTTAATTCTGCTCTTATATTCGAAGTGTTCCATCAATGGCCTCAACCCTTTGTTAGTCTAAAACTTAGTACCTATGGAAAATCTATTGGCATCATTTTATCTAGCATATTTTCCTAGAAAGGAACCATAGAGCCTTTAAGGATACCATTCACAACCCAAAAACCATCCTCAACAGGATTATTGTCTTTGCAAAAGAAAACCTTAGCACCTTAGTGGATGAGAACCACTCAATTCTTCCCTAAGAAAAACAATTAGCTCGGGCCTTAGGTATTGAGGACAAACCTTCCATTCCTTTGCCCAATCCCAAAAATAGGATTTCTTGGGAGCCACCCCCCAGGGTTGGTTTAAACTAAATTTTGATGGTTTAGCCAAGGAGAACCCGGTAAGAGCTGGAGCTGGAGGAATAATCAGGGATCATCAAGGAAATATGGTCATGGCCTTTGCTGAACCATTGGGAATCATAACTAATAATGAAGCAGAAGCTAGAGCCCTTTGGAGAGGGTTTCAAGTAGCCCAAGCAACTCAAGGTAACTTGATGATTGAAGGTGATTCTATGAACATCATCAACCTGTTAACCAATGGCAAAAAACCTCCATGGAGAATTAAGGGAGTCATCCATGAAGTGAGGATCCTTTTTATGGCAAGACAGAACAGGAGGACTCGTCACATGTATCGTGAGGTCAACAGGTCAGCTGACAAATTAGCCAACATAGGTGTTGATGTTGGTAGTTTGGTGACATGGACACAAGGTGTGCCACGTGAAGTGGAAAATATTATTAGTCATGAAAAGAAACCTACCCGTTAAGGAGAAATATGAATGGGTGTTCTTTCCCCATGGAGCTGGTAATAACTATGGGGTTTCCCTCTAAATCATACCAAATTGGAAATGAAGGTAACAAGGTGTAAGCCTTGGAAGATTCCGACAGAGAATAGGAAATGGGCAAGCAACAGGTTTCACAAGTGCAAAGTTCCAAACTTAAATTCTTGTCAATGTAAGTAATGTTTACAGTTATTTTTAGGTATGGGTGTGCTTTGTTAGTAAGGTGTTGTAGGGGATTCAACACATTTCTGGTAAGAAAGTTTCAAGGATGACTAGGATCTACAATATCAGCAAAAGGCTGGATATTGTAATAGGTTTTGGGTTAACCTGCAAAACCCGGTAATTAATGAAGACTTTTATTTACCAAAAAAAAAAATTAAAAAATAACATTGTAGATACATTTTTTAACAAAGGATAATAAAGATTAAAAAAAATAGAATATAAAAAATAGAGGAAGACTCGTAAAACATTAATAAAGATGAAATTTTTTAAAGGGATATTAATTTGGAAAGCTAAATAAAAATATCAAAGAGGTTAACAAGCAACGAAACTAATCCCACTAACAAAAACAAATTAGACATGAAAATGATTTCAAAGAATATTAGGGGTTTTGAAAAAAGAGTTATTAAGGAATGAAATAAGTTGTTACAATAATAAGTCTATTTCAATATAAGAAACAAAATCAAGTAGTAAGGAATGTAAGGATGCTTTTAAAAATATTTGGAAGATGGGTGATTGTCTAGCAATTTCTTCTATAGGAGCTTTAGGCAGTATTGCAATAATATGAGACAAACATAAATGGGATGGACAATTATTAGAAGCAAAAGGTGATTATATTGTTGGACTATTTTACAAGAAAAATAAAAACATCAAATTTGAGATTATACATGTATATGCTCCTACAATAGTTTCTCATAAAAGAAGTTGGAAGCACCTTTGCATATTTTTGTTACATGCATTGATGTTTCATAATTATGATCTATGGATTCTTAGGAATGATTTTAGCATAGTTATATCTTATTTGGAAAGGAAGGTTGGTACTCCAAGATGGTCTAAATCAATGTAAGATTTTGCTTCTTCTGTCAATTCAAATGGATTTTGGGATATTATTGCTTCAAGTTTTCAATATGCATGAGATAGTAAATGTATTGAGAAAAATCATGTCTAAAATATTGGATAGATATTTTTTATTTAATGCTTGGCTACATACATAGTATACAATCTCTTTAGATATTTATTTGTGAGCAAGATCAACTCACAAACCCATTCTTTGACATGTGAATTACTCAATAATGGTCATTCAAAGCTACTTTAATTCCAATCTATATGGTTCCAAGACCTTGATTTTTTTATGATCATATGTATAGGTTTGTTCAAAATATAAAATTTTAAAATAGAAAATGAAGATTTAGAATGTCAAATATATTGGTAAACATGTTTAAATAAATAAAGGAAATTAAATCCAAGCTCAAAAATTTACAAGAGAGTAAAAATAAATGGAATGGATGAAGACTTTTATGTGAAAGAAAATAATAATTATTTTTTAATTATAATGATTGAAAAGGGAATCATATTGGTTCCAAAAATATAAGAAAAATGACTCAAGGAAGGAGATATAAATATTTAAAAAAAATATGCTACAATAAAAGCAAATTTTTATTTTCATCACATCAAAAATATTTTAACTCCAAATGAAAGAAATATTGAGGAAGAATAAGATATAAGGAAGGAAGCACTTATTATTTAAAAAATAATTTTTCTAGTCAACATAAGAAGGCATAAAGAAAAGCTTTTATAATATATTTCATCAATTATCATATATGGACAAATGAAACCTTAATTAAGAAGATATAAATGGAAGAGCTAAATGAATCGGTTTTCTCTTTCCATCTTAACAAGGCACCTAGCCCCCATGAATTTTCTTAAAAAAATTAAAATTTTGGGATTTATTGAAGAGTGATATGTTGGTTGTGGTTGAAGAGGTCAAGAAAATGAAGGCTATAATAATATTTTTATAATTTTCATCCAATAAGTGTTTGTAATATGATTTATAAGATCATTTCAAAAATTATAGCAAAAACGTTGAAAGATATTCCTGGTTGTTTTATCTTCGATGAACAAGGTGGTTTTATTCATGGTAAATAAATTCTTAATGGTGTAATAATTGCAAAAGAGGTCTTACGGTCTCTTCATTCCATGAAAACACTATCTATGCTTATGAGATATGAACAAAGCATATCATATTATTTCTTGGAATGTTCGATATGATATTTTCAAAAGGATTGCTTTTGATTACAATTTGTGTGAGTGAGTGTGAATGGATTAAATGTTGTTATAGCACTATAAAATATTCTATTTTGATTGCTAATTTTCCAACCAGTTATTTTAATTCATTAAGTGCACATAGGTACATAAACTACTTGAATGGAGGTTATAGATCCCTCTTCGATAGAAGTGGTTCTGTCTTGCACTACCAAGGTGATCCACAATATCCTTATCTATTCATTATTCTTATAGAGGCATTAGGGAGATATTTATCAAAGGAAAAAATGATAGTAAAAACCAAAGTCATTTAGGCTACAAAAAATGGTCCCTTTGAATCTCATCTCCAATTTGTTGATGATACTTTGTTTTGGTACATCCCTCAATCAATGAGGCCATGGATTTTAAATAAATATTATCATGCTATGGCAAGGCTTCTATAAATTTGGTTAATACTCCAAAATCTAGTTTTTCATTAACATGAACTAGATTTATAATGAATTATTGTGAATATTTTATGACTTAAAATTGACTATATATATTAACATGATATAGTAATATTATATACTCTTTTACAATGGTTTTTAAAATGGGCAAAATGAGGAAGGAGTCTGTGGAGGATGTGTTTACTAGAGTAAATATGACAAATGATGCTGATATGGGGCTACATGGCCTATTCAATCCTGGGAATGTGGACCTAGCTCAAGGACCCATGTTTCTTTAGGTTCCATTTGATCGAGGAGTGTGCTCGTGGTCTAAAGTGGTGTGGAGGAAAAAAGTAAAAAAAGTTTTTTTCCTATAGTTTTTACTTCAAGCTAGACCAAGGTAAGCTCCAAGTTTCTTCTAAGCTCTTGAAGTTGGTTATGGATCATGGTGCTTGCAACCTGGTGGGAAATTTTTTGGGCCCTTGCCCTGACTTGGACTCTATTCATCTCTAGGCCTTTAACAAAATGGAAATCACAAAGACTTTTAGAGATTGTTGCACTCTCAAACGGATTTTTCTCATTAAGCTAAATTGTGTGGATGATATGGATATAATTTTCTGGGGAGGGTCTTACTTCTTTGAAATATGAGATCTTTTTCTTCACAAATGAGGTTGTAATTTTAACCCAAACTTTCAAAGTATCAATATAGACCTATTATGGGTTAGGCTTTTGGGTTTTCCTTTCTAGTTTTGGCATGAGGATATCCTACTAGGAATAGAAAGATGAATTAGTGACTTACTAACAATTGAATTGACTACCATGGCAAAATCTAGGTTGGTCTATGCTAGAATGTGTGTTAATATGAACATTTAAACTGATCTTTCAAGATCTATTGAATTTATCTTAGAATTAAGCTCTTTGGTCCAAGATATTGAGTATGAAAATAGAACCTGCTAACTATAAAAAATGGAGTATTCATCTAGCCTCTCTAGAGGATAAAAACCCCAATCCCTAAGAAAGTTTGGTACAAAAAGGAGGTTGTGGTTCCCTCTTCTTCTTTGGAGGATAAATCTAAATCTTTGATGGCTAATGGTCAAACTCACCAAGAGGAAAATAATATCTTATAGGAGCTTGAAGACCCAAATTCAAGCGCAAAGGGAGAGATTCTAGAGCACGACATTCAAGTAGACCCTCTATTTCATCATTTAGGTAGTAATTCTAATGAATATTCTTTAGAAGCTTTGGTTGAACCAGTTGAGGAAATTCTAAACTCCTTGGATGAGGTTAATATTGAAGAATCCAAGTTAGAAACTTTTAAAGAAGCAAGAAAGGTAGATCTATCTTCAAAAAACTAAGAACTTTAAGTCCCTAGGAAGCAACCCCAAAGGTGAAAATTGGTCTTCTTTTGGTCCAAAGACTAGAAATTAGAAAAAAAAGGGGATTTAGATGTGGGTGTTGACTGAAGGGTAGAAAAAACATCAAACCAATAAATCCTAGGAAAATAACTCTACCCAAAGTATTACGGACATGGAATTACATATCAAATAGTTTGCAATTGATCAATACACATATTAGATGGTTAGTAAATAAGGGGAAATATACAAATTTTTAGTTTGATGCTTTGTTTAATCCTTATCCTCTTATCTCTAATTCAAAATATTAACCATTATCTTGGGAATTCCTAGTTTGTAAATATACAAAGGTCAAAGATTATATTAATATGAGAAACAACTCTAGAACAATAATTTCTAGTAGTAACCTAGTTGAAGGATAGGTTTTCAAACAAAATGTTGATGAAATTGAAAATATGTTTCAAGATTTTTGTTTATCGATTTTTACAACAAAGGATGAATTAGTTTGGAATCCATCAAAATATGGTTGATACTCAATCAAGTTAGGATATGTGGATTTAGAGCAATTAAAATTTTCTACTTAAATATATTTTATTTGGAAGAATTCTTGGTCATAAGAGGCTCTCCCTAAGGCCTCAACATTCCTTTGGTTAGAAATTGCAAATAGGATTCTTATAGGACGAATTCTACAAAGAAGAGAATATCATGGACCTTTCAAATGTGCCTTATTTGAGAAGGATATAGAAATATTAGACAATTTACTTCTCTTTATTATCTTTACTCACACCATGTGGGGTTACTTTTTAAAAAGTATGAAAATATATTGGTTAGTTTCATCAACATTGAAAGAGAAATTGAAATGTTGAATTAATTATTTCAAAGCTAAAGCATTATGTATTTTTTGGAGGATTGACCCATCATTGTTTGTTGAAATTTATGGTTTGAAAGGAAAAATAATTTTTTTTTTAAATAAATCTTAAAATCATGCCCAATTTGGGAATTGTGTTATTACCTCTCTTGTAGAATGTTTATGGGTATGGCTTTTATCATGGGAAGACTCAAGTACACAAAAAGTGGTGATAACAACTTAGTTACAGATTTGAACATATATGGAAGAGTTATCTATGATTATAGCATTAAAACAAAGGATCAAATTTGAACAAGAGTAAAATGAAAGTGTCTAGAAATTGGGTTTATTAAAATTAATTTTGATGGTGCTTCTAAAGAAAATTAGAAAAATGCTAATGGAGGTGGTGTTTTTCAAAATAATGAAGATAAAATTATCCTCACTTAGAATCATATGAAACTTTAACTAACAACTATGTAGAGGCTAGGTAGTTCTTGTGGGAATTAAATTTATAATTAAAAAGGATGGAAGTATATTTTAATTGAGGGGGATTCACAAATTATCATTGATTTTATCAACAAAAATGGATATGAGGATTGACTAAAAATATATATTATTGCTTATGTTCATCATACGTTATTCAAGGAAATCTCTTAGAAATATGATTATATCTATAAAGAATGAATCTAGGTAGTATATAATTTACCAAATCACAATGTTCATCTTCATATTAGTGAAATTCACATTTAGAAGACAACTAGTTAAGTGAGATTCACTTTTAGTGAAAATTATGTCAAGAAGTTCATTGTAGAAACATAGCACTTTGAGGAATATGAATACTATATATGATATAAAATGACATGAAAAAATATCTATGATAAAGATATGTGTTGGATATGGTTTACTTGCCCTAAAAGCAAATGTGATATTTTGGCATTTTGATGAGAGTGACCCAATAGAAGATACATATAACTTATTTAAAAAAATAGTGGTGATGATATAATAACATATCATTGAGAATGGTAGAATTTTATTTTCTGATCAAAAAATCCCCATCAATAAAAAATACCAAGCTCTTTGAAAAACACACACACAAAAGAAATAAAAAAATAAATGAAAGGAAGATATTATCATAAAAATATAATAGCAAGGTGATTCAAAAGTAAATATTGTGTAATGAAAATTAAGTGTATATAGTTATTTGAGGGTGTAATCCACCCATAGGATTACCAAAGGTAACTCATGAGGTTGAAAAACTATACTAACTACATAATAAAGGTTTGTCATAATTAATTTTTTTTAAGGAATTAGTAACTAAAAAGTTAGATGCTTAGGATTTTTAAAATAAATTTTAAAATTGGTTTTATGGGTTTGAAATAGGACCCACTTACATTACATAGCCACATTGTCACTATATTTTGACAAGTCATATTATTATGAAATATCCTTTTGATGTAAAAAGGTATTATATTAAAGAATTAATAGAATACATTTTTACAAAAAAGAGAGAAAGAGGTAGATAAACATGCCATGTGGCTAACACCATCAACCAAAACAACCATTGGCATTAAAATGGAGTGGGAACCCAAGAAACCAACTAATAGCTAATAAAAAACACCATACATAATTGATGACCAACAAAATGAAATAATTACATAATGACAAGAGCAAAAAAAAACATCTTAACAATGATGAGGATCCATTACACGGGTTTAGCCACCACAAGTACCGGTTTCCACCTAGCATTAATATTAGTAGAATTTGGCATCAATTCCCTCCCCTAGCTAAAATAAGTACCTGGAACATCTTCCTAGACATGAGCAATTAACTATTTTCTAGCAATAATCATTGGATATTTCAACTTATCCCAAACATCAAGCTAAGGATCCAAGGGAGAGAGGAATAGTTAGGTATTCAAGGTCATATTTGTAAGCAGGAGGACCCTGAGCTAGGATAGGAGTGTAGTTTGGAAGCGAGCGACAATTATATTTAGATCTAGACTAGTTTTTGGGAGTATCCTACTTAGGAGAAACTTGATTGAATGTGCACAATGCATTTCCCCAATGATCGGTAAGCTCCTAAAGATGAGTGAGCTCCATGGACACCTTATTGACTTGAACCACAATCTAAAAATGCACAGATAAAATAATATTAGACTTCTCAAAAGCATATATGTGCATAGAGGAAGAAAACCTATAAAATATGCAATCATTTCTAGATTTTCATATGCTTAACATGGCTACCATACGAAACAAATGCTACACTTAAAATAAAATAGACAACAAGGGTGGGGGTCTCCCAAAATGATATGCTTCAACTCAAACGTGGTGTAGGAATAGGGCCTAAAAAAGAAAAAAGTCACTCCCAAAGGGAATGAGCATGAAAACAAATCCAAAAATGTGGAAAAAGTATTTAGACTAAAGAGAAAATGGAAATAAGGGTTTGGGATGGCTAAATGTCAGAGATGCACCCTAACAAGAAGCCCTTGGTGGAGAAAACTCTAGGTAAAATACAAAAGTTTGAGTTCCAAGAAAAGATCCTAGACGGTCTAGAACCATGCACATCTAAGCAGGCTGAGAGGAGGAGACATTTCATCATTGATTGAGCTTATCAATAATTGGGAGGCAAGGAGAGATCCATACATACCCTAATTGGGCCTTTTTATTTCAAATTAAAGTATCTAGATACCACTTCTAGTCCTTCCACCAAGGGCATTACAAAAGTATAAAAAAATTGTGTAACATGGAGTCATGGAGAGCAGTCTTGATGACCTAAAAAGTATCCTTTAAATAAAGCGATAAAATTTATTGATAAAAATTTTGGATTATAGAGTACAACTGAGCTTCCAACCAGGACTCAAATAAACAACCAAATAGGCTAAAACCACTAGACTAGAATGACACCCAAAAAATATAACAAGAACAAACCACATTAAGTCTGTACATCCTTGTGGATCAACTCCCACAAGCGTTGAGAGTCCCTAGATGGGAGACTCTCCCAATTATCGATACTCCAAGGATCTAGTAGCTCAGAAGCCCTTTTGGCCAAGTAATAAACAACCACATTCCATTCCCTTGGAATGTGCACAAAGGATATAAATTCAAACTCTTCACTCATTTTGAGAATCTGAATGACTACAGAGGCCAATTTCCAATTAAATTCCTCCATACTTTTACTGTTTAAAATATTAACAACAATTTGAGAGTCAGAATCACAGATAATACTATGCTAGCCAAGAGAAAACCCCCATTCGTAAGGCCTCAAGAATTGCAAGAGCTTCCATAAAATTGTTGGAGTGAACACCTTTATAAATGGAAAAGAAAAGAATGACACCACCAGTAGAATCTCTCCCAACACCGCCAATGTCAACATGTCCAAGATTACCCCTGGACGATCCATCAGTATTAATTTTTAAAACTCCTCTAGGGGGTGGCCTCCACCTACCATATCTCCTAACCTTCTTGCTAAGATGAGGAACCCTACTAGGACTAGAAGAGTTCACACCATCCCCAAAGAGACCAAGGGCTTGTTGTACCTTCTCCTCCCTAGAATCCAAAAGAGGGTCCACATCACATTTGCTATGGATGGTTTCCTAAACCATATACAAGATCCTTTGCTAGATCTTTTGAACAACCAAATAACTACCCTAAAATATGTGTTGGTTCCGTTTGAGCCAAATTTTCCAGATGATGCAAGAAGGGCCCAAATTCCAAGCCACCCAAAGGAAGGGGGCCTTGGACAAAGTTCTGCCTAGACTACTCCAAAAATCCACCAGGGATAGCAAATGAAAACATGGATGGTTCCAGGCACTTCACCAACGGTGCCAAATGTCTCTGGCAAAGGAGCATTGGAAAAATAAATGAGAAGAGTCATCCTCATTCTTACTGCAAAGGACATAAAAAGAGGGACCCTAAAATCCCCTTTATCACATTATCCCAAGTGAGGCATTTATTACAAGCTACCAACCAGAGAAAGAAGTTACATTTTGGCCAGGTAAATTTTTTCCACACCTTTTTCCACCAAGTGATAGGAAGACTCCCATACTTTTGCTTATCAAGAACTTGATAACCATAGGCTACCGAGTAGGTTACCTTATGATAAGGGTTCCAAGCTAGAATATCTTTACCCCTAAATGAAGAACAAGGCCTCCCCATAAGAATAAGAGCAAGCACCTCTTTGTCCTTGGCCAGTCCCCCCTGGGGCCATTCTTGTGGATATTTCCACCTATACATCTCCATATTTCCAAAATATTGGATTTTTTTTAAAGTCCTCCATGAGAGACCATCCTGCTTCCAAGAAAAAAATGCTTAGGGAACGTAACCTAGGATATTTATTCAAAATAGGAGGGTGGCCATCCCAAGAATCCTCCTAGAAAAGAGCATTTGATCATTGATTGCAAATCCAGAACAAACCCTGCTTTATTAAATTAGCTCCTCTTTTTAGAGTGTCCCAGATAACTAAACCTTTCCCAACCAAGCTGACTCTAGGGATCTCAGCCTCATAAATACCTCTCAAGTATTTACAAGATAATATTTTAGCCCAAATCTTATCTTGAGAGGTACACCATCTCCAATAAAGTTTTGCAGCCAAAGCCTACCCAAAAAGAGTTGTTTGTCACAACCCAAGACCTCCCTCTTGCATCGGACTACATATAGAATCCCACCTAACCAAACTCCATTTATATTGATCAAGTTTTCCAGACCATAAAAATTGTCTTGACAAATCATCCATGTCCTTGATGAAGTGAGAGGGAGTTATTTGTACAAAACATCTATAAATGGATAAAGCTTGAACAACAGATTTTAAAAGCAACACTCTACCTGCAGTGGATAGCCATCTAAAAGTCCAGTGATTCACCTTCCTTATAAACTTATCAATGCACATATTCGTTCGAAAGTTAATCTTATAACATAAGAATATCGTTGAAATATTAGTCTTCCAAAGCTGTCTTCGATGCTTTACAAGAGTCCCAAACCATATATCTCATAATGCTGTCCTCGATTTAACAAAGAAGGCGACATCGGAAAATACATAATGTCATAATAAGACTTCAATCCACCAATTCAATCGCCAAACATACTAATAATATGTTTAATGATGTTTTGTATCTTATTTAACAAGCTTGATATGCTACAATCCGCCAAACATATCATCCAGTTGCATATCAGATACTAATATAGCACAAACCAGTTTTACTCTATTTTCCAACTCGCACATTATAGTATCTCGCACGATGACTATTCGATATCTTCATCTGCGCAGAAATGCAAGATGTCACACAGAGGCAAATGATTATTTTATCATGTCCTCTTGAGGTTTTGCAGAAACAGTTCTCGATATTTTAATGCGTTAATAGAATCATATTGACAAGAAATGAACATACGTTCATCTTCGCTTCCGGTTCATCTGTTCTCATGTTCCAAAAAGAAACAACATGTTTTAATAAGAACACATCTATTCGCATCTAACAGGTATATATTTATGTCCATTTCTGTAGTTTAAATAATATTTCTCCTGAAAGCTTCACTATGAAGCCTTACAGTAAGAAGTATCTTAGTCCAATATTTCAGTCATGTGTCACCCAGTCCCTTCCTGTTCCTTTTAGATTATTTTTCAAATCTCACACCAGTCTTCTGTCATCTTTATGATTAATATGGCTGCACTGTTATCATGCACTAGTTCATTGCATCTGTTGAATTCCTCCAATATTTTTAATACTACACTATGTAATATTTATGTTTCATATCAATCATTTCTATAATTCTGCTGACTTATCTGTAAATATCAAATTTGATTTATCCATGTCTTTTAACAGTACTCTAAATCTAATCTATCTAAATTCATCTTGAATACAATATTTTCCAACTCCTCAAGGGAAATTGGACCCATCAAGTGCTCATTCATCTCTCTAGAAACAATCACTGGAATATAGTTTAGAATAATATTTTCATTCTCATCATCTGATAGAGAGTCCTCATTGAAGAGAGAGGAAAAATACCTCTTAGTGTCTTCTAAAATATCCCTGAAAGAAGAGAGCAGGACACCCTAAGAATTCATAAGATAGGTAATCAGGTTACCATTATGGTGAGCCTTAACTGATTTATGAAAGAAGCTTGTGTTCCTATCTCCTTCCTAAAGCCAATCTAATCGAGCTTTTTGTTTCCAAAAAAGTTCTTCCCTCAGTTCCCATTTAGCAAGGTCTTTTGTAGCCTCAGATTCCTCAACAAGAAGCTCCTTCATGAATCTCTGATCTCTAATCTTCCTTGAAGCTTCTTCCATCCTCTTAAGAGCTTCCAGCTTAGCCAAGGAAAGGTTCCCAAAATTCAGTCTATTCCATCTCTTCAATTTATGTTTTACAAATTGTAGTCTCTTCATAAAGGAATACATAGCAGTGCCATGAGGAGGTTTTCCAGTGGTCCACCAGCCTCACATGAAATCATGAAGCTTAGGATCACGAAGCCACATAAGTTCAAACTTAAAGGAGGGATTCTATTTTAGCCCTAACTCCAAAGTAGAGAGTTTGATAGGCCAATGATCAGATTCCCTACCCTCCAAAATCACAGAACTAGCACCCATCCAATAACTAGATATATCCAGTCTCTCTGAGATGGAAGCTTCCCCACACTTTCTACTGTGCCAAGTAAATATCTGATTATCTGGCTTGTTGTTAACCAAGTTTAGGTCCTAGATATGAGCACTAAAGATGGAAGAAAAAGGCTCGATATGGTCCACCCGACCACGTTTCTCCTCTAGACAAGTGATAGAGTTGAAGTCTCCAACCAAAATCCATGGGTATAGGGGAACCAAACTTCTCACAAAGAAAATGTGCTCCCACAAATTCACTTTACCATTGTAATCAATAGGAGCATACAGGAGCATATTCATTATCATGCTCGACCATCGAAATAGACCATCTGTTCAAAATCCAAGTAAGAGGGGATATCTTAATCATATCCCATAAAAAAGAAACCCCACCAACATATCCACATGCACCAATACACTAGAATTGCCCCCTTCTCCACAACTTGGGAGCAATATTGAACATACTATCAATAGCCAATTTAGTCTCTTGAATAAACACCACATCCGAAGAATGCACACGAACCAAATCACAAACAACTTTTTGTCTGGGGATGTTGTTCAACCCCTTACATTCCATGAGAGGATAATCATTTTTTGGGGTTATAAAAATGGGAGTCCAATGTTCTCACCAAGCCTAACTCCACCAAAGTCTCCCCCATTAACTTAATTTTATCCTGGTCCTTCTTCCAACCCACCTTCATATTCTTATCCGAAAAACTTTTTTTAATTATTTTTTATTGCAATCCCAACATTGTAGGAGTTTTGTAGTCCAAGGATGACTGCATCAGTTCCTGAGTAGGAGAGGGCATAAATAAATCTATACCACTTTCCAAAATAGTTTCCCTTATAGGGCTAGACCCAACCATGTCCCCTTTACTCAGATCCAAAGCCCTTTGTTCTTCATTTAAACCCCCTAGATCTGATTCCTTAAGTTACCCCTCAAGAAGAGACATCTGATGTGGCCTTGTTATATTTGCATCAGGTAGAAACATTTAAGGTATCTCCATGCACTGATCAAGATCATCTAATATTTCAAAATGGTTGAGTAGAGTATCTGGCTGTCTATCCTTAAGGTATTTTTTTGCCCTTCATCCTCTATTTTGGTCTTTTACCGAAACAAATCCTTCCTTATCCTATTCCCATTCCTTTATCGGGGCTTTTCCTTTATCTAAACTTTGTCCAGACCAAGAGTGCCCAAGATCTGAATCCATAGGTGGGATAAACTTAGGGTATTTTATTTGTAGGTGGCCATATTCATGGCAAATTCGGCAACAAAATGGAAGAGCTTCATAGTCAAGTTTTTGAACCCATGTAGTTGATCCAAATTGTATTTCAATAGAATCTAGAATAGGATTACTTAATTCAATTTCAACACAAATACGAGTAATAGAGATTACCTTTTTATCCATTGAATGGTGTGATGGTCCAACCGGCTTCCCAAGCAGAACGACAATCTTATGCAAGATATCAGTTCTCCAGAATTCCAATGGGAGCCATGGAAGTCACACCCATACTGGAACCCGCGATGGCCGCTCCTATGATGGGTTGAAACCCACATGCCAGGGTTTAAGAAAGAGTACCACTTGGTTATAGAAATAAGGACCCCCTTCAAATGCTTTGTTACAATCTACAATACAAGATAAAACCACCATAAAATAGGTGTCCGCACTCTATGTCACCTCCACATCGCCTTCAGGATTACAAGTCTTCTTGACCCAAGCCTCCACAAAGGGAAGAGAAATTTGGATGCCCAAAATTTTTCCAATAAGGGCATGTTTGGTTAGATACTCCACATATTCCACCACCAAGTCTGGTTGAACCACTAGAACCGGTCTGGCTTCACATCGTTCCAAAAATCCATTGTTCTTTAACAAGCGATTCCCGACATGCATTGGAAAATCCTATTCCTTCCAATCATTTTTAAATGAAATAACATCACGAGCATGCACTCTCTGTGCCGGACCCGATGCCATCACAATATTCCTCCAACTTTTTAGACCTCCTTCGAAAGCTGCTGCCATCCCCTTAGAGCAATTTTTCTTCATCAAACCCTAGTAGAGTAGTTTTTCCTCATCAAACCCTAGTAGAGCTCCAAAGTCCTTTTCTAACATAAAAATTATCCTTGTTAGAGTTACCAAGTCCAAATTTGACTCTAAAGTCATCCCAAGGGACCCAATCCATGGTAGGACAAGAAAATAAATTGGTGATGCACTGCACAACTTTATAAAATAATCTAAGTGCATGAACCCAAGGAATATACACAAGCGAGAAATCCTGGTAGGTGATGACAGGAGACCACAAAATGTTCATCTTGTTAATGGAGAGGTTATGTCATAAGATCTTATCATTCCATCTCAGCCAAGGCTTATCAATATTCTAGGATTTCCATATACTTTTGATGATGAAGGATCTTGACACTTCAATAGACATAGGAGTAACAAGGGGAGAAGGGAACCCCATGCCCTTCCATATCTTATGGCCAAAAGCATAACCTTCATTGATATAATATTGGATGAGAATATTCCAAGCCTCATTACCCGTAAGGGCTCTAATAACCCACTTAACACAAAGGGTCCAACCTTGACATTGGGTATTGATAATACAAAGCCCTCCATGGCTTCTAGGTTGATAATAAGACTCCAAGGTAACATGGTGGAATCCCAAACCATTACTAGAAGATGACCATAAAAAGTCCCACAAAAGCTTATCAAACTTCTTATTGCAGTTCTTGGATGGGACCTAGAAAGAATAATAATAGACATGGGTGGCCACAAGGTCTCTTAAGAAAATTTAGAATTTACCAGTAAGGGAGAGCTTCTTAGTGGACCAATAGGTAAGTTTCAATTCCACCCTCTTAATGAAATACTTTCATAGATCCAGCATCAAATTTTTAAAGGCAAAAGGAATGATTAAGAATAAAATATTTCCCCCTCCTATATGATCTTCCACTAATATTGACTAAGCCAATGGGGCATTGGGTTGCGAGATTACCTATAACATTGAGTCTTTCTCCATTTAGTGGAGGATTTGAAAGCCAAACAAAAAGTGTCCAAGAAGGCAAGTGCCTACTGAATGACACCTTCTTCCTTAATAAGTGTAAGAAAAGAGTCATTAACAAAATGATCATTGATCAATTGAGTCTCACCTTTGGGGAGAGAAATTTCCCAAATAGAACCCTACGTGACATGGTGAGCTAGTAAATAGCCAAACTCCTGAACACCGAGAACATACAAGGATGGTACTAATAGGCAATCTTGTCTAATGGATCGAAAGATCCCAATGGTCAAGGACTTGTGTTTATTAATGGATAAAATAGCAAAATCCTTAGTGAACATATCCATAGAACTAATGAAGAAGGACCTAAAACCAAGAGCTTTAAGCATAACCAAAACGAATGACCAAATGATCCTATTATAGGCTTTCTCAAAGTTGATTTTGATGACTAGGGAGTGTTGGTTAGAATTATGAGCCCACTCCATGCCTTCCTAGACAACAATAATATTGTTAAATATGAACCTACCCAAATGAAGCTAGTTTGATTTGTGTGCATGATAATAGGTAGGATAGGGTGGATGCATAAAGATAAGGCTTTGTCAATTATATTATAGGAAATGTCAAGGAGAGTAATAGACCTCCAATTTGTGATGATTTTTGGATCACTAGCTTTGGGGATAATTTTAATAATACCCTAATTAATATTAGGCCCCATTGAACCCTTGGACAAGGTCTCCTGATAGAAATTAAGAATAACACGCCTAATAGTGTTCCAAAGGGACTTGTATAACTCATAGGGGAAGCCATCAAGAATAGGGGATTTATCATTGATCATTTGAAAAAGTGCTTCCTCTAGATTCTTCAAAGAGAAGGTCTTTTCACAACCAACTCTTTGAGACACAGAAAGCTTCTCTGGGACAATAGAAAGATAAGAGTTAAGAGTCTAGTCATATTTATGGGAGTGGGCCTAAGTTATGAACATGGTCTGGTAGTGCTCTCCAAAGAATACTAAGAATATTTAAAACAAATTCCCCATTAATGTTAAGGGCTTTAAAGCCTAAAAATTGATTATGAGGATTCAGGTACTAAAAAAACTCCTTGGTCACTCTATCTCTAATTTTGAGCTAGTTCAACCTCCCCTTGATCCGTGCCCCCCTAGCATCATAGTGTTTCACCATCAAATTCTAGTGTTTGAACACTGTGACATGCCTCTAAATATCCTTATTGAAAGGATTGGACTAAAGTTGAGTTGAAGCCACCTCTAACTCCTACTTGAGATCAGCATTAGAGTGACAATGAAGCTTAGCAATCTTATGCCCAAGTGATTTTAGGAAGCTAGCAGTGTTCTAGATTGCAACATTCCACCAATCAATCTAACTTAAGGTCCCTTTTGGTCTAGGGACTAGGTTCTAAATTTTTATGACATAGGCCCTCAACATGGGGTGGTGCAAAATAAAGGTATTAAGATAGAATTAAAACCAAGAAAGAAGAGGGGGGTAGAAGAAAAAAGAATGGAAAAAATAGGAGAATGATCATACAAGTAGAGCTTAGTGTGTATAGAGATAAAGGGATAAGAAGATGAGGGTTTCTCAAAGGATAAAATATCAAAATCTGAGAGCATGGCTTTGTCCAATGTTTTTAGAACATGATTCTCACCCTATTGATTGTTAGACCATGTGAACTAGACATTAGCAGAGAGTGAAGAGGGTAAGAAGCAACTATTTGGGTCAGAAAGCCCCAACTTTTCTTTCATTAAAATCCATGTTTCTCTTTACTTTATGACTCTCATTATGGGAATAAGACCTACCTTGTCATGCAAGAATTCAATCATATTAAATTACTTGTAAAGCAACCAATAAATACGAGGGAGAGAGAGTGTTACCCATCACCAAAGTGCACAACAACCATTAGTATTGTTAGGTGCATAGATGTTGAGCACAGTGAGAAGATGACCATAAATATTCATCATAATTTATATGACATAATTTAAAGGGTCACATCCCCAAGAGATCAATCTAGAATTATAGGATTTTGAAAGGTAGATTATTGCCTCTCCTTTGCCTATATCATGCATATTATAAAAGGTGTGGTCCTGAGATAAGAGAAAGGAGAAAGTACTCGATAGAATGAAGTTAGTGACTTTGACTTCCTAAAGGTACACAATACCAATACTACTAATTCTAACCTTGAAGTCATCTAGACCCTGATGCACAATGTACTTGCAAATAAGATTTGTCAAATCCCTAACATTCCAAGACATGCACTTCATGAGACATGATTGAGGAGAATATTTCCTTCAACGACCTCAAACTCCTCAAATTATTCCAAATATTCAAAGGTGTTCATGATAAATCTATTATGGTTTCCATGGAAAAAATTCATCCGTTATCGCTTCTCTAAAGGGACACCCAAGGACTCCCTAGCTAGAATACGAGAGTGATAAGGGTTTCATGAGGTAAATTTACTAGGTGGAATATGTGGAGAGACAAGGCATTCAATTAAGGAAATGGACTTTGACATAGCCTATGGCTTAAAAATCTAAGAACCTTGAAGAGTTGGGGAGAATTTTTGGGTATAACCACTAGAGGTACTTATAAGAGGAGGAACAAAAGTTTCTTCTATAGTTGCTGCATGAGAGTTCATTGGTTGAGAGCTTAGTTAAGACTCCTTTTTACTAGCTCCCATAGAAGGTTGCAGTCAGTTGTCTTGACCATTCTTCCTAGTGATAAACATACATTCCTCCTATGGCCAAAGACATTGATGCCTCTATTGAAGCTCTATTTTTAAAACAACCCTCCATAAGAAGGTAGTATTTTATCTTGTGAGTTGTGGACTAACAATGATAACAGGTATTGGGAAGATTGATATAAGTGACCCATTGTTGGAAATTGATCTCACCAACCTGAATATCAATAAAATCATTGATGTCATTTGAGAGATCAATTTCAATGCAAATACATTTGTATAATGTAAAATTTTTGTGGCTCCTTACACACAAACTTGCCAATGGGTGCAACAAGTTATAACATAAATGACCATAGGGACAAAGGGATACCTAGGAATTCTACTCAAAGGAGGGCACTCAGGAAAACATTGACAAAAACCATAAAATTATGGTGTTAAGATTGAAGAATTAAAAGAGTATTTTTAACACACTAAGGACCTTTGCTCATAACTGCAACAACATGTTGCAATTTGACAAACTAAAAATGAAAAATCCTTTAGTAAGGTTTTGAATGTGATCAAATTTTATGCCATATGACTACCAAACTTCCTAAATTCATTGAAAAATTAGTGGATCACTAGGAATCCTCCCTAGATAGTACCCAACAAATGTGTGACTCTCAAACCAATTGCATGCTTTATCAAAATTATGCATGGGCAGGATTATGTCCAACACAAAGGAATTACCTTCAAAATAAATATCTTAGGTTGTTTTACTGGTGTCATGACTCTCTGCAACTATAACTTCCCTAAATAGTAAATAGACGGCCTAAGAGGCAACTATCAAAATGAAAAAAGCCCCCTACCTAAGGCAAATAAATGCATTTAGAGCCTGTAAGGGTACTAATGATATGACGGTCAATTAAATAAAAAACAACAACAATATACAACCAAAAAATTTAACCCCATAACAAAAGATTCAACTTAATTTATAAATATATATTTTTAACTTAAATATTAAACTTTTATTTAAAATATTAACCCTTCAACATTAAATTTATTTTAATCATATTAATATAATCAAATCTAATTACCATTAAATATTATTTTTAAATAATATAATATACACAATATTTCTTTGTGGATGCCAAACCCTACATCCATTTAAAAGAAAAACACAAGTTTATTCTCACACTTCACTTTAGTTCTTTGCAACGTCCAAACAAATACCTTTAGTTACATTGATATGCAAAAGCATAATATTAGTACGGATAGCTTGAAAGCTTAAACTACACTTATAGGCATAGTTATATTAATAGTATCAAACGGCAGATGACAATGTACTCCACTATAAAAAGTAATTAAATAAAGGACAGTATTTTTTAAAGTAGGAAGTATAACCGGACATTGAGTTTAGATTTTTTTAATATTATCTTAAATGTTCCAATAAATCTTTTAATTAAAAATAATAATTAAAAAAAAATCAATTAAAGATAACAAAGTTAAAAAAATAAACGGGGTATTAGCTTTATATATAATAACATTGTAAAAAATACTGTTATCCCAGAAACTGTTAAGTAAAAATAAAAATAAAAAATAAATTCATCATATAGTTTTACCAGACAAGCCCGACAAGGAAGTAGGAGTAGTTTGGGTTGAAAGAACTTGTACAACATAGTGGAAAGATTACAAAAAAAGAACAGCAATTATTAGTACGAAAATGAACGGCGAATTCTGGATCGTAAATTCCCACTGATGTAATGGCACAGGACACCCACCGACACAACTATTTATTCTCTTATGTCGTCTACTCACTCTAAATCAAGTTGATCGAAATGTATTTCCGTGACTTGGTCTAGCATGAAATGAACAATCATGACAGAGTTGAAGTCGTTCGCTTTTCGGAAGAGTACAATAGATAGCAGATTGACAAGGCTTTCTTTGGGAATAAAGTGTTGAGAACATTCTCACTTAAAATGCACGGGGTAATCATCAGACCAGCAGAAATATAACAAATCAGTAAAAACGGTGAATCATTAGGATCCATTTTCCTACAAACAGAACTTCCAAATGGCAGGAAATCGTTGCAGAGAATAAATGTGGCGTAAATATCTTGCGTTAAACCAAACTCAACGTACATATGAATACAAATATAGGGTCTGGCCATTAACACATAAGGACAAGTAGATTGTACAAGTTTGTACAATTTTGACACAGAGATGGAAGTTGGAACCATTAGCCGTAGCCGCGCCGTCTGTGAGTATGACTTAGGGTGAGCCCCACGTTGACAGCATCGCATCTCTTCACGAGATGGGGCAGCACTGAAAGCATAACAACCTCACATGTTTTTTTGAGCGGATTTGTTAGTGAACGTTTGGGTATTTTAGATAGCAGATTCGCATCCGAAGATTAAGGTATAATGCACTCAGAGAATATAGAGCGGTCATGGACTGAAAATACAGAGTGGAGCTGGAGAAAATGGGTCCATAATAAAAAGTCCAAGAATGCATTGTAGACTCAGGCAAAATGAGTCCTTAATTCAAAATACAAACAAGGGGTCATGACAATGGTGAACTCATGGGCCATAGCTTATACTGGCGATGGCGTTGTTTCGAGGAAGATAAAAAGATCCAATATATAATGTGGTATTTGTAATAAAAACCTCATACTAAAAACTAATACCCACTTTTCAAATTATTTTGGAAACAGAGGGAATGATAGGTATTCAAGACAATATGGAGTAGTCTAATGGACCGACCTTAACTTATACTTAATGTAGTTATAATTTTTTTTGTTATTAGCTTAATTTTTTATTTTTATTAACTTTTATTTTTAGCTTTCTATTGTTATGTATAATCTTATTCTTAGTTTTTATTTTTATGTATAATTTTTTTTTGTTGTTATTAACTTATGTATAGTTTTTTTTATTGTTATTAGCTTTTATTATTAACTTTTATTTCTATTGCTAGTAATTTTTATTGTTAACTTCATTTTTATATATATTCAGTTATCAATATTTTATTTCTTACCCACTTCATATTATTTTTAATTGGTAAACAATGTTCTTTTTAATAAATTAATATAATTTAACTTAAAAAAACAACTGAAAGCCATTCGATTGGCCTGTAATTCCAAATGCTTTCGTTCCATTTCCACATGTACCTAATAAGTTGGTTATTGACTCAGTATTGGTCATGCTAAATATGTGGATGAATTAATGGGCATTTAATATTGTCAAACTTTTACATTGATGTAAAAAACTTCTAAAACGAAATGATATAGAGTCTGCTTTACAATATAAGTGCCTAATTTCCCGGAATTATTGGGTTCAGAATGTTTCAATGACAATATGTGGATGAATTAATAGCCATTTAATATGGCCAAACTTTGACATCGAAGGAAAAAAAGTTATAAAATGAAATGATATAGAGTCTGATTTACCATATAAGTGCCGAAATTCCCGGAATTTAAAGGGTTCAAAATGTTTCAAGCTTGAAGTTTGAGTGGAATGGCTAACTTCAAGCCTGTCATTGAAACATTGAATGGTTAAAATTTTATCTCGTGTGCTTGTCAGCACATATGGATTCTCATGTATAAAACACCCAGAGGGTGGTTTTCATTGTAGTCTCAGAAAGGTGGCCTGTGTGCCATGGTTGTACTTGCATTTCTTTGGAAATTTTTTTCCATCTTATGCATTATTTAACAATCCATCATATTCGTGAGTGTGGTTTATCGATAAAGAGGTCACTTATATTATGGATGATGTGACCTGGATTCAATCCCATGATGGATGTGTATAAAAAATATTATTTAAAAAAAAAAATATGTGCAGTTATTCTATTTTAGTATAACCTGATGTACTTGTTTCATCTAAGGATTCCACAAAATTAGAAAATCACAGGCCTTTGGAGTTTTTCTTCCTTAATGATTTCCATGCAGTACCATTGTTAAGATATGGCAGTTGCAGATTCCAACATGTCCCATTGAAGGTTTCTTAATTACGATTATAAGTAACACCGTCCTAAACATTTTGGTCTTCCCTCGAGTATCTTTTATATATATATATATATATATATATATATATATATATATATATATATTATAATTTTCAATATCTAGTCGCACAGCTTTTTATATCCTGAAACCCATCTACTATAAATAATGGTCGGAAGTTGTTATCTCAAACACAAGCAAAGTTTTGTAGCTTGAATTTGTGAATGATAAGTGGAACTCTTTAGAAAAGAGGAAAAAAAAAAAAAAAACAGTTTTTCATGGTAGATTTACGGCCTATTTCAATAATAAAATGAAAAAGCTTTATATGTTTCAATTCCGAAAGATTCAGCCACAACTGCAGCAGAAATTTCGGTGAGAAAACTTAGCCAATTTAAAATAAACTTCAAAAACATCGTTAATAAAAACTTGTTGAGGAGTTCGTTTCAAGAGACTGTACAAATTAACCAGTACATTTTTTTTGGTCCGTTATAGAACATATGAAAATACATTGCATGATTAGCGACATGCATACATTGACAGTCGCCTATCTTGGTACATGACTGAAACTTTTATTTACTTTTATTAGATAGGAGAACCAACATGGGTTAGCCCTCTAAACCCTTCTTCGCTTTCTACAACCGTTACCTTTGAAATCCCTTCATCAGAAAAATGAAATTGAAATTTCATTACAGTTGTTGGAAACACTGCTTCATCTTTGAAACCCAATAAAACATAAAGAGATGTACAAATTCCCTTATGCTGCAGCTTAATTCGCCAATTCCTCTAGCAATGAGAAAACATGAAACTATCATCTACCGGCTATTAAGCTGGAAGGAAATTAGGTCATAGGAAAATGCCACTTTAAACAATAGCCTGAAAAAAAAAAAAACAAAAAAGCAGTATCAGAATGAAATCGGTAGAAATCAAAAGGACCAACTACCTCTACACTCCATGTTGATTACACTGAACAGTCCCATATAAACGGCTCAAGGGCTAAGGCAGCTACCTGTTTCAGCTCAAAATGCAATAAATGTTGCAGTAAATGGCTTTTGCTCCAGGAACTCTTCCTATATATATGAAATAAAAATTAACTTCATAAAAGCATACCAAATATGTTGAAATAATTAACACAAAATAAATGTGCCATGCCATCTTCATCGCCAGCAGCTAAACAAGAAGAGAGAGAGCACCCGCTGTGCTCCATATTACATATAAAACTTGAATACATGTCTAAACATTAATGGATGTAGACAGGCGATGCTCTCTCTCTTCTTGTTCAGACTCTAACGAGGTGTTGCGAAGATCTCCATCTCCCTAAAAAAAAAAAAAAATTAATCCACTGCAGATCCGAACGATTTGGTGAATTTTTGAAAGAAGAACCTCTCGTATATATAATGATCCAGACTACTACTGTGCGTCTGATATATTAAGTCATTCATACTTTTTGGCTTAAAATCATTTAGTTTGGCATTCTCTAGTCATGGATCAAAAGGTTTGGAGGACTATGACAGATAGTCAGAGTCGGAGCAGTGTGAGTCATATTTACTTGTAAAGGTCAAGATCTATGATTGAAATATCCACCAAGAACGACAATAGATTACATTAAAGCAAATGGCGAATAGATAGTGATAATTGCCGGTTGGCACCCCATTTCTGTCCTTGTTGATAATGCCATCAATTATAAACATTATGAATCTAATCACTCTTTGAACATTTTCTATGAGTTCCCTGATTTTTTAAGCCCTAAATTGTAAAAGATTATCCAAAACTCTTGCTGAAGAAAAAGAAAAAAAATGTTTTGGAAGCTCCCGTGGAGATTTGAGATTTCATATTCTTAACCAGTAAACTATTAATTAATGGAAGTTCCTTAAAAATGAGTAATACGTTTAAACTTTTTAGTTAATTTGTTTCTTTACCATTACATATAAAATAAAATAAAACACAGGGACTCCAACTCCCTGTTCTTCACGACAAATTCACCCAGAAAGAGTTGATGCGTGTCTGCCAACATGTCAGATGAAATTATAGCTGTCGTTAAATTTTTAAAATCCCGGTCACTTTCTCATTAACTCAAAGGAACAAAATGGGAGAATATGAGGTTACATTCAGATTATTTTGAATGTCATGCTTGTCAAGTCTCTTTAGTCCATTTTATGAACCTATAAAATAGCTATATTTTAAAATTTAAGTATAATTTTAATATAATTTTATGAAAGATGTAATATTTTTCAATAAAAAATTATTATTATTTTTTATATATTTTTAAATTTATAAAATGAAAGTGATTAATATTATGATATTTCGATTGACTACAAAGAAAATATGGAATAAACATGGAGAAACTCACTTAATCATAATTTTAGGTTAAATATCTCTATGACTCCTGTATGGAATAGTTATGTATTGATATTATTTTATAAGAAATAAATTTTACGAGATAAATGTGGATATTTGTACATTATTGTTATTATGAAATGTATTATATCAAATTATAAGTGGTTGCTAATAATTAAATTTATTGTTTAGTTTTTTATAAAATTATTTTGTTTATATAATTTTTATTTATTTATTTGTAAACCCTTGTACATAGTATATTGGTAGCATGAGAGGGGAGAGATTTGAACCTGGGGCCTCTCGATTTAAACGGGAGAATTTTAACTACCCACTTGCTCTCCAACTCGTCTTGATTTTATATAAAGATTGATTTATTTTAATTTTTTTTTTACATAAACAAGTTTTTTTTTTTTCTCTTTATTTTCTATAGTTATTCATACCCATTAATATGCATCTTCGTTAAAAATTTATTTGCTTTTTTTTCACATTTTTTTAACCATTAGTGCATCATCTATATCATTGTGCTTAGTTACAATTTTATATCTTATAAATCTAATTAGAAAAAAATGTTTGTATCTAATATTTACAATGAACTATAATGCATAATCGTGACAACTTAAAGTAATGTGCATATCTTTGTGATCTATACTTAATTATCTAATCAATAAAATGTATTTGCATATGCATAACCATATTACAATATGTAAGAATTTTCGAAGTAGATAAATTTAACAAATCATCTATGCAATTTTATATGGATGATGGATAACCACTTTGTTATCAATCAAAATGACATTTCCTTTTTCTAAACCATCTATATCAGAATTATCAATTGAAAAAAGGAAGATTCATTTTGTCCTTATCCAAAATATAACTATTACAACATGGGAATGTGGATCTTAAGTGATAAAGTTAATATTCTCAATATCTTCATAGGCATTTATCTATTTTGTTATAGATTCAAATGGTGATCCATTTTCTAAACTATGTAATTCAGAATCATCAATTGAAATGTGGTAATTAAGTTTTAAGTGTTCAAGTTAGCAATTTAAATATTTTTAACTTTATTGTAGTTCAATTTGAAGACTAGGGTTTTAATAATAGGAAAACATAATTAAAAGGTAAAAATTTATAATAATGATTAAAAATTTTATTCAAATTTTTAAGCATGCTTATGCTTGCAAGGAATTAAAAAAATGCAAAAGAGAGATTCATGTATTAAATAACATCTCACCTAGCATATGCCCAATTTATCAATAAAGTGAACTCATCTAAGCAAAAGTACAAAGTTAAAGCAAGTGAGCATAGGCCCTATCAAGTTTGAACCTAAACATCCCATAAAGGAAGCTTACCCCTTAGCAAAGACACCCCCAATTGGAAATATGAAGCACTCAAGAATAATATCATCAAACAAGGTATAAAACACATAAGGTAGCTCAAAATGCAAATCATTTATCTTAAGATTTAAAATATTTACTTAAATATATATTTTTTTATAGGAGACAAGTAGCCAAAATGTGGACCATAGATTTAATACATTAAATCCATTGAATCAAAGTATCTAAGCAAGAAATATTACCCAATATTGTAAATATTTTAATATTACATGTATAACTAGATCTCAATCATCAAACTACCATTCAAATAAATTTTGGGCTCAAAAGCAATGTGCAAATTAAAGAGCTTAATTTATTTAATATTGAATTTACATTATTCATTGTATATTTGATTTAATATTTAGTTTAAAATTTTTTCATGATACTAAGGATTTGGAAACTATTTTGTCAATAAAACTCCTATAAAAAAGAAGCCTTATAGAAGATGTCACAAGCTGAAGCACATATAGAGGAAAAATAGGTGTAAGTTATTTGAGATCGTGCCTTACTATTCATCCAAAATTATCCCTTAGTTAACTTCTCGCTATATTCATAACATAAGTCTAAGTTAAAGCTAGGTCTATTCATCTAAAATTATCCCTTAGTTAACTTCACGCTATATTTATAACATAAGTCTAAGTTAAAGCTAGGTCTATAAAAATTTAAAGCTTTTACTAATGAGGGCTCAAATAAAAATAGCAATCAATAACAACACATAACCATTTCAAATTTAATGTACATAAAATCTAATTAAACTAATCTAATTCAATAATTTTTTGGGTTTAGATATGTTTCATTAATACCTTGATTACTTTTTATTAAGACTCGAGGATTAAAAGAACATTAGTATGACATAAGACCTTGTTGGACATTTTGAGGAGTTTTGTGGTCATTGATGTCAAAAGCAATTTTGTGTTATGTTAGTCATCTTTGAGGAAATTAAGTGTTTCTTCCAAAAGCAAGGAGGTATTGAAAAGCAATAGGTTATAATATATTTTTTTAAATATTATATACCCAGGAGGGCTCAAAGGATGAAGACCCAAGGAAGGAAAAGAAAGTTCAAATTAAATAATAATATTTTATTATTATTATTTCGGGCCAAAAATCAAGCTAAAGAAGATCAAGGACCAAGTTGAAAAAGACCCACAAGCAGATTTAATTTAAATTAAAATATTTTAATCTTTGATTAAAATTTTAATTTAAATAATGATGGGTGCTAAGGTTTAATTTAAATATTTATTTAATATTTAAAATTAATTTTAATATTCGAATTTGAATGCTCATCGATGTTGGAATATGCTATGGTTTGCATATAAATAATGCCAAGGTTTGGCATTTGAAAATTATCCCATGCGAACGATTTTTTGGCTCATGCAAAGAAGAGAAAAGCTTGTGCATTTTCGCATGTGTGTTGAGTGCAGAAGAGGACAATAGTTTGTGGCCTCTAAAATTCACTCAAAGCCCCTCATAGCTGAGTTGGCATCCAAAGGCTGCGTTAGAAGCATTCGAGAATGCCAGGTGTGGTTCAAACCTCGTACACTCTATTTTTGCTCGAAGGGAAGATCGTGTTGTGTTTACGCCATTCGAGGAGGAGGAAATCAAAGGTGCATTCATGCCTTTTGGTTCTTGTGGAACCATGCAGCCTAGTTGGTGGGCACGAGCACTACGAAAGTTCTTTGAGGAGAGCCATCGACGGCTCGAATCCTGCCAAGGCCTTTTGGACAACATTAACAAAGGTATGCACATTATTTGGGTTGACTTGGCTTGCAAAAATAAAAGAGGGAAAAATATTTTTTATTTTCCAAAGGTTTATTTTAATTAAGGTTTTTGCATAATTAATTTGTAGTATAAGTTGTTGAAGAGAGTTAAAAGGGGTTTGCAAAACTTTAATTTTTGTGCTAATTTTTTGAGTGATTAAGGAGTGATAAGGTAGTAAGGAAAGTTATTATTTTTGTGTTGTGAATTATTTGAAGGAGATTTTGTCATCTAAACCCTTGATATTGGTAAAGAGTTTGATCTTGTTAAAATAGGTTTTTAAGGGCACTTCTTCATCAAACAAAAAGGTATGGGCACATATTTCTTGTGAGTGATTGTTGGATGTTGTGAATGCTAAGTTGGAGTGAAAAGGATTGTTTGGTGAGCATTGTTGAGTTTGGTTTTATATTAATACTTCAAGGTTTTTCTGGAATAAAGGTTGAAGATAGAAACCTTGTTTGATAAGCATTGGTTGAACCTTTATATGCATGATTAGGTTTGTGCAAGAACATGAGTATCATTATTATGTGAAGTTGTGAACTATTTTGAACTAGGGTTTGTGAAAGAACATGAGTATCATTATTATGTGAAGTTGTAAACTATCTTGAACTATGGTTTATGAAAGAACATGAGTATCATTGTTATGTGAAGTTGTGAACTATCTTTAATTAGGATTTTTAAGATCATGAGTATCATTGTTACGTGAAATTGGTTAATAAGCATTATTAGAAATATTTGAGTGAGTGTTCATATGCTTGGACTAGGGTTTGTGAGCAAGGATTGATTCATTGAGTGATTGGTTGAGTATATTTGGTTGAACCTAGTCAAGTGGAAGTGTTGAAGTGATAGTTCTAGTTCTGTAAAACAAATTATTCCATATTCAGAATTGATTTGAAAAAAGAGGTTGAGTGCTTATGAGTGTGAAATATATTTAGTCTCTAACAATTCTCTATATGTTTCTATGGTAAAAGTAGAGATTGAAAGTTATTATTGTGAGTGTGAAGCATATTGAGTCTCTAAAATTTCTCTATATGTTTCTATGAGATTGGACAAGTTCTAGTGAGGACTTGTTGAGCAGATTTGGACAAGTTCTATGTTGGAAATTTGAGGTAATTTGAGGCATTTTATGTTTTCATTTATGTGACATGGATCATTGATGTCACATGGATCACATTTGGTTTTGGTGGCCAAAATATTTCATAAATAAACATTTATGATATTTTGGAAAGCATGTCTATTTACAGGGTTTTTATGAAAACCAAGGTAGGCAAAATAAAAGGTTTTATTTAAAACCATGGTGGGCTTATGTGGAAAGGGCTTTTCTTAAAATCCAAGGTGGAATTTTGTTTCATTGAAAAAGGACCTCCGATGATGAAGATATTAAAGTTTAAAGTTTAAGTTTAAATTAATGGAGGGCCGACCTATGTGCAATTAATGGAGGTTGGCATATATATATATATATATATATATATATATATATATATATATATATATATATATATATATATATATATGTAAAGGTTTCAATTTATTTCGGAAAGTGGGCATATTATATGTCGTCGGAAAGCTTATTTTGAGGGATATTTGACTAAGTTATTATTTAAGGAGAAATAAGGTATGTGTAAAGAGATATTTATGATTTTGCAAAGGGGTTCCAAAAGAGAAGTTTGCCATGTTCTTTTTTAAGAGGATCAATTCTTTAATGAGGTGACAAGGTATGCAATATTGTGATTTATTTTATTTTATGGTATAAGTGGTTTTGGGATTGAAAAGGTTAGGCAATGTTTTGATTTATTTTATTTTATGGTACAAGTGGTTTTAGGAGAGATAAGGAAGTTGTGCAATTAAAGGCCTTGGTGATGATTATTGAAAAGTGGAGTAATGTTAATTATTTTGTGATCTTGTGAAGATTGGCAAAAGAATTTTGTGATTGTGGAAGATTTACAAAGAGTTTTTTTCATCTTCATAAAAGGTATGGGCACATTCTCCTATTGATTGTTTATGGTGGTTGATTTCTGAAATATCATTGGAGGGAAAATGATTGTTTGTGGTTTCCTTTTCAAAAGTGGTTGGTTGAATGCTTCAAGGTTTTCTGAATTGAGAGTTGAGGTTAAAACTTATTTTATAAGCATTGTTATTGAAGCCCATTGGTTGTGAAAGAACTTGAGTTAGAAAATAAAATGAGTATCATTGTTATGTGAGATTTGTGGTTGAGCATTGTTGGAAACATTTGAGTTGGTTGATACATACTTGGACTAGGGTTGTGTTAGAAAGAGTTGTCCCTTGTGATGATTGGTTGAGTTGAGTTGATTGAGCCTAGTCAAGTGATGTGTGAAGTGATTGTTCAATATCTATGAAATAAACTATTCCATAATTCTATGTTGATTTGAATTAAGGTTAGAACATATTGAGTCTCTAACAATTCTCTTTATGGTTCTATAAGACTTGAATTGAGTTGAGGTTGACTTGAATTGAGTTGAGGTTGATTTGAGTTGAGAGTGAGATTAGAACATATTGAGTTTCTAACAATTCTCTTTATGCTTCTATGAGTTGATTTGACTTGAGTTGAGATTGATTTGGGTTGAGAGTGAGTTTAGAACATATTGAGTCTCTAAAAATTCTCTTTATGCTTCTATGAGTTGAGTTGAGATTGATTTGAGTTGAGAGTGAGATTAGAACATATTGAGTCTCTAACATTTTTTTTTTTTTTTATGGAAAACATCCCAAAAGGGATGCCACTTTCGGGTAAGACCCAAGGAGGTAGGGGTATCCATTCTGCCAAAAATTCCCAGGATTCGGACTTGTCCTACCACCTTTGACATACTCAAGGAGCAAAAAAACACACAAAACCAATTTAAAAATAAGTAAATAACAACAAAATTAATAAAATAAAATAAAAAACATGTTCCTTGAGCATGTCAAAAATAAAACCACAACCAAACATGCACAATAAGATAAAATAAATCACAACATGAACCACATATAAAAACACAAGAACCACATAATAAAACACAAAAAAGACAAAAACAACAGAACACTACAAAGACATAACCCAAAAACAACATGAAAAGTAAACACAACCAAATCCTAAAAAATTTAAAAAATAAAATAAAAATAACACCTTTTCCCATCCAACCTTAGTAGCCTCCTGAAGGCCTCTGAGGATACCATACCCCTCAACAAGGTTATTGGAAAGAATACCCAAATTCTCAGCAAAAGTAAAAACCAGGGAGCCATCTAAAAGTCTACCAATTCCTCCCACACTGGCTTTTCCAGGGTTCCCTCTAGAGGCTCCATCAGTATTGACTTTTCCAAAATCCTGAGGAGGAGGTTGCCAATTTCTTGTCCTATCCATCTTACTAATACTCAAATTCCCTTTAAGTTGGTTGCCCTTAGAATATTTAATCTTCAATATTTGCATCACTTGATCCCATCTTTGGTGGGAGTTTTGGGGGTGATTAAGGAGTTGATGGACTTATTCAACTAATTTGGCTATGGTATTTTGCCATGTATAGTGAATATCCTTCCTATCTTGATTAAAAATTTGGTTGTTCCTTTCATTCCAAATATTCCAAAGAAGAATGGTAGAACCCATCCAAACTAACTGCCTAATAAAATGATCAACACCCTCTTGATTAGGCCAATCCCTCCAAATCTGTTCAAAAGTAAAAAAATTGGACCACTGTAAGCTAAGTAAAGTGGCCATTCTCCTCCATAGCTCAGAGGCTAAAGTACACTCAATAAAAATATTGTTGAAATTTTCTACATTCTCTTCACATATTTCACACCTAAAATGGCCATGAAAACCATGCTTCATAAGTTGCTCACCAGTAAGCACCCTACGATGCAATAAAATCCAATTAAAGAACCTCACCTTAGGCCAGAGCTTTTGAGCCCACAATCGAGAAAATATGTCAGAAGAATGGTTTGGATTATTATGGAATAAGGTCAAATAACCTTGAGCAACTGAATACTCACCCTTAGTAGTGTTTTTCCATCCAAAATAATATTTTTCGTGGGACCAAGAGAGGGATCTCATATGAAGGATGCCTTGGATATCTTGTCTTTGCCTTTCTAGGATTTGAATAGGCCAGTCCTCAATAGGGATCCAATATCTACCAACCTTTGAATTACCAGTATGATACCGACAGTAATTAGCCACCTTTATCCAGTTAGCTCGATGAATCTCCTCCATCCAAGGCCTCAAATCAGGAAACTGAGTTATCAAAGGCTTGTGACCATCCCAAGAATATGTCCAAAAATTTGCCTGTTGACCATTATGAATGATCCAAAATAAATTTTTCTTTATCAGATCCTCACCAGTCTTAAGAACTGCTAAAATGGGAGAACCTTTGGTAGAAATTTGATAGCGAATAAGGTCTTCAGGACTTTTGTTCTCAGCATATTTAACACGAAGATTATTGGCCCAAAGAGCATTGGAGTTACGAACATCCTCCAATATAATTTAGTAGTTAAATATTTGTTGTTATTAATAGAATATCAGAATCCTAACCCCCCTTCATTCTTAGGAAGACATAAAGTATCCCATTTCACAAAGGCCCATTTTCTTTTCTCCTTAGTACCACTCCAAAGGAAATGATGACTGATTTGATCCAATTCTCGAAGAACAACCTTTGGGATATTCAAAATAGAAGAAACATAAATAGGAATAGCTTGAAATTCTAATTTTACCAAGGTGATTCTACCCCCAGAAGAAAGCCACATGTTGGTCCACTTTCAAATTTTCTTCTTGACTTTGTCCAACAACCAATTCCAATCTTTATTTTTTTGCATTTGAATATTTATGGGAATACTTAAATAAGTGATTGGAAATGAGGTCTTATTATATCTTAATTTATCCAAGACCATGTATTCCTATCTAGTAGAGCAATGAAAGAAAATAACTTTAGATTTATCTTCATTGATCAACTGCCCAGTAGCCTTAGAAAAATAGCTAATATTTTTCTTAATATTAGAAGCTTTCTTAACTGTAGCTTTACCTAAAAGAGTAGAGTCATACACAAATTGAATATGAGAGATAGGTCTAGCTCCATGAGCAATGGTAACCCCCTTAAGGGTTTTTTTTTCCCTATTTTTGGTTATAGTCCTACCCAAGCATTCAGTAAGAATGATGAATAAATAATGGGATAACATGTCACCTTGCCTAATACCTCTGGAAGCTGGGAATGACTGAGAAGGCCTGCCATTGATAAGAACTAAGTAGGAAACTGAAGAGATACATCCCATAATCCAATCCATCCAATCCTTATAGAAACCAAATTACCTCAAAACTTTGATAAGGAAGTGCCAATCCACTTTGTCATAAGCTTTGGATAAGTCTAACCGAATGAACATGGAAGGAGAATTTTGCATATCCATGGAATGGATGGCTTCCTGAGCAAGAACTATCTCATCTACTATTTCATGTCCTTCTACATAACCCCCTTGCTCTGGGGAAATAATCTTATGCAAAAGAGGCTTCAACCTTTCTGCCATGATTTTAGTAATGATTTTGAGAAGAACATTACATAAAGCAATAGGTCTAAAAGCTGAGATATGATCAACCTATTGAGATTTTGGAAAAAGAGTAATATAAGTTTTATTGATAACCTTCAAAATTTCTTTGGATTTCCTGGCTTCTTCCACAACCTCTAATAAATCAACATGAAGGATATCCCAGAACTCTTGGTAGAACTCAATGGGAAAACCATCAGGACCTGGGGTTTTCCCATTTTGCATTTTAATTACTACTTTTTGAATCTCATTGATAGTAACAAGAGCAATCAAAATAGATCTCTCCTCAGAAGTGATAAGATAAGGGATTGCTTGAAGAACATTTTGTTGTGAAGTTGAGTCAAGAGGAGTAGCAATAAAAATATTGGAATAGTAATCAACAACAATAGAGTTCATGCCATCCCAAGTATAAACAACATCTCCAAAATTTGATTTTAAGGAAGAAATAAAGTTGTGAGATCTTCGATCTAGAAGAGATTTGTGGAAGAAATTTGTGTTTCGATCTCCTTCTTTGAGCCATTGAATTCTAGATTTTTGCTTCCATAATATTTCTTCTTTTTTTTCCCATTCCTCTGACTAAGTTGTGAGTTTAATTTCATCTGCTTTTCTCTTATCTGTGAGGCCATCTAAACGGATTTTATTATTCAAATTTTTAATATGAGAAATAACTTCATTTTTTTTTATGAACATCCCCAAACTATTTCCTGTTCCAAGTCTTGATTTTGGATTTAATGTATTACAGTATTTTGGCAAAACGGAACATCTTAGTCCCATGCCTAGGTTTACCTTCCTTCCACCATTGTTGCACACGATGTCTGAAGGAAATTTCTCTAAGCCACATTAATTGAAAACAAAAAGGAGAGAAACTCACATTGGCTTTCCACATTTCCACCATGACTGGCAAATGATTCGAACCAACATTATTAGGAGTCTTCACTTTAGGAATGTGACCATGGATTAAGAAATTTTTAGAGAGCAAAAACCTATCCAATCTCTCCATTATACAAGCTAAGCCTTCCCTTATGTTAGACCAAGTCCTAAGGCCATTATCTGGTTGGATATCCACAAGATGGAATTTTACAATATATTTGCTCATGAGGTCAGTGCTTTTGTCTAAATTTCTATTTCCCCCCCTTTTCTCATCCAGAGAGATGATGGTATTGAAATATCCTCCGATCAAGATCCAAGCTTTAGGAAAATGAGAGATAATATGAGTCTCTAACAATTCTCTTTATGCTTCTATGAATTTAATTTGAGTTGAGATTGCCATTCATTGTTGAGTTCATTTTGAGTACTAATTGAGCATGATTGATTGAGCCTTTGAGAAGGCCTTTGGGACAGATTTGAGGATAGTGTTGGGATAGATTTGAGGATAGTGTTGGAAAAATTATTAGTGACCTTGTTGGAGCAGATTTGGAAATTTTTTTGGTGAGCTTGCTAGAGTAGATTTGGGCAAGTTCTTGGTGAGCTTGCTAGAGCATATTTGGGCAAGTTCTTGGTGAGCTTGATAGAGCATATTTGGGCAAGTTCTTGGTGAGCTTGCTAGCATAGATTTGACAAGTTCTGTGTGAGCTTGTTAAGTAGGTTTTGTGTGAGCCTATTGAGCAGGTTCTTAGTGAGCCTATTGATAGAGCTTTAGAGGTGACAGAGTACAGAGGATAGAGTCTCAGTGGATAGAGATCCAGTAGCCAACACATTTGAAGATAGATCTGAGTGAGGATTCTTCAAGTGGAGAGAGGTCCACCAGTCAGTGCAGTAGAGAGACAAAGTCTTCTAGAATATCACATAGCTAGAGCAAAAGAGGAAAGAGATCTCCTATGGAAGAGATCCACTAACTTGAGATTAGGGTATCAACATTTCCTTTGGACAAAGATCTATAAACATTGTAATTGGGAGTGATTCCCAAAGATATTGATTAAGAAATTTTTGGTAAAATATTTTCTCTATGGAGTAGCCCACATTGGGTGAACCACGTAAATTGTGGTGTCTCTATTGTGTATGGTATTTTATGCATTACTTTGATTACTGCTATTGATACTGCTATATTTACACAACATAATATGAATTGGAAGAAAAAGTAAAAAGTGGTCTTATATTGTTCACCCCCCTCAGTATAAGCTTGTGTTCTTCAATTAGTATCAGAGTGGGTTCCTTCAAAAATGCTAACAGCTTGAGGGTAGATTCTACAAAGAACACAGATGGCTTCACAAAAAATATTATCTTCAAATAAGGCTCCATTTTTTGATGGTAACAATTATGCTTTCTTGAGCATGAGAATGAAGAACTATTTGACATCACAAGGATATGATGTATGGTAGATGGTTGAAAAAGAACATAAGGTTTAAGGTGATCTCGAGAAATATAAGACTACTAGGAAATTAGTTGATATCAATGCAATAGCAATGAATTGTATTTTGAGTGGGCTACGTGAGACAGATTTTGTAAAGGTCATGATATATACTTCAGCTAATGAGATGTGTACCAAGTTGAGGAATACTTATGAAGGATATTCCAAGGTAAAGTTGGTAAAACTACAAACTCATAGAAAAATATTTGAGGAATTGAAAATGGAAGATTATAAAGATATTTCAAAGTTCTTACTTCGAGTTGATGAGATTACTAACACTATGAGAGGCCTAGGTTTTGAGATGAAAGAATCAAAAGTTACTCAAAAGGTTTTGAGATCACTTCCCATGAAATATGATGCAAAGGTTTTAACAATAGAAGAAATATTGGATATCATCAAGTTAACAATGGAATAATTGCAAGGTACTCTCACAACTTATGAGATGAGGGTAAGCGAGAATCAAGCTCCAATAAAAGATATTGCATTCAAGGCTTCAGAAAAAGAGAAAGAGAAATTTTTAGAAATAGATAGAGTTTTAGAAAATTATGAGGAAGCTAACTTCATCAAAAGGAATAAGGACTCAAGGAATTTCAGAGATATAAGGAAAGTAAGGTGCTATAATTGTGGTGATCTTGGTTACTATGCATACAAGTGTCCACATGAAGAAATCAGTGATGATGAAAAATAGGGTCATAGAAGAAAGAATATGGAAAGCATAAGCATGACAAAGATGACAGATTCAAGCAAAACAGGTATGAGAAGAATAAATTTTTTCATAAGGCAAAGAAATCTTACTACATTGTAGAAGCAAGTGATAGCTCATATTATAGTGATAGAGACAATTCATATGATGAAAAGGAATAGCATTTATTCCTAGAAATAGAAGGTGAAAAATAACAATGTTTTGTGTGTGGTCAAAGAGATCACAGATCAGGATATTGCAATGGTTTCAGTGATAGTGAAGATGAGATGACACATCAAGGAAATAGGTATGGTCAAAGAAATCTTGAGAGTTTGTTTTCTATAGAAGATTATAATTATCTTAGTGACAATGAAGATGAAGAAGGGTTTTTCTATGGAATAAAAGAAGTAGAAGAAGAACATTCACTCCAAATAGAAGAAGTTAAACAAGAGGATAATGTCTCAGTTGATCTAAAGGAAGAATTCAATGTTATCCATGAGTAACTACAAGAGGTTAAGGAGAATCTAAAATGATTAAGATATTCCCTACATGAGAAGTTTGATCCATCACATGACTCAAAAGGTCAAGATATTTGTACTAAGAAAGAAACATGTATTTCAGAGGATATAGAGATGGATGCCAAGTTGCTACTTGACACAAATGAAGAGAAAGAAGAGGAAGATTCCAAAGCACCAAAGGTCCCATATTTCAGGTTTGGGGAATCACACTCAAAATGAAAGGAAGTTCTAAAATATGAAAGCAAAGAAGCACCTAATATTTGTGAGGAAAGTTCCAAAGTTCCTATGGCTCCAAATATTTATTTTGGTTCTTGTTTTGAGATAGGTGAATCAATATCAAAGGGAAAAGAAATTATTGAAGAAAAAGGTAATAAACTAAGGAATAGGTTTTAGATGCTACAAAGAAGGTTTAAGAATGCAATGCACAAGTTGAAGATGATAATAAGGATAATGGTCAAGAAAGGTATGAGGAACCAAGGCATGAACAAAAGGATTTTCAAGGATATTGTTTTTCTTGTAATGGATTTTGAAACAGGGCTATACATTGCAGGATCCATGGATCAAATAAGTTTGATTGTGGTAGAAGAAACTTCAAAGGAAGAAGGTATGGTTTTCAGGGACATTGCTTCTTATGTAATAGGATTTGTCATAAAGCTTTTTAGTGTAAAGGAAATGAGAAACATGGTTTTGGTTTTAGAGCTACACAATTCAGAAGTCATGGTAATAATGGTCATGAAAACAGAGCTTCACAATATAGGGTTCAGGAAAGGAATGGATATGGAAATTACTTCAAGAAAGAATTCAGAACATGTGTACCATCCAAAGGCTACAATATCAAGTGTTTTAATTGCAATAACTTTGGGCATTTTGAAATATGTGTAGGACTCAATTCCAAATAGGTTCAAGGCAAGAAGGTCAAACAGGTTCAAGACAAGAAGATCAAGTAATTCATGAAGAGAAAGATATCAAAAAAACACGGAAGGAAGTTGATAGAGGAAGGAATTAATGTAATATGGGATTATAGTTACTCCCACCCCAAAATTAATTACCTCAAGAGAGAATGTGGTGAGGGTGCTATGCTTAAGAGTCATATCTTTTAGCCCCATAGGTGTCTCTTTTGCCATTGATGTCAAAGGGGAAGAGACTTGAGTAAGGGGGAGAGCATTGAGTTAGGGGGAGCAGACTCCAAAGAGAGCATTGATTCAGGGGGAGGAGCCTCTAAAGAGAGTACTGAGTTAGGGAGAGCAACCTCCATAGAGAGCATTGAGTCAGGGGGAGATTGTTGGACATTTGAGGTAATTTGAGGTATTTTATGTTTTTATTGATGTCACATGGATCATTGATTTCACATGGATCACATTTGGTTTTGGTGGCCAAAATATTTCATAAGTAAATATTTATGATATTTTGGAAAGCATGGCTATTTATAGGGTTTTTATGAAAACCAATGCAGGCAAAATAAAAGGTTTTATTTAAAACCATGGTGGGCTTATGTGGAAAGGGATTTTCTTAAAAACCAAGGTGGAAATTTGTTTCATCGAAAAAGGACCTCCGGTGATTAAGATATTAAAGTTTAAAGTTTGAGTTTAAATTAATGGAGGGCCGACCTATGTGCAACTAATGGAGGTTGGCATATATATATGTAAAGGTTTCAATTTATTTTGGAAAGTGGGAATATTATATATCATCAAAAAGCTTATTTTGAGCGATATTTGACTAACTTATTTAGAAGGAGAAATAAGGTGTGTGTAATGAGATATTTCTAATTTTGCAAATGGGTTTCAAAAGTGAAAATTGCCTTGTTCTTTTTCAAGAGGATTAATTACTTCATGAGGTGACAAGGTATGTGATATTGTGATTTATTTTATTTTATGATATAAGTGGTTTTGGGAGTGAAAATGTTATGCAATTTTTTTATTTATTTTATTTTATGGTACAAGTGGTTTTAGGAAACATAAGTAAGTTGTGCAATTAAAAGCCTTGGTGATGATTATTGAAAAGTGGAGTAATGTTGATTATTTTGTGATCTACTAACCCTTGTGAAGATTGGAAAAAGAATTTTGTGATTGTGACAGATTTACAAAGAGATTTTTTCATATTCATAAAAGGTATGGGCACATTATCCTATTGATTGTTTATGGTGGTTGATTTATGAAATATCATTGGAGGGAAAAGGATTGTTTATGGTTTCCTTTTCGAAAGTGGTTGGTTGAATGCTTCAAGGTTTTTTGAATTGAGAGTTGAGGTTAAACCTTGTTTTATAAGAATTGTTATTGAAGCCCATTGGTTGTGAAAGAACTTGAGTTATAAAATAACATGAGTATCATTTTTATGTGAGATTTTTGATTGAGCATTATTGGAAACATTTGAGTTGGTTGATACATACTTGGACTAGGGTTGTGTGAGAAAGAGTTGTCCCTTATGATGATTGGTTGAGTTAAATTGATTAAGCCTAGTCAAGTGATGTGTGAAGTGATTTTTCAAGTTCTATGAAACAAACTATTCCATAATTCTATGTTGATTTGAGATTAAGGTTAGAACATATTGAGTCTCTAACAATTCTCTTTATGGTTATATAAGACTTGAATTGAGTTGAGGTTGACTTGAATTGAGTTGATGTTGATTTGAGTTGAGAGTGATATTAGAACATATTGAGTCTCTAACAATTCTATTTATGCTTCTATGAGTTGGTTTGAGTTGATTTGAAATTTATTTGGGTTGAGAGTGAGTTTAGAACATATTGAGTCTCTAACAATTCTCTTTATGCTTCTATGAGTTGAGTTGATATTGATTTGGGTTAAGAGTGAGATTAGAACATATTGAGTCTCTAACAATTCTCTTTATGCTTCTATGAAGTTAATTTGAGTTGATATTACCATTCATTGTTGAGTTCATTTTGAGTACTACTTGAGCACAATTGATTGAGTCTTTGAGAAGGCCTTTGGGACAAATTTGAGGATAGTTTTGGGACAGATTTGAGGACAGTGTTTGGACAAGTTCTTAGTGAGCTTGTTGGAGCATATTTGGGCAAGTTCTTAGTGATCTTACTAGAGTAGATTTGGGCAAGTTATTGGTGAGCTTGCTAGAGAATATTTGGAAAAGTTCTTGGTGAGCTTGCTAGAGCAGATTTTGGCAAGTTCTTGGTGAGTTTGCTAGCACAAATTTGACAAGTTCTGTGTGATCTTATTAAGCAAGTTCTGTGTGAGCCTATTGAGCAGGTTCTTAGTGAGCCCATTGATAGAGCTTTAGAGGTGACAGAGTACAGAGGATAGAGTCTTAGTGGATAGAGATCCAGAAGCCAGAACAGTTGAAGATAGATTTGAGTGAGGAGTCTTCAAGTGGAGAGAGATCCACTAGTCAGTGCAGCAAAGAAACATAATCTTCTAGAATATCACATAGCTAGAGCAAAATGGGAAAGAGTTCTCCTATGGAAGAAATCCATGAACTTGAGATTAGGGGATCAACATCTCCTTTGGACAGAGATCCATGAACATTGTAATTGGGAGTGATTTCCAAAAATATTGGTTGAGAAATTTTTAGTAAAGCATTTTCTCCGTAGAGTAGCCCACATTGGGTGAACCATGTAAATTGTGGTGTCTCTATTGTGTATGGTATTTTGTGTATTGCTTTAATTACTATTATTGATACTATTATATTTACACAACATAATATTGAATTGGAAGAAAAAGTAAAAAGTGGTCTTATACTGTTCACCCCCCTCTTAGTATAAGCTTGTGTTCTTCATTCTAGTGAGGACTTATTGAGCAGATTTAAGGCAAGTCTTGGTGAAGACTTGTTGAGCAGATTGAACAAGTTCTAGAGAGGACTTGTGGATAGATTAGTGTGAGATTTTGTGGAATATTACAAGGAATATTTGAGGTAAGTCTTTTAGAAGACTTGAGGGCAAAGTTGATTGATTGATTTGTTAAAACGTTGAGTTAATATTTAGGGCAGATATTGCATAATTGGATTGTGATTAATTCAAGTTTTATGTTAAGCCTTGAGGACAAAGATAGAGGATAAATTTATGCTAGACTAAAATATTGTGTTTAGTACAGATTTGAGGATAAAGTTTGGTGTAGATTTGAGGACAGGTTTGTACCAGACCAGAGATATATATTGAGCAAATTTGTGCTAGACCAAAGGACTGAGTTTAGTGTACATTTGAGAAAAATTTGAGAGTAAGATTTGGAAGTGATAGAGTATAGAGGATAATAGTCTCTAGTGGATAGATATCCATTAGCTAGGGCAGTGACGATAGGTATTATGAGTGAGGATAGGAGTCTTCAGTGGATAGAGATCCATTATCTTGTGTAGTGGAGGTAGCAGTTCTTCTAGAAGATCACCAGCTAGAGTAGAGGATAAGGAGTTCTCTTATGGATAGAGATACATAAACTAGCTGAGGAGATTGGTGTCTCCTGTGGATAGAGATCCATGAACTTTATTAGGGGATTAGTGTCCCCTTTAGACAGAGGTCCATAAATGTTGTAATAGGGAAAGGATTCCCAAGAGATTTCTTGAGAAAATTTTAGTGAAATATTTTCTCCGTGGAGTAGCTCACATTGGGTGAACCACGTTAAATTGGTTTCTCTATTGTGTGTGGTTATTTGTACATTACTTTGATTATTGATGTTGATATTGCTATTGATACATTGTAAAATATTTATTGGGAAAGAAAAGTAATAAGTTGTCTTATACTATTCACCCCCCTCTCGGTATAAGCTTGTGTTCTTCAAACCTATATTAGGATATAACAATTGAAGAAATTACCCTACAATTAAAGAGGAATCCATAATAGTTTATATGTAAAAATATATATATTATAGAAATAAATATCTCAATAAATATAAATTTCAAGGAGGTCATATTAATCAATGAAATATTTTAAATTTTAATAAGACATAATTTTAGATGAAAAACTAGTCATAATGAAAAATTTAGTTTTACCCACTCTAGGGGAGGAGTCCATCTCACCTTTCTCCTTGGATAGCCGATCTAATTCCTTGTAGCTCTCAACAGTCTCTAGTCCAATGTTATTTCCAACTCATTTTCATAGATTTGGTTGTCCATATTAACAATCACATTTTTAGCAATGGAAGCTTTGATACTCTTGATAATGACCTCTACACTTTTAGCCTTGTTATGGAACACTCATTTATTCCTCTCCCTCCATATCTTCCAAATGAGATGAGGTAAAATAAAGATCAAAAACAAAATTCAATCAAGGGCTATGACAAAGGTTAACCCAGCTTCTCCATAAGGCCTCCAAATACTTTGTTGTCACCCATTAAGTTTTAAATGACTAAATAAGTGCACACCAAACCTCTAAAGAAAGGGGACAATGGACAAAAAGATGATCAACTATCTCCTCATCCCCACAACATAAATAACACCTATTAGAAATGATTATCCATCTTCTTCTAATATTATCCATCATCAATATTTGATTTTACAATGTCAACCAAAGAAATAAAGACACCTTTGACAAGATATATTTAATCCAAACTCCATGTGAGGAAAAAATTTGATTCTCCTTATCCCTTTCAAATAAAAACTAAGTTAACAGTAAATATTTCTTTAGAATTAGGATCCCAAAAGAAATTATCCTCTCCTATATTGAGTTGCATATTGTAATGTTCTAAGCAAATATTAAGAGTGTTAATACTTATTTGCATAATTGCATTAAATCCTTCCAACTACAACATGTGCCACACTGCAATCATCTTCCTCCTTGATGTACTCCTGAATCATGTTTTCATATTTTTTCTTTAAAGGCTGAATGATGCACTTTTAGTAATCATTAAAAATTAAAGGTCTCTATGTGACCCATGCATCCTCCCAAAATTATATCTTATCACCTCATTCCACCTTCCATATTAAACATTTCCATAAGAGATTTATTGTTTTGATCAATTCATTCCACAAAGATGATCCTAAAGGTGGATTTAAGCTATAAGCAAAGGGGATTCTATTCTCAAGATATTTTACAAAGAGGATCTAAGTCCAACATTGATCATGTTCAATCATTTTTTGCCACCCCACTTTGACCATTAAAGCCCTATTCATCTGCTTCACTTTTTTGATGCCTAGACCACCTTCTCACTTAGGCCAGCAAAATTTCTCCCATGCAACCAAACTAATCCTTTATTTCTCTTTTGCACTAGTTCAAATAAAGTTCCTCTACATTCGATCTAATTTCTTCATCGATGTTGGTATTTTAAATAAATACATCATGCAAATGGGTAGGTTTTGGAGGGTTGCCCTTAATAGTTGTAATTTCTTCACTTGAGTAAGGGAAGAGCCTTTCCATCCAGCAAGCTTTATATTAAATCTCTCAAACACTAAATTCTAATATTTTCCTTTCATTCTACCTATAAAAAGGGTATTTCCAAATACACAGTGGGAAAACTATCCACTGTACAACCAAAAATCATTACAATTATATTTTATTTTGTTTAAGTTGAAAGTATTAATAAAAAATAACCTATTTTTAAAAAAATTAATTTTTTTTTGACCTGAAACTATTTCGTAAATTTTTAAGAATATGCATAAACTGAAAATTTTAAAATCCAATACATAAAATTAACAAAACGTTTGAATCTAAAATTTTATTCCATAAAAAGAAAATCCTTGCATGCCATTTCATTAAAAACAATTAATAAAAGGAATCAAAATAAACCATGAATTATATATATATATATATATATATATATATATATATATATATATATATATATATATATATATATATATATGTGGGAGGCTTTTAGCTTATATAATAAAAATGCAAAACATATATATTATAATACTCTTCTTAAGAGAATGATTGTTTATGATCTAATGTTGAGACGTGTATATATATATATATATATATATATATATATATATATATATATATAAAGACCCATTTTTTACAATTTCCTAAGATGCAGAGTATATTAGAATGTGATATTAAAGGGAATAAATTTTTTTATTTTTATTTTTAAATGTTTCTCACTAATATATTTTGATAAGATGTTAAACAAGAAAATATCGAAGAGATTCTAATCTTTGACTTTTATTAATATATGTTTTAATTTATATTAAAATAATAAAGTATTTTTTTATTTTAAAATAAATTGTAATTTGTTTTTAAATTTTTATTTTAATAAAAATACATTGTAATGTTGTTTAAACTTATATTCCAGCAAGATCAAGTGGTAACACTTATATATTAAAATTTTATAATATATTAGACGTTTGTTATAATTTTTAAATATATTATTATTGAAAATTAAATAGTCATTATTAAATATATTTTAAAAGATGTTAAACAAGCAAACATTTTTTTTAAACAACAACAAATATTTAATGTCAAAGAAACTTAGAGCATTCATAATCTTCACAAATACTCCATTCATACATTTTCGAACACGAAGCCGTGAAATCACCAAAAAAAAAAAAACTGTCAAGCGTTAACGAAACTCTAACTGGACGTTTATTAATATGCGTTTAGTTTATAATAAAATAATGACAATGAAAGATATTAAGTTTGAATTTTAATAAGAACGTAGTATAAGTATATTATAATTTCATATTAAGTTTTATTTTGTATGGTATTAAAAAGAGTTTTTTTAAAAAGAATTTAAAAAACTGTATTTAAAGCAGATGGATTATCGGGCAGTCGAGGAAGAATCAGAGGTTTTTCATAAAACCAGCAGGTCTTATAGCCCAACACAACTAATCAATAATAAACTTAAAGTTTCCTACTTAAGCCTGAAATAAAGAACTGCATTTAGAAAACTGATCCAACATTCAGCAGATAAAGACCCAGCATTTGAAAAAAAATCCTACGGATGTAAAACAAACAATATTCTCTCCTAATTTTTAACTAATATAATCAGATCTGAAAAGGATCTTCCCCATCATCAAAGGAAGAATCAGAGGTTTTTCTTAAAACCAGCAAGTCTTATAACCCAACACAACTAACCAATAATACACTTAAAGTTTCCTGCTTAAGCCCTGAAATAAAGAACTGCATTTAGAAAACTGATCCAACATTCAGCAGAGAAAGACCCAGCATCTGAAAAAAAAAATCCCACGGATCCAAAAAAAACAATATTCTCCCCTAAATTTTTACGAATAAAATCAGATCTGGAAAGGATCTTCCCACCCAAACCACCATAGGAGAAGCAAATCTAGAAAAAAAAAGGATAACCAACTAAGCCATCCGACCCTAATTCAAAAATTAAACCCTACAGCCAATGATTCCAACAGAAATCCAAAAGCCCAAAGGCCCGAATCTGAAATTTCTGAAACGCATAGCCAACCAGTAGTAGAGATCCTCCATACAGGAAGCAACGAACGAAACCAGTAGGCACAAAGAACATCGTCCAGAATCCTGCAACATCAGAGGATCCAAAAAAGATCTTCTGCCCAAAACAAAAAACAAAAAATTCAAACCCAAGGCACTCTAGATAAATCCAGACAACATAAAAACCCTTCAAAGAGAACCTCAAAATTTAAAAAGGCACTCTAAATTAAAAAAAAGTAAGGTAGAACAGGATTTTAACAGGCTCCAGAACCATGACAAAGTTTTAAAAAACTCCTAAACGGTTTTGAAAGACACTCAAAAACCTTGTACTAATTAAACAGGCCTCTAATAAAAAAAAACCTACGGTTTTAAAAAGCTCAACAATATATTAATTTTTTTTTTTTAACTATTGAAAATAACACTAAATTTTTTATAAAATATTAAACTTTTATTATAATAATAATATTAATTTTAAATAATTATTAAAAATAAATATTTATAATTTTTTAAAAATGTTAAATAAATACAAAGAAGAAAATTTCTCCACTAATACATATTAAACTTATATAAATATTATAGATTAAAATTTTTAAGTAAAAATAATTCATTTTAACCACTCACATTTGCTTGCACATTTTTAGGTATATATATATATATATATATATATATATATATATATATAACTTTTTGAATTGATAATTATTATTTTGTTGTAAAATGTATATTATCTATTTTTTCTTTATAGATGTTCTATACCAATAAATAATGGACATGTGTTAATAAGATTAATGTATTAAAATTTAGATTTAAAAATAATTTTTATATATTAAAAATTTAATAATTTTTTTATTATTAAAAATTAATGATTTGGTTTATATATTTTTATAATATAAATGATGAATATATAGTTATCTAAAATTATTAGAAACAGTGTCTAACATTAAAGGGTTTAAATTCTTAGTTATCATTTTTTTTATTGATAATAAGGGGGGTTTGAAAAGGATCCCAAACCTTTTACAAAGCAAGCCAAAAGGGGGTTCCGAAGTCAGAAACTCTCGTAAAGACAATAAAAGGAAAAAAAACCAAAAAGAGAAAGATTGGAAACTGGTAGCCCTAAAGGTACAAAACACATCAGCAAAATTGGGCAACACTGCTAAGAGAGACACCCACCAAGAGATTATCCCAAGGTGGTGGGATGATCCCGACCACCATCTTCAGGATTTTGGTTGACCTTTTCATTTTGGTTCATCTCCACAGCCAAGGCGTGTAGGTCAACCTCCGTTTGGGTTAGAATGTTCAGGGTCGGCCCCACCTAGATCGATGCATTTTGGGCCCCAATATACTGATTAGTCATAGTAGACCTGCTAGGCACCTTAAATTTGATGATCTTGGTAACAAATTTGCCAATTTGGATAAGCACAGAATTGGCCAATCTGACAAGGTTGTCCAGGTTAGTCAATAACTAAGACTCATCAAACAAATAGGCTTGGGTAGAGAAACCAGCAAGGGAAGGCACACAATGAGGAGTCAACTCATGCGATTGCTTATTGCGGCTAATGGAATGAGAGCCAGAGGTGGGATTGTCCTAGTCCAAGATAATAACACCTTTGCATTTTTCACCCAAAGAGATGATACGAGTGAGTGTTGAAAATTTTGAGTATATTGTTGTCATTAATGTCAAAGTCATTGATGTCAAAGGTTGAAGGCTCAATTTTAAGACCATGGTTCAAAAGAAAGCAAGTGACTAAGGATTAAAAGAGACAATATTATAATATTATAATATTTTAGCCAAATGGACTTATTAAAAGGAGGATTGAAAGTGCATTGGACAAAGGTTTCAAAAAGAAATTAAGTTGACAAAGGACTACAAGAAAAAATATTATTTAACACGAAGGTTAACTAATATAATAAATAATATTTAACACCAAGGTTAAATATTATATTAAAAATAAAATAAAATTCAAATTATCAAAAGGCACCAAGATTTCAGATTTAAAAGGTGGCAATAAAAAGGTTGAGCCGACGTCCAAGTAGGTCTAGGGCAAGAAAAAGTGTATAAAAAAGTTTAATTATTTTCATGGACTAATGCTTTTTAGTGACCAAGCAATAATTGCATTTTTTCGAGCACATTGTGGAGGTAGAGAATAAGATAAGTCATTTTTACACATTTCGAGGGCAGTGAAGAGGTTAAGGAGGCAACACACATTTTTGTTCCTATGTGGATGGATAGCCCGAGTGGCAGGTAGAGCTCATGGAGAGCATGGCAGGTGAGAGGTTACACATTTGAATCATGATGGAGGTTTTTATTTTAGTTGAGAAAATAACTGAACACAATAGGTAAAAAGGAGTGTGTGTTCCTTGGTGATCGTGTGGGCACCTATCCCATGTGGTGTCCGCCCTAGCGCTAGGGCATATGCCAGCGAGGAGACACAAGATCGAGTCATGGCGGTAGTGGGGTCGTGCTTGAGGTAAGGTAATTTTTTTTATTAAATTAAGGTATGCATAGCCCACGACTTAGAGAGATATAAAGGTTAAATTTTTGTTGTTTGGTGTGAAATTTTCTAGGGAGACATAAGGTTGTAAGTTTTGCATAATAATTACTGTGTGACATTTTTTATTCTGTGTTCAATTAAATTGAGATATATTAGAAGGTATAAGGTATATTGAAGTGGGATTAAATTTATGATATGCACTTAGGGTTTCTAGTTGCTAATATTGAAAATCACTTAGGAGTAATAAGGTGCTAAATGGTTAAGTAGTGTGTGTAGTCTAGCATTGTGAAAGAGAATTTGAGAGGAGTTGTTTAGTGATTAAAAACCTTGCATTGGAAAAATAAAAGGAGTGGTAAAAAAATATTCTATGCACTATTTTCGAGCAAATATTTCTTATATGTATTGTGCTAACTAACCATTGAAGTGGCATAAAAATATAGAATAATTTTTTAGATAGGTTTTTGTGAGCTCATCTCCATCCAAAACAAGCTAAGAGGTATGGTAACATTACTCTCTATTTGATGTATTTGGTTGGGCATATCTTGTGATGTCATAAGGAGGAGATATAATGATTAAGTTCATATGCATTGTTGGAAATGTTTGATCTAGTGTTTGTGCTTCATTGTTGAATGGTTTTGGAAACATTTGGGATAGTGTTTGAGAACAAGTTGTGCTTCTATTGTTGAAAGATATTGGGACATTTGTGTTAGATATTGTGAACTACTTGTACTAGGTTTGAATACAAGTTTGTGCATCATTGTGAAACTTTTTGAAGCATTGATTTGAATGTATTGAATGTGGATGAGCAAGTCTTGTAAAGCAATTGTGTATTGGATTGAGTAAATTTGGAAAGAACATATGGTGGAATAATATTGCATATCATTTTTTATGTGTTCTTGAACAATAATTCTTGATAGAATATGTTTGAAATGTTATAATCAAGAAAATGTTATAAGCAGTATTGAGCATGTATTAGAGCAGAATTGAGCAGAGACAGCAGACTAGAGCAGACTTGTGAGCAGGTTTGAGGTAGACTTGTGAGCAGGTTGAGGTAATTTTGTGAGCAAGGTTGAAGCAAACTTGTGAGTAGGTATAAGATAGATCAGTACAGATAGTGGTGAGCATATTTGATCAAATTTGAGAAAAGAAGAGGGGATAGAGTTATCTTATGGAGAGATATCCACAAACCATAGTAGAGGGGATAGAGTTCTCATGTTGAAAGAGAACCACAAATCAGAGTAGCAGGTATAGAGGTCTCCTATGGATAGATATCAACGAACTTGAGCATAGAGGATTGGTGTATCCTTTGGACATAGGTCCATAAACATTGTAATAGGGATTTGATTCCCAAGATATTCATTGAGAAAATTTATAAGGAATATTTTCTCCATGGACGTAACCCACATTGGGTGAAACATGTTAAATCATGTCTCTCATGTGTGTGATGATGTGTGCATTATTTATTGCTTTGATATTATTTTTTTTATCATTTGGGTTGAAAAGTAAAAAATTTGATCATATAATATTCACCCACCTTTTAGTATAAGCTTATGTTCTTCAATTGGTATCAGAGTGGGTTCCTTCATGAAAAGCCTAACAACTTAAATAAAGATCCCACAAGAACATACACGATCGCTGAAAATGAAGAAGAAGTTATGATCGACATGAAAGAGGAACTTATTACTACTCTCAAAAACTTGGAAATATTTAGAAAGAAGAATTCAAGTTTGAAGGCTCAATTTCAAGAGGATGAGAAAGCAAAAATAAAAATTTTACAAAATCTCACAGAGTTAAAGGTAAAAGTTGAAGAGGCAAGGAAAATTGAAAAGGATATGGTAGAACAGTTAAAGGCAAAAGAATTAGAATGTTAAGGGTTGGAATTTGAAATTATCTCTCTAAGAAAGGGAGTTAAAAAGCATGAAGATATAAGGTTAGAAAGACATAAAAAGGATTCAAGATCCAAGGGAACGAAGATATCAAAGGAAGAAAAGTCCATGACCTATGCTAATGTATTGAAAGGAAAAAGCATCGGGAAGGAAGAAAACAGAGAAGCTTAATAGATAAAATTCAATTACATAAACAACAAAGGAAGAAGCATATGACCATATTATTCAAGGTAATATAACAGGTTACACAATTTCTTCCATGGCTATTATTTTTCATGTAACAAATATGGTCATAGAGCTATACATCGCATTGTCTTTATGAGAAATAATGTTGATAGAAATTTCAATTAATTTGCACCTCTCATGGATAAAAATATCATCTGTTACAAATGAAATAACTTTGGGCATAAGGCAAAATAGTGTAAAACATTATTTCTTGAATAAAGAAAAAATAAGGAGGGTCAAAAGGATCAAAAGAATACAACCTCAAAAGTTTAGAAGGAGAGAAAAGAGCAAGAAAATGAGAAGTAAATGTTGGTGCAAATAGCTCTTCATGTACAAGATAAAATAAATTAGTGGTTTCTTGATAGTGGTTGTTTGAGTCATATGACATGTGACAAAATTAAATTTCTTTCTCTTAAAGAAATCAATGGAGGATTAGTAAAGTTTGGTGACAATGGTTCAACAAAAATTGTTCGGAAAGGGACTTTGAGTTTAGATAATGGAAAATCAAGGATAGAAAATGTATTGTATGTTAAGGTATTGAAGCACAATTTTCTTAATGTAAGTCAACTTTGTGATCATGGGCACACAGTCACTTTTCATACAAATAGATGTGAGATAAAAAAAACCAAGAGAGGAAAGATTATTGTAGATGCCAGTAGAACTACAAACAATCTCTACATACTATGTGAAATTAAGGGAGAAAAGTATTTCTTATCATAAGAGGATAAGAGTTGGTTATGGCATAAAATAATGTATCATCTAAACTTTGACAACATAGTGAAAATCAGTAATAAATAAGCAGTCAGAGACTTACCCAAGATAAAAATACCACAAAGCACAATTTGTGCACAATTTCAACATGGAAAGAAAACAATAATGAGTTTCAAGTCAAAAGAATTTACTTCATCTGAACAATTGAAATTGGTTCACACTAATTTATGTGGTCCTACAAGGACAAAGAGTTTACAAGGTGAAATTTACTTCATGCTATTATAGATAATTTCTCTAGAATGACTTGGCTAGCTTTTTAAAAAGAAAAATGAAAAGCCTTTGAGAAATTCTAGACATTCAAAGTCCTAGTAGAAAATGAAACAGGTAAAAAGATCAAGTGTCTAATATCAGATAAAGAAGGAGAATTTACTTCAGGTGAATTTATAAAATTCTATGAAGAACATGGGATCAAAATATAATACTCAGCAGAAAGGACCCCACAACAAAATGGAGTAGTTGAAAGGAAAAATAGAACTATTAAGAATATGTCCAGAGCTATGCTAAACAAATCCAAGGTTTTAGATGGGTTTTGGAGAGAGGTAGTTCATACAGCTGTCTATATCATCAATAGATATCAGGTAAGAGTAAATCATCATAAAATTTCATATGAGCTTCGGAAGGGAAGACCAGCTACTGTAAAGTACTTCAGAATTTTTGAAATAAAATGCTACATTAGACGGGAAGAGAAAAATTTAGGTAAGTTTGACTCAAGGTGTGATGAGGGTATCTTCCTTGGGTATTCCACTAAGAGAAAATCCTATAAATGCTATAATAAGAGGACACATACTATTAAGGAAATTATAAATGTGATAGTTGATGAACAGACAGGGTCAAAAGAACCAGCTCAATAAATTGTATATAAAGAAGAATAAATTTTCCAAGAAGAAGTAGGTGAATAATTAGAAGAATATGAAGCACAAAGAACACTACCTAAGAATCCATCCAGGTATGTTCAAAAGAATCATCCAATAGATCCAATTATTGGAAATCTAGATGAAAGACAAACAAGGAGGAATATAATAGGAACAAGTGAATATATAAACTTTTCCTTATTGTCTAAAATTGAGCCCAAGAATTTCAATGAGGTAAGAGAAGATAAATTTTGGGTCAAGGCAATGGATGAGGAATTGGATAAAATAGAGAAAAGTGAGACTTGGGAAATTGTACCACAACCAAAGGACAAGAATGTAATTGGCACTAAATGGGTTTACAAAAATAAGTTAAATGAAGATGGCCAGGTAGTCATAAATAAAGCAAGACTGGTATGCAAAGGCTATGCACAAGTTGAAGGGGTTAATTTTTATGAAAATTTTTGTTAAGACACCAACAATGTGAAAGTTAGGATTAAATCAGAAATAACTGTATCGTTTTTGGATAAGAATCGCTTTTGGAAAATATTGAGTTTAACCTGCAATATTGATATATATATAAATGAATGTATTTGATGTTTTAAAATGAATATGGTGATGTACCATAAATATGAAGGATGGGGTGCGATTGGAAAGACGCACCCCTGATAAATATAATTACAATATGTTAGGAGGGTCCTAACATGCCACCCCCCTTAAAGGAGTTTTGTCCTCAAAGCTAGAAATTTGGAAATTGTTGTTGGATATCGTGAAGAGTTTCCCATGTTGCGTCTTCTAAAGGTAGACCTTTCCAATGGATTAAAACTTCCATGATATCACGAGTACAAAGGTTATGAGAGCGGTGATCCAAAATAGCTTCTGGATCGACTAAAAGTACTCCATCCTCGGAGAATTCTGGAAGAGTGGTTTGTGTCATGATATGTGTTTCGATTGTGAGCTTAAGGCAAGATACATGAAATACGGGGTGAAGTTTGGAAGAGGGAGGAAGCTCAAGTTTGTAAGCAATGGTCCCAATACGTTGGAGAACTTTATACGGCCCGTAAAATTTGGGTGCTAACTTCTGAGAACCTTTTTATTTAAGAGAGGTTTGTCGGTAAGGTTGGAGACGTAAGAAAACCATATCACCCTCGTGGAAACTACGTTTGCTTCTATGTTGATCGGCTTGTTGCTTCATGCGATGTTGGGCGGTGTGTAGGTTCTCTTTTAGGGTCCGTAGTATGTCCTCTCAATTAGCAAGTTCTGTTTCCACCGCATGGACTTTTGTAGTCCTTGGAATATAGGAAGTGAGGGATGGTGGTGTTTGACCATATAGTGCTTCGTAAGGAGTCATTTTGATGGACATATGGTATGAAGTGTTATACCACCATTCTACTAGTGAAAGCCACCTTACCCAATGGAGTGGTTGAGTAGAAACAAAACATCGAAGGTATGTTTCCAAGCATTTATTTACAACTTCGGTTTTGCCATCGGTTTGAGGATGCTAAGCGGAGCTCATATGAAGTTGAGTACCTTGTAATTTGAATAATTCCTTCCAAAAGGTACTAGTGAAAGTTGGGTCGTGATCACTAATAATTGTGGAGGGCATACCATGTAATTTAAATATGTTATCGAGGAAGAGGTGGGCTATAGTGCTAGCGGTATAAGGATGAGCCACTGGAAAAAAATGGGCGTATTTAGATAAACGATCAACGACTACGAAAATGGTTGTTTTTTTTCCTGATTTAGGTAATCCTTCAATAAAGTCCATAGAAATATCTGCCCATGTTTTTGTGGGTATAGGAAGAGGTTGAAGTAATTTGGGAATAGCGATGGTCTCCCCTTTTTGTCTTTGGCACACTTCACATTCTTTTACAAAGTTTTTGATGTAATTTTTCATTCCTACCCAATAGAAGGAGGTAGTGGTTCTTTTATAGGTTTTTAAGAACCCTGAGTGGCCTGTAGTGGGTGAGGTATGTAACTCATGAAGAAGTTTCCTTCGATAAGTTGAATTGGGGGTGAGGACCATCCTCCCTTTGTATCTTAATATATTGTCCTTCCAACTGTATGGAGGTTTGCTACTAGGATTATGTTGAAGTTGTTGAATTAAGGCGTGGGTAATAGGATCATTTATCCATTCTTCACGCACCTCATCTACCCATTTAGGAATAAGGGAGGAAAGAGCATGGACTTGAGGCATATCTTCAAATTTTCTAGAAAGTGCATCGTCTGCCATGTTGTCCTTGCCATTTTTATATGTAATTTCATAATCATAGCCAAGAAGTTTAGTAACCCATTTTTTCTATTCCAAGGTATTAGTCCTTTGTTCCAAAAAATACTTCAAGCTATGATGGTCTGTGCGTATAATGAAATGTTGGCCAATAATGTAAGGCCTCCAATGTTGAATAGCATGGACAATCGCCAACATCTCTTTTTCATATGTAGAGCGAGCTAAATTCTTAGGAGAAAATGCTTTGCTTATAAAAGCTAGAGGTCTTTCATCCTACATGAGTACGGCTCCCATTCCTATTCCTAAAGCATCACTTTCAATGACGAATGGTTTAAAAAAGTTGGGCATGGCTAGAACAGGGGTGGTACACATTGCAATTTTCATGGTGATAAAGGCCTCGTCCACTTTAGGCGACCATTTGAAAGCATTTTTCTTAAGTAATGTTGTTAGAGGAGTAGCGATTTTACCATAATTTTGGACAAATTTTCTATAATATCTCGTTAGTCCAAGAAACCCACGTAGAGCCGTTACGGTTTTTGGAATAGGCCAATTTTTCACTTCCTCGATTTTGGAAGGATCTACCATCACGCCTTCCTTTGAGACAATATGCCCTAAGTATTCAATTTCTTGTTTCCCAAAGGAACACTTTGATCTATTTGCATAAAGTTGATTTTCCTTCAATATTTGGAACGCTTGTCTAACATGGTCCAAATGTTCTTCCCATGTTTTGCTATAAATCAAAATTTCATCAAAGAAAACTAATATAAATTTACGAAGGAAAAGGTGAAATACCTTATTCATTAGACTTTGAAAGGTATAAGGAGCGTTGGTAAGGCCAAACGGCATCACCAAGAATTCGTAGTGCCCTTCGTGAGTGTGAAAGGCCATCTTAGGAATATCCTTTTCAGCAACTCGTATTTGGTGGTAGCCTGACCATAAGTCCAACTTGGAAAAGTAAACCGCCCCGTGGAGTTCTTCTAGTAGCTCGTCTATGACCGGAATAGGAAATTTATTTTTGATGGTCATTTTATTAAGTGCTAAAAAATTGACACATAAACGCCACGAGCCATCCTTTTTCCTAACTAAAATAATTGGAGAGGATTAAGGGCTTTTGCTAGGTCTAATGACTCTTGCCGTAAGAAGCTCTTGTACTAATTTATCTATTTCGGTATTTTGGAGGTATGGATAACAATAAGATCTAATATTAGGGGGTTGATGCCTTGAAAATAGTGGAATCATGTGATCGTGACTTCGTTGTGGAGGTAGTCCTTTTGGTTCGTTGAATACCGCCTTATGGTGGTCTAAAATCTTTTGTAACTCTAGTGTCTCGTCTTATTGGTGACTAGGTTGAATTGAAAATAATTGGGTGACCAATCCTTTGTTTTCTTTTCGGATAATTTTCTCCATTCTATGCGAGCTGACGATTTGGGAAGGTCCTGATTTCAGGCCTTGGATAATATAGGTTTGGTTCTTTGCTGTGAATTTCATCCATATTTCATCAAATTCTCATTGGACTACGCCCAAGGTTCTTAACCATTGTACGCCTAGTACAATGTCACATCCCCCTAGGGGTAAGACATACATGTCACCTTGCATGGTATAAACTCCCATAGTTAGTTTTATATTTCTGCATTTTCCTTTGCATGCAATTTTTCTGCCATTTCCAATCATCACTTCGAAGTTATTGCAAGGGTATATAAAACAATTTACTTGTTTAGCCACCTTTGGATCGATAAAATTGTGCGTGCTACCAGAATATAGGAGCACGGTAAGGTTTTGTTTCTTAAAATACCCTTTTACTCACATTGTTTGAGGGGCATAAAATCTGGCAAGGGCGTTGAAGGAAACCTTTGGTGTATTTTCTTCGTCACTTTCAAGTGTGTTGGATAATACCTCTACTTCGGGTTCAGGTTCCTCTTCAGTAGAATTCCCTTCCTCTGTGGCATCGATAATATATAATTTTTGTGAGGCACATTTATGATTTTTGTCAAATTTCTCATCGCAATGGTAGCAAAGACCTTTAGCTTGTCTTTCCTTCATTTCCTCGAAACTCAAACATTTAATTGGTAGAGCGGGGTTAATTTTGGGGGTTGTGTAGGAGTTTTGGGTTCGTCCATTTTGCATTGGCTTGGGGTTGGTATAAGTGTTTGATTGTTTCCCACAAGTTGGTTTCGTGAACCGATTCCATGCCTTGATTTTGTCTTCCGCTAATTTCGCTAAGCCGATGGTCTCTAACATGTTTGTATGGTTGTACATTTGCACCTCAATTCAAATTTCTTATTTTAATCCGCTAACGAAACATTCTTGAAAGAAGGCAGCATCTAATTTGGATGTTCGATTAGCTAACCTTTCAAATTTTGCTTGGTACTCGCTTACTGAAGTGGTTTGGCATAATTTAGTGAGGGCCCTTGTAAAGCTTTGAAACTTGCTAGGGCCAAATCGTACTAATAGGTTCTATGTAAAGGTTGACCACGTTGGAGTGCCATTAGTTTTCTCGAACCATTGGTACCATTGGATGGCATCATTTTCCAAATGGAAGGAGGCGATATGCACTTTTTGTATTTCTAGAATTTGATTTAGTGAGAAATATTGCTCTGCTCGGTAGATCCAGTTTGTAGGGTCTCTGCCTTCAAATTTTGAGAAGTCTAATTTGGTTGTCCATGGTAGAATGGAAGTTTGTGGACCTCCTAACATTGCTCGGTTTGATTACCCATTGTTGGTTGAGTTTGCTTGTGTTACCTATTTTTAACTGATGGCATCAAGTTTAACATCCATTGCAAATATTTTCTTGAAGAGTTCTCTTGTGGTACGGGAATTCTCATATCTTTCCTATTTAACTTCTTCAGCAAGCCTTTCGTGTTTCTCATGGATGGAATCTAGTGATCGTCATCCGTCGGCCATTGCGGTTGGTGTAGGTAACGATCAAAGTGAGCAAAAATTTAAAATTTAAATAATTTTTTTTTTTTTACGGCAAGACTGACAGAGGCGACAGCAGGCGGCAGGCGGCAGACAGAGACTGACAGGGGTGATAGTAGGTGGCAAGACTAACAGAGGTGGCAGAGCAGGTGGGACTAACTAATAGCGACACGTAGAACTGACAGAGGTGACAGAGGGTGAGAAAGCAGGCGGTAATGGTGATGGCTGAGGTAGAATGGACAAGCGGCAGTGGGTACGCACGAGGGTTGGTCAAGGGCAGGCATGACCGAAGTCATGCTTAAATAAGCATGCTACCCACCTTATAAGGTATGCAAAAAACTCCCACACCCGCTATGTGGGATAATTCCCTGCGAAAACACAAAAAAAAAATTGTGTATACCCTGCGCTTTCATGTCGACGACAAAGCGCGATCGACGTCCTTTTTCCTGGCGTTTTCTGTTTGATTATAATCTGTTATAATATTTTGCAAGGAAGGTGATTATAATCTTCGTTCCCGACATTTTATGATTTTTTATAACCTTCAATTTATAATCTTTTGCTGTGTTTTCGTTTAATAATGCGTCGCTGATGATTTTTTCTTTTGTATATAAATTTTTTTTATGACAGCGGCAGGTGAAATCTGAAGCTCTGATCCAGATGTTAAGACACCAGCAATGTGAAAGTTAGGATTAAATCAGAAATAACTGTATCATTTTTGGATAAGAATCGCTTTTGGAAAATATTGAGTTTAACCTGCAATATTGATATATATATATATAAATGAATGTATTTGATGTTTTAAAATGAATATGGTGATGTACCATTGAAGAACACAAGCTTATACTGAGAGGGGGGGGTAAATAGTAGAAGACCTCTTTTTAATTTTTCCTTTATACTTCAAAATAGTAAAGCAATATACCCAAAGCAATATCAAAACAATGCACAATATCATCCACAAAGTGACACCAATTTTAACGTGGTTCACCCAGAATGCCTGGGCTACGTTCACAAAAATTTTCTCTAAAAGTTATCTCAAAGTTCTTTGGGAAACCTTCCCAATTACAATTTTTATGAGGCTCGGCCCAAAGGAGACACCTTCCCCCAATCTGAATTTATGAGCCTCTTCTCAAAGGAGATACCTTCCCCTCTGCTTTGTAAATGATCCCTCAGAATATCAACTGCCTCTACCTCTTGCCAACACATGGAACTCCTTTCCACAGAAGACCTCCTGTCCTCAATGCTTAGCCTAAGAGACCTCTCGCCTTCTATGATCACGTCCACAGTAGCTCAGCTACCTGTACCAAAAATAGTCAGTCGGTCTAGTACAAGTCTTCCTATGTCTGTTAGATCTGTCCAACTCTTTGAACAAATCAATCCTCTACACACAAGCCTTCTCAAAGAATTGCCAAATATATCCTCAGGTTCTTCTCAAAGAACCAATGTACCTCTGTCCTCAAGTTCTCTGATAGAACTCTCAAAAACTCAGCTCACAAGTCCTCTGCTAGGACCTGTCCAAATTTTCTCACAAGTCTCCACCGGAACCTGTCCACAACCTACTCACAAGTCCCCACTGGAACCTCGTCCAAAACCTCAGCAAGCTCACCAAGAAAAACTTGCTTAGCATGAACCCACAAAGAGAATTGTTAGAGACCCAATGTGATTCATAAACCTCATAGAAGCATAAAGAGAATTGTTAGAGACTCAATATGTTCTATACTTAACTCCCAATCTCAATCTCAAATCTCATAGAAGCATAAAGATAATTGTTAGAGACCCAATATGTTCTATACTTAACTCCCAATATCAATCTCAACTCAATCTCAATATCAAAATAATAATATAGATGTAGTATGCTTTTCTCAAGAATATGAAACACAACCCAACAATTGCCAACCATGCAATATCTCATATAACAATGATACTTATATTCTTTTTACCAACAACTAGGGTTTCATCATCTCAATGCAAGTAGCAATACTTACTAACATAAACCCTAGTGCAAAAATGCTTCCTCTTACTCAACCAGAACTATGCATTCACCCAAAAATTCATCAATTACTTTAATGCATAACCAATCTTCAATATCCAGAAAATAAGATTTACACCAAAAATACTTAGTAGACAACCTTTTCACTCCAAACTCAATTTCAGAAAATATACCATAAACAACATACATGGAAGAAGTTGCCCATACCTTTACTTTTATGAAGAAGGAGAACTCAAAATTTGTCACAACACTAACTCTTAATTTTCCACCAATTAGAGTTAGCAACTATACAATAATACACAATAATAAAGATCCAAATATAACACCTTATTTCTCCAACTTAGTAAAAACCACCCAAGTACAATAACATACAAAGTAAAACCTCTTTACACCTTATTACTAAACATAAACATTAAACATCAATAAAACAATGTCAAAAACAAATATGATACCTTAACCTTATACCTCCCGCGCATTCACAGCCACCATCCTTTGCACACCGTGACCAAAAGAAAATCCAACGAAGAGAATCGAACGTGGCACCTCTGCCTTCTAGCGCTTACGCTTAAACGACACCGCCATTGGGTCACAAGTTACCAACGAAGTAATAGACCACTGCCTTATCTTTTATCTTCCTTTGATGCCAAGAATCTGGAAAATGTAAACGTCTTCCACAAACCGCATGCAAACAATCTAGTGTCGTCAAGCAAAAAGGTAAGGATGCAGCCCAAGCTCAAATCCGAGTTTGCCGAGCATAGTCTCCAAGACACAGAATAAGCACGATTTCAAAGACGTCAATCGGAGATTTGAAAACATAGAGCAAGCTCAACTCGAAGACACCAAGCGTTGTTCGAAGGAAATAGAACAAATGCAAATCACAGATGCCAAGCGCAAATCGAATGAAACAGTGCAAATGCAAATCACAGATGCCAAGCACAAATCAAACAAAACAGAGCAAATGCAAATCATAGATGACAAGCGCAAATCAAACGAAACAGAGCAAATGCAAATCACAAACGCCAAGCGCAAATCGAACGAAATAGAGCAACTGCAAATTGTAGATGCCAAGCACAAATTGAACTAAAATAGAGTAGCCACAAATCACAGATATCAACATTAATCAGAGGTACTCACTTTTGAAAATCATGCCAACTTATATAGCCATTTTTCCTTAACTGTTTGATGTCGGCGCTCCTCCAACGATGGCAACATATCGGCGAAAGAATTCTTGTTTCTTTCGTCGCTTAAGGGTTGAAAGACCCTTTAATAATAATTAAAATAATAATTATTATTATTTTATTAATAATAAATTAAACTTGGACCTTTGACAAAGGTTTGAGTTAATTTAATTATTAATAATAAACATGGACCTTTGCATTAAGTTAAGCTTGGTTTTAATAAAAACCCTTAATGAGTCCAAATGGTTTTAAGAAAAACCTTTAGCCTTGTCACCATGGTTTTAATAAAAACCCTTTAACATAATGAAGCTTCTCAAGATATTCTTGACATCACACTCTTTTGATATCAACACAAAAATGCCTTTTGACATCAATGACAACTTATACATTTGAGCAAAGGCAATGTACCCAAAGTACCCAAAATTGCCAACAACCATAAATATGAAGGATGGGGTGCAATTGGAAAGACGCACCCCTGATAAATATAATTACAATATGTTAGGAGGGTCCTAACACATTTGGTCTTGTTGCATGACTTGAGGCCATAAGGATATTTTTAGCTTTCTCAAGTTTCAAAAACTTCAAAGTATAACAAATGGATGTAAAATAAACTTTTCTCAATGGTATCTTGGATGAAGATGTCTATATTGAGCAACCTAAGGGGTTCAGCCTAACTGATAAGTTAGATTATGTATGTATATTAAAGAAGGATCTTTATGGACTAAACCAAGATCCTATAGCTTGGTATTCAAGGTTGGATAAGTTTCTTCAAGAGTAAGTTTTCATAAAAAGAATAGTTGACAATTATTTATACATAAAATATTTAAGGAAATGACTTATTAATTATGGTGGTCTATGTGGATGATATCATTTTTGGAGGTAATAATGATAAGATGTGTCAAAAATTTTCAAAGAGTATGCAAAATGAATTTTAAATGTCAATGCTTTGTGAGTTGTCCTTCTTCCTTGGATTACAGATTTCAAAATCATAAAAGGGTGTATTTCTCTCACAAACCAAGTATATAAAAGAGATGTTGATGAAATTCAAATTGGAGGATTGTAAACCAATGAGTACCCCCATGGTTATAGGATGCAAGTTGAGTAAATATGATGAATATCATGAAGCAAATAAAACATTGTATAATGTAGACACCAAAACAACACCAATCCGATTATGTGACGACAAGCACTGACCGAATTGGCATACATAGCCCCTAGGGCAGCCCCTAGAGGTTAAACAATGGTCCTAACCACTCCCAAAGCAGTTTTGGAAGGTCAGAGGTCAATTTGGCACCTTTCAAGCACTCTGCTCCCTATTCGTTCCACCTTGGGATGATTAGATTGCTATTCGCCCCACCCCGGGATGATTAGCAGCAATCGCTCCAGGGTGGGGCGAATAGCAGGTTTGATGGGCAAAAGGTCAAACCTTGACAAATGGCAGCCCAGATCCACCACTCAACTCCACCTTCAATGCATGGGAGTGCGAGTGAGCATTTTTGAGCTCAAAGAGGCAGTCATGGAGCCCTTAATCATGGAGGAATCTTCTCTCCCATGGGAAGGCATGATGGCCAAGTGGCGCCCCTGCATGCACATTCAAAGGAGACCCTCAGGTCTATAAAATGGTGAGTCTTCTCACCCCAAAAAAAGGATGGAGCAGGAGCATTTGGAGCAATGGAGTGCTGCCGAATTATACCCTCACCCTCATTGTGCTTCCTACATCCTTGATCTCTCTTTTGGAAGGGAGGTTATTGGGTGAACATTAGGAGCGCAATCCGGACCCAAAACCCGAACAATTGGCCATAATCCCACACCCAATTTTCTGACACAACCCCCTAGGAGGTTTTGGACCCATCCCAAGTGGATTGGTGTCAAAACCAAGCCCCAAACGATGGGCGTCCTGCCCCGGGCGCCCCTCGCACTATTGTAGTCCTAATCGCCCCACCCCGGAGCGATTAGAAATCTATAGTATATTTCTTCACTATTTCTTTTGCATCATGTTTTGTGTGTTTCATATATGCTGCGGTTCAAATTTCAATGCATTCTGACTTGTTTTGACTGTGTTTTCATGGTTTTACGCTTTTACTAACCTACAGGGAGCGCTTTCGGATACAGGGCAATCTGGGTAGAATCTGCAAAATCCGACCTTCTGGGTCATCTCAAAATGCCCCATTTTGCCTAACCCCAAGTTTGTAGGTGTTTTGGAGGCCCCTGGATGGGACATTTGGGAGGTCACTTTTGTACATTTTATGACAGTCCTAATCGTCCCACCCCGGAGCGATTAGAAATATACAACAGATTTCTTGACTGTTATTTTTGTAGTGTGTCCCTGATGATGTTTACATGCTTCTATCCAAATTTCATTTCATTCTGATAAGTTTTGATCACTGTTTTAATTATTTCATGTATGCATTAACCGGAGGCCTTGGGGATTGCATGTTTCCCTCCATCCGCATGTGCTATTAATCATTTGCTGTTTCTCTGTACGTAGGATCTCAACACCGGAGGGGCAGAAAGGAATGACAGATGCACTCATGCAAGTGGCGATGACGTTTGGCCCACCCATTTTGAATGTGGGCACGCGAAAGATCCCGAAGGGAAGCGTACCATCCGTTGGTGTAACAAAATTGTATCGAACGCTCCTAGCCCATGAAAATGGGGGAGACGTATTGTAACCTGATCTCAAGAAAGATTAATAAAAGAGGCTGCACCTTTGCTTTTGCTTTACATCTCATTTCATTTCGTTCGTTTTCCCTTTTCATGCACTTTAAGTTCTTCGCATCTTCGTAGGACTTAGCGTTTCCTTAATACATCTGCTTTTGTTTGCATCGCACCCGGTACGCCAGTGCTTCCGTAGACATGCTTTCAGTGGTGATCATGGTGGGACTCTATCCCCTACTATTGGGATCAAATTTTTGATCAAAAATCTTATGTTTTTCTTGCAGGTGTTAATCCTTCAAGCGTTGGACTGCTGCTCGTGCCACCCTATGACGAATACAGACTAGAATTCATGTCACCCCGAGATGAATACATATTCATCCCACCCTATGATGAATACAGATCTACTATTCATCCCACCCCAGGATGATTAGCTCTCTATGCAGTTTTTGAGAAGAAACTCAAGGGCATCTGGTGTGGGCAGAGAAGAGGTAGGTTTTCTGAACACCCTATGTAATTTTATGTTTCTTGTTTCTATAATTTTTCTATTTCTTTGCTTGCATGGAAAATTTTACTGCATGTTTTCTTTCTTTGCACAAGTAAAAAGAACCACACACACCACGTGATAATATAAACATCAAGGAGTTGGTCTTAAAACCCCAACACTTGATCAAGACCAACGGTGGATTTCATCACCACCTTGGCTTGAATTTTGCATACATAACCCTGATCGCGACTGTTGCTAGACGTAAATCCTGATGAAAGCTGACCAAGTGTAGTGGGGGTGATTCCCCATGCATGAGGATAAGTCTTCTATGGTAGGTGTCAAAAATAGAGTGATTCCCCTTTCGTACCGCCTATGTTCCACGTACTGTTCTGCTCTCGCGTACCAATAGTTTCCCTCACGTAAGGGCGGGTATATTGAGAGGTTCGGTATAATGGCCTGGCAGTGGTATATTGAAGGGGTGACCATTTTGGAGATATAAGAGCCCTCATTATGCATGTTTTCATTACAAGGTTTTGCACAACAAAAATCAAAACACACTAAACCAGATTTAGGACACACCTTTAATCTATAAACGAGATAATCATTTCTTTGATTGTGTGGTCCCCTTTGTTTAGTGTAGCATAAAAAATCGTAAAGAAGATAAAAACATACGTATCCCTTAGAAAACCACCACCATGGTGTACACCCGTAGCCAAGCCCAATCACGGGCAGAAGTGGCAGAAAGTGTACAAGGAGGCACAAGTCACCTCCGTTATAGCCCCAAGGACTTGGTCATACCACCTTGGTGGCCTGACCCACAAAATAGTCCACATCATACCATGACGGAATAGGACTATAGAGGCACCCCTTCGAGGGGCACTCCCATTCAACACAGACCCTTTCAGGAGGAGTACATACACGGGAAGGCCCCCTTAGACACTCATTATGAGTGGCCACCATGCGAGGAAGTGCTAGAACAACATAAGGTCCATAAGGAGGGGCCACATGATTATATCATCCCTCCTCTACCCCTCATTACTATTAGAAACAATAGGCCAAATCCAGAGTGCAAGGCTCTTCAGACAGGGCGAGCCAACTCTGCCCGCCCCTTTCACATATATGAAAGGGAGCACGAGGAAAACCACTATATTCCTCAAGAGCAATACACAACGTGGGAGCAATGCGCCTCCGCACCTGCTATTTATCAGGATCACCTACTAAGGCCAGAGCCTCGGGTGAATGCTGCTAACCTCGATAGAGGGAAGCGACCTATAGAGATCTCGGATCACTACGACCGAGATAGATATGTAGGGGAGGCATCTAGGCCTCCTAGACCTAAGACGGTAGAACAAATCGACTTGGCATTTGCCAAACATACCACCCACCAAGCGCAAATCATGCAGCTTGAGCAAGATCAACAATAGTTAGAGCACCTGTACCATCTTAGCAAAGAGCGCATTCAGCGTCAGACGGATGAGTTGCTCTAGAACACTATGCATGAGAGGATTCCAACCCCTCGCACACATAAGACAGAGCTTTATGAGAGGCATAACCCCTTGGTACGAGACAGGTCTCCACGACCTTATCAAGCGTTGCCTCCAAGACCTCCTAGACCTGAGCGGGAGACCACTCCCAGAACCAATGATGGGCGCCCTCCTCGGGCACCCACCCATGTTTATAGGTCACGCCCAAGAACTCCTCAAGAAGCCTATGAGGAATTCGAGCAAGAAGAAGAGTGGGCTGAAATGCCCTACCAAGGCAGGGAGGGCGCTATCCGGCTACCCCTCCATAGGCCTCAAGTTCCCCGTAATTCACAATGGGAACAAACCAAGGAGGAAGAGATCAAATCTTTCGATGCATACAAAGCGCTGCTAGAGTGCTTAGAGTCTATGGAGACCAAGACTTATGGGCCCCAAAAGCCCACTTTATGCCAGCTCCGTAGTCACCCTGTGCATCCTTCAATGTCGGCACCCCCATACCCTGAACACTTCAAAATGCCTCAATTGGCAATTTTTAGAGGGGATGAGGATGCCCAAGAGCACGTGACAAGATTCCTGAGTCAATGCTTTGGCATTCAGGACAATGATGCTTTGCTTCTAAGAACATTTATAACCACGTTCGTAGGCCCTACCTCGGATTGGTTTACCCAGTTGTCGAAGCATAGCATCAGCAACCTAGACCAGCTAGTGGACGCGTTCCTCGAACGTTTCGCCTTCAACACCAAGAAGAAGGCATCATTAAGCGACCTAGCTAGCCTCAGGAAGTATGAGGAAGAGACCATGGTGGCTTATGGAAATCGATGGAGGACGTTGCTTTCAAGGCTACCTTACCTCCCTCCCATGGCCGACCTGACCCAAATGTTCTCGAAGAGTTGCCTAAGGTCGATCTCCATGCTATTGTAGCTGCAACAATATGCCACTCTCGAGGAAGCCCTGGTGCAAGCCAGAATAATTGAGGAGATCAAGATACAGGATGGTGAGATTGCCAAGCCATGCAAGAAAGAGTGGCCCAAAAATGCCAAAATTGGGTCCATGCAACCGAAACCCACCGTAGTCAATCAAGTTGCCATAAACATACCAAAGCCTACATAGACGACACAGCCCCCAAAGGCTAATTATCAAGCAGTTCCTCTTGATAGCTATGAGAAGGAAAATCATAGGCAAGAGCAAAATCAGTAGTGTCACCCTAGGCGACAATTCACACCCTTCACAGAGTCTAAAGACTCCTTGTTTGACCGCTTGTCCATGGCAAACTTGATAAACCTGCCAGAAAGTCGACCCGTAGACCCCAACGTGCCAAAACCCAAGGGCTATAGGGAAGACCTATATTGTAGATTTCATCGACAGAAAGGACACGACCTTTACGCATGTTGGAAGTTCAAAAGCTTAGTGCAGGACCTAATAGACAACAAAATGCTAGCGGTGGATAATCCCGTAGCACCAAGCAACCAATAGATGGAGGTCTTCAAAGACCCCTTGCCTGCCCATGATGCGTAGGCAAAGACTCTACAAGTAAATGAGGTGACACAAAACTGCCCCATGCAGGGGTATGTAGGGATGATAAGCATAGTGACACGGAACAAGAGGTACCCAAACACAGCTGCCCCCGCTGTAGCTACAGGAGATGTTCCATCAACGTCACAACCTCCGCAACACCCTACACAACCTCCCCACCTAGACCAGTGGCCACGATTTGGACTAAACTTACCCAAAGTTTAAGGACCACGTCGGCTAGGCTCTCCATCTATGAGCTCATCCAACAATCACCGCCCCATCGGGAGGCTCTGATGGAGATACTCAAAGCCATCGAGCTACAGCCCCATGAAGCAAATTCTTTCAACAACTTTGTGGGACATGTAAAATGATGTACAGAACCAGTCATCACCTTTAGAGAAGATGAACTAAAATCGATGACTGGTGATATGGCGGATCCACCCCTGCACGTCATTGCATGGGTCAACGGGATTCCATTTAAGAGGGTGTTGGTGGACACTGGCTCATCCAGTAATATAATCACAATGGTGGCATTGAAACACCTAAAGCTGCCAGCATCTCATATTGTGGCCTCCACCTATACTCTTCGAGCATTCAACGACGCGATATGCTCGATGGTTGGCACAATTATCCTGCCCATCCAAGTGGGACAAAAGACTATTCCTACATTGTGCCACATCCTGGAAGGTGAGATGGCCTACAACATCTTGTTGGGTCGGCCTTGGATCAGGGACATGAAGTGTGTCCCTTCGATAGCCCATCAATGCCTAAAGTACACATACGAAGGGCAAGTGCATGTAGTCCCAACAGACTTAGAGCCCTTCAAGTATTGCAATACGGTGCAGCTGATGCCACAGTCGACCCTCCCATCGACACATTTGGACTTTCAGTTGAATCCATCCAAACAGGGTCCGATTTTGCATACATCCCCATTGTTAAGTCCATCAAATCACCAACCGGGCCCATCTTCATCATCTGTTCCTTCACCAACGATGCCACCTACGGTGGCCACACCGAAGGACAATGGGAAGAAGCCCTTAGAAGAGGTACCACCATTAGTCTCAACCATCTCTACCGAAGAGGTGCCCAGCCGAATGGAAGTCGAGACGCCTGGTTCACCCAACATGGAGTGGACTCAGGAAGAACTCCCATTCCCTCCCCCTCAATCACCAATGATCACCATTGAGATGGCCAATACGGGCCTGGGGGAATACCTAGTGCGGAACATTGTGGCAACACCCACGCTTGAGTCCATGCAGGACATGGGGAGACCTCGCCTCCCCATCGGCACTATTGTCCCTTTAGGCTACCCATCGAATCAGACAAATTTTGTATATGGGGGCCTCGATAATGGCATTGAACCTTACCTACAAGAGGAAGAGGATGAAGAACCCTTTGCTGAGAACGTCAACTATTTGTCCAACCCAGAATTCACTTTGAAATACCTTGGCCAATGTAATTGGCATGGATATGGATTGGGCAGATATGAACAAGGAGTGCGCATTCTTTGCCAACCAAGATATCAAATGCCATATGATAAATCAGGAGTAGGGTTCAACCACCCTTTGCCCCTTGACATCTTGGTAGAGAACATGCAAGGCCTAGGGCTAGGCAACAAGGATGGGTTGGCACAAGATCCATATGCCAATCCTAACACAACATACACATTGGGGGATTATCTCCCATTGTTAACAACAAACCTTGTTGACCTCAACAACCCCTTCCCTTTGATCGAGAAAGGGGAAAGTTCAAGAACTTACCTCCAAGAGGGATATAAACAAGGTCAGGAAGGATCTTTCGAAGATGAGTCAGAGTATGAGGTAGCACCTTGGGACCCTTTCGAGTCCGATAGCAATCACTCGCAAGTGACACCCATAGATGACTATCAGGAGAACTTCATGGCAATGTTCCCCTTGAATGCTCCAATCGAGCGATTGCCACCCCAAGAGAATCAGGTCCTCCCGTAGAGAGCGGAACAACCCCGATGGGACCAAATCAACTTGCTCGAACAGAACGAGCCTCACATGCCACAAACAGTTGTCGAAGCCAATGAAGGCCTATGGATCTTCGATAGCGATTATGAAGATGAGACTGAGATGGCATATCTCAACCATATGCGATAGCAACAATACCCCATGGACATTGATGACATGTTTGAATAGCTAAACATGGGGCCAAGGCATAGGTGGCATTTGAACCAAGCACAGTTGGACCAAGTGCTGCATCCACCACTTCAGGCATACAGAGAGCACCTTCCACCCGGAGACCCTATAGAGCCATCAGTGCCAAAGGTAGACCCTATCCTTCTATCCACACATAGGGCCGATCCATTTGTGCCAATACCCACAGAGCCAGATCCGGAGCACAAAGATCACCAAGGATGTCCGAGTCACCACCCACATGGTAATGGAGACCAAATTCACTTCATCAACATGATCTCCATTGACTTAACCACCCCCATCCACAATCCAGTCGATCCAACATGACCATTGTATCTAAACCTAGATGCCATAGACTGGGATCATGCTAACTCGCCACCATCCCCATCAGAGTACTGGCCTTGCGATGAGATGCTTCATTTCACCCCAAGACCAACTCAGGATATCTTCCATGCTGAAGAGGAACCCGACGTTCCAAACATAGATCTAAATTCAGCAAATGATATCCACCTGATCCCAACTCCACACCAGTTGGAGGATGGGTCCCACATGTCAGTCGAAGAGATGACTGACGTAGACATCGGCTCTGATCCAATGAATCCATAAATCATCAAGCTGGGGGTAAGTCTATCCCTCGAAGAGCAAGCCGATTACATTACCCTTCTCAAAGAGAAGAAGGAGGTTTTTGCATGGTCCTACAAAGACATGTCGGGGCTAGACCCGTAGCTAGTCACGCATAATCTAACGCTTGATCCGACAGTCAAGCCAGTCAAGCAAAAACTACGTAAGATGCACCCAACAGTGGCCTTAATGGTAAAATATGAATTACAAAAGTTATTGGATGCACAGTTTGTCATCTACATAGATTACCCACCATGGTTGTCCAACATGGTGCCCATCAAAAATCCTGATGGGAGGATTCGCATATGCACCAATTTTTGAGATCTAAACAAAGCGAGTCCCAAGGATGATTTCCCCTTGCCTAGCATCGACGCATTGGTAGATGCTACAACAGGCCACGAAATGCTTTCCCTCATGGATGGTTTCTCGGGATACAACCAGATTCGTATCAATCCCGATGATCAACTAAAAATGGCGTTCACAATGCCTTGGGGGACATTTTGTTATAAGGTCATGCCCTTTGGCCTTAAAAATGTTGGCGCCACCTATCAACGTGCTATGATGTACATCTTCCATGATCACATGCATAAAACTTTGGAAGATTATATGGATGATTTGTTGGCCAAATCTCTTTTGCGCCCAGATCATCTCGATGACTTACGCAAGATCCTTGATCGCCTCATCGAACACAAAGTTAGGCTAAACCCCAAGAAGTGCGTATTTGGCATCACATCTAGAAAACTCTTGGGTTTCATAGTCTCAAAACAAGGCATCGAGGTGGATCCAAATAAAGTCAAGGTAATCCTTGAAATGCTTCCCCCAACCACCATCAAGCAACTCAGAAGCTTGCAGGGTAAGGTCGCGTCGATCAAGCGCTTCATAGCGCAACTATCTGACAAGTGCCGACCCATGAATAAATTATTACACAAGGGGGTAGCATTTCACTGGGATGACGAGTGCCAATCAACCTTCGATGACATTAAACAATACTTGGCTTCACCGCCAGTATTGGCACCACCTAGACCAGGAGTGTCATTCTATTTATACATCTCAGCTATTGAGGTGGCACTGGGCGCCATGCTAGCCCAAAAAAATGAACTACATAAAGAACAGGCTAATTATTATCTTAGCCGCACCCTGGTCAGTTATGAACTTAACTATGCATACGTCGAGAAGCTATGCTTAGCGATGGTATTTGCCACCAAAAAGCTATGCCATTACATGCTGAGCAATACGACGTATGTTGTGTCTAAGGAGAATCCATTATGGTACATGATGAGTCGTACTTATCATAGTAGCCGCACGGAGAAATGGATCATGTTGTTGACGGAGTTTGACATCGAATTCATTGGACAGAAGTCCATCAAAGGTCAAGTCATCACCGATCAACTAGCAGAGGCTCCTCTCGAAGACGATCAGCCTCTGACCGTAGAGCTACCCGATGATGGGGTCTTCCATGTCTCAGAATCGCCGATTATGATGAGCCTGAGTCATAGGCCGACATAACCCTATTTTTTGATGGTTCTAAATGTGAGCAAGGGGGTGGCATGGGAATCATATTCTTCACACCGCAAGGGGCTCCAATGCCTCTATCATTTAAACTTGATTTCTCGTGCACCAATAACAATGCCGAATACGAAGCCTTGCTCATAGGTCTTCAGACAACCATCACCATGAACATCAAATGCTTGAACATCTTTGGTGATTCACTGTTAATTGTCAACCAAGTGAAAGGGGTATTCCAATGTAAATGCCCAGTTCTACAGGCCTACAAAGCCCTTGTGGATAAATTCCTGGCAAAGCTTGAATGGTACGACATCGAGGCACTCCCTCGATCATCGAATCATTTTGCGGACACTATGGCCTCCTTGGGGTCACTAATCCTGCAAGACATTTTTGGTGATATGACAACCATTCAAGTCAAAACATTATCGCAATCCATGATGGAGCGTGCAAGCTCTGACCTAACGCCAGGAATCCACCTGATCCAGATTGAACCATCTCAGGATAAGTTCTCTCGAATCCATGATAATCTGAATCATGCCAACTAGGGGTCCTTGTTCTCCCCAACCCCTCTTAATAGCAACACAACGCTATTCTTACAAGTTCTTTCTCGCTCAACTTTTGCTAGGGATGAACTTCAAGAGGGATTGGTCGTTCATACCATCAAGGTTTCTGATCAGCAAGATTGGTACACACCCATAAGAGACTACCTCAAGTTAGGTAGCCTCCCACTTGGATTATCGCATGCCATGAAAAGATCATTCAAACAGAAAGTGGCAAAACATGTCTTGCTAGGAGACATTTTGTACCGTCGAAGCTATGAAGGAATCCTCCTCCATTGCTTGGACCAGTAGGAGTCCACTTGGGCGATCACCCAAGCGCACGATGGTACATGCGAGGGCCACTTCAATGGTATGGCCATCGCAAAGCGCATCCTTCGCATGGGCTATTATTGGCCATATTTAGAGCGAGATTGTTGCGCGTATGTGAGGAAGTGCATGAAGTGTCAACACCATGCTAACTTGACACATGTACCTTCTCAGGCCTTGCAGCCGATCCAATCGGCTTGGCCATTTTTGTAGTGGGGCTTAGATCTAATCGAAAATATCTCCCCTACATCGTCAGGCCATCACACGTTCATCATAATGGCCACAGAGTACTTCACCAAGTGGGTGGAAGCAATTTCGCTTACCTCTACGATTGGACCCCGCATTACGGAGTTTATTTTACATAACATCATATGTCATTTTGGTATTCCATCCAAGATCATCTCGGATAATGGGATGTCATTTAAGAACAAAGACGTGCGTGCTTTGACCACAAAGTACAAAATCTAGCATAGTTTTTTGACACCTTATTATCCGTAGGCAAATGGGCAAGCAGAGGCATCAAACAAAATGCTAGTTGCCATCCTTAAAAAGATAGTCGTAGATAGTCATAAGGATTGGCACATTCAAATACCACTTGCTCTTTGGGCTTATCGCACTAGCATTCGGACGCCCACTGGGGCAACTCCATTTTCGCTGGTGTATGGCTCCGAGGCAGTCATGCCTCTCGAGTTGGAAATACCTTCCCTACGCATATCAATGCAAGAGTTCATCGATGATGACACTACGTGGTAGGCCCGGTTAGACCAGCTTACGTTACTCGATGAACGACGTGTCAATGCTCTCGAGCATTTACGTATCTACCAAGAGCGACTTAAGAAAGCATACAACATGAAAGTTCACCTGAGGGACTTTCAGGTTGGTGACCTAGTCTTAAAAGAGAACCAACAAAATTCTAACTTGCCACCCCATCTAAGGGACAAGTTCATGGCAAACTGGTTAGGTCCTTATGTAATCGACAATAAAATAGGACCTGGAACATACCGACTCGCCTCTCTTGAAGGAATCAAGGAACTAGAACCCTTGAACATCAATCATTTGAGGCCATTCCACATTTAAAAGAGCCATGGCCCACCCCAAAAGCCCCAAGGGTTCTCACAATCGCTTGGTCACCCAAAATGCCCCAAAGGTATCCATAAACCCTTTGGTCAAACCAAAAGCTCCAAGGATTCCCACAATCACTTGGTCAACCCCAAAAATGCCCCAAAGGTATCCATAATCCCTTTGGTCAAACCAAAAGCTCCAAGGGTTCTCACAACCGCTTGGTCACCCAAAATACCCCAAAGGTACCCATAATCCCTTTGGTCAAAACCTCCAAGGATCCGAAAGAATCACTTGGTCCGCACCCCTTCGGGATAAAACAACCATAACAAATAATCAAAAATAACAAAAAAAAAAAATTGCATCTCACTTCAAAAATCAAAACACAAAAAATAAGCTGCATTAGGCATCACATACATACATTGCATATTTGTTGGTCATACAGGTCAAATGCACCATAGACTGTAATTACTCGGCAATTCCATCATTTTCCACATTTGTCCACTCTATAAATAATCCAACGAGAATAACGCCATCCACATTTTCACCATATCATAGTCAGTTGTCTCCTAATGTATTTAGGGTTTTCGTCATTCAGTTGTCTTTAGATTTCTAGCCAAAAACTGTACAAAGTCAGATGGATTTTACAAAGGTAGAGTTTTACTTGGATCACACCATGTTACGTAGCATCCCCACACAAGTTAAAACACATAAAAATTCCCAAGTTGTGTGAACGAAAGATGAAACCTGCAAAGCAATCTAGGATACCATACAGTGAAAAGGTTATCTCGCTCATCCCCCTATGCGAATGACCCCAAGAATGCTGAGAGTTGGCAAAAGGACAAGAATCTTCCCTACCCAATTCCCCAAAAAAAAAAAAAATCCCAAGTTCTCAAAAAATTGCAAAAATTCAAAGTACAAACTCCAAAGTTTGACATCAAAACCCTCACAGTGCATACATCAAAAAGCACAAGAAATAGTGATTCTCATCACTCAAAATTCAAATCCCTTGCTCAAAAGAAAAAAACAAAAATAAACAGTGATTTTTATCACTACATACGAGCAAGTATCCCAATAAAAGTGAAGAAAAGAAGGGAGTCGAACTTGAATCCCTGGAACTCTCAGCATTCGGAAGGTCATGAGGTGATCCTCAGTACTGGTTTGGTGGATAGCCTACTGGTCACTGGTGGCAAACCTCCCGCATGACGATATATCTATCACATTAAATTGTGTACAGATCAATGTTTGCATGTGGATGAGCTAGCTTATGGTATCCTAGATTGCATCATAGATTAATCTTACTAAATACAACAAAGGAGTTAGTGGAGCTAATTAGGTGATCCTCAGTACAGGTTTGGTTGATAACCTATCTAGCATTGGCGGTATCCTGACAACTACCACATAAACAAATTCAATCGCACACACAGGGATGTGAAATAACTTGGTCAAAATCAAGTCTGATTCGTACCTTGTTCAAAAGTCTTGTGAGATAAATGTACAGTCTTGGCTAGTTAGTTAAAACATCCGAGTCTCAGAAAAACCTTAACTACATTCTAGAACACCTGTGGTACATTCCATCCTTACATCACCATCAAAAAATACAAACAAAAAATATTACACATGCAAAGTCATTTCACAAAGCAATCACATAGTACAGAAAGCCAATAAATCCTGTACAGTCTATGGTGCCACCGCCAAGTTATCAACAAACCATTTCATCCATTCCATATGCATATATCATATAGTAGAAACATTCGCATTCACAATAACACATGCATACATCAACGTAAATAAATGTGCATAAAATAAATGATAAATCATGACAAGTGTATAATCAAAAAGAGAGTCATGTATATATTAGGTCAAAAATGCCCATAGGCTACAATAAGTCGGTCCTCTGACCTCACAAAAAAATCAAAAACTCAAAAACCCCAAGCCTAGGGAGTCAGCCACCATGATCACACAGGATCGGTGCGACTAGAACTACCCCCAGTGGTGTGGGTCCTATGGGACCTCTCAGGGCGGCTGCTGCCAGCCCCCGCATCATGCCCACTAGCGCTACCCTCACCCACGCCTGCGATGAGAGGATGCTGACTGCTCAGTCTCACTGCCTCTCGTACGATGCGATGATCCACCTCCAGTGAGCTCAGGTAACTATCCATCGAGGTAGATAATCTCTACCTCCAACTCCACCCGACACCGACCCCACTCCACATCCCATCGGTGGTACGCAGCCAATGCGTCATCCCGCTATGCCAACTGAGCCCGTAGGAGCTCCCTCTCAGCTTGGTGCTCCTCATCCTATCTCCAGTAGCTCCTCCAATCATGCTATCTCAGCGTGATACCTAGCCTCCATATCTCCTAGGACTGCCTGAGGCATGGGCATCTCCGGGATGGCATGCTGCTCTAGCACCTACTGCTCCGGGATGTCCTATGTATCCGGCTGCTCTAGAACCCCTACATCATCCCCAGTGAAGTCATCAACCTCCACCATATCCGCATCATCGAGCGGAGCCCCCAACCCTCCCCGGTGCCTCCGCAACCCCACCGCCTCATTCATCGCATCCGGACCTCCTAGAGGCCCCTCACCCCACCATCACCACATCGTCCACCACTGGTCATACTCGGTAGTCACCCCGACATTGTCCACATCAAGGACATCAATCACTACATCCGACTCTTCACCCAATGGCTCAATGATCGGCTAGGCCAGAGTCCTCTCATCGCCCGACGTCGATAGATCAAGGGCTCACCAGGCAATCCCTGGTGCACCCCAAACTATCGAGTCACCCGAACGTACAGGAAGTACTCCTGCTCGGTCTCATGTCGCCCGATCAACCACCTCCCCCTATGCACCCATCGGAGCCACTCCCCAGCCTCAGGCCAGGTTGGACAGTCCTAGTATGGCCGCCAGACCACCTCCCCAAGAGCAAGACGTGAGAAGGCATCAGTGTAGTGACTAACGTCACCTGCCCACCACCGACTCTGCCCATGCTCCTCTGACCTCCACCATAGAGCACCATACCCAATCTCCCTATCCACCATCTCTCCCCGAGTGGTCCAAGGCAACCCCTACGGCCGCTCCATAGCTATGTGCTGCCACCCCCAGCACTACAATAGATAGTTGCACCCAATCCCCTTTCGCCTGCGATGGACCTCGTACAACTCATCATATAGCTATGCCAATAGCGTCTGACCCCACCTCATAATCAGTGGCACTGCTGTCGGACACTCCACCAGTCTGAACACTACCTCAAGCAGGTTCCAAGGGAACCTCGCACTTGAGGAGTCGAGAAGCAGCATGTTGGAGATGAGGGTCATGAGCAACGCATGCCTCACCCCCAACATGCCCTTCTCTAGCCACCACCGCACTAGAATCTCACCAATCAGGAAGTCCCCCTCTACCCTCTCCATCGCCCTATCCACCCCCATCTCCGTCGCATGCCCAAAGCACCGTGTCAGCATCGTCATCCGCTGATCACGAGGAGTCATCCAAATGGGCAGCCCGTCTATCAGAATCCATAGAATCTGATACATGTCCTCTAGAGTCACTATCATCTCCCCTATTGGGAGATGAAAGGTGTTGGTGCGGGGATCCCACAAATTGATCAGGGTAGTCAGATATGCCCGATCCCCCACCACAGGCTCCAACCGCGTCACTTGCTTGAGCCCAAGGGCATCAAGCCAATCCCAATCCGCCATAGTCAGTGCATCCCATGCATCAAAAAATACCGTCGACTGATGGTACCGACTCTTCACAACCTGAAAAACAAAAACAACACAAAAACATTAAAACATGACAACAAAAAAACTGTACAACAATAAAATGAATGTACAACAATGTATACAAACAAAAACAAAAAAAAACAAAACATAACTATACAACAACAAAACAAATGTACAACAGTGTATATAAACAAAAAAATAAAAACTACACAATAACAAAACTGCATTTTAGGGTTTCTACCTTAATTTCAAAATGCACAGCAAAAATAACAAACATTAACACAATGTACAACAAAAACATTAAAAAAAAACTAACTACGGTTTTAACTGTACTTAGACAAAAGAAAACACAATAAAGAGAAGGAGCACCTACCGGTCTCACCTCGGCTCCACCACTCGAAGATCCGGTCCGTGCACTCATGGTGTCAGAGAATTTTGATAGTTATCCACTACGCAAACTCGAACTCCTCCTCACAGCTCCAAATCACCAAAAAAAACAATTACAAATGAGCCCAAAACCTAGTTTTGGCCCTTAAATAGGCTCTTAGGCCTTAATCGTTCCACCAGGATGAGCACCTCTAGTTAGTGCTCATCCCACCCTAGGACGATTACCACAACTATTATTCGTCCCACCCTGGGATGATTAAAACAAAAAAAACAAAACAAAAAACCACAAAAATGCAATAAAATACAAACAAGGCGACCGTATCCATACTCCAAGGGGTGGATTTCAAAAATTTCAACCCCAATAGGCGTCACAAAAAAGGGTCAAAACCCACCCAAAAATAGCATAAAACTGCCGAACAAAGGTGCCTTTGCGCCATACATTCTTGGCATGCAAAACCGATGTCGGGGTCACAAATTATCACTATCCTACTCCCTAAGAAGGCTACCATAGCCGGACCGCTCCACGGGAGGACGGATTTTTGACAATTTTAACCCCAATAGGCATCACAAAAAGGGTCAAAACCCACCAAAAATAGGTCCGATTGTTGGGAAACTACATAAGCGTTCAATGAAAAACAACTGAAGGCACCCTTACAAAAGTCATCTTGGGTCAAGCGACTCATCGCTTTTCTCATGTCGGTCATTCCCTCATCGATTCGTCGCTTGAGGGGGTAGTCACACTTAGTCACCAATCAACAAATACACACCCAATCAAGGAAATGGCATGCATTCAAAGAATCATTGACAAAGACAATCACGCTCCTGCTTGGGGCAGCAAACAAGCAATAATCACAAGCTGATCAAACACTTGGTATTCTAGAATCATGAACTCAAGGTTCCCATAGACAAAAGGTTGCGCCCTTTGCCTATTCATGACTGAACAATGTCCAAGATCAAGTAACACCTCACCGAAAAAGGTTAACACTTGAGTTAAGCTCCTTAGCTCGTTAGAAGCAAGGATTCAAGAATGCGTGCCCTTTCCATACTTGGGGCATCAAAATTTGGTTAGGTTACTAAGAAACCCTAATCATTAAGTGCTTTGGTTATCTATTTTTTCTCAGCACTGTGCCACGCATAGCGCATCCCAAAAAGGGGCATCTGTAGACACCAAAACAACACCAATCCGATTATGTGACGACAAGCACTGACCGAATTGGCATACATAGCCCCTAGGGCAGCCCCCAGAGGTTAAACAGTGGTCCTAACCACTCCCAAAGTAGTTTTGGAAGGTCAGAGGTCAATTTGGCACCTTTCAAGCACTTTGCTCCCTATTCGTTCCACCCTGGGATGATTAGATTGCTATTCACCCCACCCCGGGATGATTAGCAACAATCACTCCAGGGTGGGGCGAATAGCAGGTTTGATGGGAAAAAGGTCAAACCTTGACAAATGGCAGCCCAGATCCGCCACTCAACTCCACCTTCAATGCATGGGAGTGCGAGTGAGCATTTTTGAGCTCAAAGAGGCAATCATAGAGGCAGTCATGGAGCCCTTAATCAGGGAGGAATCTTCTCTCCCTTGGGAAGGCATGATGGCCAAGTGGCGCCCCTGCATGCACATTCAAAGGAGACCCTCAGGTCTATAAAATGGTGAGTCTTCTCACCCCAAAAAAATAGAAGAGCAGGAGCATTTGGAGCAATGGAGTGCTGCCAAATTATACCCTCACCCTCATTGTGCTTCCTACATCCTTGATCTCTCTTTTGGAAGGGAGGTTATTGGGTGAACATTAGGAGCACAATCCGGACCCAAAACCCGAAAAATTGGCCACAATCCCACACCCAATTTTTTGACACAACCCCCTAGGAGGTTTTGGACCCATCCCAAGTGGATTGGTGTCAAAACCAAGCCCCAAACGGCGGGCGTCCTGCCCTCGAGCGCCCCCCGCATTATTGCAGTCCTAATCGCCCCACCCCGGAGTGATTAGAAATCTATAGTATATTTCTTCACTATTTCTTTTGCATCATGTTTTGTGTGTTTCATATATGCTGCGGTTCAAATTTCAATGCATTCTGACTTGTTTTGACTGTGTTTTCATGGTTTTACGCTTTTACTAACCTACAGGGAGCACTTTCGGATACAGGGCAATATGGGTAGAATCTGCAAAATCCGACCTTTTGGGTCATCTCAAAATGCCCCATTTTGCCTAACCCCAAGTTTTTAGGTGTTTTGGAGGCCCCTGGATGGGACATTTGGGAGGTCACTTTTGTACGTTTTATGATAGTCCTAATCGTCCCACCCCGGAGTGATTAGAAATATACAATATATTTCTTGACTGTTCTTTTTGCAGTGTGTCCCTGATGATGTTTACATGCTTCTGTCCAAATTTCATTTCATTCTGATAAGTTTTGATCACTGTTTTAATTATTTCATGTATGCATTAACCGGAGGCCTTGGGGATTGCATGTTTCCCTCCATCCGCATGTGCTATTAATCGTTTGTTGTTTCTTTATACATAATACCTCAAAACTATAAGGATAGCAAGAAATGACTGATACACTCATACAAGCAATTTTTAGTCTCACAATGACACTGAGAGGGCGGGTAAATCAGTGTGGCTCTTTAAAACTTAAAAACTTCAACTCTTAAAGCCAAAACAATGAAAGCTTAAAACCACATAAAGCAAATATAACAAGAGAGCATCACACAACACAAGATGTATCGAGGTTCACCAGTTTTGGCTACTCCTCAAAAATTGACTATTTGGAATCCCATCCAAATCCAGCCTTTGCAAAATATCAATTTTACAATCAATTTACCAGCACCCACTAGGAGCACCAACCCACGATTTATCCGCACCAACGAAATGAGCACCAACACCTAATTTATCTACTCCCACGAAAAAGAGCACCAACCCCTAATTTATCTACTCCCACGAAAAGGAGCACCAACCCCTAATTTATCTGCACCTACAGAAAGGAGCACCAACCCCTAATTCCAAGCACCAACTTGGACTACAATTTTGAAACTATAAGTTTGACATAAAAATGCCTTCGCTTGTACAAGACCCTGACTGGTCTATTGCTAACCCAACCTCTCTCGCTATTCACCAAAACACCACACACTCTTATGACTCTGCTTATTGCACTTTTACGGCCCTCTTACAACCCTCTTGCTACACTTCTTACTGCATTATTACGGCTCTCATGGCTCTGCTTAACGCTCACTTGTGGCACTCTTCCAACCCTCTTTTTGCAGCACTTTCACCCTTTTTTCGTAGCCCTTAATTCTCCACGTAGACCTCCTTTTATAACAAAGTTCTGATTCTATTTTTAGCTTCCATATTTTTGCATGCAACTTATTAATAGAAACTTCTATATGTAACTCCTTTATCACACAGTATTCTCTCATGCATCCTATTAATAGTTACGACTCTTTGTTTGGTCTTCGACTGATGACTTTTAGTTTAACCGCCACTCGATGCTTTCACTCCGTAACTAGCCCTGTAACTGTCGTTCGACTTCAGTTCACTGTTCTTATTTTAGCTGCATGATTTTTCTCTCATGTAACTGCACTTGTAACTTTCATACTGACTTCAGTTAACTCTTCTTATTTTAGTTGCATGATTTTTCTCTGTAATTGCACCTATAACTGTCGTACTGAATTCAGTTCACTGTTCTTATTTTAGCTGCATGATTTTTCTCTCGTATGCGCACCTGTAACTGACGTACTGACTTTAGTTAACTCTTCTTATTTTAGTTGTATTATTTTCTTTCGCAACGGCCCCTGTAACTGCTGTATAACTTCAGTTAACTGTCACATATCTTATTTTGGTTGGGTTCTCTTCTTAGCTCGCACCAAAGTGACCTGTCGCAAAATTGTGACACTTTTGCCTCTTTGTCCTCTTCTCGGGTTTTACCCATGAAAACACAACATGTGATATCGCGACACTTTTGCCTCCTTGCTACTCTTATTGGCTTGTACCCATGAAAACACATCATGTTGCGATATCGTGACACTTTCGCCTCCTTGCTACTCTTCTTGGCTTGTACCAACGAAAACACAACATATCATGATATCGCGACACTTTTGTCTCCTTGCTACTCTTCTTGGCTTGTACCAACGAAAACACAACATGTCATGATATCGTGACACTTTTTCCTCCTTGCTCTTCCTCTTTACTTTTGTTGCGATATCGCGACACTTCTGCCTTCTAACTTTCTCTCTCCTCCTTTAGTCGCGAAAATGCAACATGTCGCGATATTGCGACACTTTTTCTCCTTTGCTTTTTCTCTTGCCTTCGGGTCGCAAAAAACGCGACATGTCACGATATCGTGACACTTTTCCTCCTTTGCTCTTTCTCTTGCCTTCGGGTCATGAAAACCCGACATGTCACGATATCATGACACTTTTTCTCCTTTTCTCTTTCTCTTTCCTTCGGGTCACGAAAACGTGACATGTCGCGATATCGTGACACTTTTCCTCCTTTGCTCTTTCTCTTGCCTTCAGGTCGTGAAAACCCGACATGTCACGATATCACGAAACTTTTTCTCCTTTGCTCTTTCTCTTGCCTTCGGGTCACGAAAACCCGACATGTCGTGATATCGCGACACTTTTTCTTTCGGACTCTCTCTCTTGCAATATGTCACGAAATCATGACACTTTTTCTTTCATACAATCTCTCTTGCAATATGTCATGAAATCACGACACTTTTTCTTTCGGACTCTCTCTCCTACAATATGTCGTGAAATCACGACACTTTTTCTTCTATACAATCTCTCTTGCAATATGTCGTGAAATCGTGACACTTTTTCTTTTGGACTCTCTCTCCTACAATATGTCACGAAATCGTGACACTTTTTCTTCCGTACAATCTCTCTTGCAATATGTCGTGAAATCATGACACTTTTTCTTTCGAACTCTCTCTCCTATAATATGTCACAAAATCGTGACACTCTTTCTACTTGCCTTTCTCTCTTCCAACATGTCGCAAGATCATGACAGTTTTACTTGCTTGCGCTTTCTCTTCGAACATGTCGCGAAATCGCGATAGTTTTTCTTTCTTCTCAACATGTCGTGATATCATGACAGTTTTTATTTCTTGCTCAACATGTCATGATATCACGACAATTTTTCTTTCTTCTCAACATATCGCGATATCGCGACAGTTTTTCTTTCTTGCTCAACATGTCGCGATATCGCGACAGTTTTCTTCCTTGTGATTTTCTTTTGATTTTTAGCATATGGGCCACTTCGATATTTTGGAAAATCACTGTACATACTCTGAAGAACCTCTTAACTCCTATCCACTACATCAACCGATCTGTCTGACTATGTTGACAACAATGACAATACTGTTGATGCACCTTGCTCAACAGTGGTGATGTTTGTCCTGCCCATTTCAAATGTGGGCATGCAAAATATCTCGAAGGGAAGCGTACCGTCCGTTGGTGTAACAAAATTGTATCGAACACTCCTAGCCCATGAAAATGGGGGAGACGTATTGTAACTTGATCTCAAGCAAGATTAATAAAAGAGGCTGCACCTTTGCTTTTGCTTTACATCTCTTTTCATTTTGTTCGTTTTCCCTTTTCATGCAATTTAAGTTCTTCGCATCTTCGTAGGACTTAGCATTTCCTTAATACATCTAATTTTGTTTGCATCGCACCCAGTATGCTAGTGCTTCCATAGACATGATTTCATATAGATATATGATTGGTATCTTACTATATATCATAGCTATAAGACCAAATATAATACAAGCAATGGGACTAGTGGCAATATTTCAAGTAGCACCAAAGGAAACACATGTGCTAGCAGTAAAGAGAATTCTTAGGTATTTAAAATGAACTATGGATTTTGGACTCTTGTATCCTAGAAGTGATAATTTCACTCTCATAGCATATACGAATGCATATTGGGCAGGTAGTATTGATGATAGAAAAAATACAAGTGGAGGAGCATTCTTTCTTGGATATTGTTTAGTCTCTTGGCTAAGCAATAAATAAGCATCAATATCCTTATCCACAACAGAGGTAGAGTACATTGCAGTAGTTGCTTGTTGTACACAAGTGTTATGGATGAATTAAAATTTAAAGGACTTTAAGATAGAGCATGATCATCCCATATTCGTACTATGTGATAATACAAGTGCCATAAACATTTCAAAGAATCCAGTAATGCACTCAATGATCAAGCAAATTCCGATAAAATATCACTTTTTGAGAGAAAAGGTGATGGATAAGCAATTCAAATTGGAATATGTTACTACAAAGGAAAAAATTGTGGACATATTTACTAAGTCATTGCCAAAGGAAACTTTTGAGTATCTTAGAATGAAATTGGGAGTAGTCTTACTCTCACCCCAAAATTAATCACCTCAATGAAATGATATGGGGAGGGGGTTGATCTAAGAGTCTTATCTTTAGCCCCAAAGGATTCCCTTTGCCATTTATGTCAAAGGGGGAGAGATTTGAGTAAGGGGGATATCATGCAATTAGGGGGAGCATATTTGGAATCCAATGGTTGGAAAAGGAAATTTTAGAAAGGATTGCCATCAATGACAAAGGGGAAAATTGTTGGAAATTTTGAGTATATTGTTGTCATTGATGTCAAAGTCATTTATGTCAAAGGTTGAAGGCCCAAGTTTAAGACCATGGTTCAAAAGAAAGCAAGTGACTAAGGATTAAAAGAGACAATATTATAATATTATAATATTAATATTTAAGCCAAAAGGACTTATTAAAATGAGGATTAAAGTTGCATTGGAAAAAGGTCTCAAAAAGAAATTAAGATGACAAAGGACTACAAGAAAAATGTTATTTAACACGAAGGCTAAATAATATTTAATACGAAGGTTAAATATTATAATAAAAATAAAATAAATTTTGAATTATCAAAAGGTACCAAGAATTCGAATTTAAAAGGTGGCAAATAAAAAGGTTGAGCCGACATCCAAGTAGGACAAAAAAAGTGTATAAAAAAGGTTTAATTATTTGCATGGACTAATGTTTTTAAATTAGCAAGCAATAATCGCATTTTTTTGAGCATATTGTGGATGCAGAGAATAAGACAAGTCATTTTTATGCATTTTGAGGGTAGTGAAGAGATTAAGGAGGCAGCACACATTTTTGGTCCTACATGGACAGATAGCCCAAGTGGTAGGTAGGGCTCACGAAGAGCATAGCAAGTAAGAGATTATGTGTTCAAATCACAACGAAGGTTTTTTTTAGTTGATAAAAGCACCAAACATAGTAGGTAAAAAGGAGTGCATGCTCCTTAGTGATCATATGGGTGCCTAGCCCACGTGGTTTCCGCCCTAGCGCTAGGGCACATGCCAATGAGGAGATGTAGGATCGAGTCATAGTGGTAGTGCAATAGTGCTCGAGGTAAGGCAACAAGTTTTGATTAAATTAATATATGCATATCACACGACTTAGGGATATATAACGGTTAAATTTTTATTGTTTGGTGTGCAATTTTCTAGGGAGACATAAGGTTGTAAGTTTTGCATGATAATTACTGTGTGACATTTTTGATTCTGTGTTTAATTAAATTGAGATATATTAGGAGGTATAAGGTATATTGAAATGGAATTTAATTTATGATATGCACTTAGGGTTTCTAGTTGCTAATATTTAAAATAATTAGGAGTAATAAGGTGTTAAATGGTTAAGCAGTGTGTGTAGTCCAGCATTGTGAAAAAGAATTTGAGAGGAGTTTATTAGTGATTAAAAACCTTGCATTGGAAAAATGAAAGGAGTGGTAAAACAATATTTTGTGCACTATTTTTGAGGAAAGGTTTCTTATATGGATGGTTGAAAAATATTGTGCTAATTAACCTTTGAAGTGGCATAAAAAGATAGAATAATTTTTGAGACAAGTTTTTGTGAGCTCATCTCCATCCAAAAAAAGCTAAGAGGTATGGTAACATTACTCTCTATTTGAGGCATTTGGTTGGGCATATCTTGTGATGTCATAAGGAGGAGATATAAGGATTAAGTTCATATGTATTGTTGGAAATGTTTGAATTAGTGTTTGTGCTTCATTGTTATATGGTTTTGGAAACATTTGGGATAGTGTTTGAGAACAAGTTGTGCTTCCATTGTTGAAAGAGATTGACACATTTGTGCTAGTGATTGTGAACTACTTGTGCTAGGTTTGAAGACAAGTTTGTGCATCATTGTGAAACTTTTTGAAGCATTTATTTGAATGTATTGAATGTGGATCAGAAAATCTTGTAAAGCAATTGTGTATTCGATTGAGTAAATTTGGAAAAAACATATGGTGGAATCATATTGCATATCATTTCTTATGTGTTATTGAACAATAATTATTGACATAATATGTTTAAAATTTTATAATAAAGCAAAATTTATGAGCAGAATTGAGCAGAGACAGTGGGCAAACTAGAGCAAATTTATGAGCAGGTTTGAGGAAGACTTGTGAGCAAGTTGAGGCAGTTTTGTGAGAAGGGTTGAAGCAAACTTGTGAGCAAGTATAAGATAGATCAGTTGAGGTTATTGTGAGCATATTTTTTAGATTTGAGAAAATTATATGGGATAGATTTCTCCTATGGAAATATATCTAAAAACTAGAGCAAAGGGGATAGAGTTCTCCTATAGAAATATATCTATAAACTATAGGAGTGGGAATAAAGGTCTCCTATAGATAGAGATCTATGAACTTGAGCATAGGGGATTGGTGTCTCCTTTGGACAGAGGTCCATAAACATTGTAATAGGGATTTGGTTCCCAAAAGCTTCATTGATGTAATTTATAAGAAATATTTTCTCCGTGGACGTAACCCACATTGGGTGAACCACATTAAATCATGTCTCTCATGTGTGTGATTATGTGTGCATTATTTACTGCTTTGATATTATTTTGTTATCATTTGGATTGAAAAGTAAATTTTTTTATCTTATACTATTCACCCCCCTCTCAATATAATATTATGTTCTTCAATTGGTATCAGATCATGTTCCTTTATGAAAAGCCTAACATCTTGAAGGAAGATCCCACAAGAACATACATGATCACGAAAAATGGAGAATAAGCCATGATCGACATGAAAGAGGAACTTATTGCTGCTCTTAGGAACTTGGAAATAGTTAGAAAGAAGAATTCAAGTTTGAAGGCTCAAATTCAAGACGATGAGGAAGCAAAAACAAAACTTTTACAAAATATCATAGAGCTAAAGGTAAAATTTGAAGAGGTAAGGAAAATTGAAAAGGATATGGTAGAACAATTAAAGGTAAAATAATTAGAATGTGAAGGGTTGGAATCTGAAATTGTCTCTCTAAGAAAGGGAGTTAAAAATTATGAAGATATAAGGTTAGGGAAATAGAAAGAGGAGTCAAGCTCCAAGGGAACAAAAATATCAAAGGAAGAAGATTCCATGACCTATGCTAATATATTGAAATAAAAAAGCATCAGGAAGGATGAAAACAGAGAAGCTTCATGGAAAAAATTCAATTACATAATCAGTTTAGGAAGAAGCATTTGACCATATTATTCAAGGTAATATAATAGGTTATATAATTTCTTCCATGGCTATTGTTTTTCATGTAACAAATATGGTTATAGATTTGTACATTGCATGGTTTTTATGAGAAATAATGTTGATAGAAATTTCAATTCATTTGCACCTCTCATGGATAACAATATCATTTGTTACAAATGTAATAACTTTGGGCACAAGGCTAAATGTTGTAAAATAGTATTTCCTGAATCAAGCAAAAATGAGGATCAAAAGGATCAAAATAATACAACCTCAAAAGTTTTTAATGAGAGAAAAGAGCAAGAAAATGAGAATTCAATGTTGGTGCAAATAGCTCTTCATGTTCAAGATAAAATAAATCAATGGTTTCTTGATAGTGGTTGTTCGATTCATACGACATGGGACAAAAGTAAATTTGTTACTCTTAAGGAAATTAATGGAGGGTCAGTAAAATTTGGTGATAATGGTTCAGCTAAAATTATTGAGAAAGCCACTTTGAGTTTAGATAATGAAAAATCATGGACATAAAATGTATTGTATGTTAAGGGATTGAAGCACAATTTGCTGAGTGTAATTCAACTTGTGATTAGGGGCACACAGTCATTTTTCATCCAAATAGTTGTGAGATTAGAAAATTCAAGACAAGAAAGCTTATTGTAGATGCCAGGAGAACTGTAAACAATCTCTACATACTAAGTGAAATAAAGGAAGACAAATATTTTTTATCACAAGAGGATGAGAGTTGGTTATGGCATAAAGAATGGATCATATGAACTTTGACAACATAGTGAAAATCAGTAAAAAATAGGCAGTCAGAGACTTACCCAAGATAAAAAGACCACAAAGCACAATTTGTGCATAATGTCAGCATAGAAAGCAAACAAGAACGAGTTTCAAGTCAAAATAATTTACTTCATCTGAACCATTGAAACTGGTTCACACTGATTTATGTGGTCCTACAAGGACAAAGATTTTACAAGGTGAAATTTCATGCTATTTATATATGATTTCTCCATAATGACTTGGATAGCTTTCTTAAAATAAAAATCAAAAGCCTTTGATAAATTCAATGTATTCAAAGTCTTAGTAGAAAATAAAATAGGTAAAAATATCAAGTGTCTAAGATCTGATAGAGGAGGAGAATTTACTTTAGGTAAATTCATAGATTTCTATAAACAACATGAGATCAAAAGAGAATACTTACCAGTAAGGACCCCACAACAAAATGGAGTAGTAGAAAGGAAAAATAGAACTATTGAGAATATGGCCAGAGCTATGCTAAATGAATCCAAGTTTTTATATGGGTTTTGGAGAGAGGTAGTTCATACAGCTATTTATATCATAAATAGAGCTCAGGTAAGAGTAAATCATCATAAAACTTCATATGAGCTTTGGAAGGGAAGACCAACTATTGTAAAGTACTTCAAAAATTTTGAAAGCAAATGCTATATTAGATGGGAAGAGAAAAAATAGGGCAAGTTTGACTCAAGGTGTGATGAGGGTATCTTACTTAGGTATTCCACTAAGAGCAAAGCCTATAAATTCTATAATAAGAGAACACATACTATTATGGAAAGTATAAATGTGATAGTTGATGAACAAAAAGGGTCAAAATAACCAACTCAAGAAATTGTCAAAATAGAGTAGTTGGAAGGAGAGAAAAGAGCAAGAAAAGGAGACGTCAATGTTGGTGCAAATAGATCTTCATGTAAAAAATAAAATAAATTAGTGGTTTCTTGATAGTGGTTGTTCGAGTCATATGATAGGTGAAAATTTTAAATTTCTTGCTCTTAAAGAAATCAATGAAGTATTAGTAAAATTTGGTGATAATGGTTCAACAAAAATTATTGGGAAAGGGACTTTGAGTTTAGATAATGGAAAATAAATGACAGAAAATGTATTGTATGTTAAGGGATTGAAGCATAATTTGTTGAGTGTAATTCAACTTTGTGATCAGGGGAACACAGTCACTTTTCATCCAAATGGATGTGAGATCATAAAATCCAAGATAGAAAAGCTTATTGCATATGCCAATAGAACTACAAACAATCTCTACATACTAAGTGAAATTAAGGGAGAAAAATATTTCTTATCACAAGAGGATGAGATTTGGTTATGGCATAGAAGAATGGGTCATCTAAACTTTGACAACATAGTGAAAATCAATGAGAAACAGGAAGTGAGAGACTTACCTAATATAAAAAGACCACAAAGCACAATTTGTGCACAATGTCAGCATGGAAAGCAAATAAGAATGAGTTTCAATTCAAAATAATTCACTTCATTTGAACCATTAAAACTAGTTCACACTGATTTATGTGGTCCTAAAATGACAAAGAGTTTACAATATGAAAGTTACTTCATGCTATTTATATATGATTTCTCCAAAATGACTTGGGTAGCTTTCTTAAAAAAAAATCATAAGCCTCTGATAAATTCTAGGCATTCAAAGTCCTAGTAGAAAATAAAATAGGAAAAAATATCAAGTGTCTAAGATCACATAGAGGAGGACAATTTACTTCAGATGAATTCATAGAATTTTTTGAACAACATGGGATCAAAATAGAATACTCAAAATCAAGGACCCCACAACAAAATGGAGTAGTTGAAAGGAAAAATAGAACTATTGAGAATATGGCCAGAGCTATGCTAAACGAATCAAAGGTTTCAGATGGGTTTTGGAGAGAGGCAGATCATACAATTGTTTATATCATCAATAGAGCTCAATTTAAAGTATATCATCATTAAAATTCATATGATATTTGAAATTGAAGACCAACTACTGTAAAGTACTTCAAAAAATTTGAAATCAAATGCTACATTATACGGGAAGAGAAAAATTTGGGCAAGTTTGACTCAAGGTGTGATGAGGATATCTTCGTTGGGTATTCCATTAAGATAAAATCCTATAAATTCTATAATAAGAGGACACATACAATTATAGAAAGTATAAATGTGGCATTTGATGAACATACAGGGTCAAAAGAACCAGCTCAAGAAATTTTCAAAATTGATTAGTTGGAAGGAGATAAAAGAGCAAGAAAAGGAGAAGTCAATGTTGGTGCATAAAGCTCTTCATGTACAAGATAAAATAAATTAGTGGTTTATTGATAGTGGTTTTTTGAGTCATATAACAAGTGACAAAAGTAAATTTCTTGCTCTTAAATAAGTCAATGGAGGACTAATAAAATTTGGTGCTAATGGTTCAAAACAAATTGTTGGGAAAGGGACTTTGAGTTTAGATAATGGATAATCAAGGACAAAAAATGTATTGTATGTTAAGAGATTGAAGCACAATTTTTTGAGTGTAATTTAACTTTGTTATCAAGAGCATACAATCACTTTTCATCCAAATAGATGTGAGATCAAAAAATCCAAGATAGAAAATCTTATTGCAGATGCTAGTAGAACTACAATCAATCTCTACATACTAAGTGAAATTAAGAAAGAAAAATGTTTCTTATCACAAGAGGATGAGATTTGGTTATGCAATAGAAGAATAAACATAGTGAAAATCAACAAAATATAGGAATTCAAAGACTTACCCAAGATAAAAATACCACAAAGCACAATTTATGCACAATGTCAGCATGGAAAGCAAACAAGAACGAGTTTCAAGTTGAAAGAATTTACTTCATCTGAACCATTGAAACTAGTTCACACTGATTTATGTGGTTCTAAAAAGACAAAGAGTTTACAAGGTGAAAGTTAATTCATGCTATTTATAGATCATTTCTCCATAATGACTTGGGTAGCTTTCTTAAAAGAAAAATCATAAGCCTTTTATAAATTCTAGGCATTCAAAGTCCTAGTAGAAAAGGAAACACGTAAAAATATCAAGTGTCTAAGATCACATAGAGGAGGAGAATTTACTTCAGGTGAATTCATAGAATTCTATGAACAACATGGGATCAAAAGAGAATAGTCATCAGCAAGGACCCCACAAAAAAATGGAATAGTTGAAAGGAAAAATTGAACCATTGAGAATATGGCCAGAGATATGCTAAATGAATCTAAGATTTCAAATGGATTTTGGAGAGAGGTAGTTCATACAGTTATCTATATCATCAATAGAGCTCAGATAAGAGTAACTCATCATAAAACTCCATATGATCTTTGGAATACTATAAAGTACTTTAAAATTTTTGAAATAAAATGCTACATTAGATAGGAAGAGAAAAATTTGGGCAAGTTTGACTCAAGGTGTGATGAGAATATATTCCTTGGATATTCCACTAAGATCAAAGCCTATAAATGTTATAATAAGAGGACACCTACTATTATGGAAAGCATAAATGTGACAGTTGATGAAATGATAGGATCAAAAGAACCAACTCAAAAAATTGTTAAAATGGAGTAGTTGGAAGGAGAGAAAAGAGCAAGAAAATGAGAAGTCAATGTTGGTACAAATAGCTCTTCATGTACAAGATAAAAGAAATCAATGGTTTCTTGATAGTGGTTGTTCGAGTCATATGACAGGTGACAAAAGTAAATTTCTTGCTCTTAAAGAAATCAATGGAGGATCAGTAAAATTTGGTGACAATGGTTCAATAAAAATTGTTGGGAAAGGGACTTTGAGTTTAGATAATGGAAAATCAAGGACAGAAAATGTATTGTATGTTAAGGGATTGAAGCACAATTTTCTGAGTGTAAGTCAACTTTGTGATCAAGGGCACACAGTCACTTTTCATCCAAATAGATGTGAGATCAGAAAATCCAAGATAGGAAAGCTTATTGTAGATGCTAGTAGAACTACAAACAATCTCTACATACTAAGTGAAATTAAGGGAGAAAAATATTTCTTATCACAAGAGGATGAGAGTTGGTTATGGCATAGAAGAATGGGTCATCTAAAATTTGACAACATAGTGAAAATCAACAAAAAATAGGCAGTCAGAGACTTACCCAAGATAAAAATACCACAAAGCACAATTTGTGCATAATGTCAGCATGGAAAGCAAACAAGAACGAGTTTCAAGTCAAAAGAATTTACTTCATATGAACCATTGAAACTAGTTCACACTGATTTATGTGGTCCTACAAGGACAAAGAGTTTACAAGGTGAAAGTTACTTCATGCTATTTATAGATGATTTCTCCATAATGACTTGGGTAGCTTTCTTAAAAGAAAAATCAGAAGCCTTTGAGAAATTCTAGGCATTCAAAGTCCTAGTAGAAAATAAAATAGGTAAAAAGATCAAGTGTCTAAGATCAGATAGAGGAGGAGAATTTACTTCAGGTGAATTCATAGAATTCTGTGAACAACATGGGATCAAAAGAGAATACTTAGCAACAAGGACCCCACAACAAAATGGAGTAGTTGAAAGGAAAAATAGAACTATTGAGAATATGGCCAGAGCTATGCTAAATGAATCCAAGGTTTTAGATGGGTTTTGGAGAGAGGCATTTCATACAACTATCTATATCATCAATAGAGCTCAGGTAAGAGTAAATCATCATAAAACTCCATATGAGCTTTGGAAGGGAAGACCAGCTACTGTAAAGTACTTCAAATTTTTTGGAAGCAAATGCTACATTAGACGGGAAGAGAAAAATTTGGGTAAGTTTGACTCAAGGTGTGATGAGGGTATCTTCCTTGGGTATTCCACTAAGAGCAAAGCCTATAAATGCTATAATAAGAGGACACATACTATTATGGAAAGTATAAATGTGATAGTTGATGAACATACAGGGTCAAAAGAACCAGCTCAAGAAATTGTATATCAAGAAGAAGAAAGTTGCCAAGAAGAAGTAGGTGAAGAATCAGAAGAAGATGAAGCACAAAGAACACTACCTAAGACTCCATCTAGGTATGTGCAAAATAATCATCCAAGAGATCTTATTATTGGAAATCCAGATGAAAGACAAACAAGGAGGAAGATAATAGGAACAAGTGAACATGTAAACTTTTCCTTGCTGTCTAAAATTGAGCCCAAGAATTTCAATGAGGCAAGAGAAGATAAATTTTGGGTCAAGGCAATGGATGAGGAATTGGATAAAATAGAGAAAAGTGAGACTTGGGAACTTGTCCCACGACCAAAGGACAAGAATATAATTGGCACTAAATGGGTTTACAAAAATAAGTTAAATGAAGATGGTCAGGTAGTCAGAAATAAAGCAAGACTTGTATGCAAAGGCTATGCACAGGTTGAAGGGGTTGATTTTGATGAAACATTTTCTCCTGTTGCATGACTTGAGGCCATAAGGATATTTTTAGCTTTCTCAAGTTTCAAAAACTTCAAAGTATATCAAATGGATGTAAAATCAGCTTTTCTCAATGGCATCTTGGATGAAGAGGTCTATATTGAGCAACTTGAGGGGTTCAACCTAACTGATAAGCCAGATTATGTATGCAGATTAAAGAAGGCTCTTTATGGACTAAAGCAAGCTCCTAGATCTTGGTATTCAAGGTTGGATAAGTATCTTCAAGAATAAGGTTTCAAAAAAGGAATAGTTGACAATAATTTATACATAAAAAATGAAGGAAATGACTTATTAATTATGGTGGTCTATGTGGATGATATCATTTTTGGAGGCAGTAATGATAAGATGTGTCAGAAATTTGCAAAGAGTATGCAAAATGAATTTGAAATTTCAATGCTTGGTGAGTTGTCCTTCTTCCTTGGATTACATATTTCACAATCATAAAAGGGTGTATTTCTCTCACAAACCAAGTATATAAAAGAAATGCTGAAGAAATTCAAATTGGAGGATTGTAAACCAGTGAGTACCCCCATGGTTACAGGATGCAAGTTGAGTAAATATGATGAATCTCCTAAAGCAAATCAGACATTGTATAGATCTATGATTGGTAGCTTACTATATGTCACAGCTACAAGACCAGATATAATGCAGGTAGTGGGACTAGTGGCAAGATTTCAAGCAGCGCCAAAGGAAACACATGTGTTGGCAGTAAAGAGAATTCTCAGGTATTTAAAAGGAACTATGGATTTTGGACTCTGGTATCCCATAAGTGACAATTTCACTCTCACAACATATATGAATGCATATTGGGAAGGCAGTATTGATGACAAAAAAGCACAAGTGGAGGAGCATTCTTTCTTGGAGATTGTTTAGTCTCTTGGCTAAGCAAGAAACAAGCATCGATATCCTTATCCACGATAGAGGTAGAGTACATTGTAGCAGTTGCTTGTTGTACACAAGTGTTATGGATGAAGTAAAATTTAAAGGACTTTAAGATAGAGCATGATCATCCCATATCCATACTATGTGATAATACAAGTGCCATAAACATTTCAAAGAATCCAGTGATGCACTCAAGGACCAAGCACATTTCGATCAAATATCACTTTCTGAGAGAATAGGTGATGGATAAGCAAGTCAAATTGGAATATGTTACTACAAAGGAACAACTTGCGGATATATTTACTAAGCCATTGCCAAAGGAAACTTTTGAGTATCTTAGAAGGAAATTGGGAGTAGTCTTACTCCCACCCCAAAATTAATCACCTCAAGGAAAGGAGGTGGGGAGGGGGCTGAGCTAAGAGTCTTATATTTAGCCCCAAAGGAGTCCCTTTGCCATTGATGTCAAATGGGGAGATATTTGAGTAAGGGGAGAGCATCTAATCAAGGGGAGCAGATTTGGAATCCAATGGTTGGAAAAGGAATTTTTAGAAAGGGTTGCCATCAATGACAAAGGGGGAGATTGTTGGAAATTTTGAGTATATTTTTGTCATTGATGTCAAAAGGTTAAAAGGTTGAAGGCCCAAGTTTAAGACCATGGTTCAAAAGAAAGCAAGTGACTAAGGATTAAAAGAGACAATATTATAATATTTTAATATTATAATATTTAAGTCAAAAGGACTTATTAAAAGGAGGATTGAAAGTGCATTGGACAAAGGTCTCAAAAAGAAATTAAGTTGACAAAGGACTACAAGCAAAAATATTATTTAACACCAAGGTTAAATAATATAATAAATAATATTTAACACCAAGGTTAAATATTATATTAAAAATAAAATAAATTTGAATTATCAAAAGGTACCAAGAATTCAAATTTAAAAGGTGGCAAATAAAAAGGTTGAGCCGACGTCCAAGTAGGGCAAGCAAAAGTGTATAAAAAGGTTTAATTATTTGCATGGACTAATGTTTTTTATGACCAAGCAATAATCGCATTCATTCGAGCACGTTGTGGAGGCAGAGAATAAGACAAGTCATTTTTGCACATTTCAAGGGTAGTGAAGAGATTAAGGAGGCAGCACACATTTTTGGTCCTACGTGGATGGATAGCCCAAGTGGTAGGCACGACTCACGAAGAGCATGGTAGGCGAGAGGTTACACATTCGAATCACGATGGAGGTTTTTATTTTGGTTGAGAAAAGCATCGAACATAGTAGGTAAAAAGGAGTGTGTGCTCCTTGGTGATCGTGTGGGTGCCTAGCCCACATGGTGTCCACCCTAGTGCTAGGGCATGGGCCAATGAGGAGATGCAAGATCGAGTCATGGTGGCAACGTGACAGTGCTTGAGGTAAGGAAAATTTTTTGATTAAATTAAGGTATGCATAGCGCATGACTTAGGGAGATATAAGGGTTAAATTTTTATTGTTTGGTGTGCAATTTTCTAGGGAGACATAAGGTTGTAAGCTTTGCATAATAATTACTGTGTGACATTTCTGATTTTGTGTTTAATTAAATTGAGATATATTAGGAGGTATAAGGTATATTGAAGTGGGATTTAATTTGTGATATGCACTTAGGGTTTTTGGTTGCTAATATTGAAAATCACTTAGGAGTAATAAGGTGTTAAATGGTTAAGTATTGTGTGTAGTCCAACATTGTGAAAGAGAATTTGAGAGGAGTTGTTTAGTGATTAAAAACCTTGCATTGGAAAAATAAAAGGAGTGGTAAAACAATATTTTGTGCACTATTTTTGAGGAAAGGTTTCTTATATGGATGGTTGAAAAATATTGTGCTAACTAACCTTTGAAGTGGCATAAAAAGATAGAATAATTTTTGAGATAGGTTTTTGTGAGCTCATCTCCATCCAAAGCAAGCTAAGAGGTATGGTAACATTACTCCTTATTTGAGGCATTTGGTTGGGCATATATTGTGATGTCATAAGGAGGAGATATAAGGATTAAGTTCATATGCATTGTTGGAAATGTTTGAGCTAGTGTTTGTGCTTCATTGTTGAATGGTTTTGGAAACATTTGGGATAGTGTTTGAGAACAAGTTGTGCTTCCATTGTTGAAAGAGATTGAGACATTTGTGCTAGATATTGTGAACTACTTGTGCTAGGTTTGAAGACAAGTTTGTGCATCATTGTGAAACCTTTTGTAGCATTGATTTGAATGTATTGAATGTGGATGAGCAAGTCTTGTAAAGCAATTGTGTATTGGGTTGAGTAAATTTGGAAAGAACATATGGTGGAATCATATTGCATATCATTTCCTGTGTGTTCTTGAACAATAATTCTTGACAGAATATGTTTGAAGTGTTATAATCAAGCAAATGTTATGAGCAATATTGAGCATGTATTAGAGCAAAATTGAGTAGAGACAGTGAGCAGACTAGAGCAGACTTATGAGCAGGTTTGAGGTAGACTTGTGAGCAGGTTGAGGCAGTTTTGTGAGTAGGGTTGAAGTAGACTTGTGAGCAGGTATAAGATATATCAATACATTGTACAGGCGATTGTGATCATATTTTATTAAATTTGAGCAAAGAAGAGGGGATAGAGTTCTCCTATGGAGAGAGATCCACAAACTAGAGTAGAGGGGATAGATTTCTCCTATGGAAAGATATCCACAAACTAGAGCAGTGGGGATAAATGTCTCCTATGGATAGAGATCCATAAACTTGAGCATAGGGGATTGGTGTCTCCTTTGGACAAAGGTCCATAAACATTGTAATAGGGATTTGGTTCCCAAAAGATTCATTGAGAAAATTTATAAGGAATATTTTCTCCATGGATGTAACCCACATTGGGTGAACCATGTTAAATCATGTCTCTCATATGTGTGATGATGTGTGCATTATTTACTGCTTTGATATTATTGTTGTTATCATTTGGATTGAAAAGTAAAAAGTTTTATCTTATACTATTCACCTCCCATCTCAGTATAAGCTTATGTTCATTAGTGAGCGCTTGCAGGGACTAGGGGTCATGTCTTCTGAAAACATTAAATTTTATTGCCAACCTTGGATGACCCCGCAACATCCATCTCAGTTTTGAATCCATTGTCCTCCTTTAATCTAGGTGTAAATGGCTCCTACTCAGGAACATCAGGATGGTCCTCATTCAAAATAGGAAGCGCATGGATGGGAGGTTGATACTAAAGCATATGGTTGAAAATCATGGGGTTAAGCCTCTTATGCTTGGGGTGGGAAGACTTCCCTTCCCTAACACTAAAAATAGATAAATCCATAGAATGATAGAGGTACTATGAGACTTTGATGAAATTTATGTCCTTGTGGTGGTTGAGAAATATCAGGTGGAAGCTTCGCAGGGATGAATTGGGGTCGTCAACGATGAAATATTGGATTATGGGTATTAAAACCCAATTGCACAGTGCAACAATCTCTGTGATTCATCAATTATGTGACCTTCATAATTAGAAAGATAGTAATCCAAAAGGACAACCCATGGATAGTGACATTGCCATTGTCCTAAGAGTGGGCCAGTTTCATAGAAAGGTTGACATCACTCCTAGTAAACTTCCTTAGGAATAGGAGGAAGATATGGGACCCTAATATCTCCTCCATCATGGATTCAAGATCCAAAACCTCTGGCTCAAGCAATGCCATCACAACCTTTCACGTGTTCCACACTTTGCATGAACAAAACTTATAGCCCTCACCTTTGCTCAAAATAAAGGACCCAAACAAGGATAACGAGTGGGAGATATCATGGATGCATAGTCTTAAAAAATTATGAGCTGAATAAATAGGGGAAAGGGATCTGATAGCAATATCGTTGGATGGGGAAGCCAAATCGACTGAGGGTCATTGATGAGGCATTATGATTTCAAGGCATCTAGTCACACGATCCAATATGGATACAAGACAGGGAATACTAATAGGAATCTAATTCGTAGGCTGATAGGAAACAAGGTTCAATAAATTGATGCACCACAAGAGGACGTTGGGACACGAAGGAGAATGATGAAAGATCTTAATCTCCTACCATATATGATTACAATAAGTGGCACACGAATTAAGGTTAATATGAGGACTAGGGACCAGGGTGGCACACTAAAAGGGAAACTTATAGAAAAGGAGAGATCCTCTCGAGAGCCAACACACGGAGGAAATATTGAGCCACATGTGATTAGTCATGATACCTCACCATGGAACACAATCCAAGGAAGAAGAAACCTGAGGATAGGGTCACCTATTCGCAAGAAAGATCACCAACAACACGTCATTCTGACCTGGACACTGCCTCAAAAAAGAATAATATTGATCCCTAATGTTCATATTAGGACTCCACCTCAAGGAATAAACCTACCACCTAGGAAACCCACTTGCCAGCCTACTTGGATCGATGAACTAGTTGGAAATCCACATGTTAAAAATAGACTTAAGCGTAAGCTCAATAGGGTCCGACCACCACTTGGGTTTGAAATTACCACTAATAGAAAGGGATATCGAACCAAAGAAGTAGTTGGGAATTGAAGTGTTAGTTTTAAGTCCACGTGGGCATGATCACCACTTGGAAGAAGGATTATTGATTCCAAATATAAACCTGATGCTATGGTTGAGGAGTTTCAGGAGTAACCAAAGACACAACATGCCACCAAAGATAAAAACACCGATCAACTTCACTTTAGGTGAGACAAAATGACATCCAAGAGTCCACTTGATAGACCAATAGGAGTTGGGTTGCACCTTTGATTGTGAGCCAATATGCAGCCAACCATTGATCCAGATGTTGAAAGGTTCGATAAGGGCACCTTTGTCCCAGGATCTAAATTTGAGATGGAGAGTCAATCCTCCTAAAAAAATCAGTGACTTCACGAGGAAAGTTGCCAATCCAAACCATCCTGACCCAATCCAAGATTAGCCATGATATAAACCACAACATTCCCTTCTCTGTACATATGTTGAACAATAAATCTCTCATACCTACCACTGAAAATCTTCGATTAAGTTAACAACAGACCAAACAAAAGGATGGGATCCTTAGCTATCATTTTAATAAAAACAATTCATTTTAACTATCTGATATTTCCTTAGAACTTAATAACACTCACCCATGAGAATTTTCCAAGAAAAAAAAACAAAAGGAACAAGTATATTTAACTCAATCATACAAGCGTTCCTATTTTGTGTCAAAACCTCTTAGATACTTGCAAGAATGATTACTACCATGCCTACGTACTTATTTAAAAAATCTTAGTTACTTTAAAATTATTCTAAGCTTTATATTCAAACATTAAAAAAATTACTATTAAAAAATATATTATATGTTTTTAACTGTACAGTACGATTGCCTACATATAATAATAGACTCCATGAAACCTGAGTGTTGGATAAAATTATCCTGTTAAACTCCAGATTAAGAAGGCACTCAATATGCAGGGAAGTTTGAAATGCACCCCAAAAGTCTTGTGTTTAAGCATTTGGCGTTGGATGTATTCAAAAAGCCTCTTGAAAGATCTCGTTGCATGGTAGTTGCAGGTCTAATTATAAGAAATTACGGGATGAAATTTACCATAAGACGCTGCAACTTGAAAATTTCGTGGATAAATTTAATGGCAACTACGGAACTGTAAAAAAAAATTACCCGTGGAATTATCAATTTAGTTAATGTATTGCCTGAAATTTATTCATAATTGATGTGTGTCAATCAGGTCTGAATTTGAATTATGGCTTTAAAGAATTTGTGAAATGTGTAAATTTTACTTCCACCTTTCTATCACATTCTAATTATAGCCACTACAAAATCCAAAATTTGGGACCACGCCTGTGATTATTTCAGACATTAACATTTCATTTTCTGCTTGCAAGTAAAATGTGTCAGAGAATCATTCCATGATAAAATGCTTATTCTGGAAATATAAGAGGGATTAATGCAACGATTAAAATCATTAATAAAACTATAAGTTTTATATCCAATTTATTAATAATAATTAATAATTATTTATTGCTTATATTTTTATTTTTATACATGTGATGTGATGAAGATCATTATTTTATAAATTATGAATGGTTTTTATTGAAGGTCATTTTCATGAAAATGATATTACACAAACTAATTAAATCATATTTATCTTGTCTTTTAATTAGAAATATTCATTATCTTCCATTTTATTAAAGATATTCTTAATCTTGTATGATGAGATAGAGTCATTTGAAGCAACTTGGGTCTTACCCAATGTGACAACATAATTTGAGTCTCCTAAAGGATGGTAATCCACCTCATGCCTACAACTAGTCACCACATTTGTTTTAGAGTGATGCATTATAGTGGCAGCAACCATTGTTGAATGCAAGACTAATGGGATACAATGACAAGAACTTATTGATTCTCTTGTATTGTATTATATATATATATATATATATATATATATTCTTTATCTTACTCAAATTGTTATGTTTATAAATTATGAATGATTTTTATTGAAGGTTATTTTCATTAAAATAATATTACACAGAGTAATTAAATCATGTCTATCTTGTCTTTTAACTAAAGATATTCATTATCTTCCTTTCTATCAAAGATATTCTTAATCTTGTATGATGAGATAGAGTCATTTGAAGCAACTTGGGTCTTATCCAATGTGACAACATAATTTGATTCTCATAAAGGATGGTAATCCACCTCATGTCTACAACTAGTCACCACATTTGTTTTAGAGTGATGCATTATAGTGGCAGCAACCATTGTTGAATGCAAGACTAATGGGATACAATGACAAGAACTTATTGATTCTCTTGTATAACAGATATATATATATATATATATATATATATATATTCTTCATCTTACTCAAATGGTTATGTTTCTCCTATTAGCTCCACATCATTTTTATTAAGAGGTAAAATTTCACTCGGCTAGTTGCTTTCTAAAATTTAAATTTTGTTAAGATCGCCATTGAATTTGGCTATATTATATGTTACTTGATTTCATTCTCTATAGCTATGCTCACATCTACTACCATCGATAATAGTTTATGAACATTAGAATTATTAATATTTTTTTATCTAGTTTCAACATTCATTTCTATTAAGAGCATTAATAATAATTTGTGATTCCCCCTCAATTGAGATATATTTACATCCTTTTCCAAAGGTATATTTTATCCCTCTAGGAAGTTCCATAAACTCTACACAGTTTTCAGTTGAAGTTCCATGTAATTTTGAATCATTAAGAAGACGTTTAGCTTAATTATTAAAAGAAAAATACTTCCACTAGCTTTTCCTATATAGTTTTTAAAAGAACCATTAAAATTAATTTTGATAAACCCAAATTTTGGATATTTTTATTCTATCATAGATTAGTGTAAATCCTTTATGTAAACTCCATTGTCACATATAACCCTTCCATGTATATTCAAATCTTATAACCAAGAGGTTAGTATATCATTTTTTACAACTTTTCACTATGAGCACCACGTCTATAAATATTATTCAAGAAATGCAATAATATGCTTTCATACATGGACATGATTTTGAGATTTATTTCTAAGAAATATATTGTTCCTTTCAAGCAATAAATTTCAACAAATAATGGCAGGACGAATCCTCCATAGAGTGCAAAATGTTTTAGCTTTCAAATAATTATTTCATTTCATCAACTTTTTCAATATTGATGGATCTACTAAATATATTCTTATATTTTTTAAAAGCATCCCAAAATGATGTAAACAAAGGGACAATGAAGAAGTAAGTGATATGATGTTTTTAGATCCTTCTCACAAAAGGCACACCTAATATATATATATATATGAAATCCTCTTCTTTGTGGATTTTCATGTATGAATTCTACATTAGATTGCTATCCAAGGGAATGTTGATGACGTAGGGAGGGTCTTGAGTGATCAAACATTTTTCTAAGAGAAATTATTGGGAGTAGGAAATTTTTTTTGATTTAAATCATAATATCTCAACTTGATTGAGTATATACCATCTTTTGATAGATTTCAAACCAACTCGTCTTCTCTTATAAAATAGGCAACTTGCCAACTAGAATTATTGAAACTTATTTTGAAGTTCATCTACTATTTAATTAAAGTCCTCTACATCAAGAAGGTCACTAATAGGACTTCAAAACATGCTTCAATGCCCAAGCTAATATAATTTTTTACAAAGTTTACTTATATTACATCTTTTGAAGTTCATCTACTATTTATTTAAAGTCCTCTAACCAAATATGTTTAGCTTTTGAAAACCTAAAGGTAAAATTGTTTCTCACACTAGTATAAATTTTTATCTTTAGGTATTCACAAGCTAAATATACCCAAAACAATGATTACCATTTTGGATTAGAAATAAGAGGATAAGGCTTCAACTAAGTGTAAGACCAAAAAATTATAAATTTCCCCTCATGAAGTGGTCATCTAATATATTTCTTTATCAAGTGTAAACTATCTAATCAATATGAATTTTTATGTTATCCATCCTCTAGGTATTGTTTGCTTCATGAAAAATTTTATTGCATCATGAGAACCCATATATTTTTTAAGTAAAATTTTCAGCCCAACTCATTCCTATATCTTTGAATAATCTTCATCCAAGTTTTGTTTCTAATGCCAAACTCATAAGATTGTAGTTCCATAAGTTATATGGATTTGATATTGAAACCTAATTTTTTTTATTGCTTTCCATTGAACATCAAAACGTACTTTTATAGACATTACTACTAGAGTATATTATATTATTGGGTACATGCTAATGTACCACCTTGGGTACATAACTAGAGTAGGAATTTACATTATAGTAAGGTTTAAGTAGTTACTTCATGCAATGTAATATATGCACAAGTGTTAGAATGTGAAACTATGTAAATGTGCATGTAGTCCACATGTACATAAGTCATAGGTTTGGTAGATGAAATTCCAAGAAACTTATCTCCCTATATATGCCTTTGAAGTAGAAGAGAGATATAGAGGACAAAATATACAATAGTGACTAGTTGCATTAGTAGGTAGAGTGAGTACAATATAGTTCTTTCATGTATTTATGGAGTGTTCACATCCTTCATTATATTACATTGTACTATTTTTGTTTGCTTTCATTAATGGCATAATTTTAAATTATTGCAAAAGTTTCTCTTATAATTTTCCTACATATTATAGTACCATTATTATATATTTATCATTTCTTACTCACTTTACATCTTGTGGTTGCATTTCCTTTAATATATATTATCAAAAACTAATAGTGGTATCAGAGCACACGGTAGATCAATAAGAAATAGGGAGATCCACAAGAGATATTAAAAGAGATAGAAAATCTCATTTTTTGAATATCTAAAATTATATTTGGCTAGGCTCTTTCCACAAAGTTGAAGAAAAACTTGTGAATACTAGGATTCAACATTGATTCCACTAGATTGATAAATAAACTAGTGAATATTTGTTATCTCAAGATTTATAATTTCTTCCATTATAGTTTCTAATATTTTATTGCAAAAAAAATATATTCAAAGAAATTTTGGAAGCATCCTACAAAGAGCTATGAAGAGTATCTTCTTTGGAATCAATCTAGTAGATGAATCAACAAGTTAGAGATTGAATATTTGGATACGTAAGGAAAAGGTCTCATTGCAAGAGTTTTAGACTTAAAAATTACATATTGTAGAGAGATAAAAAGTCCAAAGGAGTCCTATTATAGATTGGAGGAAGTAGAGACTCTAGAAAAGAGTCTTGGAGAAGATTTGAGATTGGAGATCTCTATTGAAGATTGAAGATTGTAAATTGTAGATTGAGATAAGGATAAATAAATCAAGAAGCTAAAGAGGCCTATAATATGTCCCATTGAAGAACTTATAGATTTGGAATATTGAACATATAGAAGGATTAACAAAAGTTCTACTGCAGATTTTAAAAGAAGTAGATTTTAGAGATCCAAGAAAGATATTTCATTGCAAAACTTTTGTAGTTGAATATTGAAGTTTTGAGAAGACTATAGAAGCTACAAAAATTAGAGACCCGGAGAAGAGGTCTCAAGGAAGTATTTGAAAGGATAAAGAAGGAGAAGGCTAAGAAAGCCTCAGTGCAAATCTTAGATAAAGCCCCATTGAAGGAGATTTAGAGAAGGTTGTTGGAGGATTTTATAGGAGAAATAATTGGAGTATATATCTAGAAAGGATAAGTTCATGATATAATAGAAATTGGAACAATTGTCACCATTTGACAAGTCCAAAAGGAGAAAAATTTCGCAAGAAGTTAGCCAAATTTTAGAGGAGAATATTGAAGACCTCAAGAAATTTAGATTCTTGAGAAGAAGTCCAATATATACATCAAGGTCAAAGTTATAATTTTACAAGGAGTTTGAATGAGAAATGGTTTAGAACAAGACACCAAATCTAATAGATTTGGAGATTGCCATTGAAGGTTATTTTGAAGAAAAGTGATTGTTGGTTTTATAGAAAAAAGTTGAAAGTTTCTAGAAGGAAAGTTTTAGCTACAATTTGGAGGAATTTTCCTACAAAATTAAGGAAATTTAAGAACAACATTCTGGAGGAGAAATCAATTGTATTAGAATCTAAAAATTTCAGAGTTACAAGCAACAATTCGGGCAACATTACTAGCTGCTAATTTTTAGAGCTCAAGGGAGCATTGTGAAGGAGAGTTAAAGCGACAAAACCACATCTTAGAGCAGCAAGTTAGAGGTGTTTTTAAAGCTTCAAATTGGTGAGTTAATATTTTTTTAAGATATAAATGAAGAGCTACAAATCCATCAAATACAAGGCAGCAAATAGGTTAATCGAATCACCAATCAATATCGTTACAAGGAGGTCAAAATAAGTTTTGATAATTAGTGGTATTAAATTTATTATTTAGTATTAATTAATCTATTTTAAAATACCATTTTTAGTTTTATTCAAAGTAGCAATAATTAGGTAGCACTATTATCTTGAAACTTGCAAAATATATTAACACTAGTTAGTGTTAGTAAGTTTATTAAAAGGAGCAATAAGGAGAAATTAATAGTGCATCATACAAGTTAATTTTTAAGAGTTATTTAAAGTGCATTAAGTATTTACCAAAGGAAGGAATATTAGTGCACAAGTAGGGTTGAGTTGGAGTATCAAAAGACACCATTAAGAATAGGTAAACAACAACAAATCTTGGTGAATACAAGCCAAAAAAGGGGAGCATTATAACCACAAAGGAATAGGTAAGAAGTCACCATATTCAAGAAAGGAATTAAGCTACATAAAGAGACTAAAAGAGTCTCAAAATTCAAGGTGCAACTAAGGTAATCTATCTTATTTTATTGCTGATTTATTTTAGGTTTTAATAAGCATCATATTAGTCTTCTACAAAGCACAAAAGGAGATAAGCTTGAGTGTCTTAAGATACCAACGTAACATACTGTTACAATAAATAAGTGGTAGTATTTATCAAGTTTAAATCACAAGCTATGGTACTAAGGATATAGATCCATCCAAAGAGCTCAATCTCATCCTCTTCAAGGTGTCAAAGGATACCATATTTGATGCCATAGCACCATGAATGTAGCACCATAGTAAAGACACTTGGCATAGCAAAAGGAACCTGTAGTAGGAAGAATACTAAGTAAGACAAGTCCATGTCAATAGCAAGGATAGCATAAAGTAACAATAGTGCAAGTTGCATAACATAATACAAGTGATAGAGACAAGGTGCAAAGGAGGATAACTTCAATTATTACCCAAGTGTATGTGAAAATGAACTTGGATGTATGACCACTATGAAGAAAGTATTGACACACCACTAGAAGAACCACCTTCATTAGATATGAGCCACCTTGGTTAGAATAGGAGTAACCAAATGTTTAAGCTCAAGAAAGCATGTTATAAAAGAATAAAAACAACTTGAAAAGGAGTTGGAAATGAATTAAGGTGATAAGAATTTTTAAGGGTTTGGTTACATGCAAAAGAAAGAGGCTCCACTTGCCATATAAACAAAAGAAATATTGTGCCACTTGGCACAGAGAAATTAGAGCATCTACATATTCTTCATTAACCTAAAGCTTGCACAAAGGAGCCAAAGAGCACCCAAGTTGAAGTAATACTCCAGTCAAATCAAAGAGCACCCAGGTTGAAGTAACACTCTAGTCAAGTCAAAGAGCATCTAGGTTGGAGTAATGTTCCTCATTAATCATCATTTCAACACTCAAATATTATTACCAGGCTTGCACCATGTAATCTAATGCCTCTAAAATGTAGTAACCTCCATACACCACCTAATAAGAGAGCATACATTCTAAGGCAATGTAAATACCACTTTGCATACATTTCAAAGGAATACAAGGGGTTTTAATAGCCCCACAAAGGAAGAGTGCGCATATCCAATATAGAGAGGTCAAAGTGCATTGAAGGGAGTAAAATACCATCATAAGAGAGCACCATTCAAATTAGAGCATTGAATTCTCACTGTCATGTTGTGAAGACAAAAGAAATACAACGCTCCAAAGCTTGGAAAGTGAAGACAAGATTAAAGCCAATCAACACGCAACATTAGAAAGGTATATTTACATTGATTTTAATATTTGCTTTCATTAAAGTGCAAAAGGAGATATAAGGTGCATTATATCTAAGGTTAAGCTTATATTGCATTGGATAAATTACAACCTTAGTGAGTTACAAAAACAAATCAAAACAAGGAGTTTATATCCTTAACTGATATTACAAAAGTGCATTAGTTGAAATATAAATATCATAATATTTACAAATAATTAAAATAGAAGATATAAGGTTTTATACCTTGGAAAATTAAAGTATTATTCTTTTGAAAATATTATCATTTTCTAAGATTCCAAATTAGGGAGATATAAGGAGTGCTACATCAAAATTTAGATCATTGGAATTTAGAAAATTGAACCATTGAAAATTAAGGTTAAAAGAAGCAAAAACATTGAATTGCTTAAAGAGTTGGAAGTTATTGCTTATACTTGTCTCATATACAAATTAAATGGATAAAATAAATCCAACCATAGAGAACATTATCAAATTGAAAATTGGATATATCAATAGGAAGAAATAAGGAAAAATAGAAGTTGAACATTGTTGGGCAAAACATTGGTTATTTCCTATGGTTTAATTCATTGCCTCCATTTAATTTTCAACCCAAGATAGCTCATAAACTTGTGAAAAGTTATGCACAATGTATGCTTGTAATTCCTAATGAGATGAGTCCTCTAGATATTATGGTTTTTGGGGGTGTGTTATTGTAGTGGATTTCTTGTTCTTTATCCAAACCATTAATCTATTTTATATTATCAAAGACATGACTGAAATAAACTACAAAAGTAAAAATGCACACTTGCTAGAAAAGTACTGAAAACAGGGGAAAGCTACAACAATAAACTAATTTGAAAAAAACATAGAAAATAGGAAATAAATAAAATAACAAAAAGTAAGGAAAAATGTGGGAGGAATACTATTGAGAGTGGGCCTAGGCTTTCAACAGATACTGCCCAAATCAATTCATTCATCGGATGCTAGTTTGAGACGGGTAAAACACTCAAATGATTGTATTGTATTGTAACTTCAAAAAATTACATAGATAATATAAGATTCCTATTTTAGGGGCGGTCTATGCATTTATATAGTGCACAACCATCCTTGATTACAAGCTCAAGAAATTCTATTTTAGACTTGTGGTAACAATAAACACATGCAATATAATCATAGACAACAAACGCATGTTAATTTTATCCTTCATAGAATAAATTAGACGTGTTCTATTTATTGATGGAATACGCCTATAATTATACAACAAATCGATATTAATATAATTGATATGCGTGTTTTCTATATTTACATTTTTGTTTAACCATTAATGAGAAATGGCTATTTTTTTCTAGTTCACACTATTGTCTTTCATCCGCATATATCATTGGATCCCACCATTCTATTTTTTTTGAAAATATGGTTCTTGTTATACTTCTACTCAATAGGAATCATACATCATTCAACCTATCACTCAGAATTAGGTGTTGTTGAATCTGAAGTAAGGAGCCAAGCACTGTCAACCCCGAAGTTTGAAGTCAGGTGCCTCTAATCCCAAAGTTAGGAGTCAAGCACGTTTGTCCCTTAAGCTGGGAATTAAGTACCTTTTATCCCAAATTTGGGATTTAGGTGTCTTTAATCCTTAAGTTGGGAGTCAAGTGCTTTAACTCAGTGTACGTATAATTTGTTGTTGTCATCGTTGTCCTTATGTTTCCACCATAAGACATGAAGTTCTAGGTCCACATGGGACCTTGACATAAATATGTAGAAAATGTAGCAAAATCATTGAATCTACATAAAAATCACACTAAAAACACATATTATAGAATACACAATTTATATTAAATATATATACAAATTCCATTAAAAAGTACATCTTATAAAAATAATGTTGCACTATGTATTATAAATCCATACAAAAATATGAGAATTTTTGGTGCTCATCATCCCCCCATGCTTAGATGTTGCCACACCCTCATGGCACCTTCTACTGGTAATCTCCTATTCTATCAATAGCCTTCTAGTATGCCATGTTTCTTTGTTTTCTTTCCTGGGTGGTGGATTTATCTCGTTCCTTATCACATTTTTTTTACCTCCCTTTTTTGGCTGATTGGGACCTACTTTTATTTTAGGTGCCTTCTATCATGGACTACATCATAGGGGTCGACTAGGTTCTACTTCAATGTGCGACCTTATTCTGCTCCACTTATTTCTACCTATTGCTTTATCTATGTAAAAACATGTAAACGTAGTGGCATCCTTCTGGAATGCAGGCTCAACTTGCTTCTAGTAATTATGGTTCAAAGGTAGATGGATTACCACTAGAAAATTAGGTTTATCCCATGGTGTATAATGGGCCATATCATACACTTGAGATTTTTGTAATTTTACCTTTTCAAGGTTGAGCATTACATCCTATGCAGCATTCTTCTCTTCATATTTTTCCTCTACAACATTGTCTTCTACATATTCATGGGGTATATTTTTAGATGCTCTCTCCAGTGGTGGCATCATTGGCTCTTTGCTAAATATGCCCATATTTTCTAGATATTTTCTCATCCTTGAGGGATTGTTATCTTACGAACCATATATACTCCAAAAAAAAAATTCTTGTGCAAGGGTAACAGAGATACCTAGTTCTCGAGTTGTTTTCTATAATCCTTATACTCCTTTTTTATCTACATTAGGAGCTCTTGGAAATGCCCCTTCTAGCTAGGAAATGCTTTCATGGATGCAACCAGTTCATCATCTGAGTTTTGGTTTGGTTGCACATTCAATTTTCATTGTGTGGCCTTCTAATTTGGCTACTTTGTTGCTCTAGCCTTTGTCTTTTATCTCTTCTGTGGTGCCCTTTATGCTTTCCTCTTGGGCCACAACTTCTTTGATGGTTCAGGTATTTTTCTTCAATTGTGGGTGTTGAATAACCAACCTCTTATTCCTTATGAATGGGTGATTCTTCCTGATCCAAAAAAGGACTTTGCTTCTTGCTTTTCTTGATCTCCTGGTGTGTCTCCAACTAGTTTAGCTATAGTCTGATCAACAAAATATTCAGCCTTGGTTTGATCAACCAATGACTGATCAGTTGATTGTGCATTCTTTGTGAGACCAACTAACTCCTGAGAGTGATCCTTTCTAAAGCCTTGCTCTTTCCTTACTTCTATCTGAATAGTAGGGTCAACTATTTGTTTGTCATCAATCGATTGAGTAGCACCCAATGGTGCTTTAGCTTCCCCAATTGACTATACCACTCCTAATTGATCATCTGGTAGCTGACCATTTGACTAGGTAGCATTAGACATTTTAGTTGACTCTTTCCCCTCATTATATTCAATATCTACTTTAGGAGGCTCTATTTGTGGAATTGGCCCTACTGTTCTTCACATTTTTTTAGCAAAGGTTTCAGAAAGGTCCCCTACTTCAATTTTTAGGTTGGCTTCTATTTTCGCATTAGATAAAAATTGACTAGAAGTAATATTTTCCTTAGATTCTGGAGAAGTCATAGGCACATCCATTGCCCAATCAGTTTGAATTGTCATATCAACCTTGGTTGGCTAACTAGCCTCTGTCCACTAAATCTATAATTGCAATTCGTGCACAATATTCTATAGCTGGCGGATGGTGTTATACTTCTCCAATTTTTTCTTTACAACTACCTTTATGGAGACCTCAAAGAGGGTCTACTCTGCCCTATATTTGCTTTTCCAAATAAAATCCTACTATTTCAATGTTTGTACCTATCTATGTGGGTCCTCTTCCTAGATTGTTCGCCTAGAAGGCTCACCGTCAGCCATGTTCTACAACACCTAGGTAGTAAATTCATCCTCAGTTATACCAATGATATATTCATAATTGGATGAACTAGTGATGTCCAAGAATACTTTTCTTATCATGCTCCTAGTCCTTGGGTATTTCGACACATGAACAGGGCTTGGAACTATCTATTCTACTTCCTCAAACACAAGGGATAAAGTTTGTCTTATCTCCCTTGTTGGTTGATCTTGATGGGAGGAAGGCACCAACTCTGTTAGTCTTGATATAGTCGATTGACCATGGGAGTCAGATGCCTCTATCATATCCTATTGTTCTGTAATAGTGATACCTTCTTCAATTAATGCCTCCTTATGTGCCTCTACATGCTTGATTATGTTGAGCAAGGTGTTGCAAGAGGTTTGTCATTGTTGTCAACACAGGCAGTTAGATCTAATGATGCAGTGGACAGAAAGTTCAAGAGTCATTCAGATGTAGAACATAGAAGTTCAAAGGACAGTCAGATTATGTAAAGTGCAATTCCTGGAAAACAGAAGTGACCCAGTTTCTAAAATTCGAAGAAAAAGACAAGTTAGAAAACTGTCGTGATATCGTGACATGTTTTCTGTCGTGATTTCGTGACAAGTCGAAGGAGAGAGAAGGCACAGTCAAAAATGTCACGATTTCATGACAAAAATGAGGAGAGAGAAGGCACAGCCGAAAATGTCATGATTTCATGACAAAAATGAGGAGATAGAAGGCGCAGTCGGAAGTGTCACAATTTCGTGACAAAAATGAGGAGAGAGAAGGCGCAAGGCAAACTATCGCGATTTCGGGACATGTTGGAGGCCAAAAAGCTAAGTCGAGAAACTGTAGCGATTTCGCTACATGTATTTTCGCTGGCCGAAGCAAGGAGAAAGCTTTAAGTTGAAAAGTTGTAGCGATTTTGCTACATGTTGAAATTTCACTGGCCGAAGCAAGGAGAAAGCGTTAAGTTGAAAAGTTGTAGCGATTTCGCTACATGTTGAAATTTCGCTGGCCGAAGCAAGGAGAAAGCGTTAAGTGGAAAAGTTGTAGCGATTTCGCTACATGTTGAAATTTCGCTGGCCGAAGCAGGAAGAAAGTGTTAAGTGAAAAGATGTAGCGATTTCGCTACGAGTTAAAAGTGCACAACACAAAGGTGTAGCGATTTCGCTATGAGTTGAAAAAGCACAACACGAAGGTGTAGCGATTTCGCTACGAGTCAAAAGTGCACAACACGAAGATGTAGCGATTTCGCTACAAGTCAAAATTGCAAAACTCAAAGGTATAGCGATTATGCTACAAGTCAAAAGTGCAAGGCACGAAAGTGTAGCGATTTCACTACAAGTCAAAGTTTCACGGGTAGAAGCAAATTTGGAAGCACAAGGCACAAAGTTGTAGCGATTTCGCTGCTGCATGAAGCAAGAAATGTATGGAAGCCGAAAGCGTCACGATTTTGCGACAAATATGAGGATGACGTCAGTGAAAGCTGAAAGTGTCACAATTTCATGATAGTTTGCAAGAAAAGCCGCTGGAAGCCGAAAGCATCGTGATTTTGCGACAAGAATGAGGATGACGTCAGCAAAAGTTTGAAGTGTCACGATTTCATGACAAGAATGGTGGCAAAGCTATCAAAGGCCAAAAGGGTCATGATTTCGTGACAGCAAGGACAAGAAGGCATACGGTTTCAAAAAGTGTCGTGATATCACGACATGTTTCTATTTCATGGCAATAGTTACAGGAAGGTGACAGAGGTGGCAGTAGAAGTTGGATCTGGGCCGACAGATTTTAGGGTTTTGCAGCTAACAGATTTTAGGGTTCATAGCCAAAAATTTCTAGGGTTTGCAGTAGAAAAATTCTAGGTTTTTGCAGCCGACATTCTTAGGGTTACAGCCGACTGTTGTTCAGGAAAATTTGAGGCCAACAAAGTTGAATCTAGGCCAATAAATTCTAGGGTTTTGTAGCCAACATTCTTAGGGTTACAGCCGACTGTTGTTTAGGATTTGTTCCTGAAATTTCTTCTATAAAAGCAGGGATACTTCAAGTTTGAGTGAGTGTTGTGGAAGATAATGTGTGAATGCGAGCAGAGTGATTGCGCAAGTGAAGTTCGTGTCAAGCAGACTGCGAAGTCGTAGTTCGAGTCTGCATATCATGATTGCGTGAATAAAGAGCGCAAGGTGTAGAGGTGGAGTTCTAAGTGCAAAGTGATAACACTTAGACAACAGAAGTGATCGATCATCCGATTATAGCAGAGAGTGTGAAGAAGTACACAGAAGCAGTCAGACAGTGTGAAGCATTTTGCGCAGAAGCAACAGCATGCAGAAAAATAGCAGACTGTAAGAAACAATGTGAAAGTTTTATTCTGTCACTTTTATTATCTTTATTGACTTCCAAGTTGTAGCTTGGTATAAAGGGTTGGTGCCTCTTTCCAGTAGGTGCTGGTAAATTAGGAGTTGGTGCTCCATTCTATTTGAAACAGATAAAGCTAAGGGGTTGGTGCTCCTTCCAGTTGGTGTTGGTAAAAGATATTGTAAAGTTGTAGCTTTGCATTGGTTGGATTTGGATGGTAGTCCAAGCAGTCGTTTTGAGGAGTAGCCACATTGGTGAACCTTATTAAATAACTGTGTTGTGTGTGTCATGCTTTCTTGTTGCATTTGATATTTCTTTTATTAGTTTTAAATAGCTGCTGGATTTAAAAGTATATGTATTAGAAATTTTAAAGATCACACTGATTCACCCCCCTCTCAGTGTCACTGTGATTACAATAATTGGTATCAGAGCCAAGTTCCTGAACAGGCTCAATCAGCTAAGGTGATCTTGGAAGTGACACAATGGCAAGTGGTGAAGGTTTCTCCTCAAACAAAGCACCATTTTTTGATGGAACTAACTATGCTTTTTGGAAAATAAGAATGTAGACTTATCTCCATGTGTTGGGTTTTGACATTTGGGGTGCAGTAGTAAATGGTTACAAAGCTCCCGCCACTGCTCCAACAAACACTACCAGTAAGAAGGCATTTGAAAATGATTCGAAAGCAAAAAATGCCATCATGTGTGGATTAGTGGACAGTGAGCTAGTCAAAATCATAAACTGTGAATCCACAAAAGATGTATGGGATAAACTAGAGAACATTCATGAAGGAGACGATAGGATCAAGGAGTCCAAGCTTCAAACACACCGAGCTCAATTTGAATCCTTAAATATGGACAATGATGAGAAAATAGAGGCTTTCATGCTAAGAGTCAACGAAATCACAAATTCGATCAGAGGTCTCGGTGAAGATATGGATGATGCTACAATTGTGAAAAAGGTATTAAGATCTCTCCCTCCAAGGTTTGATTCGAAAGTCTCAGCCATAGAAGAAGCTAAAGATCTAAATCATTTTAGTATGGATGAGATGCATGGTTCTTTGACTACTTTTGAAATGAGAATAGGAAGATCTAATCCCACAGATAGAGAAGCAGCCTTCAAAGTACTAAAAGGCAAAGACACAAAACAAGAGTCTGAATAAGAGGATGTTTTAGATGAAATGGAAGCAAATTTTGTCAGAAAATTGAGAAAAGGAAAAGGAAAATACAAAGGAAAGCTACCTTTTAAATGTTTCAATTGTGGAGGCATTGGACACTTTGCTACCAAATGTCCTCTCAATTACAAGAACAAAGGTGAAGAAACTCCGCATCAAGAAAGAAGTGAATGGAGGAAGAAGACAAACTTCAGAAAAGGCAATTTCAAAAAGAAAAGTTTTATCTCCCGAAATGCAAATTCTTTAGAGGACAGCTCTAGTGAATACTCTGAAGAAGGAAGAGGTGAAGCTCTCTTTATGGCGTTTGAAGTAGAAAAATCAAAAGAGGCAAAAAACCCAGAAAAGAGAGAAGGTATGAACCCTAAAGTATCTATTGAAAAAGCTGAGGCTGAAGTTGATTTAGAAGGTGAGCTGGTTTCTGCTCTTGAAGAATGGAAATCTGAGAAGAGAAAGAATAAAAAACTTTTAAGAAAGCTTGAGGATGCAAATCACATTATAACCAGTTTAAAAATACAGACAGAATAATACAAGAAAATGTCCGAAGATCTGGAAATTTAGGTAACCACGAAGATAGATTATTGCTGCAAATTAGAAGAAGAAAATGTTGGTCTTCGAATACAGATACAAGAGCTGGATCAAAAAATTAGCTGCCATTTCAAACATGAAGAAAGCTCGATGAAGCTGGACAAAATCCTAAGCAATCAAAGACCCACAGGTATCAAATTTGGTCTAGGCTTTACTGAAGGAGAATCATCAAATGGACCAAAGGCAGGCAATGTTGAATGTGAAAAGAGTAAAGACAAGAAACAGGTTGTTGAAAGAAAAACAAATCAGGCAAATGAAAGCAGTAATGCCAGTCCTGAAATAGGAATTGACAATGAGGGCTTTACCAAGGTCACATCAAAAGAGAAGAAGATCTAAGGCTCCTGCAACAACCTGGCAAAGACCATATTTTAGGTTCAATCATTACTTTTATGGTTTCTATTTCAAATGTAATAGTTATGGGCATAAAATTGTTGACTGCAAGTATAATGTAGGTCCAAGAAGTTTCACTAGTAGAAATACTTTTGCTCCTCTAATGATTTATGCAGTAGAATGCTTTAATTGTCACAACTTTGGGCACATTGTTAGAAACTGTCATAGTATTTCTGTTTCAAATCAATCTCAGAAAAGAAGAACTCAACCATATAGGGCAAAACATAATAGAATTATTTCTGAAAGATATGTGCAAGATTTTGAAAAGGGGAAATCCAAGTTAGAACCCAATACCATAGTCAAAATAGAATGGAAACAGAAAGAACAGCTCAGGGAGGAAAAGGAATCTTTAATAGTGCAGACAGTGTTCAGGGCTCAGAATAAAAGTGTACCGTGGATTCTTGACGAGTGGTTGCTCAAGTCATATGACGAGTGATAAACAAAAATTTGAAGAACTACAAAAATATGAGGGTGGCTCTGTGAAGTTTGGAAATAATGATGGAGCAAAAATAATAGGAAAAGGATCTGTCAAAATTAGTGAAGGGAAAATCAATTCAGAAGAAGTTTTATTTGTGGATGGTTTGAAACACAACCTGTTAAGTGTCAGTCAAATTTGTGATAAAGGACATGAAGTAGTCTTCAAAAAGCAAGGTTGTGAAGTCAGAAAAATAAACAGTGGAAAATTGATATCAACCGGTTCAAGGACGTCTGGAAATCTATACACACTCTCAGAAACTTCAGAAGATACGTGTTTCATTGGACAAGAAGAAGAGAACTGGCTATGGCACAAGAGGCTTGGACACATAAGTTTTGATAATCTGGCAAAAATCAGCTCGAAACAAGCAACGAGAGATATTCCAACCATTAAAAAACCTTCAAACAATGTTTGTGCTTCATGTCATAAGGGAAAGCAAACCAGAGTCTCATTTAAAACAAAAGAATACCACACTAGCAGGCCCTTGGAACTTATTCATACAGACTTATGTGGACCCATGAGAACTCAAAGCATTAACAACGACAAATACTTTATGTTGTGTATCGATGATTGTAGACACCAAAATCCAGCCACTTGCAAGTCATCTATACCTTCCTGTCAGCCACATGTCAATCATCCATATTTCCCGCCATTATTTGGCCCAAATCCACACTTTCCCACCATTATTTGGCCCAATTTCACCTTTCCCGCAATTTTTCATCCCCAAATTTATTTAAATTAATATTTATATATATTTTTTAATATTTTAATATTTTAATATATATATTTAAATAATAGTTTAAGTGATTTAATCTGAGTCGTCCATCCTTCATTTAATCTCATCCGTCCATCCATCTTAATCCGTTTCACAACCAAGATTTATTCTCTACCCTTGGATCCACTTTAATCTTAGCCACACGTTCAAAGTGTCGTTAAAACCCTAAAGTGTGCCCTAAGAGTAGATTATAAATTGAGTCACTTTGATGGCTCAAACCCTATCTTTTCTACTTCTATCCTAGATCTTTTGCTACTTCTATCCTGGATCTTTTCTATCTTCTTAACTTCTTCTATCTCCTTTTCTGATCCCCTCTATCTCTCTTCTGCTACCTTTTCGTCGCATCCATTGTCGCATCCATCGCCACTTTCGTTGCTGCTTTCGCTGCCATCTTCTGCAGCATTCTGTAGAATCCCCCATTCTTGTCGCAAGTTCCCGCGGGTGTTTACCCCTTTACCAAGTGCCCACGGGTGTTTACCAAGTGCCCACGGGCGTTTACCAAGTGCCCGCGGGCGTTTACCTACAGCCACAGACTCAGACTGGCGTCTGAAACCTTAATCCAGAAGCACGTGGGCATTCAGCGAGTGCACCAAGGTGCCTTTCGCAGCCTATTTGACAGCCACATTACTTCCAGGTGTCGCCTGGTCTAGCTGCGTTAACAGAGAACAGGTATAAGTTAGTTTAAAGCAAGTAACTTCTTTTCTTTTATTGATCTATTGTTGAATTCCTGAATTCTATTTTTCTAGGGTTTTAGATTTTTTTTGAGGGCTCACACAGTGGAGCCCTCTTATTAATTTCTAACTCCTTGATAGTGTTAATGTGTGCAGGTTTTTGATAGCAGATCCGATTTATTGATGGCAGATGATTAAGCTGGAGTGGTCCAAGCAAGGGATACAACAAAGCCCACTCACTCTATTGGGATTGAAGATACATTCTTCGAAAGTGCCACCATTTGTGCCAGCTAGGGTTTCGGAGAACCCTAGCATAACTTGTAACTGTGTATCACGAATAAAGGGTTACGAGCCCTCGTTGTACTCAAAAAGTCTCCATCATTAGAATCCATTTCACAACCAAGATTTATTCTCTACCCTTGGATCCACTTTAATCTTAGCCACACGTTCAAAGTGTCGTTAAAACCCTAAAGTGTGCCCTAAGAGTAGATTATAAATTGAGTCACCTTGATGGCTCAAACCCTATCTCCTATGCTCGCTATCTCTCGATCTTCTATAATTCTTCTACTGCTATCTCCTCTATCTCTCTTCTGCTACCCTTTCGCCGCATCCATCGCCGCTTCCGTCGTCGCTTTCGCCGCCATCTCTTCTGCAGCATTCTGTAGAATCCCCCATTCTTGTCGCAAGTGCCCGTGGGCGTTTACCCCTTTACCAAGTGCCCACGGGCGTTTACCAAGTGCCCACGGGCGTTTACCAAGTGCCCGCGGGCGTTTACCCATAGCCACAGACTCAGACCGGCGTCTGAAACCTTAATCCAGAAGCACGCGGGCGTTCAGCGAGTGCACCAGGGCGCCTTCCGTAGCCGATTTGATAGCCACATTACTTCCAGGTGTCGCCTGGTCTAGCTGCGTTAATAGAGAACAGGTATAAATTAGTTTAAAGCAAGTAACTTCTTTTCTTTTATTGATCTGTTATTGAATTCCTGCATTTCATTTTTCTAGGGTTTTAGATTGTTTCGGAGGGCTCACACAGTGGAGCCCTCTTATTAATTTCTAACTCCTTGATAGTGTTAATGTGTGCAAGTTTTTGACAGCAGATCCGGTTTATTGATGGCAGCTGATTAAGTTGGAGTGGTCCAAGCAAGGGATACAACAAAGCCCACTCACTCTGTTGGGATTGAAGATACATTCTTCGGAAGCGCCACCATTTGTGCCAGCCAGGGTTTCGGAGAACCCTAGCATAACTTGTAACTGTGTATCACAAATAAAGGGTTACAGGCCCAGTTGTATTCAAAAAGGAGTTTTTAAACTCCATCGATTAATAGAAATCGTTTGTTTTGTGCAACTTTCTCGTATTCCGTTATTGTGGTTTTATCTTTTGTTTGGCGTTGTATTTTTAATCTACAAATGGCGATCACGGTGGGACCCCCTAGGGTTTCATATTTTTAATACTTGCTTTACTAATCTGTTCCTGTTTTCTGTTTTATTTTGCAGGTTCCAAAAATCGCGAAATTCGTTGTTCCAACGAACTAGGGTTTCTGAGTTTGCAAAAAACGCAGCAGACGCAGAGGGGCGTCTGGAAGTCCAATACGAAACGCAGAGGTGCGTTTCAGCTCGTGCGGACTCCCGTGGGCGTTTGAAGTCGGTTTTACAGAAAAGCGTAGGCTTCCAAGTAAGTGTCTGTACTTTTTACGTTTTTGGTTTTTCTCGCCATATTTTGTTTCTTTTTCAGATCATTACTTTAAAATGAACAAAAACTAAGTAATCTGAAAAGAACAGTTATTTTTAATTACATTTTTCTTTGCATTGCATTATTGATTGTTGCTTGCATTAAAAAAAAAAAAATTTGCATACCTAGCTGCATATTAGAATAGCTACGAATTATTTGTTTTAATTATCTAAGTAGGACTATTGATTGGATGTCAATAGTACTCCTGCCATTGGGTGATTCCAGGCAGAGAAGTGGACGAACCTTCCGGTTGCTCCTTTGATATCTGATATCATTGGTAGGCAGGGGGTTTTAAACGGTGTACTTCACTTCTTCAGAGGAAATGGCATGTTTTCAGTAGCCTCTTGCTTAGATCATTAGAACTTTTGATTTATAGCTTTGTGTGTATACATTAGATAATTAAAACATTTAAAATAAAATTCATTGCATTTTCATATTGCATTTAAAACAGTAATATCTGGATTTCATCACCAGGTATTGCTTGAAGTTTAGTGACGGTGGAATTCATCTCCATCCATTAAACTTCTGCCTTAGACACCATAGGTCACCCCCGAGCAAACTTGCTGGATTTCATCACCAGTAAGAATCTCGTTGTCCTTTCCTAGCCATAGTTTTTACCTTTTTTTGTGAATAATTCAAGATTAGATCACATGCAAAACTCATAAACCGGACACTTAAAATTTACTACAGATTAAGATCAGAAAATAATTAATTAACCGCAAGGTAAGACACATTGGTTGAAACCTAGGTTGTGACTGTTTTCTGATAATTTCTTTAGTGTAAATTTATCATTCGAGTTTTGCATTCTTCTTTTCTGAGTTTGTTTAGATTTATTGCTTCATGGTCTTAACAAGGAATCAATCTAAAGTGTTAAATCTAAATAATCAAATGAATAATTCACAGAATATCCCCACCACCAACATGGTCACTTATCCTAGTGAATTTCAGGCAGGTTCGCCTGCAGGTCTTTCACGTCCTTCTGCCATCTACCACATGGCCATGCCCATGGAGGAAGACAATTCCTCTCATATTATCCACATTGATATGGCCCAAGTGCAAACTCACTTAAGAGATGGCACTGGCTATGTCCTTGAGCCAATCCAAGATTCCCCTATGCAAGATTCTATTTTTCAGCAGGATATTGCATCAACCCTACCCGCTGGTTTCACTCAGGTCTACACTAGCCCCATCTTTGAGGCTAATGTTGTATCTGCTCAGCCGGTTTCAACTCCAACATCTTCCCAGATGCTCAATTGTCCTCCTTTGGAGACAAATGTAGTGTCTTCCCAACCACTTTCATCCCTTTCTTCTTTTGAGCAAGCTTTTCAAAGCATTAATCTTAATTCAAAAGAAGAAATCCTCCACCCCGATGAATCCGAAGATGAAGTCTATGAAGAATTTGACGTCATGTCAAATGCTGATGAATCTGAAGAAGAGTCGGCGCCCATTATTCCCCTCACTAAACAAGACGAGTTTTATCTCCAATTGTTCCCTCTCCAAGAGGCCATCTTTCGCTTGCTTCTTCCACAAGAACGAGGTGAACCACCCCCTCCGCTACATCCATAAGCCATAATCCAAACCTGTATTATATGTATATACTAAAATAGTGGTTTTCACCACTACCAAAAAAAAAAAAAAATCAGAAAATTCCACAAAAAAAAAAAAAAAAAACTGAAAAACTATGTTGTTTTGCACTTCAGGTCTTCCGAGGTCTTCACCGGTTTTCCCTTCCATTCCGCCCATCCTTTCTTCCATAAGTCGACAATGAATTTTGAAGACTTATTCACCCAACTCCATAATCCATATGATCCGGATAAGCCAATCTCGATCAACCCAAGCCTGATTGACATGGATTGGATTTCATCCCCTCCATCTATTTCAGAGTTCATCCTTTCCGAGGAATTGTTAAAGGCTTCCGCCAACTACATTCCTCCTTCACCTCCACATTCACCTTCATCTTCTAAGCCAGAAGTCTTCCAGGCAGACATAGACGAGAGCAAGGTCGTTATACACTTAAGAGCATTCTACGCATAGTTTGAATTTTATATGTACATATATACATGGCTTGTACAACAAAAAAAAAAAACAAATAAAATAAAAAGAATTTGCATTTCATTGTTAGTTGCATACATCTCATTCAAAAACATTGCATTTCATATGCATACATCTCATTGAAAACCATAACATTTCATTTTCAGCCATAGTTGCATATCATGTTAGAGACCATTCTATCTTTTGGATATAAAATTTGGTCAAGCAAAAGTCATGTTGCCTTAATCAGGGGCACCTTCATAAAATCCATCAAACCGAATTGTCATTCGTACACCCATTTTCCATTTGCACATATTTACATTGCCAAAATGTTTTCAGTCACTCAGCCATTCCTAGTGTTTTAAGCAAACTTCGAAATGCATGTCAAAGTTCTCTAGGGCCATATCACAAATTACACTAAATAAAATCTTGAGTATTGGGAAATGATTTCAAAAGCGGTCTTGAACCTATCACATTTTCACATCTTAAAAACATCTTGTGTCAAAGAGAGATAACACCATCCTTGGGTTGTGCCTTGAAGTGAAAAGGGTAATCCTCGTTTGTCCTATCATGCAAACATAGTCCATAAAACAGTGGTTCTTACCACTATCACAAGCAATCACAAAATATAAATATAAACAGAGTAGTAAGGATAGGGTAAAATTCTCATCATACTTCGGTTGAGAATCCGATTCCCCAAAGCTCTAAGGAAATGAACATTTTTCACACACCACCGATCCCAAATAAGTTGTAAGGATCGTACTACTTGTCCAGTCAGACGGATAGGTAGTCATCCCCAAGGCTTACAAAGGTCAAAAACAACATGGACTATGGAGTTAACCTTCACCGGGGCTATAGACGCTTGACTGGCAGTGGAGTATACTCATTGCGTGGCGACATGTCTCTCCTCAAAGAGAGACCTCTGAATGCTCATACGGACAAACTAGCTTCGGGGTCTTATCCATAACAGGGTTACCTAATTTATGCAAGATGAGGTTAATGAACACACTTGCACACACAAGTTTTTGATTGCCTAGAGTCACTACCATACTTCTGATTTGGATAATGAACTCACATGCACACACATTTGGTCCTAGTTGAATTAGGCAGTATTAGTAAGTTTGTTTGATACCACTAGCATGTTTGAGTCTTTGTAAAACAGTCTTCCTCCATATTTTCTTCCATATCAACCTCCATATCTTCTTCCATATTCATGTCATTCCATACGTCATCCATTCACAAGCCACCAAGTTCGGTGCCCCTGATTAAACAATTATGATAAAAGTTGGCTAAATCTAACTATCTAAAAGTATGAGTGCTTCTTAGTGCATATTTCATTTACTTAGTCTCGCATTAATCATCTATAACTTTGCATTCCATTCCATCACATATGCATTAAAACATATAAAAACATGCATCACAAAAACATAGGCATTCACACAAAAGAAAGTAAAACACTAAAAATAAAAGCCATGTATATATATGTGTATAAAGGTCAAACCGTACAATGAATGCCAAAAGGCTACAATATACAATAGAGCACCAAGGCTCATAAAGAGTGCATCTAAGCACTAAGCTAACCATCAAAAGAGGACCCCTGTGACCTAGTAGGAGCCCTAGACCTAGTGGTGTGCCTAGACTCACTACGCCTAGAGACAGAAGAGGATGGAGGATCAGGCAACACAATGTGATGCCTAAACAATGTGTCCTCCAGAGCCTCAATGTAACGAGTCCTAGACCTAAGCCTAGCTATGTCTATCCCGTGTCGTCGCTCCCGCTCTGCTAGCTCTGCCTGGAGTCTCGTCACCCTGTCATCCTGGGGCACCCTAGTCGCTCCATCCAAGTCCGCCTGTAGCTGGGCCATCCTCTCCTTCTGAGCAGCTAACAGGGCATCCCGCTCTGCTGCCTGCTGCTCCAGTCGAGCTATCCTCTCGTCCCGAGCAGCTAGCATAGCATCGCGCTCTGCTATCTGGTTGCTGTAGCTGTGCCAGCTCGTCCTCGAGCCCGCTAGGGGGTACCTCCCTAGCCTCTCCTGTGGCCTCTCCTAGGCCCTCTCCGCCATCATCTCCGTCATCTTCGCTCCCCGAAGCCTGCCGTGCCATTTTCCCCTTTCGCCTTCGACTGTCAGATCGAAGGCGGGGACCCTCCTCGCGCTTGGGAACCTCCGCGGTTCCCTCGCCCTCGCTAGCCCCACTGCCTCCAATATCTCCCAGTCTGCCTGGGACAATGACCTCCTCATCCCCGGAATGATAGGGGAGAATCGGTGTCGCGCCTCTAACACCCTAAGCTGCAAAACAACAAAACAAAATTTTGTTACAAATTTTTTTCAAAAAAAAAAAAAAAATTATTACAGTTCGTACAAAAATCCCTTTTCCGTTGGGGCAGAAAACGGTCAATCTTTCATATTTTTTCTGGTTTGTACACCAACCCCTTTTCCGTTGGGGCAGAAAACGGTCAATCTTTCATATTTTTTTTTTTTGGTTCGTACACCAATCCCTTTTCCGTTGGGGCAGAAAACGGTCAATCTTTCATATTTTTTCTGGTTTGTACACCAACCCCTTTTCCGTTGGGGCAGAAAATGGTCAATATTTCATATTTTTTCTGGTTCGTACACCAATCCCTTTTCCGTTGGGGCAGAAAACGGTCAATCTTTCATATTTTTTCTGGTTTGTACACCAACCCCTTTTCCGTTGGGGCAGAAAACGGTCAATCTTTCATATTTTTTCTGGTTCGTACACCAACCCCTTTTCCGTTGGGGCAAAAAACGGTCAATCTTTCATATTTTTGTTCTACACCCTAAAACAACAATTTTTACAAATGGTTTGTACACCAACCCTTTTCCGTTGGGGCAAAAAGAAGGTTGTACACAACCCTTTTCGTTGGGACATAAAAGATGGTTCGTACACCAACCCCTTTTCTGTTGGGACATAAATAGATGGTTTGTACACCAACCCCTTTTCCGTTGGGACATAAAAAGATGGTTTGTACACCAACCCTTTTCTGTTGGGACATAAACAGATGGTTTGTAAACAAATCCCTTTTCTGTTGGGACATAAACGGATGGTTTGTACACCAACCCCTTTTTCGTTGGGACATAAACAGATGGTTTGTACACCAACCCCTTTTCGGTTGGGACATAAACAGATGGTTCATACACCAACCCCTTTTCTGTTGGGACATAAACAGATGGTTTGTAAACAAATCCCTTTTCTGTTGGGACATAAACAGATGGTTTGTACACCAACCCCTTTTCTGTTGGGACATAAACAGATGGTTCATACACCAACCCCTTTTTACCGTTGGGGCAAAAACGGTTCATTATATTCCAAATTTCTTCCAATTGGCTTGTGAGAACCATTCTCACTCGCCAATTGAGGGGGTAAGCTGATAAATCTTAAATATTCTTTTTTTTTTTTTTGGTCTTCAAAGTTGTGCTTTAATCTTGAGAGAGAGTTGCGTCTGATCCAGCTTTTCGGGTGTCTTAAGTTTTTTGTGCTGCATTGTGTCTTCACACAAAGCAACTCAAAAAGGGGCATCTGTAGACACCAAAATCCAGCCACTTGCAAGTCATCTATACCTTCCTGTCAGCCACATGTCAATCATCCATCTTTCCCGCCATTATTTGGCCCAAATCCACACTTTCCCGCCATTATTTGGCCCAATTTCACCTTTCCCGCCATTTTTCATCCCCAAATTTATTTAAATTAATATTTATATATATATTTTAATATTTTAATATTTTAATATATATATTTAAATAATAGTTTAAGTGATTTAATCTGAGCCGTCCATCCTTCATTTAATCTCATCCGTCCATCCATCTTAATCCGTTTCACAACCAAGATTTATTCTCTACCCTTGGATCCACTTTAATCTTAGCCACACGTTCAAAGTGTCGTTAAAACCCTAAAGTGTGCCCTAAGAGTAGATTATAAATTGAGTCACTTTGATGGCTCAAACCCTATCTTTTGCTACTTCTATCCTGATCTTTTCTATCTATCCCGATTTTCTATCTTCTTGACTTCTTCTATCTCCTTTTTTGATCCCCTCTATCTCTCTTCTGCTACCTTTTCGTCGCATCCATCGCCGCATCCATCGTCGCTTCCGTCGTCGCTTTCGTCGCCATCTCTTCTGCAGCATTCTGCAGAATCCCCCATTCTTGTCGCAAGTGCCCGCGGGCGTTTACCCCTTTACCAAGTGCCCACGGGCGTTTACCAAGTGCCCGCGGGCGTTTACCCATAGCCACAGACTCAGACCGGCGTCTGAAACCTTAATCCAGAAGCACGCGGGCGTTCAACGAGTGCACCAGGGCGCCTTCCACAGCCGATTTGACAGCCACATTACTTCCAGGTGTCGCCTGGTCTAGCTGCGTTAACAGAGAACAGGTATAAATTAGTTTAAAGCAAGTAACTTCTTTTCTTTTATCTGTTGTTGAATTCCTGCATTCTATTTTTCTAGGGTTTTAGATTGTTTCGAGGGCTCACACAAGTGGAGCCCTCTTATTAATTTCTAACTCCTTAATAGTGTTAATGTGTGCAGGTTTTTGACAACGAGATCCGGTTTATTGATGGCAACTGATTAAGCCGGAGTGGTCCAAGCAAGGGATACAACAAAGCCCACTCACTCTGTTGGGATTGAAGATACATTCTTCGGAAGCGCCACCATTTGTGCCAGCTAGGGTTTCGGAGAACCCTAGCATAACTTGTAATTGTGTATCACGAATAAAGGGTTACAGAGCCAGTTGTATTCAAAAGGAGTTTTTAAACTCCATCGATTAATAGAAATCGTTTGTTTTGTGCAACTATTCTGTACTCCATTATTGTGGTTTTATCTTTTGTTTGGCGTTGTATTTTTAATCTACAATGATTATTCCAGAATGACATGGATATTTTTTCTAAAAGATAAAACATAAGCCTTTGAAATGTTCAAAACCTTCAAACAGCTAGTTGAGTATGAAACAGGAAAAAGAGTCAAATGCTTAAGATCAGACAAAGGAGGAGAATTCATTTTGAATGAATTTATAGAATACTGTGAAAAACATGGTATCAAGAGACAATATTCAGCAGCTAGAACTCCATAGCAGAATGGCGTAGTAGAAAGAAAGAATAGAACTATACAGGAAATGGCACGCACCATGCTGGCAAAAAATAAAATAGCAAATAGATTCTGGAAAGAAGCAGTTCACACTGCAGTATACATCCAAAATAGATATATGTTAAGAACTTATGAATGCAAAACACCTTATGAGTTGTGGTTTGGTAAAAAAGCAACAGCAAAACATCTCAAAATATATGGCTATAAGTGCTACATCAGAAAAATAGATGACAACCTTGGGAAGTTTGAATATAGAGCAGATGAAGGTGTTTTTGTTGGGTATTCATCAAAAAGCAAAGCTTACAAATGCTACAACAAGAGACTCAAGAAAATTGTGGACAGTGCAGACGTTAAATTCGATGAAGTTGGGAAACGATTAGCTGACCTTGAGGAAAACTACCCAATCTATGAAGAAGTCGTTAAAGGAGATGAGGTGAATGAAACATAAAATAAATCTACGTTTGATTCAGATGAATTAGTCGATGACTCAGAGGTGCAAGAAAACAATAAATTCAAAACAGGCAGCTGGTAGAAAAATCATCTAAGAGACCAAATAATTGGAGATCCCACAACTGGTATTCATACAAGAAGGAAAGTAATAAGTAATTACTCTCTTTTATCTAGCATTGAGCCCAAAAACATAGATGAAGCAAGCAAAGATGATAGCTGGATGAAGGAAATAAATGAAGAGTTAGATCAGATTGAAAAGAATAGAACTTGGGAATTAGTACCTAGACTTGCAAATAAGAATGTAATCGACACCAAATGGATATTTCAAAACAAATTAAATGAAGATGGACAGGTCACTAGGAACAAAGCAAGACTGGTTTGTAAAGGATATGCACAGGTCGAAGGCATTGATTTTGAAGAGACTTTTGCTCCAGTGGTCAGATTAGAAGCAATTAGAATGTTTTTGGCCTTAGCAGTTCACAAAAACTTCAAAGTTTATCAAATGGATGTAAAATCTACCTTTTTAAATGGGAAACTTGCAGAAGAGGTCTATATTGAACAACCAGATGGATTTCAAATTAGTGACGATCCTAACCTTGTCTGCAAATTAAAGAAAGCATTGTATGGATTAAAACAAGCACCACGGGCATGGTATGCAAGGCTAGATAACTATCTCTCTCAACAAGGATTCAAGAAAGGTTTAGTGGACGATGAATCGTATGTAAAAACAGAAGGTGGGCATCTCATTTTTCTAGTTGTCTATGTAGATGATATCATATTTGGCAGCAACAAAGATGAATCTTGTAAAGACTTAGCAAATATTATGCAGAATGAATTTGAAATCTCTATGATTGGTGAATTGTCTTACTTTCTTGGGTTACAAGTTAATCAAAATAAGAAAGGCATATTCATTTCCCAAATCAAATATGTGAAAGAAATGCTAAAGAGGTTCACTATGGAGGACTGTAAGCCAGTTAGCACTCCCATGACAACAGGCCGCAAATTGAGTAAAGAAGACAAATCTCCACCTATAGACCAAACCACATACAGATCTATGATTGAAAGCTTACTATATTTAACGACTACTGGATCCGATATTTAGCAGTGCGCTTGCATGGTAGCTAGATTTTAGGCCAGTCCCAGAGAGACTCATGTGACGACGAGTTAAAAGGATTTTTCGGTATCTCAAGGGCACCATGGAGTATGGGTTGTGGTATCCAAAAGGCATAAACTTCACTCTTATATCATATTCAGATGCAGATTGGGCTGGATGTGTTGATGACAGAAAGAGTACCAGTGGAGGTGCATTCTACTTGGGGGACAGATTGGTTGCATGGCACAGTAAGAAGCAAGAGTCAGTTTCTTTATCTACAGCTGAGGCATAATATATTGTAGCAACATGTTGTACATAAGTCTTGTGGATGAAAAAAACTTTTAAATATCTTGGTATTAATTTTAGTGAACCAATATCAATTAAGTGTGATAACACCAGTGCAATTAACACCTCTAAGAATCCAGTAATGCACTCACGAACAAAACACATTGCTATAAGGTATCATTTCTTGAAGGAAAAAGTTGAAGAAGGAGAAGTTAAACTAGATTTTTTCCCAACTACAGAACAAGTAGCAGATATTTTTACAAAACCTTTGCCCAAGGAAGTGTTTGAGTACCTTCGAAGCAAATTAGGAGTAATCACACTTCCTAAGAAGTGACTAGCTACAGGGATCACTTTCTCAGGGGGAGCATTTGAGTATTTGACTATTCTTTTGCTCATGATCATAATTTATGCTAGATGCAACAAATTGTGCTTGAGAATTGTGAGGATGGACTCAGGGGGAGTCTGCAATAGCCCTTTGGTATTATTGACAAAGGGGGAGAAGAGTTACAGGAATGTACATAGGTGTTGCCAACAATTCCAAAGGGGGAGATTGTTGAGTAAGGTGTTGCAAGAAGTTTGTCATTGTTGTCAACACAGGAAGTTAGATCTAATGATGTAGTGGATAGACAGTTCAAGAGTCATTTAGATGCAGAATACAGAAGTTCAAAGGACAGTCAGATTATGTAAAGTGCAATTCTTAGAAAACATAAGTGACCCAGTTTCTTAAATTCGAAGAAAAAGACAAGTTAGAAAACTGTCGCGATATCGCGACATGTTTTCTGTCACAATTTCATGACAAGTCAGAGGAGAGAGAAGGCGTAGTCAAAAATGTCACAATTTCACGACAAAAATGAGGAGAGAGAAGGCACAGTCTAAAATGTCATGATTTTGCGACAAAAATGAGAGAGAAGGCACAGTCGAAAATGTCATGATTTCACGACAAAAATGAGGAGAGAGAAGGCGCAGCCAAAAATGTCGCGATTTCACGACAAAAATGAGGAGAGAGAAGGCATAGTCGAAAGTGTCATGATTTCATGACAAAAATGAGGAGAGAGAAGGCGCAAGGTAAACTGTCACGATTTCGTGACATGTTGGAGGCCAAAAAGCTAAGTCGAGAAACTGTAGCGATTTCGCTACATGTTGGATTTTCGCTGGCCGAAGCAAGGAGAAAGCTTTAAGTTGAAAAGTTGTAGCGATTTCACTACATGTTGAAATTTCACTGGTCGAAGCAAGGAGAAAGCGTTAAGTTGAAAAGTTGTAGCGATTTCGCTACATGTTGAAATTTCATTGGTCGAAGCAAGGAGAAAGTGTTAAGTGGAAAAGTTGTAGCGATTTCGCTACATGTTGAAATTTCGCTATACAAAGTAGGAAGAAAGTGTTAAGTGAAAATATGTAGCGATTTTGCTACGAGTTAAAAGTGCACAACACAAAGGTGTAGCGATTTTGCTACGAGTTGAAAAAGCACAACACGAAGGTGTAGCGATTTCGCTATGAGTCAAAAGTGCACAACACGAAGGTGTAGCGATTTCGCTACAAGTCAAAAGTGCAAAACTCAAAGGTATAGCGATTATGATACAAGTCGAAAGTGCAAGGCATGAAAGTGTAGCGATTTCACTACAAGTCAAAGTTTCACGGGTAGAAGCAAAGTTGGAAGCATAAGGCACAAAGTTGTAGCGATTTCGCTGCTGCATGAAGCAAGAAATGTACGAAAGTCGAAAGCGTCACGATTTTGTGACAAAGATGAGGATGACGTCAGTGAAAGCTGAAAGTGTCACGATTTCATGATAGTTTGCAAGAAAAGCCACTGGAAGCCGAAAGCATCGTGATTTTGCGACAAGAATGAGGATGACGTCAGCAAAAGTTCAAAGTGTCGCGATTTCATGACAAGAATGGTGGCAAAGCTATCAAATGCCAAAAGGGTCACGATTTCACGATAGCAAGGACAAGAAGGCATACGGTTTCAAAAAGTGTCACGATATCGCGACATATTTCTATTTCGTGGCAATAGTTACAGGAAGGTGACAGAGGTGGCAGTAGAAGTTGGATCTGGGCCGACATATTTTAGGGTTTTGCAGCTGACATATTTTAGGGTTCGTAGCCGACAATTTCTAGGGTTTGCAGTAGACAAATTCTAGGTTTTTGTAGCTGACATTCTTAGGGTTACAGTCGACTGTTGTTCAAGAAAAGTTGAGGCCGACAAAGTTGAATCTGGGCCAACAAATTCTAGGGTTTTGTAGCCGACATTCTTAGGGTTACAGCCGACTATTGTTTAGGATTTGTTCCTGAAATTTCTTCTATAAAAGCAGGGATACTTCAAGTTTGAGTGAGTGTTGTGGAAGATAATGTGTGAATGCGAGTAGAGTGATTGCGCAAGTGAAGTTCGTGTTGAGCAGACTGCGAAGTCATAGTTCGAGTCTACGTATCATGATTGCATGAATAAAGAGTGCAAGGTGTAGAGGTGGAGTTCTAAGTGCAAAGTGATAGCTTGCAGACAACAGAAGTGATCGATCATCTGATTGCAGTAGAGACTGCAAAGAAGTACACAGAAGCGGTCAGACAGTGCGAAGCGTTTTGCGCAGAAGCAACAGAATGTAAAAAAATAGTAGACTATAAGAAACAACGTGAAATTTTTATTCTGTCACTTTTATTATCTTTATTGACTTCCAAGTTGCAGCTTGGCATAAGGGGTTGGTGCCTCTTTCCAGTAGGTCGTTGGTAAATTAGGAGTTGGTGCTCCATTCTGTTTGAAATAGATAAAGCTAAGGGGTTGGTGTTCCTTCCAGTTGGTGCTGGTAAAAGATATTGTAAAGTTGTAGCTTTGCATTGGCTGGATTTGGATGGTAGTCCAAGCAGTCATTTTGAGGAGTAGCCACATTGGTGAACCTCATTAAATAACTGTGTTGTGTGTGTCATGCTTTCTTGCTGCATTTGATATTTCTTTTATCAGTTTTAAATAGCTGTTGGATTTAAAACTATATGTATTAGAAATTTTAAAGATCACACTAATTCACCCCCCTCTTAGTGTCACTGTGATTACAACATATTAGGACTAAAATTAACGCATGGTGTATCACGACAGTAGTTATCCCTACCTAGTACCACCTAGCCTCATCCTTTAGGCACGGGTGACATTGATTTGGTCCCCATGTAACAAATGATTTAAAAAATGGAAATGGTTTTTGTTGAGCTGTGAGTACCTATCAGTGCATGTGAAGAATCTAGCTATCTGCTCAAAAACATGGTTCCAAATATTCAGGAGGTGCTACCATGATAATCTAGAATGCATAAAATGTGTCGTTGATCACCAAAAAAATATTTTTGCATAATTCGTAGGGTTTTCATCTTTGTATACATAGTCCTCTATCTTAGGGAGACCAATAACTGCCACAAAATGGGTCTCTGTAACCAAAATCTCCAATCCACACATTCAGGAAACCACCTCCTTCAAAGACTAAAAATTCCTTAGCAGCCTTAGAATCCTAGTTCTGACTAACTAGCCAATAGTAATCCATCCATACTACAGCTTCAAATTACCTCTGAATATTTTCATTACTCCCTGAGAGATATTGAGGCTCATTCTTTTTGAGAAGATGATTTCTAGATTCCCCCCATGGTAAATTCTCTTTGTTTTTATCTGTATACCTTGGCTTTACATGTTCTTAAACATGTCATTTCAATACAACCATATCCTTGCAATTAGGTGCCCTTACACCATAATTATAAATAATTACGGTGATTGGTGTGAATATTGTAAAATAATGTGCTAGATTTCCAATGGGTAATTTTTATAACTTTTTATCCAACCGCTTGGTGGCACGTGGATAAGTGCAGAGTTGGGTACGATGATTATATGGATATTTATTTTTTCAAATAATATGACGACACTTATTGACAATAATGCTTTTTCTAATGAAAATTATATACATATAAAACAAAAAATTAAGTACATACCTAATTATTATTTCGCATGTGCATGATATGTAGAAACTTGTGGCACAAATGGATTGGTTATCATATGAGTATTATGATTACCAAAAAAACAATGGTGTGCGTATTTCCCATGTAAGGAAATATTTTTTTGAACCATTCATTCTTGGATGTTGTAATTCATTTCATTTTAGGTTTTCTACAAAAAATAAATGCAATAAAAATATTAAATTAATATTTTCCCATGGGATGACACACATCCCTCTTTGGAAGTCATTTTGTTGGTTGTCTTGGAACGTGCACAAATATCCAATGGAAAAAGTGTTTTTATTCATGAGAAATTTAAATTTTGATCACGTGGATAAAATGTTGACATGGCTTCGATCGCTTCTTGATATCGAAGGTTTATTTTGTATACTATAAATTAGGCACTTATTAGGATGAAATTCAAATGCCTTTTTGATGTAAATCAGGTTCCTTACTTTAATATATAGAACATAGGCATTCGTTAGAAAAGGAGTCGGGCACCCTTTTACTAGAAATCAGATGCCTTACTCCCATATAGGATATAGGCACCAGTTAGAACTGAAGTCAGGTGCCCTTTCACTAAAAATCAAGCACCCTCCAAAGAAAAAAATGAGCACCTTCTTAAACAAAATATAGGCACCTTCTCGCTAGAAATCAGGTGCTTTTTTTATATGAAAACTTCTCAATTATGGGATTCATGGACCTTTTTGATATGTGGGATTCAAGAACCTTCCTGTCATTTGAGTAGTTAACATTTGTTGGTGTGTCCATAGTTGAGTGCTTTTGGTTGATTAGACTATCAACATTCATAATTCAAGGACAACATCATCATCCACTATGTGAACTAGTATTTGGGTACTTTTATCTATGAAGATAAAAAAACCCACATACTCGTCCAAGCATGGTTATCCCCCTTCGAATGGATATGAGTGTACTTCTACTAGAATTAACCTCCTAGAAAGCTGTAAATGTGCAGGTTTATGTATCATATGCCTAATAGTCCTAGATTTTCCAAGCTGCATTTAGATTGCATTAAGGGCATCGTTCCTATAAAAAACAAACACAACTAAAGAAAGAAAAATGCAGCACTTATAAAAGAATAAATTATTTTTGGGTCATGTGGACAAACATGTGTCCACATATTACTGACAAATTTAAAAAATGGACTCAAATGGTATCTCTCCCATGCCTATTCTAGACTTCATCATATAAGTCTTAGACACATGATATGGCCATAGTCGGTGGCCATTGACTATTAATGTGATGTTGATGTCATCAATTATTTTGACTCGCATAGCTCCATTGTTGATGATTTCGGTCACTTCATATGGTCTCATCCAAAATTGCATGATTTTTTCTTTCCTTTTCTAGAATTAGGAGTCATACAATTAATACCCATTATCCCACTTTGAATTGTTTTGGTTTGGTTTTACGGTCAGGCCACCTGATCCTTTATTTTTGGATGACCTATATTTGATGCAAAGCATCACATTGATAGTCATCCAGCTGGTTAAGCTATTGAATTTTTTCCTTTTATACTTCATCCAAATTCAAATCTAAATTTACTACAATTTTAAGAGTCTTAATTTCAAACTCTATGGGCATCATAGCATTCTTCCCATATACTAACTAGAATGGTGTAAAACCAGTTGTAGTTTTCCATGAGCCCACACTTCTTCTGGTAATAGTATGGTCGAGTCTTTCCTATATTGTTGTACCATCTTTGTGAGAATTTTCTTTAATTCATAGTTGGTAACCTCTACTTTCCCATTTGCCTATGGATGGTAAGGAGTGGTTTTTTTGTGCCTGATTTTGTACTATTGTATTATTTCTTGAATCAGCTTTGAAGTAAATTGAGGCCCTTAACCAGTAGTGATCTCCATTAGAACCTCAAATTTTGTAAATATAGATAAAAATAGGAACTCTACTATAGTATTCTCTTTAGAATAATGTAATACCTGCACTTCAACCCACTTGGTCACATAGTTAGTGTAGATTAAGATACATCCTTTACCTAATAACTGTGGATTAATGGATCCTACAAAATCCATACCCCATTTATCAAATGGATCAATGTGCATATGTGGTTGGAGTGGCATTTCATCTCTAAGAGTTGGTCTACCCATCCTCTGATACTGGTCACATCATATCACGTGTTTGGCTACATCTTTAAATAGTGAAGGCCAAAAGTATCCATCCTGTAATACTTTGAATGGAATTTGTTTTCTACAAAATGGCCATAACAACATTCATTATGGTAAGATTTTAGTATTTCTATAATCTCATTATCAGCAACACATCTCATAATTTGATCAGACCTTGTTTTAAATAGGCACCCTTCAATCCATGAGAAGTCTACATTTTTCTCTATTAATGTTTGTTTCTCATGTGGTGAAACTGTAGGGGATACTTTACCAGTGGTTAAATAATTAGCCATATCTATGTACCATGGTATATGTTCATTCAGAGCAAACAAATGCTCATCTAGAAATTAATATTCTATGGCTAAATATCTAGTGGTGTCAATCTTGAAAGAAAATCTACAACCACATTGTCCTTACCTGGTTTATCTACAATTATCACATCAAATTCCTACAAAAGTAATAGCCATATGATAATTCTACCACTAATTCTAGGTTTTTTTGTTATGAACCTGATAGTTGCATGATCAGTATACACAAAAAGTTGATAACCTATAATATAGTGGTAAAATTTAGTAAGAGCATGTATGACTACAAGAAATTACTTTTCTATGATAGTATAATTGAACTCAACACTTGTAAGATATTTACTAACATAATAAATGGTATAGAAGTCATCACCATCCTTATATTTCAATAATGACCCTATCACATTATTGGATGCATCTGCATATATGTGAAAGGGAATGGTCCAATTTGGACCTCTTAGTATTGGAGCAAAGGTAAGTTTTTATTTCAAAGTATTAAATGCCTATTCACATTCATATGTCCATATAAACTCTACATAATTTGATAACAATGTGCTTAAGGGGCAATTTTGCTAAAGTTTGCTATAAACATCCTATATCAACCAACTGAGCCAAGGAAACTTTGGATATATTTTTGAGTTTTGGGAGTGGGCAGATTTTGGATTACCTCTATCTTCTTTTTATCTACTTTTATCCCATTATCAAAAATATGATGTCCCAATACTATTCCCTCCTTCATTAACATAAAATATTTTTCATTACTTAGGGATAAATTAGTTTCCTTACACCACTAAAGTGTTCTTTCCAAATTTATTGTGGCTTCATCAAAAGTCTCACCATAAACGATGAAATCATCCATATATACCTCCACAGTTTCTCCAATCATATCAAAGAAGATGCTCAATACTACCCTTTAAAATGTGGTAGGTTCATTGCAAAAACCAAAGGGTAAAACTTGGTAAGTAAAGGTTCCTCATGTACAAGTGAATGTGGTCTATTCTTGATCCTCTTACCTAATCTAATTTTGATTGTATCCACTGAACCCATATATAAAAGAAAAGTATTTCTTTCCTGCTAAGGTATCAAGGACCTAATCTATGAAAGGTAAGGGAAAGTGGTCTTTCTTTTTTGCCTTGTTGAGTGATATGTAGTCAACATAGATACACTACGTGGATATGTTGTGACTGTTGCACAACTCGCCCCAAAATTGGGGACCCACATTTTGTTTTGGTATTTGGGTGTTTGCATTTTGTTTTAAGTGTCTAATGCTTTGCTTTGTTTGGATTTAGATTTTTCACCATTTTGGTGTCGATGATTTTTTATCGTCAATTTGTTGTTGATGATTTTTTATCGTCAATTTTTTGTCGATGATTTTTTATCGTCAATTTATTATCGATGATTTTTCATCGATAATTTGTTTTCGACAATATTTTTTATCATCAATTTGTTTTCGATGATATTTTTATCAACAATTTTATTGTTAGTGATTTTATTGTTAAAATTTTGGGTTTTCTGTCTTGTGTATGTATCAAATAATAATGAAAACAAAAAAATAATAATGAAAAAGACAATAAATATATATAATATATATTCATATATTATATATAAAGTAAAAAAATAATAAAATAAAAATTATATATATATATATATATATTATAAATAAATATTTGAATAAAAAGTAATGTGGTTTAGCTTTATTGCCACTACATTACCCTTTATATTAAGGAATATTTTTACTATGTTTATGATTTTAGTTTCATTTTGAATAATAGGTGTTTCATTAAAATTGTTTAACTACAATGCTTGTAGGTGAGGGTGGATGTGGCGACACTCAGGATAACAGAATGAGCATGGAGGTAAAAGTGGATGTCGAGGTAGACTCAAGCATGACACAGTAGCATGGATACCAATAGAGAATCATGGTCAGTTCGGTGACATGGTCGATATGGTGCAATAATTCCATGAGAAAGCAGCATAGAGGGTCTCAATGTGATCAAATATGGACTAGACAATGATGTAGAATGTGGTAGATGTACATTGGAAGCAAGCTTGGAAAGGATAGCCCATATGATATGACCAAGATATACGGGTGTGAATTACCCTATGACGACGTAGCTCCATTGGCCTAAGGACCTCAACAAGAAGGTGTCGGATGATGCAGACGTCTTTGTGAAACTCTTGGCAGAAAATTTTATCAACCATAGAGGATGGTGACATGGGCATAAGCTTAGACGTCACTATGGATGGCGAATGACCCAAGGTCAACACGGATCAATGAGACAATTATAATATGTATATAATACATGCATAGTTGGTGGATGATGTGTTACAAAAGGTTTACAATGATGGAATCTAGGCACATTCAGGTAGCTACATGGATTCCATTATATGGAGGGCAAATCTATAATAAGATAACCCCAAAAGTGAAGATGTGAGGTTTTAAACCCAAAAACCAATTGAAGACAGAGGGATACATACACCTAGGTTACAACAGAGAGAGTGGGGATTCTAGCGATGTCTAATACCTTGAAGGTAAATTTAGCAATCTAATAAGAATGGGGGATGGCCATTGGTGTCTCAACAATACCGAAGGCTATGTTCGAATAGTATGAGAACCCCTACAAACATAAAAACATGTGTATACAATGGTGAACACAAGAGACATCACAAACATGCTAAATAGGGATGAGTGTACGCAGTCAGACTAGGATAGTGTTACGATGATTGATGAGCATAGTAACCGATACTTCCTCAAGTAAATTTTTATCAGTGCCAACAACGTCGAATTATTGGACGAGAGAGACCAACAGTGATATGCTGGTGGATGGGGAGGAAAATTTGTAGGGATGTTTCATAGAGGTGACTAAGCAAATGAAGGGAAGAGATGAATATCATTGTCTAGGGTGAATAGTAATGTAGATTCATATTGGCGAGTAGGCCCAACAATGGATTACCCTCGTAGCAATGACTTCACTTCTAGGAACACATGGATGCAGTCGACAAGTTGGAGGAGTATCACTCTATTTGTAACTTGTTGGAATCGTTTAGAGGGAATCCTGGAATAAAGAATTGGTAGTGGCTTGATGAAAGTTTGATGATGCAGAAGAGGTGTATTGCATCGAATGATAATTATCAGAGTGTCGTGACTCACTTGACCTTGATGGCAATCGAAGGTGCACAGTACATGATGAAGAAAATAGTGGCAATAAGCCCCAATTGTTTGGCACCTATTATTTTGTTTGTTGTACCTAATTAGTTTTATCGACGGGTTGTTGGTTTCACGGTGTGTGGACAACAAATATGCAAAAGTAGTAGCTTAAATTGGGAATCTGAAGAATAAATAAATACCAATGAAGGCAATTTGGTCTTGTGGGGTCCGTGTGGTCCGAAGTACTACTTGATGACTAGAAATACAGATGATAATGCTCAGACGTTTCATCAAGAATTATTACCTCTTATTTAAATAGTTGTTAAATTTATGGAATAGGATTTAAATAAAATAAGGTACATCAGGGAGAATTTTTGAAGAATGTTCTGTTAGTCTCACAATGACACTGAGAGGGGGGGTGAATCAGTGTAGCTCTTTCAAAACTTAAATCTTCAACTCTTAAAGCTGAAACAATGAAAACTTGAAACCAAATAAAGCAAGTATAACAAGAGAACATCACACAACACAAGATGTATCGAGGTTCACCGATTTGGCTACATCCTCAAAATGATTGTTTGGACTCCCATCCAAATCCATACTTTGCAAAGCACCAAATTTACAATCAATTTACCAGCACCCACTAAAAGGAGCACCAACCCCTAATTTATCTGCACCAACAGAAAGGAGCACCAACCCTTGATTTATCTACACCAACAGAAAGGAGAACCAACCCCTGATTTATCTACACCAACAGAAATGAGCACCAACCCCTCTACCAAGCACCCACTTGATTTTGATATTGATAATAAAATGACATATATGAATCTTCTCTTCTCACATAAAAATTGATCGTTCTCTTAGCTCATTTTGTCAATTGCTAAATTCTTTCTGGGTATTGTGCACAACTCTTTCTATGACCTCCGCTAAAAATTTCAGCCAAAAATAATATCGTATGAGAAAGTTATGCCCAAATTAATAAAGTGATGCTTTTCACCTTTTTCCCAAAAACAAGGATTTTCACTCTTTATTTTTCTCCACACACTCTTCTCTCCACACAAAATAAAATCACACTCTTCAATAAAATACTTCTAACTTAAATGCACACACTTGCATTCCTTTTCACTTTTCACTTTCTCCAAAGATCTTTTTTTAATGAAACTTCTTAAAATAATATAACTCCCTTTTTTTATATTGAGAAGGCATTTTGTCAAACACGTCACATGCAAGGAATTGACATCTTACTCTTTCTCATACTTCAGAGCCACGTGACAACCCAAACCAAAAAAAAATATGATCTACTTGATGCCGTGAAGGTGTAAAAACATTGAAACTGAAACTCTGGTGACTCTTCAAGGTCAAAACGGCCAACTAAAGGATTTTGCCCAAGTGGCACAAATTGACATAAAAGAGACCTATAATGTTTTTGTAAAAATCAGAACTCTCACCTCATAACTCGGTTTTCTCTAAAATTTGAAAAGTAGAATATTTACAACACTGACTATGTCCAAACCAAAACTCACTACCTAACTCCTTACAGTTCGCCTATACCACTTCCACAAAAAATGCTTGTTGAGTGGTATTTTCACCCGATTGTGAAAACACACTCTCCGATAGGATTTGGGTTCCAAATCCTCTCTTGCAAAGAGATTAAATAAATAATTTCTCCAAGGTCTCCGCTATATTAGCATTTTACATTTGTGTATTAATAATCTCAAATAAATATATTCAATTTAAATGCTTGGAACACCTTAGTGGTTGCAAGTAACTGAAAACAAGGGGCAATGTTGGTTTATTTTATTGTGAAACTTTAATGATTGTTCGTTGAACCCAAATAAAGCAAATGTGATCTAGACCTTGTATGACCATGCTGTAACTTCAAAGTGGAAATTGATGAAATGCCATAAAAAATAACTCCTTCAATGAAATTGGAATTTTCATGAAGGGAATGTCATCATCGGCTCATGAATAAAAGACAAAACTGAAAAATGAAATTCTGGCCATGAAATAAAAAAATTCTATTTTTGGATTTTGAAGTTTTTTTTTTAATTTTTTTATTTTAATGCCTGAGAATTAAAAGAAAATTGAACTTTCTGAAACAATAAAGTGCAGAAAATGAAAATAAAATGCAAAAAATAAAATGAAAAATGCATTCAGTATGATGCTATCCTATTTCAACAAAACCGAAGATATGAGGTTTCCTACATTCAACCTAACCTGTTGGACCTACAAAACATGCACAATCGTAATAAGCTAAGTGCTAGTTCCTAGGGTTTTGAATGGGGTTTTCAGATTTAGACATTCGCTTGGAGCAACCAAGATAACTTGCTTCAAACTCCACCTATAAGCCTAAAATTTGAAAAGGGTAAAAATAGACATTAAATCTTGCATGTAGAAAATAACTCATTTCTTGTCAATGAGGTGCAACTCTCTAAATTTTCTGTATTAAAAATTGATCATTTTACAATAACAAAAGTCTCTAGTTTTCTCAAAGCCAGAAAAAGGGGAAGAAAAACACTCCAAAGCTGGCCCAGAATGGCTTATCACCCTCAGCTCTACAACTCTGCCCACGGCAGTTTCCGACCCTTGTACCAATCTATGCTTCTGCTTTTAAAATTTCTGGCCATGCTCTCTATTTCACTCTACAACGCTTCGTTTCGTTTCCCAGATCGATTCGTTTTGTCTTCTACTTCTTCATTATTTTGGCTTTCTGTTCGATCATGAAACGTTTGGTCCTCTACGAATTGTAACCATCGATCCTAAAGTGTTATCATAACCCCTATGCATTTGTGACACATGCAACACTTTCTTACACATTCTATAATGGCCCTCCATGAATCACGACAAAAAATAGCATGTCGCGATATCGCAACATTTTATACCTGCAACTTTGTTATTCTTCTTGTACTACGAAAATAAGACATGTCGTGATATTGTGACATTTTTCTGTCAGCAGCCTTGTCTGCCTTCATTCACTGCAAAAATGAGACATGTCACGATATCGCGACATTTTTCTGTCAACAGCCTTGTTCGTCTTCATGCACCACGAAAATGGGACATGTCGCAATATCATGACACTTTTCTCTTTTGGGCTGTGTAGATGCAACCTATCACGAAATCGTGACGTTTTTCACTTTTGGGTTGTGCAGATGTGACCTATCGTGAAACCACGACGTTTTTCTCTTTCGCTCTATCCCACTGCACTTGTCCGCGAAAATGCAACATGTCACAAAATCGTGACACCCTTTCATTCTGCATCATCTTCTTTCTTTATGTCACGAAATCGTGACACTTTTCTTCTACATCCACTTTGGTTGCTTCAGGTCGTGAAACTCCGACATGTCGCGATATCGCGACGTTTTTCTTGTTTGCCCTTCATCTTGTCTTCAGATCATGAAAACGCAACATGTCACGATATCGCAACAACTTTTGCATTGACTTTTTCTTGCTACCTTTGACCGTGATTTTATGACATGTCACGATATCGCGATAATTTTTCCTTGTGGGCCGCAAGACCTAGACATGTCGCGATATCGCGACAATTTCTATACTTTGCCCTATTTGACTGCTTTGACTACGATTTCATGACATGTCGTGATATCGTGACATTTTTCCAATTCGTCTTTCTCTCTCCTCTATGAGCCGCGAAAACTTGACATGTCATGATATCGCGACATTTTTCCACTTCATATTTCTCTCTCCTCTATGACCCGTGATTTCACGACATGTCATGATATCGCGACAATTTCTCATCATGCTGCATTCTGTTGCTCTTAGCCACAAAAACGCGACATGTCGCGATATCGCGACAACTTTTCATTTTTGGCCGCAATAAAGAAACATGTCGCGATATCGCGACAACTTTTCATTTATGGTCGCGACGGAGCAACATGTCGTGATATCATGACAAATTTTCATTTCTAGCCATGACGAAGCAACATGTCGTGATATCGCAACAACTTTTCATTTCTGGTCGCGATGGAGCAACATGTCGCGATATCGCGATAACTTTTCATTTCTGGTCACGACGGAGCAACATGTCGCGATATCGCGATAACTTTTCATTTCTGGTCACGACGGAGCAACATGTCATGATATCGTGACAACTTTTCATTTCTGGCCATGACAGAGCAACATGTCGCGATATCGCGATAGCTTTTCATTTTTGTTCGCAACGGAACAACATGTCATGATATCATGACAACTTTTCATTTCTGGTCGCGACGGAGCAACATGTCGTGATATCACGACAACTTTTTATTTCTGCTTTTCTTTGCTCTTTTAAAATTTGGGCCACTGCAATCTTCTTGGAAAGTGTGCAAAAAGGGGGTCCCCAATTTTGGGGTGTGTTGTGGAACAGCCACAACAAATGGTGACTCTGCTAGGAAATGCTCCTGAGCATTTTGGTGAGAACCTAACCTGAAATACACAAGCTTAGATACAAGCGTCAACACATAAAAAAAATGCCGATAGATCAAAAATACATGAACCATTAGAATCATTAAGTATCATGTCAGTGTGTGCAGTGTGTTCCATTATTTATCGTTTGAAATTGATCCATATTTCATTGTTAGTTTTACATGAATGCATATGTGAGGTTGTGAATGATTTGCATAGCCTAATTAAAGGTCTAGAGATATAACTATCTACTTTATAAAAGCTTTAAACCTTCTAATATCATATACAAATATTTAAAATTGTCAAACCCTCTTAGGATCAACTATATGTATAATGAATTGATTTATTAGATCCTAAAGTTGGTTATGAGTCACTACTATCTTGAACCCATGTGCAAGTGAAAGTGAAATCAAAGCTTTGGGGAATCGGACTCCCAACCTAAGCGAGATGGAAGTTTAACCCTATCCTTACTACTCTAATCTGGAATTCATTACCCCACTTTGAACAAAATAATTTAACCAGTTATTGATAAAATGGTCGAGCTAGTCTATCCATTTGAACAGTCAGTGGTCTTGTTTTAGACAAGACATGCAGCCATGCATGGGCATACTTAACCCCATAATCCATGATTTGGCTTCATTCATTCTTTTTTTTCTTTCTTGGACCTTTGGGATGACTACCCATCCTTGCGAGGGACATGTAGTATGATCCTTCCAATCCAATATTAAGATGAAATGGGAAATATTAATTTTTTACTTCTTGGACCTTGGGGATGACTACCCATCCTTGCTAGGGACATGTAGTACGATCCTTCCAATCCAAGATTTAGATGAAATGGAAAATATTAATTTTATTTCTTGGACCTTAGGGGATGACTACCCATCCTTTCCAGAGGACATGTAGTACAATCCTTCCAATCCAAGATTTATGATGAAATGAGACATAGGAGCTTTGGGGAATTAGATTCTCAACCTAGGCAAGATGAGAATTATGCCCTATCCTTACTACTCCATGTAGGTCAAATCAGAGCTTTGGGGAGTTTGATACTCAACCTAAGTTCGATGAGGATTTAACCCTATCCTTACTACTCTGATTTTAAGCTTTAAGCTTTATGGAAGTGGTAAAAACCACTATTTTAAGGATCATGTTGCATAATAGGATAGACATGAAATACTTCTTTTGCCTGACCTTTTCTTCCAAGAAAGGTTTTGATCATTTTGCTCAAGATCCTTTTTAATGTGTATAAAATGTGCTTGGTTCTGTTGATAAGCAACACACCCCCACTGAAAAATGAGATTCCATCCTTAGAAAATTATGAACTTTCATTTTTTGCAGCAGGGACCCTCTTGATCTTTTCAGGTTTTAAATCCATATTTTGCTTGCCTCCTTTTTAAAGTTGTGCTTTTTCTTGCATTTTAGCTGTGTTATCCAAGAATTCACTTTTTACATGCTAGAATCATTCATGCACAAGAAAATCTTGCACCGTTACCGAGAAAAATCCAGAAAACAGTTGCATAAATTCACTGAAAAATCAAACTTTCCATTTTTGGTAGTGTCGCGATATCGCGACACTTCCATTTTCGGAAATGTCGCGATATCGCGACAGGTAAGTCAAAATGCGGCTAAGTGCAGGAAAGGTCGCGATTTCGCGACATGTCGCGAAATCGCGACGATTTTTGAGAGAGAAGCAAGGCTGTACGGAGGGCGCGATTTTGCGACATGTCGCGAAATCGCGACATGTCGCATTTTCGCGGCGAGGAGAGAGAAAGTGGGCTGCGGGATGAAAAATCGGTTAAGTCGGAAACATGTTCCAAAATCGCGGTCCAACGCGGTCAACGCATGCGGGTAGAGGAGCGTCGCGATATCGCGACGTGTTCTAAAATCGCGGCTGAAAATCAAGAAGCGTACGGAGGCCGGGAAGGGTCGCGATTTCGCGACATGTCGCGAAATCGCGACATGTCGCGTTTCGCGGCCGACGAGGGAGGAAGTTGCCGATGCTGCGGCGGGTCGCGATTTCGCGACATGTCGCGAAATCGCGACATGTCGCAGAATCGCGGAAGGAGAGAGAAAGTCATAGTTGACACGAAAGTGCATTCGGCGGGAAACGAGAAGGCTTCCTGGGGTAGCGACACGTGTCAAAGCGTGAATGGGACAAACGAAGCCGACATGCAAGCTTATTTTGCGGATTTAATCTGTTTTTAATGTTTTAAGCTTCGATTTAATTAAAATGCTAATCTAATGCATCTTTTTGTCTTTCATGCGAGGATTCCACGGCACTTACGGGACAACCGGGAAAGACCATAAAGGCGAAGATAAAGTGCGGATTTAGTCAAGGACCGCCATGCTAGGAGAGAAGGCTGCCGGTGAGAGCATTCAACAACAAATTTATTGCAGAATTGATAGCATGAAGACCATTTCAACTCAGATAATGGATCTGCGGAGATCAATTGACGGAGAAGTGGTGACTCATCCGGCTCACCAACGAGAATTAATGAAAGCATTTATTTGCAGTTGCGAATGAATGCAAGTGGCATTTTATTTTATCTTCTCCATTTATGGCGGTGATTGCCATGATTTGCCGAAGGGTTAAGTTCTATTCGGACTTTGATTTTTAAATGGATTTTTATTGTAAAACCCGGGTCCTAGGGTTTAAGTGCGATAAGATTTAGGGTTTGAGCAAGATATTTTGGAAAAGATCGGAGTCCGTCTCGAGTCTATAAATACAAATTCTAAATGTAATCGCGAGGAGGCGGAGACTTAGAAATAAAGGCTTATAAGCAATTTCTTGCAAATTTTGTGAAATCCTTTGTTTACGGACTTGGAGTTGATGTGCTTTAGCTTTTACGTGATAGCATGGCCGGGAGCCTAATCTTTTGCGAGTGTGATAAGTGTATTTTCTTTTGTTATCCGTTCCATTTAAAGTTTGTTAGATATATCTTGTAAATCTGCCATTGTCAAGATTAAATATCTTTGTTAGGCTTCGGTTGTTCTATTGTCCGCTAGGGGAAATTCCGATTTCGGGTGTAAGTTTGTTCTAATTGCTCTGTCTTCATTTGTGCGAGCTAGGTTGCCGGTGAAAGATACCGATTTTAACCAGTTGCCCCTTGGATTTATAATTTTACTGCTAGATCTGTTTCACTCTGCCTTGTGCTCTTAGTTGAAAGTGATCTTAGGTAGTTGGACACTTTCTTCTGGGATTTGTTATGTTGTGAAGCTGATAGCATAGATAAGATTGGTAGTTTTAAGTTTTACAGTTTGATGTTTGATAAACTTCTCTTTTCTGCCTTACCCTACCCTCTCTTTGCTTTCAGTGAATGATCCATTTTTATTTTCTTTGTTTGCCTTTTATTTAAATCTGCTGACCCATGAGAGCTAGATCAAAGAATTCAAGTCAAATCCGATTGTCAACAACTTTTGCAACTGCTGAACAAGTTCGGGAACCCCCTGTAAGGTAACGAGAGCGAGTCCATATCGAAATCTATTCCAGAAGTGGAAAAGAGTGAATTGCCATTCGACCCAACTACGTAACTCGCACCTTGGATAACCAGCTAGATCCTAAAGATGAGTGGGATCAGTCCCGTGGGTGTCTCCGGAGCTTTCCTTGCCTTCATCCTTTTTCCCGGGGTGTGCATGAAAGCCGGGCCAACACCTAATTGGCGCTAGAAGGAGGGCCACAGAACATCTATTCTTAGTGCACTTGAGTTGAGAAATCCGACTATATGTGGAACGTAAAGCTATATTTTATCCAAAGTCTGGTAGCCAATTTTCCCCTCCTCCTCGGCCAACACCTAATTGGCGCTAGAAGGAGGGCCAAACATTTGTTCTTAGTGCACTTGAGTTGAGAAATCCGACTGTATGTGGAACTGTAAAACTGTATTTTATCCAAAGTCTGGTAGCCAATTTTCCCCTCCTCCTCAGCCAACACCTAATTGGCGCTAGAAGGAGGGCATGAACTCAGTTCAAGTGTTGTAAGGGCATAACAGCAACATTTGAAGGACCCACGATGAACTCCGGACAATTTTATAAATTGTCAGTACGATTTTTAAATTGTCAGTGCAGTTTTTAAATTGTCAGTGCAGTTTTGTAAATTGTCAGTGCAGTTTTTGAAAGTTGTCGATACGGTTTTAAAATTGCCGGAGAAGGCCTTAAGTTCGGTGGTTTGTTAAGAACAGTTCTATCATCACTTGCAGTTATCCAATTACAAATCAGAACATCACTTTCAGCCAAGTAATAATGGCAAATTGGTTGGGCCCCACCGCTTTGAACATTCCGGGTATAGCCCATGACCTGCCCAGAAGTCCAGAAAGGTATCTCCCCAGGTACAAACATGATGGGACAAGAACTGAAGAAGAACATCTGCTAGCTTTTAAAAATGCTTTAAGATTATTGAATATACAGCATGAAGATGTTGCCTGCAGATTGTTCCCGTTCACTCTCCGGGGAGGGAGCTTATGGCTGGTTTTTAAACCTCACCGAGCAATTCCATTACTAGTTGGGATGATCTAGAGAAAGCTTTTATATCACGGTTCGGTGAAGTGATAGATCCCGACATTTTATATCGGCAATTTTCCGAGCATCAAGAAAGAGTCGGGAGAAGCGTCGGGTCTTTCAATATGAGGTTCCAAAGAGCTTACGGTAGAATGATCGGCCATTACATCCCAAATGCAAATCTGGCCTTAGAAATCTACAAGAATGCATTGGATTCGGTGACCTCTATTTTCCTCAAGAGAGACATTAATATCACAACCACGGCGGGGGCTTATAAAGAAGCCTTAATTCTTGAAAGACAGCTAGGGCCTCAAATTTTGAGCAGTCCTTTGATATCCTATGTTACACAGAACATGCCTGTTCCAGACCCCATTCCACATCATGAGTTAATGCCAACATGTCATGCTCTACCCAAGGAGACTCCGTTAACTGTCACATCCACTCAGCATGTGCAAAATACAGAGAAAAGTTCTGACAAATTCAAAGTGCAGGTGCTTGAACTGAACAGTTGTGATCTGGCACCACCCAAATCTGAAGTTTTTCCTGGTGAGTTAAATTTTCCTAGAGATCAAAGAAATATTGATATTTCTAGTTCACCCAAAAATAGTACAACCAGGGTTTTAGATTCTGTCACTTTTCCCGAAGAGACGAGAAAGTCTTATACGAGACTTACGTGGATGAAATGCAAGATTTTCAACGAGTTCAAAATGGACGAGTTATGACTTGAAATGTGAGAGTCCGGAACTTAACAATGATCCTTCCTCATCGGAGGATGATGAAAGTGAGATTCAATCTCACTATGCGGAAATGGCGAGGAGGATAGCATCATTGAGGATATGAGGGAACTTAAAGGTGACATCACCCTCTATGAAGCGCCTCAGTTGTTGGACAAAACATTAACTTGATTGAGGCTTACTCTGGACCACTGTTGAATTTCAAGAAAAGGAGGAAAAGATGGTAAATATGAATGTGGTCGACCAACTTGGAATTGATGAGCTTGTCTCAACATAAGCACTGCAACTTCGAACATAATGTCAAAGAGGAGGCTATAAAGCGTGTTGATGCAGATATTGGAGTTTATGATTTGGCAACTGAAAAGGTGAGAACAATTATAGCCCTAATCAATAACAACAATGATGTTTGGACATTGCACATTGATGAGGTTAAGTCTAAGCAAGGCTCAGGTGAAAAGGAAAATTGTAAGCATTCTGCTAGAGGGATAAAAATTGAAGTCCTGGATATTGAAGCAGTGCAGCAACCACAAAATGTTCAAGTTGTTAAGAACCAGGGCATACGGATAAAACATGATTTCTTTCGAGTTGTCACATCATTTTGAAAATGTGGTGGTGCAGGTGCTGTCAAGGTTTTAAAGTATTTGATCCTGGGGGTTTTTACATTCGGTCCTTTTGAAAGAACTCTGCAAACCCTTTAATTAGAAGCATAAACATGTTATCATATGATTTGTTATTATATGATTTGTTTAATTTGAAGGAGTTGCGGATTTGTTTTTCAAATGGGACGGGGAAAACGATAAACCCAAGTCTTTCCCAGGATAGCAAATTTTTGAAGCACGGTGCGGAGTGCATTTCGTCAACGGGACTCGAAAGGTAATTTTTTTTAAATTACTTGCATGGTCAAAATTTTTTAAAGCACCATTTCTCTGCTTTCCCAAGCTGCTTGCATTTTTTGAGTATGAAGGGAAGTTGTAACATATGTATGCATTGTAAATAAGCTTTGAAGTTTTTCGGTTTTATTTCTTTGTCGGTGCGGTTTTTATTTCAATGTACGTGCGGTTTTAATGCATTTGAGTTTAATTTTAATGCTCGCTTTACTTTAGTTTTTTTTTGTTTATTTCTTTGTCGGTGCGGTTTTATTTTAACTAATCTTCTCTTATTTATTTATTTATTTATTTTTTTATTTGCTTGAGTTCTTTTAGTTTATTTCTTTTATTGCTGTACAGTTTTATTTTCTTCCTGCTTTTCCTTTTCTTTGTTGTCTTACGTTTGTTTTTTTAGTCTGTTGCTTGTACGGTTCCTGCTTTAGTACTGTATCGGTTTTATTTTTTTTGCTTTAGAAGCATGTGCTGTCCTTGGAAGTCTGTGCAAAGTCTTTTGGCTTCTAAAATTCTGTCCTTTAAACCTCTGCCTGAGCAATCAATGAAAAGTCAGCCTGCTGAAAATTATTTTATTCCTAGCTGATAAATCCTCAATCCGGTGCCTCCCCATTCTGCTCATTATTCTAATTGAGATAGTACGCTTGCTCTAAAGCTGTGGAACTATTTTGTTATCCGGGATGAAGGTAGAGAGATGATTGGATCTTGTGTCTTACTTGCCACGATTGTTTTAATGATAGAAAAACTGTTATCTTTGTTTAGTTGGAGGAACTCCGGGGAATCCAAGAAAAGGCTGGTTATAAGAGGGGACTATGGTTCATGCAATTATTTGGGTGTCACCAGAGGCTATCAATGCCTAGACTGAAATAGTTCCAGATTGATCAAATATTAAAAGAAAATTGTAATTTCTCTAAGGTCTTCCAGATAGTGATATATTTCAAAAAGAAGAGAGATAAAAAGAAGAGAGATAAGAAAAGAGAAAAAAAAGAAAAAAGAAAAAAAGAGTTATATGATCAAAAGAGGCAGCCAATATTAGATTATGCCCTACAGTTGTAAATTGGGTCGTGTAAATCTAAAGGGTAACTCTGTCTAGACTGTAAAAAGCTAAACTAGTAAACAGAGCTCTACTCGGTTTCCCCTTTTACAATCTAGAAAAGTTGATTAATCCAAGTTTATCATTCAATTCAGTCATCCTTGAAGAAAGTTCTATACCTTTGTAATTGCACATCAGAAATCTTCCTTGAAGTAATCCAGCCTAGTATGTCCTTGGGAAATTTTAACAGCTGGCAGTTAGCAGTCAATTTATTGTGAAGAATGCATGTGGCAAGGCATGATGCATGGTCTTTTTGTTTTGAAACCAGAGTCTTGGGTTCTAAAATAGTGCTACTATTTTACCCATGAGATATCGCCATTTGTTGATAAGCAACACACCCCCATTGAAAAATGAGATTCCATCCTTAGAAAATTCTGAACTTTCATTTTTGCAGCAGGGACCCTCTTGATCCTTTCCAGTTTTAAATCCAGATTTTGCTTGCCTCCTTTTTAAAGTTGTGCTTTTTCTTGCATTTTAGTTTGTGTTATCCAAGAATTCACTTTTTACATGCTAGAATCATTCATGCACAAGAAAATCTTGCACCGTTACCGAGAAAATCCGGAAAACGAGTTGCATAATTCATTTGAAAAATCAAACTTTCCATTTTTGGTAGTGTCGCGATATCGCGACACTTCCAATTTGGAAATGTCGCGATATCGCGACGGGTAAGTCAAAATGCGGCTAAGTGCCGAGAAGGTCGCGATTTCGCGACATGTCGCGAAATCGCGACGGTTTTTGGAGAGAGAAGCAAGGCTGTACGGAGGGCGCGATTTTGCGACATGTCGCGAAATCGCGACATGTCGCATTTTCGCGAGAGGAGAGAGAAAGTGGGCTGCGGGATGAAAAATCGGTTAAGTCGGAAACATGTTCCAAAATCGCGGTCCAACGCGGTCAACGCATGCGGGTAGAGGAGCTGTCGCGATATCGCGACGTGTTCTAAAATCGCGGCTGAAAATCAAGAAGCGTACGGAGGCCGGGAAGGGTCGCGATTTCGCGACATGTCGCGAAATCGCGACATGTCGCGTTTCGCGGCCGACGAGGGAGGAAGTTGCCGATGCTGCAGCGGAGTCGCGATTTCGCGACATGTCGCGAAATCGCGACATGTCGCAGAATCGCGGAAGGAGAGAGAAAGTCATAGTTGACATGAAAGTGCATTTCGGCGGGAAACGAGAAGGCTTCCTGGGGTAGCGACACGTGTCAAAGCGTGAATGGGACAAACGAGAAGCCGACATGCAAGCTTATTTTGCGGATTTAATCTGTTTTTAATGTTTTAAGCTTCGATTTAATTAAAATGCTAATCTAATGCATCTTTTTGTCTTTCATGCGGGATTCCACCTGGCACTTACGGGACAACCGGGAAAGACCATAAAGGCGAAGATAAAGTGCGGATTTAGTCAAGGACCGCCATGCTAGGAGAGAAGGCTGCCGGTGAGAGCATTCAACAACAAATTTATTGCGAGACTTGATAGCATGAAGACCATTTCAACTCGGGATGGATTTGCGGAGATCGAATTGATGGAGAAGTGGTGACTCATCCGGCTCACCGGCAGAATTAATGAAAGCATTTATTTGCAGCTGCGAATGAATGCAAGTTGCATTTTATTTTATCTTCTCCATTTATGGCAGCTGACTGCACAGATTTGCCGAAGGGTTAAGTTCTATTCGGACTTTGATTTTTAAATGGATTTTTATTGTAAAACCCGGGTCCTAGGGTTTAAGTGCGATAAGATTTAGGGTTTGAGCAAGATATTTTGGAAAAGATCAGGGTCTGTCACGAGTCTATAAATACAAATTCTAAATGTAATCACGAGGAGGCGGAGACTTAGAAATAAAGGCTTATAAGCAATTTCTTGCAAATTTTGTGAAATCCTTTGTTTACGGACTTGGAGTTGATGTGCTTTAGCTTTTACGTGATAGCATGGCCGGGGAGCCTAATCTTTTGCGAGTGTGATAAGTGTATTTTCTTTTGTTATCCGTTCCATTTAAAGTTTGTTAGATATATCTTGTAAATCTGCCATTGTCAAGATTAAATATCTTTGTTAGGCTTCGGTTGTTCTATTATCCGCTAGGGGAAATTACTGATTTCAGGTGTAAGTTTGTTCTAATTGCTCTCTGTCTTCCTTTGTGCGAGCTAGGCTGCCGGTGAAAGATACCAGTTTTAACCAGCTGCCCCTTGGATTTATAATTTTCTGCTAGATCTGTTTCACTCTGCCTTGTGCTCTTAGTTGAAAGTGATCTTAGACTGACTGGACACTTTCTTCTGGGATTTGTTCTGTTGTGAAGCTGATAGCATAGATAAGATTGGTAGTTTTAAGTTTTACAGTTTAATGTTTGATAAACTTCTCTTTTACGCCTTACCCTACCCTCTCTTTGCTTTCCGTGAATGATCCATTTTTATTTTCTTTGTTTGCCTTTTATTTAAATCTGCTGACCCATGAGAGCTAGATCAAAGAATTCAAGTCAAATACTGATTGTCAACAACTTTTGCAACTCTCGAACAAGTTCGGGAACCCCCTGTAAGGTAACGAGAGCGAGTCCATATCGAAATCTATTCCGAAGTGGAAAAGAGTGAATTGCCATTCGACCCAACTACGTAACTCGCACCTTGGATAACCGACTAGATCCTAAAGATGAGTGGGATCAGTCCCGTGGGTGTATCCGGAGCTTTCCTTGCCTTCATCCTTTTTCCCGGGGTGTGCATGAAAGCCGGGCCAACAGGTTCTAGATATCTTGGGCCTCAGTTCCCAACCTTAGGATTTTTTCTTATTTATGTTATAGCATAACCCTAAGAGGATTTGACACACTTTAATGATTTGTATCTGAAATGCATATGCAACTAAGATGGCATGTATATGCAAAGTGAGATGTAATATGAATGCATTGCCCTTTGAATTGCAGATGGAGTATTGCCATAAAAAATAACTGACAACTTCATGCATCACAAGATTCAAACGATATTATTTAAAATGTTTGTGTTACTTGTGGAGCTTTCTACAACACAATTCCAATGTTTCATATTCTCCTGATCTTAGGCATAAGTTGACATCTCAATTTTTCCTTTTTTTTTTTTTTTATATATATATAGACCAACCAAACATATCCAGAGGACCAATACACAACTTAAATCCAAACCCAAATAGCAATCCCAAAAAACGAAACTTGAAAACACAAACCCAAAAATTGAAACGAAAATCTATATACAATATAGTACAAGATGATGTAAAGCTTGGAATATTACTTTCCTAGATCCCAAACATGATTAGAACATTTCAACAAAAATATAACATGATACGCATGCCAAATGTTGTAGGAATCCAACCAACACAATATTAGACCGCACCATGCAACAAATTTTAACTTACCTTGCTCACCCCACCAATTAGATTTAATTCTATTAGTATTCTCATAGGTGAGCGTCAAATTACTAAAATGATTAGACAATAAATGATATTCAATTTTATCTTTTCTATTCTTGAAAATATCAATTTCATAATTCGATTCATGATTTAAAATCAGACCTTCCTTTTCAAATATGAGATGTCGCAAACAAAAGCCTATTTCTAAAATTCTTGACTTCAAATCATTTTTCAAGATTTTAAAGCAATGAAAATAATTTAAAACTTGACAAGCATCAAAAAAATTTGACCTTTCCTCATTAATGATATTAGCATCCACAAGGGCATCATGTAACCTATCACTTAAAATTTTTGCAGCTACTACCAAAGGTAAATATTTCACCTTGTCATCCATACTCAACCCATCATGGTTAGAATTTACCACAACCTGATGAGTGTTAGTATCTTTTTCTTTTTTCTCATTGTCTTCTTCATCATCCAACACCTGTTCAAAAACACCAAAGTTAGGCACCCAATCAAACATGCGTCCAAATTTTTCAAAACAAAAGCCTAGTTTTTCAAGATATGTATCGCGTGCCACCTTTCCATGATCAATGGCTTGAGTTGCCTCAAAATCCATATTTTCATTAGGATCATCAATAGTATCAAACCCACACCACTTAGGTTTTGTAATTTCATCATTTTGATATGGCATAGACATTGTAGAAACAATAGGTGGATCAAGATTTTTGATTTCTTGCCCCTCAAGGGGAACAAAATCAATTGATTCTCCTTCTTTATCCATGGTAGTAGAATCATTATCCTTACCCAACCTTTGATGAGATTCCAACCCTTCTTCCAAAACATTCTCAGATTGTACAGGACTTGTAATATCCTCATATGAAAGGGCAATTGTATTATCCTGCATATCAATAGGCACACAAATTTCATTAGCGGTTTTGGAGTGAGCATACTCTTCCCAAGAATCATAATGATCATCTTTCAAAATCAAATTGTGATGCTCAACTATTTCTTCATCATATTTTAATTCATCAACATGTTTCTCATCAAATTTATCTTCACCTTCCTTAGATGGTTCAATTACTTCCAAAATTGGGTTATTGCTTGTATTCAAATTGATAAGGCTATCATAGTCCACATGTGTAACCCATGATTCAGGTTTAACATAATTTGGAAGGTGGGAATTTTCTCGGCCATTATTTTCAACAATGTCATCCAACGCGTCCTCCGAGCAAGATTCATCCTCATAGAATTCATCTTTTGGTGAGTCAAGGGTTCCCAATTTATCACATGTTTCAATACTAGTTGGATCTAGCACTCCTCCCTTGCCTAAAATCATCATATTGTGAAAATCATTGAAATTGATTTTAGAAACATCTTTTGAGTCAATATGAGTATTTTGAAGTTGATTCATACTTAAGAAATATGATTGATCTTGCATAGTAGGTTGGGGATTTTGCAATTGATTGAAGTTTGGGAACGATTGTTGATTCTGAAATTGATTCAAACTTGAACTTGGTTGAGGTGGATAAATCATCGTGTGGGTAAGGGAGGTATTAAATGATTGAATATTATATGATCCAAAACCCACACCATAATTTTGATAACTCATTTGTTTTTCAATTGCCATTGCTTGAGTATAGGCTTGTGACAAAGATGTGATTTGAGGCATCCCTTGCAAATATGTGGAAATGAGTGGATCAAGAACATTGACGTATATTTGGAGAGCTACTTGTTCTTGAATAACATAAAATGTCACTAATTGAGTATATAATCCAAAGAACCTTTTAGAAAATGATTTCAGGTTTTCACTTGGTCCTTTTTTAATAGTGAAAAATTGCTCATACATGCGGATTGGGTCAACTCGCTCTTTGTTGAATTGATTAAGAAATGTTGCCTCTAGCTGAGCCCAAGAAGTGATAGACCCTAAGGGCAGACTTGTAAACCAATCATATGCCACTTTGTCCAAGGTGTAAGGGAACATTTTACAAACAACATCATCATACCAAATTGTTAAGTGATTCACAACAAATTTGAATGCTTCAATATGTTCTTCTGCAGTATTTTTCCCATTAGAAAAAAATCGAGGAAGACATCTCTCAAAACCAACGGGCAAATAATGTTGAACTCCTGATATGTTCAATGGGCTACCTGTCATCCACGGTGTAAACATAGCCATTAGTGAATCTTTAAAGAATATAACTTTAATACCCAAATTTTTTTTTTTTTTTTTTAAATCAAATCAAATCACATTATTCATGTATGAACAATCAAAGTGTTAGAATAGTGCATAGCAATTCATGTCCTCCTTTTAACAGTACAAAGTTGTATTGTTAAGAGAAGGCTAAAGATAATAACCAATAGGTCATGAAATATTCAAAATTTAAATCCCTATAGCATTTAAATCATACTGAAATAAACCAGTTCAGTCCCTCCTTCTAGCGCCAATCTGTTGAGTGGTATTTTCACCCGATTGTGAAAACACACTCTCCGATAGGATTTGGGTTCAAATTCCTCTCTTGCAAAGAGATTAAAGAAATAATTTCTCCAAGTTCTTCGCTATATTAGCATTTTACATTTGTGTATTAATAATCTCAAATAAAGATATTCAATTTAAATGCTTGGAACACCTTAGTGGTTGCAAGTAACTGAAAACAAGGGGCAATGTTGGTTTATTTTATTGTGAAACTTTAATGATTGTTCATTGAACCCAAATAAAGCAAATGTGATCTGGCCCTTGTATGACCATGTTGTAACTTCAAAGTGGAAATTGATGAAATGCCATAAAACAGAACTCCTTCAATGAAATTGGAATTTTCATGAAGGGAATGTCATCATCGGCTCATGAATAAAAGACAAAACTAAAAAATGAAATTCTAGCCCTGAAATGAAAATTTTCTATTTTCGGATTTTGAAGTTTTTTTTTTAATTTTTTTATTTTAATGCCTGAGAATTAAAAGAAAATTGAACTTTCTGAAACAATAAAGTGTAGAAAATGAAAATAAAATGCAAAAAAGAAAATGAAAAATGCATTCAGTATGATGCTATCCTATTTCGACAAAATCGAAGATATGAGGTTTCTTGCATACAACCTAACCTATTGGACCTGTAAAACATGCACAATCCTAATAAGCTAAGTGCTAGTTCCTAGGGTTTTGAATGGGGTTTTCATATTTAGACATTCGCTTGGAGCAACCAAGATAACTTGCTTTAAACTCCACCTATAAGCCTAAAAATCGAAAAGGGGAAAAATAGACATTAAATCTTGCATGCAGAAAATAACTCCTTTCTTGTCAATGAGGTGCAACTCTCTAAATTTTTTGTATTAAAAATTGATCATTTTACAATAACAAAAGTCTCTAGTTTTCTCAAACTAGAAAAAGGGGAAGAAAAACACTCCAAAGCTGGCCCAGAATGGCTTATCACCCTCAGCTCTGCAACTCTGCCAACAACGGTTTTCGACCCTTGTACCAATCTGTGCTTCTGCTTTTAAACTTTCTGGCCATGCTCTCTGTTTCACTCTGTGACGCTTCATTTCGTTTCCCAGATCGATTCATTTCATCTTTCGCTTCTTCATTATTTTAGTTTTCTGTTTGGTTGTGAAATGTTTGGTCCTCTATGAATTGTAACCATCGATCCTAAAGTGTTATCATAACCCCTATGCCTTTGTGACATGTGCAACACTTTCCTGCACATTCTGTAATGGCCCTCCATGAATTATGGAAAAAAATAGCATGTCGCGATATCATAATGTTTTATACCTGCAACTTTGTTATTCTTCTTGTACTGCAAAAATAAGACATGTCGCGATATCGCGACATTTTTCTGTCAGCAGCCTTGTCCGCCTTCATGCACCGCAAAAATGAGACATGTCACGATATCGTGACATTTTTCTGTCAACAGCCTTGTCCGCCTTCATGCACCGCAAAAATGGGACATGTCACGATATCGTGACATTTTTCTCTTTCAGGTTGTGCAGATACAACCTGTCGCAAAATCATGACATTTTTTGCTTTTGGGTTGTGCAGATGTGACCTGTCGTGAAATCGTGATGTTTTTCTCTTTCGCTCTATCCCGCTGCACTTGTCCGCAAAAACGTGACATGTCGCGAAATCGTGACACCCTTTCATTCTGCATCATCTTCTTGCTTTCTATCACGAAATCGCGACACTTTTCTTCTACATCCACTTTGGTTGCTTTAGGTCATGAAACTCCGACATGTCGCGATATCGTGACGTTTTTCTTGTTTGCCCTTCATCTTGTCTTCAGATCATGAAAACACGACATGTCATGATATCGCGACAACTTTTACATTGACTTTTTCTTGCTGCCTTTGACCACGATTTTATGACATGTCGTGATATCGCGACAATTTTTCCTTGTGGGCCACAAGACCGAGACATGTCATGATATCGTGACAATTTCTATACTTTGCCCTGTTTGACTGCTTTGACCATGATTTCATGACATGTCGCGATATCGTGACATTTTTCCACTTCATCTTTCTCTCTCCTCTATGAGCCGCGAAAACCTGACATGTCACAATATCGCGACATTTTTCCACTTCATCTTTCTCTCTCCTCTATGACCCATGATTTCATGACACGTCATGATATCATGACAATTTCTCATCATGCTGCATTCTGTTGCTCTTAGCCATGAAAACGCAACATGTTGTGATATCGCGACAATTTTCATTTTTGGCCGTGATAGAGCAACATGTCGCGATATCGTGACAACTTTTCGTTTCTGGTCACGACGGAGCAACATGTCACGATATCATGACAACTTTTCATTTATGGCCACGATGGAGCAACATGTCGCGATATTACTACAACTTTTCATTTTTGGTCGCGATAAAGCAACATGTCGCGATATCGCGACAACTTTTCATTTCTAGTCGCAATGGAGCAACATGTCGCGATATCGTGACAACTTTTCATTTTTGGTCATGACAGGGCAACATGTCGTGATATCACAACAACTTTTCATTTCTGGTCGCGACAGAGCAACATGTTGCGATATCGTGATAACTTTTCATTTCTGGTCATGACGGAGCAACATGTCGCGATATCGCGACAACTTTTCATTTCTGGTCATGACGGAGCAACATGTCGCGATATCGCGACAACTTTTCATTTTTGCTTTTCTTTGCTATTTTAGCATCTGGGCCACTGCAATATTCTTGGAAAGTGTGCAAAAAATGGGGGTCCCAAATTTTGGGGCGTGTTGTGGAGCAGCCACAACAATGCTACTGACACATTTTTTCAAAAAAGAGTGTTTTTGTGACAGTCTTGTAACGCTTGTAAAATTTGCCTTGTTTCTCCGTTTTCATTGAAATTTGGAACACATGTTCTAGAAGATAAAAACCACCTCAAGTTCAAATTTTGCTACATAAATCCTTACGGTTTGTTTGCAGTGCTTCTGACAAAACCTGCACTTTTTCAACCTATACAACCACTTGCCAAATCATCCGCCAAGATACCGGAAACACCACCGATCACTCCAAACATTGTGCTGACATCTCCAATGCTGTTCTGGACTATTTTTTGACATGCTGGAATGTTCCAAACTGATCCATCCTGTCCAACTGTGCCTGTGGTGACTTTTGCAACTTTTTGACTATTTTGTTGCTTTGACAACTTTTTGACAATTTTTTCAACTTTTGCAAATTTGCACAAACAACCTGTAACAACTTCACCCAAACATCAAAAACATCCTCATAAGAATTTAACATCATTTTACATACTCTGAATAACCTCTGAACTCCTGTCCACTGCATCAACTGATCTATCTGACTGTGTTGACAACAATGACAATACTATCGCTACACCTTGCTCAACAATCTCCTCCTTTTGAATTGTTGGCAACACACGTGCAATTTCCTGTAACTCTTCTCCCCCTTTGAAAACAATACCAAAGGGCTGCTACAAACTCCCCTTGAGTCCATGCACAACATTCTCAGGCAAAAATTATTACACTTAGCAAAAATCACAAACATGAGCAAAAAGATAAACAAATACACAAATGCTCCCCATGAGAATGTGGTCCCGATAGCTAGTCAATTCTTGGGAAGCGTGACCAATCCAAATTTATTGCGAAGGTACTCAAAGACTTCCTTGGGAAATGGTTTTGTGAATATATCTACTACTTGCTCTGTTGTTGGAACAAAATCCAACTTAACCTCACCTTTTGCAACTTTCTCCTTCAAAAAGTGATATCGGATAGCAATATGTTTTGTGTGAGAATGCATAACCAGATTCTTTGAGATGTTAATGGTACTAGTGTTATCACACTTAACTAAAATTGGCTCATTGAAGTTAATACCAAGATCTTTCAAGGTTTGTTTCATCCATAATACCTACATACAACACGTTGTCACTGCAATATATTTTGCCTCTACTGTGGATAAGGAGATTGACTTTTGTTTCTTACTGTGCCACGCAACCAACTTGTCTCCAAGATAGAATGCACCTCCACTGGTACTCTTTTTGTCATCTACACATCCTGCCCAATCTGCATCTGAATATGCAATAAGGGTGAAGTCCTTACCTTTCGAATACCATAACCCATACTCCATAGTACCCTTGAGGTACCGAAGAATCCTCTTCATTGCTGTCACATGAGTCTCCTTGGGACTAGCCTGAAATCATGCTACCATGCATATTGCCTACAAAATATCTGGTCTGGTAGCTGCCAAGTACAGTAAGCTCCCAATCATAGATTTGTACATGGTTTGATCAACATGTGGAAATTTGTCATCCTTGATCAACTTGCAACCTGTCATCATGGGAGTGTTAACTGGCTTAAAATCCTCCATTGTGAACTTTTTTAGCATCTCTTTCACATATTTAATTTGAGAAATAAATATGCCCTTATCATTTTGATTAACTTACAACCCAAGGAAATATGAAAGTTCACCAATCATTGACATTTCAAATTCTTTCTGCATCTTATTTGCTAAATCTTTACATGACTCATATTTTTTGCTGCCAAATATGATATCATCTACATATACAACAAGAACAATAAGATGGCCATTTTTTGTTTTGACATACAAATTACTATCCACCATACCTTTCTTAAACCCTTATTGAGTAAGATAGTTGTCTAGCCTTGCATACCATGCTCGAGGTGCCTGTTTTAAGCCATATAATGTTTTCTTCAACTTGCAAACCAAGTTGGGATCATCACCAAGTTGGAAACCATCTGGCTGCTCAATATAAACCTCTTCTTCAAGTTTCTCATTCAAAAATGCTGATTTCACATCCATTTGATAAACTTTGAAATTCTTGTAAACTGCTAAAGCCAAAAACATTCTAATTGCCTCTAGTCTAGCCATAGGTGCAAAGGTTTCCTCAAAGTCAATACCTTCAACTTGTGCATAGCCTTTACATACCAATATTGCTTTATTCCTGACTACCTGTCCGTCTTCATTCAATTTGTTTCGAAAGACCCATTTAGTACCGATTATATTTTTATTTGTAGGTCTTGGTACTAACTCCTAAGTTTTGTTTTTCTTGATCTGATCTAATTCTTCATTTATTGCCTTCATCCAACTTTCATCTTTGCTTGTGTTAGTAACATTTTTGGGCTCAATGTTGGATAATATAGAGTATTTACTTACTACTATTCTTCTTGTCTGAACACCAACTATGGGGTCTCCAATTATTTGCTCTCTAGGATGATCTTTCTGCCAACTGCTGTTTTGAATTTCTTATTTTTTTCCACTTATGAATCATTGTTTGAATCATCTGAGTCAATTTTTTGTTTCTTTTCTATTTTATTTTCCTCATATCCTTCAATAACCTCTTCATAAATTGGGTAGTTCTCTTCATAGCTAATTACTCGTTCCCTACCTTCATTAACTTTAACATCAGCACTATCCACAATTTTCCTTAGCCTCTTGTTGTAGCATTTATAAGCTTTGCTTTTTGACGAATAGCCAAGAAAAATACCTTCATCCGCTCTATCTTCAACCTTACCAAGGTTTTCTTCAGTTCTTTTGATGTAACACTTGCTGCCAAAAACTTTAAAGTATCTTGTTGTTGCCTTTTTACCGAACCACAACTCATAAGGATTTTTGCTTTCATGCATCCTCAACATGCACCTATTTTGGATGTATACCATAGTATGGACTGCCTCTTTCCAAAATTTGTCTACTACTTTGCTCTCAGTCAACATAGTCCGTGCCATTTCCTGCACTGTCTTGTTCTTTCTTTCTACCACACCATTCTCGCTGAGGTGTCTTGGCTACTGAAAACTGTCTCCTAATACCATATTTTTCATAGTACTCTGTAAAATCCTTTGAAATGAACTCTCCTCCTCTATCTGATCTTAAACATTTAATCATTTTTCTTGTTTTATTCTCAACTTGGTTTTTGAAAACCTTGAACATCTCAAAAGCTTCTAATTTATGCTTCAAAAATAGTACCCATGTCATCCTGGAATAGTCATCTATACACAACATAAAATATTTGTCACCATTTATGCTTTGCGTTCTCATGGGTCCACATAAATCAGTATGTATTAGTTCCAAATGTTTGTTTGTGTAGTAATATTTTGTTTTAAATGAGACTCTAGTTGGCTTCCTCTTTTGGCATGAAGCACAAATGCTATTTGATGGTTTTCCAATGGTGGGAATATCTCTCACTACCTTTTTTGAGTTGATTTTTACTAGATTGTCAAAACTGATATGATCGAGCCTCTTGTTCCACAACTAATTTTCTTCTTCCCATCCAATAAAGCAAGCCCCTTCTAAAGTCTCTGAGAGAGTGTATAGGTTTCCAGATGTCCTCGATCCAGTTGTTATCAAATTTCCACTGTTTGCTTTTCTAACTTCACAACCCTACTTCTTAAAAATAACTTCATGACCTCTATCACAAATCTGACTTATGCTCAACAAGTTATGCTTCAGACCAACCACAAACAAGACTTCTTTTGACTTGATTTTTTTGTTACTGATCTTTACTGAATCTTTGCCAACTATCTTAGCTCCATCATTATTTCCAAATTTTACTAAACCACCTTCATATTGTTGTAACTTCTCAAATTTATGTTTGTCACCTGTCATATGACTGGAGCATCCACTATCAAGTATCCATGGTGCAGATTTATTTTGTGCTTTAAATGTTGTTTTTATGATCAGGGATTCATTTTCTTCCTTAGATAGCTCTTTTGCTTTCCACTCTGGTTTGATTACAGTTTTGTGCTCTTGTTTTGACTTTTCTTTTTTAGTAGCTTGTGCATGTTTTTTGAGAAATTTTCTATTTTGTCTCATTCCATTTAGTTGAAATTTTATTCTCTAAAATTGATTTGATGCAAATGTACTTCAAAAATTTATTGCAATGTGCCCAAAATTATGACAGTTATAACATTCTACTACATAATCCATCAAAGGTGAAATCATTTCTACTAGTAAAATTTCTTGGTCCTACATTATACTTGCAATATGAAATCTTATGTCCATAACCATTGCATTTAAAACAGTAACCAAAAAAATAGATGATTGAACCTGGGTGATGGTCTTTGCCATGTTGTCGTAGGAGCCATAAATCTTCTTCTTCTTTGATGTGTGACATTGGTGAATCCATCATTTTCAATTCTCCTTTTGTGCCTTGCATTATTGCTTTCTTTTGCATGAGTCAATTTTTCTTGATCAACTTGTTTCTTATCTTCATTCTTTATGGATTCTTCATTTATGGCCTTTGATCCATTTGATGATTCTCCTTCGTCAAAGCCCAAACCAAATTTGATGTCTGTACTCTTTTGGTTATTTATGATCTTATCCAGCTTCTTAGAACTTTCTTCACGTCTGTGATAATAACTAATTTTACGATTCATCTCTTCTATCTGAATCCTTAAACCAATAGTCTCTTCTTCTAGCTTGTTGCAATAATTTATTTTCATGGTTATTTGCACTTCGAGATCTTCAGATATTTTCTTGGATTCTTCTATCTGTACTTTCAAACTGTTTATTTTTTCATTTGCATCCTCAAGATTTCTTGAAATTTTCTTATTATTTTTTCTTTCTATCTTCAATTCATCCAGAGCTGCAATTAGTTCCTCTTTCAAATTTACTTCTGCATCAATTTCTTCTTCATCACATTCCTGTTCTTTTTCTATTTTTTCTTCTTTGAGTGCCATAAAAAGAGCTTCACGTGTTTCCTTTTCAGAATCCTCATCAGAGCTGTCTTTTGATGAACTGACATTCTTGGAGATGAAATTTCTTCTTGAAGTTGCCTTTTCTGAAATTTGTTTTTTTCTTCCAGTTACTTCTTTCTTGGTGCGATCCTTCATCACTTTTGTTCTTCTCATTAAGTGGAAATTTAGCTACAAAATGCCCAATGCCTCCACAATTGAAACATTTAAACGGTAACTTTCCTTTGTATTTTCCTTTTCCCCTTTTTATTTTTTGAACAAAGTTTGCTTCCATTTCATTTGATGT